>JANAVB010036019.1:13227735-13884172 GCA_029216955.1 Iris pallida
TATATATATATATATATTATATATATATAATATATATATATATATATATATATATGGTGTGTGGTGTGTGTGTGTGTGTGGTGTGTGTGTTTGTTTAGACTTTTATTGATGTATAAGGCGCAAAATGCCGAAGCCTTTACAAGTAAAACGCGCCACGCGCGAAAGACGACAAGAAAAGATAATTATCAAACCAAAATGTTGCCCACAAAACGGTCGCTAGGCGAGCATCGGAAGGTTAGACGCTGGAAGCTATAGCCTTTAAAAGTGCGCCCCTAAACCCGCAGTGTCATCGGCCAAAGTCAGGCCTGCGCACGACACGAAGTTTCCCTGATCAGACCAAGAATTCCCAAAAGCGGTGCGAGGCATGAGAGCCCTCTTCTTTTGTAGATTTGTCGAACGACATCTGTATAATTGGGGGCTAGAGCTGACGGCCCTCGTATCTGTATTGTTTCTGTTTTTCACAAGACCCAAACGGCAACGGCGGGCGACGACGATCTGATGCCCGTGAGACGTGTTCCATCTGGCCAGCGGATCGTTGATGCCCCCGGTCATGGGGACAATCCTGAACTTATTGTGAAGGTTCGTCCAAATTTGAGTGGCTAGTTCACCAGAGAGGAGGACGTGATCGACGAATTTTGATTGGTGTTCCACACAATAGTGGCATCTGGACGCCAGGCTAAATCCGAAGGAGTTGATGGCATCGTCCGTAGGTAGTTTCCGGCGAGCGGCACGCCAGATGAGAATGGACCATTTGGTGGGTATACATGTATGCCAAAACTTGGCGGAAGGGGAGGTCGTTTCGTGGATGCCTCTCGCGACGGTTTTGGTGGAAGCCATGGTTGTAGAAGCATGGAATTTCAGGACCAAAAATCCTATGCGCCTAATATTAGATGCGCCAGGGAGCTCAGATGAAGTACTTGGTGCAGCAAACAGCAAAAGCATAGACATTAAAAGAAGATTTTTATTTCATATAAAAGTCTATTACATGTCTAAAAAAGGCTTTTACAAAGAAGAATTTCTACAAAGAAAAGATCCTAAGTCTACAGTTAGACACAGCAACCGCCATGCGCTCTCAGCCAGGCGCATCTCTTCAGCACCTCAGTTTGGCACATCTCTTCAGCAGCTCAGTTATGTGCATCCCTTCAGCAGCTCAGTTATGTGCATCCCTTCAGCGTCACAGTCAGGCGCATCATGAAGTCTCAGCATATGTGCTCCGCTGTGACCCGATCAAGTGCTTCGACTAATGAAGCATTTATTGAGCAGAATGAGGACGGGCGGCCAACCCCACCCTAGCGGAAGGAAGAGCTCTCCAAAGGAAGAGGATAGCACCTTAATCGATCCACGACAAAAGGAGGCTTTCAACACAACCAGAATGGGCAACACCCACTCTGACATAAGAAAGAGCCTCCAAAGCCGGGACACCACAATTTCGATCTGCGGCTCTTCCAGCATAAAGGAGACGAGGCTCAAGCATCCCGATCTTTGGATGCAACAGGCACCTTCCGCCTGCCTCAGAAGCCCTCGACTCTCACTTTTGGATGTAACAGTCACCTTCAAGTACGTGAACGAAGGCAAGTCGTCGCATCTTCACCCTCGGGAGCATCTCGTCAACAGAATGTGCTCGAGCAAACAAATTCATTTCGGGAGGATGTGAGAGAACGAGAAGCAAACTCTCTCCTTGCCACTATTTATAGGCCGGGCAAATCAAACCCATGCGCCAAGTGGCGGGCTCTCCGAATCCCGTGCAATGAATTTGTATTAATGGTGATGAACTTGATGCTTCGAATTCGGCCAAGTCAAAAATGGCTATTTAAAGCACTCGAAGAACGTAATAGTCGGACCAATAAAGAGGTGTCATACAAACTGATGCACCGGTCAGATCGCGCATCATACAGACGCGCCCCTCAGCACCAAGTGCCTCATAAAGATGCGCCCCATGCGTCCCTATGCTCCTAGTAGAGCGCAGATTGACGCGCCCACTCAACAGCCCATCACCCATCAAAGAACATTAAATGCTGAAGTCTGATACGACAGCAGCCAGTCCCCGAGGACTGAACAGTTGACAGCTTTTTCAAAAAATGAAGCATCGCTGACGTCAGCATCATCATTACTTTCCTCTGGCGGTTACAAGCCACGTGGCCGCCCAAACCATTTTGCATGCGCCTACACAGCCATGCGCCTACATCCATGCATGCGCCTCAAAAGCCATGCGCCTCAGACTTTTCTCTGATCCTTAAAGACAGAAGTCAAGTCACTACTGAAGCCTCGCATACGCCTCAAAAGCCGTACGCCCAGACGGATTCGTGACTCCTAAAGGTTACAAGCCAAAGTCTCCCCATACGTCCAATCCCAGGCGCATCCTATCAGATCACTCTCCACCAAATCCGATATCTTTGAGCCATGGACCTACGAACGTGTCCTTTGACTCGATTCAGCCTATGAAGGGGTGCTAATCGCCCAAGATCTCAGCAACTGAATGATCCTCTCCATTGCTACGTATCAGCTCGGTCGCAGCCCATAAAGGCAAAGAAAGGGTTCCACTCCTCAAACAGAGCTCATCGCCCACGCGCCTCCATCAGCGATCACCACGTGGCATCCCCACAAACAGGCGCATCCTACATATGCGCGCATAAGCAGCCAGACTACAAGTTATAAATAGAGGGTCATTTCCTTCTCCCAGACACACACAAAGACATACCTACAGACAGATACCTACATACAGTGAGAGAGGCAGATACAGCCACTCAACATCTTCTTTCTCTCCGCAAGCTCCAGCACCTAGAGCAACTCAGACCTTCAGAGAACCGAGAACCGTCATCATATCGTTAACGGAGTCAACGTATTACCACTTGCTCCATCGACACAGGGACCCAGATAAACAAAAGTGTTTTTCTGGGACTACATCTAAGTCCTACATTATAACACTGTTCTGTTTGTAATTAAAACTGCAATAAAAAGATTTTAATGGCAAACAAGTTGGCGACTCTGCTGGAGACCTTTTTTTCTCCACCTAGAAAGCTGTGTCGCAATCCAACGACGTGAAGGTGGGCTCCTCCCACAAGACGCTGGTCGTACGCCTCAATCAACAGGCGTATGAGGAGTTCATCTCTGAAGGCAGCGCAAGTCCTTCGAAGCGGCTGCTGAAGCCGAAAAAGACTCGCCAAGTCTAGGTACGCAAGGTCGATGCCTCTGGCACCACCACCGAAGGGATGCCCCGTTGTAGCCTACCCTTTTTGGTGACGTCCTCAGCAATCAAGATGCGCCCACCAGTACAGCGCATCTCTCGGGAAAACGTGCGGCTGACCACATTCCCCAGCCACCTTCCTCTCAGACGAGGAAGATGCGTCGATGGAGCAGGGGCACAGCTAATGCCCTGCGCATCACCTCTGATGCGCCACAGAAGGCCTCTGTCTTTGACATACTCACTCCCTGTCATGGCGAAGGAAATTGGGACTATGAGTACTATGCACCCCAGCGGACTGGTACGAAGAAGTCCAAGGCAGCACGGGCCATGCGCCTTAAATGTGCTATGCCGGCAGCAAACCAGAAGCATGCGCTCACAATTATGCGCGCTGCTGATGGTAAGCTGTATAAGGTCGATTCGGGTGCTTCTCCGCCAGAAACGAGCCGACCTTCAAAGTTCGTGCCTCACTTGGGCGCATCTGTTGCGTTCGTAACCAAGTCGAGCAAGGCAAACTCTGTGGTCTTGAACCCCAACACCTACATAGGATGTGCGTCTGTGGCTGGTTCAAGTCACTATAAATGTTGTGCTCCCACTACTGATCTGAGCGCATCTTCTGTGTTGGTTCAGGGGGCGCAGCATTCACCTGGCCACCACGATGCTTGGGCTTGCCATGCACCTGATGGGGGTACGAAGGTGGCCCTCTCCTCCAATGATTTGTGTAATGTGATCAGTCACATGCGCCGATCAGGAGAGTCGACTGACAAACACAATGCGCCCCTCACAAGGCACACCCGTACTGTAGTCACCATCAACTGTTGTTGCAAAACAACAGTCCCACCACCAAGGCAGTCGGTGTTCCAACGGCTACAGTCATCAACACCCCTCCGGCATCGCCTCGGAAAGAAGATGTCAATTGAAGAGGAGCCAGAATTAAAGGTTGCTTCATGCAACGTAATCTCTAACTCCTCGTCAATCCGAAAGGCGACTGGCAATTCCTCGTCCTCGTCCAAGAGCCAGCCGAGGAAAACCAAGACAATTGTCCCATCCTCTGGTGTGTTTGAAGGCACTCGGAGGAGAAAGAAGATCTTGAAGGAAGCTGGGGGTAGTTAAGCCCTTCTGAAGGCGAAGACGTCCTCCAGAGCATAGCTGGGGGTAGCCAAATTCTTGCTGATCGTCCTCCTGAAGACGAAGACGTCCTCCAGAGCACAACTGGGGGTAGCCAAGTCCTTTCCGAAGGCGAAGATATCCTCCAAGACATAGCTGGGGGTAGCCAAGATGAAGCTCTAGGAGAAGCAACTCCTCTACAGGAGAGTGAGGCTAAAAGTGAAGCCTCAACCGATCCATCCACTTCTAGCCATGTCATGACAATATATATGACTGGGGGTGATACCGAGTCAGATGCGCCGCCAGCAGACCTCGTCCAGTACATGGATACCTAGGAGGGAGGACTCAAAACCCTCCTCTGCCTCCATGCAGACACTGACTCAAGCAGTGTTCGATATACGGTCAGCTTTGGCCAGGACACCTTCTACCGGTCCTGACCCAGGAGCCAATGGAGAATCAAGTGTACCCCTTCAACGGGTATTCTTGGAAACGGATCGCCGCGAAGCACCATGTACGTCGGAGCCATCAAATGCTCAACTCCAGGCTGTACCACCTTCCCCGACTCCCAGCTCTACGGAAGACGTGGTTGAAATGATCAGGGACTTGCGCGAGCGCTTTGAGTCCAAGAACAGACAAGGGGAGCGCCAGAAGATGGGGATCCCATAACCATACCCCCTCGAATGGAATAAAGTGGTTTATCCTCCCAAGTATAAACCACAAATATTGACCCCATACGACGAAAAGGACTCTCCACGCCGCTATCTGACGTACTTCCAGTCTCAAACGGGACATCTCCCGAAGGAAGATGCACTACTCACCAGCATATTTGTTGGGGCACTGAAAGGAGTGGCTTACGACTGGTACTGCAGTCTCACCGACAACTCCATATCTTCCTTCGATGACTTGACGCATCTCTTCCTCGATCGTTTCTACGACGGAGGGAAGGACATAACAATGGCGTCCCTCATAGAGATAGGTGAGAAGGAGAAGGAGACGGTTCGAGCATTCATCGAACGTTTCTGACAAGCCTGCTTCAGACTGCCCCCGGGTATGCCAGAACATGCACTCCTCTCCTCCTGCAGCATGAATATGCTGCCTGCGATCAAACTCTGACTCAACTCCACTCCTCCTCCCGACTGGACTTCCTTGATCATCAAGGCCGAAGCAGCTGAAAAGAAGGCGTCTAATGCTCGTCTTCTGGGAGTCAGTTTTCCTGTCTTTGAGGACAAGGGAAAATGGCCTGCAGCCAACAACCCTGGACGAGAGACGAAAGGAAAGCAGGCATTGACTGTCAATGCCTCCAAAGGTGCATCAGTACCCACTCAGAAGCCTCCACTTGCACCAAGGCCAAAGGAGGTTTATTCTTTCAACGATGAAGACACCCTGCAACTCATCGAGATATTGAAGCAGGATGAAAAGATCAAGTTGCCGAACCCGAAGCGTCCCGACGAGGTTGGAAAAGTGGACAATTCGAGGTACTGTCACTACCATCGGTTTGTCGGACATCCGAATAAGGACTGCTACGTCCTCAAGAACTACATCCAGTGCATGATCAATGCGGATGTTATCTTCGTCGACTATGAGGAGAAAATGGTCTCGGCCAGCCTGGTGTCACGCACCTTGCCGCCAACCACAACCCAAGATGGCGTCGTCCCCATCCCGAAGGCGACAGTGGAGGTGGTTAACCTACCACCTACTCGTGACAACGTGAGTGGACTCATCCCACGCACCACATCCCGGAGAGAGGTCTTATGGGTTCATCCTGACCTCGTCGCCGAAGTTACTCAACCGGAGGTACGCTTTGCCTCCAAAACCAAGGACAAGAAGATCAAGTCTTGTCGTATGGTCTCTTCCTCTGCAGAGGAGGCACTTCCTGTTTAGACGCATTCACATCAGAATGCCCAACCTGACGAAGCTACCATCAAGATAGTGCCTCCTTCCACCGTCCCTGCTGTCCAGGAAGAGGGCCCATCTAGGCCTCCAGCAGCTAATAAACAGAAGCATGTAGAGGCCCGTTTCGATAAGCCTTTACGAAAGAACAATGCTTCGGGGCTAGCCAAGCACCACAACTTTGACATACTGGCATAACTTGCCAGTACTCCTTCCCGCCTATCCCTATTTGAGCTTCTTCGCCTTTTCAAGGACACTCGTGAAGCTCTCTGTGAAGCTCTGAAGGATGCTGAATCCTTCATCAGTCAGGTCAAGCAGCCTGAGGATACCCCGACCACATGTGCACACTGCCATTGTGCCGATAAAGTTATCCACAATATATCTTTCACCCAACAAGATATGCTGCTCAAGCACAACCGGCACAACAGGCCACTGTATTATACAGGATATGTCGGTTCCGTCAAGGTGAGGCGGATTCAGATCGATCCAGGGTCTTCCCTCAGCATCATCCCGAAGATGCTACTCTTAAAACTAGGGATCCTAATGTATCGTCTGGTGCCTTCCAACACTACAATCAGCGGCTTCAATGCTAGCAAAAGCGAGCCGCTGGGCAAAATACGGTTGAAGTGTCATATCGGTAACCTCCGAACCGAGGTGACTTGCTATATCGTGGATGCTGACGTCAACTACAACCTCCTACTGGGTCGTCCATGGCTGCATAAGTACATGGTGGTGCCATCTACACTCCACCAATGTATAAAGTACATGTCCACTAACGACCTTATCCGAACAGAATTCGCGAACATTGACCCTTTCAAGGGGGTCGAAGCCTACTTCACTAATTCTATCCTGTATAAGTCGCCCGACGAAGGGGAAGCCAATAATCCTGACGATAAAGCAGAAACGGCAGCAGAGCCGGACATGGAGCCAGAGATAATTCCCAACGCTCCTTTGAAAATTCGACTCAAAGGGAAGCCGCCTCATGCGCTACCTCCTATGACCATCAAGCTACCTAGAAAAGCACCAACTGCTCTAGGTAGAACACCTACTGAAGCTTCTTTAAAGATACGGCTCAAGGGAAAGCCGTCTCAATCATCGGCTCCCCTTGGGGAAAAACTACAAGGGAAGGCACCAATAACTGAAGGCGCATTTGAGGCACATTTGAAGGTGCGTCTTAAAGGCAGGCCTCCACAATCATCCATCTCATCCAAACTGCCGGAGAAGGCCCACATAGCCCTCTCGGACCCCAAGGTCAAAGCTGCGGCAGACTCTTCCGATCCAACCCCAGTACTCACAGATGAAGATCTAGGGGAGTATATATATCTGCTGATGTAGATGTACCCTCTCCGGACAATGTAATCTTGCGGGACAAAATCTCGTGTTTCATCAATAATAGAGTGTCTTTTAATTATTCTAGTCTTCCACATTGGAATGCCATGTATACATTAGATAATGCTCTACAGTCGTTGCAAACACAAATAACGACCGTCAATCATGTAAATCGAGTAGTCCCGTCCCAAGGGGTCTGTTTCGTAGTCCCACCACGGAATCGAGACGAAGAATCCATCATCTTCGGCAAAGTCGAGCGTCATCAAGACCTCCCGCCACTCGAGCCAAAATCAGATACCGGCAGAATACAAGTCTATCGGTACACGGACAAGGTAAAGTACCTCATCCAAAAGATGGGTTACGATCTAAAAAGGAAAGCCGCATGACTACTATCATCCTACTCGACGGGGGGTGGGCTATGTCACGCCACCGACAACTCCAGAGGGTTCGGAGGCAGAAGAAGTAGAACATTCTCATTCGTTCGAAGCATCAACTTGGGATTCCGATACCACTATCGGCTCAGTCTTCAAGAAGGTACAATCAGTCAACACGACATCTGTACAATCTCAAGAAGAGGAAGGCGAAGACCAAATGCCAGAATTCTTCGAGGAAGAACCTTGGGCTCAACGGCTAGGAGCTCAGTGGGAGTCTCATTTTGAATTACGCAAACCCTCTACCGAAGACGAAGTCGACCAGATCGACCTTGGGGATGGATCTTCTTCCAAACCCATCTTCATCAGCAAGAGTCTAAAGGGACCAGACCGGGAATCTTTAATCCAACTGGCTAAAGAATATATCGACGTCTTCGCCTGGAGCTACGAAGATATGCCGGGACTTGATCCTCATATCGCGATGCATAGGCTTAACATCTTACCTGATGCCAAGCCTATAAAGCAACAACAGCGACATTTTCGTCCTGACATCATAAATGCTATCGATCAAGAGGTAGACAAACTCCTGACCAGCGGGTTTATCCGTGAAGAACAATACCCAGATTGGGTAGCTAACGTCGTCCCTGTCACTAAAAAGAATGGAAAGATGCGGGTCTGCATCGACTTCAGAGATCTCAATGCTGCTTGCCCGAAAGACGAATTCCTACTTCCGATCATCGACGTATCGATCGATAATACATGTGGCTTCGAGCGCATGTCTTTCATGGATGGGTACTCAGGCTACAACTAGATCAAAATATTCTCCGATGACGTAAAGCACACGTTATTCAGGACACCGAAAGGGGTTTTCTACTACACACTGATGCCCTTCGGCTTGAAGAACCCTGGTGCTACATACCAACGAGCTATGAGTACCATCTTCCGTCAATATCTTCGCAAAACAGTCGAATGCTATGTTGATGATATTGCTGTCAAGAGTCATCTCAAAGGTAATCACCTACAAGACCTAAAGACAGTCTTCGATCTCATGCGAGCGCATCAACTCAAGATGAACCCTACTAAATCCTTTCTTGGGGTTTCTAGTGAGAAGTTCTTGGGCTTCATTGTCACGACGAAAGGCATTCATGTCGATCCCGAGAAGACCAAAGCCATCCTTGACATGGACCCTCTGAAGAACCTCCGAGAACTTCGTGGCCTGCAAGGGCGTCTTGCATACATACGAAGGTTCATAGCAAACCTTTTCGAGAAATGCCAATCCTTCATCCAGCTCATGAAGAAGGGGGTATCTTACATCTGGACAGAGGAATTCCAAAAAGCTTTCGATGATATCAAGGCTTAATTGACGAGCCCATCAGTCCTGGTGGCACCCGTCGCTGGCAAACTATTTTTCCTCTACGTCCGTGCCATGGATCATTCCTTCGGCGCTCTGCTGGCTTAGAACAGCGATGCGGGCTACGAGCAAGCTATCTACTACCTCAGTAGGATACTGATCGGGGCCGAACACCGGTACAACCCCGTTGAAAAAGAGTGTTTGTCTTTGGTGTTCGCCATCCAGAAGACGCGCCATTATGTCTCAGGCCAGACAATTCATGTCATCTCCTGAGTCAATCCACTCAGGGTTCTCATGACGAAGCCGGGATCATTAAACTCCCAGCTAGCTACATGGGCGATCCTGTTGACGCCATACAACATGGTGTTTCTTCCACAAAAAGCCGTCGAGGGTCAAGCTCTGGCCGACTTTTTAGCTGCACACCCCATCCCAGAGTCCTTCAGACTCTATGAAGACATCCCGGATGAGGTTCAAGAATCAAATGTCACCGAAGAAAGCTCCGTCTGGCGGACGTTTTTTGATGGCGCTTCAAGAACAGGCCCCAAAGGCCAAATCATCGCCGGAGTGGGGGTAGTCTTAGTCTCCCCCGATCAGCTGGTCATCCAGCGTGCTTACTCCCTTTCGAAGCCGTGCTCCAACAATGTTACTGAGTACAACGCTCTACTCATGGGACTCCAGCTCGCACAACAGCTGGAGGTGGATCATCTGGAAGCCTATGGCGACTCAAAACTCATCGTTAACCAGATCAGAGGGCAATACGAAGTTCGTCATGAAGATCTGGTTCCTTACCATGAAGTTGCATTGAATATTATTTCAACCTTTACCAAGTTCTTCATAGAACATATACCTCATTTATAAAACCTGGAGGCTGACGCTCTGGCTGGCCTCGCAGCCTCATTGGTAGCACCCCTCGGAACTCAACACTACGTCACGGTAGTTGGTCGAGACTTGGTCTATCCTAAAAACAATCTATGCTCACAAATGTCATATTCCATGTCAACAAGTGCTGGTGTTAATGTTCGAGACTGGAGGTTCCCGTTCATCGACTTCGCTGTCTACGAAATTCTTCCAGAGGACCCGAAGGAAGCCGTCTCAGTCATGAGGCGTTTCCTTCGATTATATTACGATACAGCTACTACAATGCTGTTCCGACGTTCCTACGACGGACTTCTCCTTTGATGCCTGTCCAAGGAAGAAGTAGTCGAAGCCCTTCGAGAAGCTCACGGCAGAATTTGCAGGCTCATCAACCTGGGCCTAAGTTGCAGGATCGACTGCGACACATGGGTTACTACTGGCCAACCATGGCAGCCGACGCTGTCGACTATGCTAAGAAGTGCCATGCTTGCCAGCTCCATGCCGACTTCATCCGTACACCGTCGAAACCACTACATCCTACGGTCTTCTCTTGGCCCTTCGAAGCTTGGGACATGCACATTGTAGGACCGATCACCCCTCCTTCATCAAGGGGACACCGTTTCATCTTAGCTATCACTGACTAGTTCTCTAAATGGGCAAAAATAGTTCCACTGGCGGAAGTGAAAAGGTCTAAGGTGATCAGCTTCATCAAGCATCATGTCATCTACCGTTTCGGGGTACCTCGTAGGTTTATCCATGACAACGGTCCACAGTTCATCAGCCATGTTTTCAGCAGATTCTGTGACAAGAATCGCATTCAGAATGTGGCATCAACCACCTTCAATCCGGCAGCAAACGGATTGGCCGAGGCATGTAATAAGACTATCGTCAGGCTACTAAAAAAGGTCGTATCATCCAACAAATGCGACTGGGACAAAAAGCTCAGCGAATGCCTTTGGGCCTACCGTACAACGGTACGGACGCCGACGGGCAACACACCATTCTTCTTGGTCTACCAGAGCGAAGCGATACTGCCTCTCGAGATCCAGATAACCTTACTCCATGTAGCGATCATAAATCAACTAACAGAAGAGGACAATCAACATCGCCGTCTGGGAGAATTGGAGGCACTTGACGAAAAACGTCTCCAGCTCAACAGCACATCGAACTCTATCAAGCCCGTATATCACAGGCTTTCAACAAGAAGGTCAAGCAGAGGACTTTCCAAGTAGGCGACCTGGTTCTGGCAGTTAGGAGACCAATAATATTGACACACAAAATGCCAGAAAAGTTCGAGCCCAAATGGGAGGGACCTTTCATCATAGAGACGGTATACTCAAACGGTGCTTACCGCCTCCCGATCAAACGGGAACTTGTTTATGATGCCCATCAATGGCAAGTTCCTAAAGAAGTACTACTCTTGACATCTTTCAGATATGTACTTCCACCTCTACCTAGCAAGGGAATCAGTGGACCTGATTATCAGAGCTCACATACACCCCCCCTTTTTCACAAAAATCCTATGCTTTCGGAACCCAGTTGTTCCATTGTATTCTATCTCCAGTAGAAGGACAACCACGTCCATATTACCTCTGAGTTGCTCCTCTACGCCCTACAAAGCGGAATCCTACGCTCCGTAAGACTACGCTACCCATCATGTTCACCACGTCCACATTACCTCTGAGTAAACATCCTGTACAGACAAGCCCTGCGTTGTCATACATTGATCGCAGAACTTTTATGTCCACATTACCTCTGAGTAGTTCTGCGTATCCTCCCAGAGTCATTCCTACCACGTCCATAACAACTCTGAGTAGAAAGATTCTATCATTTGAATCCCATATTTGCCACGTCCATATTACCTCTGAACAAACATGTCGGTTCTCTCAAACTTATTATCTGTACCTAATGACCAAGGTGCGCAAAAGATAATAGGTCCACACAAATCATCAAGTTCATAACAGCAAGAATGAACACACCATAAAACTCTTTATTCTTTATTTAAAAAGTAAAGGATTACATCCCCAGCAGGAGTTGTAAATTATACAAAATAATAAAAAAATGAGAGGCTACAATCCCTAAGCATCACCGGGATTGGCTTAAAGCTCTTCGATCCGACGCTACAAGTCTTCCGTCCGAGTCTCTACGGTCTCCAGGACTCGGCGTTCAGCTTTTTGACGCATCATTTCTACGGTCCTCATAATTTTCGTCTAACTATTGCCGCTGCTGGGCCAGGGAAAGAGTCTGGCAGGTGAAAGCTGCTTCCTCCTCCTTAGATGCTACATGTTCAGCCTGGACTCGCTCAGCATCTAATAAGAGTTGGGCCTGCTGGTATTCAAGGATGCGAATCTTGGCATTAACCTCCGCAATACTAGCGTCCAACGCAGCTCGCAACTCTACATTCTCCTGCGTGGACTGAGATAGCCTCTCCACTGCAGCCTCAGCATTGGCCACCTCGCGTTCCCAGACAGCCACGGTGGCCTGATAAGATGACTCAGTATCAGCGATTAATTTCTCCTTTTCTGCTTCTATCGGGGCGGAGAGATCATTTCGCTTAATACACTAAAACTCAAAAAATAGCTGGTCGAGTCGGCTACCGATGCCTCCAAAATCTCGGCCATATGATCATGGCCCTGGTGGGAACGTATCAGACCAATGTGAGGGAGCGCCATGGGTTTTGCCGTCGTAAAATTCCCATTGGCATTCATCACTGCCGATACGCCCCTCTGCAGCATCTTGTACACCGCCTCAATAATAAACTTCACGTACTCATCCGCATCCGCCAGCACTTGCGGTGTCATAGCAGGAGTTGGACGAGCTGCTCTAGACGACAGACCGGAAGAAGACCCGCTGGCTTCAATCTACGAGACTGAAACCTCGGCATCAACGGACTCTCCCTCAACGGGGGCTTGAACTTCGTCACTGGCCCGAGGAGCCAAGAGAGCGGAAGGAGCCGAGAGGGGCGTCGATATCGTGCCCCAAGTAGATGGAGCAACAGGGGGTTCCAGCAAACCCTTATCTTTGCCACGCTCGGAGGGACCACCGACATCAGGGGCTATCTCCTCCGTCTCCGACACACCATCAGCAGGCTGCATGGGACCTTTCCCCTCTGGCAAGGCAGCGAGATCAGCACTTGTATCCTGACTTGGCTCCCCTGAAGTCAAGCTCGACGGACGAGTCTTATTTTTATCATCGAATCCCTCCGCGGGGATAGAATCTGTCGTTACCTCCCTGTCGGCAGCTACCTCAGCCTCCGCTACTGAGTCTGGGGTAGGGCTCGGCAATGCTGCAGTCGACCTCCCCTCATCATGACAAGGAGAGAAATCAGCCCTCTTATCTGTTTTAATCATGTCTGTTGCTCCAGCAACAGGCTCACTCATCTCTGGAGGAACGTCATCTGAAGACGACGAACTCCACTCCACTTCCTCATCTGGAAGCCCCGTATCGGCTGGGTCCTCAATGCCAAAGGCCCCAACGGTGGCTTGCACCCTCCCGGGAACTGCTTCAACCTCAGCTTCCCTTCTAACATAATCTGGAGATACTAAAATCTCCGCATGAACGACATCGTCCGGATTCTCCTCCACGGGAGACATCACAATCGGAGGAATGCGCTCTTCAGATGAGCCCGCCACCTCCTTTGGTCTGCTAGCACCCGATTTTGGAGTTCGGGGTCTCCTTTTCAGTGGCTCTTACAAAAAGAAAGCATATGTCACAAAAATGGTAGAATTAACTAGACTATATGGGGATTCTTACCTCCACAGGAGCTGAATCTGTTGACACTGTCGGTAACAATGCCTTCTTCTGTCTCTTCGGTGCAGAAGAGCCAACCTCTGTATCAGCACGTCTCTTCGGCTGATCGGCTGGGGGCTCTACTTGACCCCCCGTGGATATGGCAGGGGTACCTCGATAACCTGCCTCTGGCAGGCGGTACGACCGAGCCTTCGCCAACAGGTTCCCAGCCGCCTCTAACTGGGTGCCGGCAATGAAACTGGTCTCTCGATCATATTCAAGGGGCACGATGTTTATGGCACAGTAAAATTTGGCGGCCGAGAAAAGAATAGGCAGCCACGGATTCTGAACAGGCAGCGTAAAGCGAGCTCTGGTGCATCCGACATTGTAGTAATGCCAAGCTCGTGCACCGTCCAGCAAACTTCCAGTATACCCCAAGTTAATACTGGAGTTCTCCAACATCAACTGAGCATAGCCGAATTGTCGTGCAAAATGGCTCGGTAAATATGGCTCCATGTAACACTAGTTTCAATTCCGATACACCAGATGGGACGGCCGGATGCTTTACAACCAGCAGAATTTCCATGGAGGCAGAGTAGTGGCATCTTTACCCGAATCCGTTAAGTCTTCGTTGGCCTCAAAACCCAAAAAGATGGGGCCAACTTTGGTGATCTCCCACCCCTGAAGGTGGGATAAAACTTTTCTGCAAACAGGAACACCAGTATGCAACCAGCTCCTCTGGTGGAAAAGGCGGAGGAATGCGTCTCCGGCCCTGTGGTCTTCTTCCGAGCCCGGGCTCATCACGTTGGGATGATGTAAAATTAACTACCCCATCAAATAATGAAACGACAGTTCGGCACGGGGAAAGTTCTCATTTCTACCTCGTTCATGAACCATATTTCCCGTAAATTCTTGTAAACCTCGCAGCAGGTTACACACCATTGCACGGAGTAAAGCCAGGAGACGGCCAAAAACCAACTTCATAGCTGGCAGGATTAGGTTCCGGGTCACCCTCTCCACAGAGCCTGACCCGCTTGAAAAGACATAATCCCGGAGCTAAATTATCAGATACGTATCCAACATTGCTTTTGACGACATCCGATGAGTAAGGTGCCAGAAACAGCTATAGAAGCGTTCGTCCGACTGCCGGTCCTTATTTTTCTGGGGACTCTTCTTACTTAGCTTGCTCATTTCAGAGAGCACTGCGGTACTGGAATCCGCTGGCAGAGTTATAAATTGAGAGAAATCCTCCGTGTCTTGCTCAAAGACATAATCTCTCTAAGCAGTCACATGAGGCTGTGACACGCCCTTATCCCTCTTCTGCATATAATAATGATGACTCGCCACTTCCTTGAAGATGACCATCATCTCCTCCGCTTTGTCCCCCAGGACTTGGAACTCCTCGTTGGTCGGGAAGTATTCCTCGTAAGGTTCTGATCCCAAGGGAGCCTTGACACCTCGTACATTTAATGAAGTGCGAGTCCTAGCTCCCCCACCGGAGTACAGAAAGTCCCGGTCTGGGTGTCAAACATCTCCAGGAGCACAAGAACCATATGTCTATTGATGTCTACGCCTGCCTGGGAAGCACGGATTGCGGCAGTCAGCCCAATCTCTCGGAGTTCTGTTCGAAACTGTGTCAGAACCAAGAGTGTCAGCTTGTCCCACTTGGAAACATAGTGACACCAACCCTCTACTCGAAATTCACCTTTCGGGTACGACCGCTTCAACGACAGCATAATATTTGCAAAAGTCGAAGCACCAAAAGCAAATGTGTTGGTAGGGACGTCACTGTAAATGCTCCCAGGACACTGAGTCCGCCAGGTGAAAGAAGGCCCAGCCCGCGCGGTGGCCAAAGTATCCCTCTGATTGGAGGTAGCATCGATTCTGATGGTGCCTGCCACCGCTCCCTCCCTAAGACGGGGTTAGATCCCAAGACATCCTCCTCTTGGAAGCAAGGCGAAAAAAAAGCCGTCAAAGGCCATTGACGCTCAAGTTGCTTAACAGTCATCTGCACCGCTCTTGCTGTAAAAAAACAATCTTCCTTGATCTTTAACACCTTTGCTTCAGTAGAAGTAAGGCGGTCCCCGAACAGGAACTCAGGCTTCGAGAAAGTCACATTATAAGAAATGGCAGATTTTAAAACGCCATGCTCCATCATTCGTTAGAGGAACCTATGCTGTTGTTCCTGGATTTGAGCCATTCTCTCGGGAGGCTGATCCAGCATGATGGTAGCTTGGACAGGGTTTATCACCTCCTCGTTATAATCTACTCCCATCTGACAGAGGGCAGCATCCAGAAGTACTTCATTCAAGAGCGGGACGGTCATCGACACTGGTGGTCAGCAAAATAAGGCAAAGATTCAGATATGTTAGAAATAACAAAATAATTTGAGCCACGTTCTCATCATAAGCACATACCCCGAACCAAGGCTCAAGCGCATCTGAAAAGAAGCTTCGGCGCATCATCAGGGTCTAAACCCATACGCGTCAGCAGTGAAGCTTCGGCACATCATCAGGGTCTAAACCCATGTGCGTCAGCAGTAAAGCTTCGACGCATCATTAGGGTCTAAACCCATGTGCGTCAGCAGTGAAGCTTCGGCGCATTATCAGGGTCTAAACCCATGCGCGTCAACATTGAAGCTTCAGCACATCATCACGGTCTAAACCCATGCGCGTCAGCAGTAAAGCTTCGACGCATCATCAGGGTTTAAACCCATGCGCATCGACGGAAAAGCTTCAGCACGTCATCAGGACTCAAGGTCCATGTGCGTCGGCGTATGTGAGTTCTAAAAATGGGCTATTCGAGTACAAAAAGATATGATAAAGAATCATGAAACCCACCAGTCACCGCCGGCCGAACGTCGACGGGCGTCCGGGGGACATCATCCGCAGCAGCCTCTACAGGCTCTTTCCCTTTGCCTCGTCCTCGGCCAGCACCACCGCGAGGAGTCTTGGGGGCCATCTCGTGAAAGAAGAATCTAGGGTTTTTTTGAAAGAAGAACTCTAGAGAAGAAGAAAGCAAAGTGGAGAAGAACCCTCTCTCTCCATCAGACGCCTATTTATAGGCTTGGTCGCCTGCGTGAACCGATGAAGGGTGACATCAGCCGCCGCCTTAGGTTCTTTGAAGTGATAACTGCAAATAATCCAAAAAAATCACAATTAATCTTTTTGGTTATATCGACGCATTATCATTTGCATTAACTGAGAGAAATATGCGTCCCATCACTGATGCGCGAAGTAATCATGCGTCCGAACAGTCACGCTCCCCGTTGAAGACACTACCATGCTTTTTATTCAAAGTATTCCAAAACTTGGCAAAAAGATTTGAAAAATTTGAAGGGGGTCTAGTAGAAGCATAGAATTTCAGGACCAGAAATCCTATGCGCCTAACATTACATGCATCAGGGAGCTCAGATGAAGTACTTGGTGCAGCAAACAACAAAAGCATAGACATTAAAAGAAGATTTTTATTTCATATAAAAGTCTATTACATGTCTAAAAAAGGCTTTTATAAAGAAGAATTTCTACAAAAAAAAGACCCTAAGTCTACAGTTAGGCGCAGCAACCGCCATGCGCTCTCAGCCAAGCGCATCTCTTCAGCGCCTCAGTTTGGCGTATCTCTTCAGCAGCTCAGTTATGTGCATCCCTTCAGCAGCTCAGTTATGTATATCCCTTCAGCAGCTCAGTTATGTGCATCCCTTCAGCGTCTCAGTCAGGCGCATCATGAAGTCTCAGCATCTGCGCTCCGCTGTGACCTGATCAAGTGCTTCGACTAATGAAGCATTTATTGAGCAGAACGAGGGCGGGCGGCCAACCCCACCCTAGCGGGAGGAAGAGTTCTCCAAAGGAAGAGGAGAGCACCGCAATCGATCTACGGCAAAAGGAGGCTTTCAATACAACCAGAATGGGCAACACCCACTCTGACAGAAGAAGACCCTCCAAAGTCGGGGTACCGCAATTCCAATCGGCGGCTCTACCAGCATAACGGAGACGAGGCTCGAGCATTCTGATCTTTGGATACAACAGGCACCTTCCGCCTGCCTCAGAAGCCCTCGACTCCGACTTTTGGATGTAACAGTCACCTTCAAGTGCATGAATGAAGACAAGTCGTCGCATCTTCACCATCGGGATCATCTCGTCAACAGAATGTGCTCGAGCAAACAAATTCATTTTGGAAGGATGTGAGAGAACGAGAAGCAAACTCTCTCCTTGCCACTATTTATAGGCCTGACAAATCAAACCCATGTGCCAAGTGGCGGGCTCTCCGAATCTCGTGCAATAAATTTGCATTAATGGTGATGAACCTGACGCTTTGAATTCGGCCAAGTCAAAAACGGCTATTTAAAGCACTCGAAGAACGTAATAGTCGGACCAATAAAGAGGTATCATGCAAACGGATGTGCCGGTCAGACCGCGTATCATACAGACGCGTCCCTCAGCACCAAGCGCCTTATAAGGATGCACCCCATACATCCCAAGTGCCTTGTGGAACGCAGATCGATGCGCCCACTCAACAACCCATCACCCGTCAAAGAATATTAAATGCTGAAGTCTGATACGACAGCAGCCAGTCCCCGAGGACTGAATAGTTGATAGCTTTTTCAGAAAATGAAGCGTCACTGACGTCAGCATCATCATTACTTTCTTCCGACGGTTACAAGCTATATGGCCGCCCAAACCATTTCGTATGCGCCTCCACAGCCATATGCCCAAATCCCTACATGTGCCTCAAAAGCCGTGCGCCCAGACGGGTTTGTGACTCCTAAAGGTTACAAGCAAAAGTCTCCCCATGCACCCAATCCCAGGCGCATCCTATCAGATCACACTCCACCAAATCCGAGATCTTTGAGCAATGGACCTACGACATGTGTCCTTTGACTCGATTCAGCCTATGAAGGGGTGCTAATCACCCAAGATCTCAGCAACTGAAAGATCCTCTCCATTGCTACCTGTCAGTTCGGCCACAGCCCACAAAAGCAACAGGAAGGGTTCAACTCCTCAAATAGAGCACATTGCCCACGCGCCTCCATCAGCGATCACCACGTGGCAATCCCACAAATTGCACATCCTACATATGCGCTCATAAGCAGCCAGCCTGTAAGTTATAAATAGAGGGATTATTTCCTTCTTCCAGACACATACAGAGACATACCTACAGACAGAGACCTACACACAGTGAGTGAGGCAGATACAGACACTCAACGTCTTCTTCCTCTCCGTAAGCTCCAGCACCCAGAGCAACTCAGATCTTCAGAGAACCGAGAACCGTCGTCAGATCGTCAACGGAGTCAATGCATTACCACTCGCTCCATCGACACAGGGACCCAGATAAACAAAAGTGTTCTCCTAGGACTATATCTAAGTCCTATATTGTAACACTGTTCTGTTTGTAATTAAAATTACAATAAAAAGATTTTAATGGCAAACAAGGGTGCAGAGTCCACCCGGGTTAGGGGACCATCTGAGATCGTCACGTGCGTCAATGATCGACAGATCAGAGGCTTCCAGGCTCGCCATGGCCACTGGGCCAAGCCAAACTCTAACTCTATCCCAATTCCACCCTACAACGTCATCATTCCATAAATCACGGATCTCGCACAGCGGCGGTGTTAGGACGTTGGGCCTGAGGATGTCATCCCCCAACCAGCGTTCCTTACACGCCTGCGAATGACCGTTATCCAATTACAAACGCAAAAGCGGTTCAGCAAGGCTGCCACAGCGGATTATGCGCCGCCACGATGTGGAAGATCTGTTGTTGGCAAACGCCTCTGTCAAATGACAGAATCTGGAGTATCTCGCTCTCATGAACCTGGTCCAGATCGAGCTTTCAGTGCGAAGTTTTCACAATAATTTTTCGGAGTGTGCGTCCACAATGTGGGCTAGTCTGTAGAAACCCAGACCACCCTCATCAGTAGGTTTAGCCAAGGTGTCCCAACTTATCCAGTGATGCTTGTCCTTGCCCTCGAAATGACCCCAAAAGAAATTGGCGAGGAGGTATTCAATTGAGTGGAGCACTTTGATTGGAGGCGAGCAAACGACTAGGGTGTATAGGGGGATGGAGGAGAGTACGTGCTTTATAAGTATCAACTTCCCCCCGGGGGATAGGGTTGCATTATGCCAACCCGCGATTTTCCTGCGAATCTTGCCCACCATGTATATATATATATATATATATATATATATATATATATATATATATTTTTATATATATATATATATATATATAAATATATATATATATATATATATATATATATATATATATATATATATATATATATATATATATATATATAATTACTTTGTTTTCATATATATATATATATATATATATATATGAAAGCAAAGTAATTAAAAATATATATATATATATATATATATATATATATATATATATATATTATATATATATATATATATATATATATATATATATATATATATATATATATATATATATATTGGAATAAGGAAGTTTTATTGAATCGAAAATAAACACCACAGGGACAAAAAACACCACAGACCAGCTAAGCCCACACAAAAGGCCAACACCAAAACAATAAAAGACATTTGAAATAAGAAACCCGCACCCCGTCCCGAGGGGGGACACGTGGCAGGTCCACGTGAAGGAGCCCACATGGCCCGAAGGCAGCGCGTGGCCCGAAGGCATAACGTGGCCCGAAGGCAGCGCGGGGCACGTGTCCCAAGGGGGCATCTGTCCCGAGAAGGGGTCGGGGCCCGAGGAGACTCCTCGAGACAGCGGAAAAGAGAGGGAGGGGAAGGGGCGCCGCCGGTGACTCCGCCACGGCGTCGGGGGAGCCGGCGTAGCCGTCCACGGAGGGGAGCCGAGGGGCCTGAGGGGTCGGAAGGCTCGCATCCCGAAAGTCCCACGAGGGGGAAGGCGGCGGGGACCACGACGGACGGGCACGACGACACGACGGTGGCGACAGCTCAGCGGGGGGCACCGCGGCGCCGGGGAGGCACCGACAGGGGGAGGGAGAGACATGGCCGCTGAGGGGGGTCCACGCGGGAAGGAGACGACACGCGCCCAGGCGAGGGAGGGGACCTGAGCAGGGGGAGGAGAGGGCGTCGGTGCAGGGAGAACCCGCGGAGGCGGGGAGCTCCAACAGCGGAGGGGCCTGAGGCGGGAGGAAGGACGTGCGAGGAGGCCAGGGAAGACCGCTGGACGGCCGGGGAGGGCGCGCCGAGGGGGCTAGAGAGCACTAGGTCCGACGGAGGAGAGGGTAGCGGCCGCAAGGGCACCACGACTCTGCAGCGGGCAGGGCGACGGGAGAGTGAAGGGGATCTGCGGCGGGAGGAAGGTAGAAGGCTCCTGTCGCCGTCGAGGAGGGGATCGCTGCAGCAGGCAGGACGACGAAAGAGGGAAGGGGGCTGGCTGCGGAAGGATACGCTGCGGGGGGATGCGCGGCGAGGGAGGGCTCCGGGAGGAGGGCCGCTGCGGGAGGGTGCAACGGGGGACGGGAGCTCCTGGAAGACTACCGTGGCCGAGGCAGGAGGAGGCGTCGGGGAATAGAGCGAGGCGGAGGGAGGGAACGCCCGAGAAAGGGCTGCTACCAGGGCGGCGGCCAGGGCGGAAGGTTCCTAGGACGAAGGCGGAGGCGCCATGGCCGATGGGTCAGAAGGATCTGATCCCGGCGGCACGGAGGGGGGGGGACTGAGCTGAGGGCGTGCCGAACGAGGGAACCACGGTCGGGGGTAGGGGCGGTGCGACGACAGGGGCGCCGGCCTGGCCGGAGCTCGGATGAGCCGCACGCGAGACGCCCGGAGGACCCGGCGGGGGACCAAGGAGCGAAGGGGCCTGAGGCGGCCGAGGACGCCGAGAACGGCGGTGCCTCCGACGCCGGGGGGGCATCTGCGCCGACGAAGAGGGGGAGAGGGGAAGGCTCCGCCGCAGGACGGGCAAGCACCGGTCGTGGGAGAGGGGGGGACTCCCCACGGTAGAAGCGCCCGGGGGCCGAAGGGGCCAAGAAGCCCGGCGAAGGAGAAAGGAACCCGGCTGGGGAGGGAGATCCCAAGGGCTGCCGGCCGCCCGCCGGAGCCAAGGGGAGTGGGAAACCCGAGGAGCTGGGCTGCTCCTTCAAGGGGAAGCCACACCCAAGCCATTATATATATATATATATATATATATATATATATATATATATATATATATATATAAAATTACCTTGTTTTCATATATATATATATATATATTTTTTTTATATATATATATATATATATATATGTATATATGTATATATATATATATAAACAAGGTAATTATATATACATACATATATATATATATATATATATATATATATATATATATATATATATATATATATATATATTGTTGGGTTTTGGTCTTTTTCAAAGAGATTTTTAGTCCCACATCGGCTAGACCAAAAGACTTGTATCTCTATATATTAGCTTTGCTAGTTTAGAGATGCATATGTGGTGTGGAGGTGCACATGGGTGTGCCATGTGGGGTTATTTTTCTAATGGAAAAAAGGCTAAATCAATAATTGAAAGCATTCATGCTTTTTGCTCTTGGAAAATTTATTTCCATGGGAGCTAAGCCCCGTAGGGGCTTAGCGACTCAGACTCGGACTCGGACTTGGGCTCATGGGCTCATGAGGCATAATATGGTGTTTTGTTGGCACGGGCGCACGGGTTACGCAGGCGCACTGGTTGCGCTGCGTGCGTCGCGTGCGCAATACGTGCAGTACGTGCATTTCAGTACGCGCTCTGTCGCGCGCAGTGTAAGAAGCACAGGGTGCACGCAGTTGGCACAACTTGTAGCAGAACGTGCGTTTGCACGTTCTGGGCAGTTGCTACATGTTCGGGGTAGTTTTTACCATGACCTTAACTTTGTGGCAACCGAGCAGTTGCTACAGGGCCTATATAAGGCATCCTCTCTCTCACAAGGCCAGGATATACAATTAATAGAAGCCACCACAGAAAGTTTACAAAGTGTTTTTTAACACAAGTATACAGAGAATTCAAAAGTATTTTTTAACACAGTTCTGATCGAAATTTGCTTGCGAATTCTAGCAGCCTTCGAGAGAGAGGAAAGGCGCGCACCAGCGTTGCTTTTGCTCGGGAGTTCGTGTCCATCCGAGGAGTCAGAAGAGCAGGAGTGTTCCAAGTTCTCCGACGAACTTGCTGGTTCCTGGAAGCTGTTCGTGTAGGACGAATAATGCTTTGAGCAACGGTGATTATTCACCTCAGCAGGAGATCTTCCATCTTTCGCTAGTCACCTTCTTCTTTGCTGCCAATAATTCTGATTGTATCTTCTTTTTAGAAGTAGTACGATCGATTGCTATTGATTACGAAATCTTTTTAGATTCTCGTAATTCAGGATCACCTTCAGAAGTGTTGATTTGAAATATTATCTTTACAATAGTTTTATATTCTTAAGTTTTCTATCAAAAAATTGTGCCCCGACATTAACAATCATAAAGCTTTATTGCTACGATGGAAAACGTTAATGCTTCACTCCTCAATACTAATTTTTGTAAGTTAGAAAAGTTTGATGGAGAGCATTATCAAGTCTGGAAGAGGAAGGTTTATCTCACTCTTCAACTCAGAGACGTTGATCACGTGCTTCTTGAAGAGGAACCTACCGTTCCAGATACTGGGTCTGCTGCCGCAATCACTGCGGCTATTAAACTTCAGGCCAAGTGGAGAAGATAAAATAGCATTTGCAGGCTGCTTATCCTGAATGCTATAGAGGATTCCCAAGCAGAATCCTACAGTAATAAACCAATTCCAGAGACATATGGGAGTCTCTGGAGAAACTGTACGAAGAAGACAAAAACAGGAGCAAGATATTTATGGATGAAAAATATCACAAATGGCTCTTTGAGGACGAGAAGTCCATGTTGTCGCAGGTAAAGAAATTTCTGAAACTGCGATAAAAGTTGGAAGACGAGGCGATGCCCCTCCCCAACAAGTTTATTGTTGGAGGGATTGTCTCAAAGCTCCCCGCTGGGTGGAGTAAGTTCTATGCAAATATGCATAGAAAGAAGCTTGAGATCAGCCTTGAAGATCTCTTGCAGGAAATCTATGTTGAGGACCAGATACGGGCTCAACTGAAGGTGGACGCACTGTCCAAGGAACTGGCTAACGCCAATCTGGTTCATACCAAGGAACCAAGGGAAAAGCAGGTGGCTTCCCACAGCAAGAAGAAGGACCCTAACAATCTGAACATGAAGGGGACTTCCTTCAAGTGAAAGAAGGCAAAGTCTCAGATGCCTTGTTTCAAGTGTGGCAAGAAGGGCCACTTCAAAAGTGAATACAAAGCAAAGACCAAACAATCAGAGCAAGGAGAGCCTAGTAAGGTATCTATGATCACTGACGTTGTTGCTATGATTGCGCAAGTTGATGCGGTAAGGACTGACTCTGACTGGTGGGTAGACACTGGAGCCTCCTGCCATGTCTGCTCCAGTAAGGAGTGGTTTACCACCTATACACCTACTTCTGAAGTGGTTATGATGGCGAACCAGGCACAAGCTGAAGTGCTCGAGATCGGGACGGTGGTGTTGAATCTGACTTCGGAGAAGTCTCTGATGCTTCAAGGCGTGAAGCACGTACCTACTATCACCAAGAACCTGATCTCAGGAGGCCTACTGTGCAATGCAGGCCTCAGGATGGACATCAATGCTGGCCAGATGGTGATGTCTATCAAGGGAACATATTTTGGAAAAGCTTTTTATACCGAAGGAATGTTCAAAATTCAGTTTGTAAATCAGTCCAATATAATTAATGTGATTAATAAAATCACTCCTTCTGCTTATACTCTTAAGTTGTGGCATAATAGGCTAGGACATGTTCATTGTAAACGAATAAACAGAATGTCTAGTCTAGGACTTATCTCCATGTATGGGGATAAGGTAGAGAAATATGAAGTTTGTGCTGAAACAAAGATCACAAGAAAACCCTTTCCTCGGGTTAATCGAAGTACAGATCTTCTGGAGTTGGTACACTCCGATATCTGTGGCTTCAAACAGTTCTCTACAAAGGCCGGGATGAAGTATTTCATAACCTTCATCGATGACTTCTCAAAGTATGCGTTCGTCTACTTGTTGAAGGCTAAAGACGAAGCATTCAAGAAGTTCAAGGAGTTCAGAGCCGAGCTGAGCGGCAGACTGGACAACAACTCAAAAGAATAAGGAGTGATCGAGGTAGGGAGTACAGGTCTCATGAATTCGCATCGTTCTGCAAAGAACATGGAATTGTCAATGAGACTACGGCTCCATACTCTTCTCAATCAAATAGAGTAGTAGAGAGGAAGAACAGAACGTTAACAGAAATGATTAACTCAATGCTGTTGACTGCGGGTCTTCCTAAGTGCTACTGGGGAGAAGCTGCACTGACGGCCACTTTTATTATGAATAGGGTGCCTCATGCAACTTCTGACATTACTCCTCATGAACTCTGGTTCAAAGTCAGACTTAACTTGAATGTCATTCGAGTGTGGGGGTGTCTGGCATATGTCAAGCTTCCAGATCTGAAGATTCAGAAGCTTGGGACAAGGACTACTAAGACGATCTTCTTGGGGTATGTCGAGAAGAGTGATGCTCGGAGATTTTTTGATATTGAGTCAAATCATATCATTAAATCTCGCGACGCATAATATTTTGAAGACAAATTTGTAAGGCACAAAAATATTATTCTTGCGAATGTTCCGGAGAATAATGAGGGTACGCAGGTCTTCAATGAAGATGTGGTCCAAGAAGATATTGTTGTTGAAACAACGGTTGAACCAGATCTCGCTGAGCCGTCAACGAAGCGAGTGAGAAGGTCGAAGGACTTCGGAAGTGACTTTGTCACCTATCATGTTGAAGCAGATCCGCTTACCTATGATGAGGCGATGAAGACCAGAGACACAGTTTTCTGGAAGTAGGCGATTGACAACGAAATTGATTCCATCACCTCAAATAACACTTGGATGTTGGTTGATCTTCCTGAAGGAGCGAAACCCATCGGATGCAAATGGATCTTCAAGAAGAAGATGAAAGCAGACGGAACTATTGACAAGTTCAAGGCTAGGTTGGTAGCCAAGGGGTTTTCTCATAAGGAGGGGATTGACTACTTTGACACGTATGCTCCAGTAGCCCGGATGACTACCATCAGAATATTGATTGCTCTCGCAGCGATACATAAGATGGTGATACATCAGGTGGATGTGAAAATGGCTTTCCTAAATGGCGAGCTGACCGAAGAGATTTATATGCAACAGCCAGAGGGATTTATCGTCAAGGCTCTTGAAGACAAAGTCTGTAAGTTGGTGAAATCTTTGTACGGTCTTAAATAGGCTCCCAAGATGTGGCACGAGAAATTTGACAAAGTTATAAGGTCAAATGGCTACATGGTCAGCGAGACGGACAAGTGTGTTTACACGAAGTTTACTGATGAAAGAGGTGTGATCGTTTGTCTGTATGTGGACGACATGCTGATCGAACTGGGGATTCCCAGGACCCTTCCTTTGGTGTGCGTATTGATCGATAAAAAGTTAAACAGATCTAATACGTGTTCTAACCCTTCATAGGTGGAAACTAGGGTTCACGAATTATACCTGCGGTGGAAAGGAGACAAGTAATTTCTAACAATCTCGAGCGGACGACCCTAAGATCTTCTGCACGTATTCCTTCCTCGAGTTGGACGTCGTATGGGCGACGATCTCCCAACCTTTTCTTCTCCTTGGCAGCCCTCTTTTTCTCTCCTAACGTGAATCACGAATTTAGAGAAAGTTTCAGATTTCTGATTGGTAATATGGCGGCAAGAGAATAGAGGATATATATAGGCTATGGCAGGGACCATGAGGAGAAATTAGGGTTAGGCCTCCTAACGGATCTGGATATCCTGTGTTCAGCCCGAACACATAATCCAGGCCCATTAACAATAGCTCGGTCCACTAATGAGCTATTATTGTACTACCTCCCTAATCCTAAATTATGTTTGTAGGCTCCTTTTATTATATGCTCGTTTGGCTCCCTATGTTAAGATATCGTATGTCCGTCGATCAAATTAAGTTACTGACAACTATAATGATTTGACATCTTTTATCCTTAAGTAGTACCGCTCAACTTTATTTGTCATGTCGGATATAATCCACCTACAGGGTTTACATGACAATCCTTATGAGCTCCTTAAGGGGACATCATCAACCGATGTATCGGGACATGGATTCCATTTATAATCAACAGCCCATCATACATACAATATTATTACCCAATTCAAAAAGGTTGTTGATCCATAATGAATCTCACTCTTTTATGAGTCAAAATAATGCACACTGCATATACATGTCCATTATTATATCCAGGTTAAGAGCACAAGCATCCATAATAACAGAGGTGTTTGTTCTTTTATGTAATCAGTACAAAGAGAACAACCTCAAGTGGTCCTGTTCAATAGACACAAAGTGTACTAGTGTAAACCTATAGTCAAGATAGACTAATACTAGATTATACTACAACCTTTCCAATAGATTATCCAAGTCCATCTAGGTTGTGAACTATTTATATACTCCATAGGAAACTGTTAATATGATCTTCTGTGTGACACCATACACCATATTATCAACAATATAGAATATCAGACATTTGCATTAACACTTTGCATTTGCCCATATGATTCTCATTCAAAATTTAAGGAAATAAGGTTACTAAAAAAGTGATGCTTTTAGTGTATAACCCTAACAATCTTCCACTTATACTCAAAGCATTGCTTTTCAGTATACTGTTATAAATCTCCCACTTATACTTAAAGCCATACTGCTATATATCTGACTCCCATTCCCTCAACATGACTATCAAAAGCCGTAGCTGGTAAGCTCTTTGTAAAGGGATCAGCTAGGTTGTTGGCTGATGCTATCTTGATCACAGCAACTTTTCCTTTCTTTACGAAATCTCGTATCAGGTGGTACTTGCGCTCAATGTGTTTGCCAGCCTTATGGGCTCGTGGTTCCTTCGAGTTTGCAACTGCACCACTATTATCACAATAAAGTGTAATAGACTTAGGCAAACTAGGTACCACATCCAAGTCCAACAGAAAGTTTCTGAGCCAAACCGCTTCTTTGGCTGCCTCAGAGGCTGCCACATACTCGGCTTCTATGGTGGAATCTGCAATACATTTTTGCTTGATATTCCTCCACACAATGGCTCCACCTCCCAAAGTAAACACATAACCTGAGGTAGATTTCCTAGAATCCCTATCTGACTGAAAATCTGAGTCTGTATACCCCAAGGGAACTAAACTATCTCCCTGGTAAACTATCATATACTCTTTAGTCCTTTTCAGGTACTTCAAAATATGCTTTACGGCAGTCCAGTGCTCTTGTCCTGGGTTAGATTGATATCTGCTGACCATGCCTACGGCAAAGCAGATGTCTGGTCTCGTACATAGCATTGCATACATTAAGCTTCCTACTGGTAAAGCATAAGGAACTGCCTTCATGTTCTCTATCTCTTTAGGTGTCCTCGGATACTGCTCCTTTGATAGAGCAATTCCATGTCTAAAAGGTAAGAAACCTTTCTTAGAATTTTGCATACTAAAACGAGTTAGTACAATATCGATATAGGAAGCTTGGGATAAGCCCAACATCCTTTTCTTGCGATCTCATAGAACTTTGATCCCAAGGATGTGACCTACTTCTCCCAAGTCCTTCATATCAAACTGTTTGGATAACTATACCCTTACATCAGATAACACCTTCATATTGTTTCCAATGAGCAAGATATCATCCACATAAAGTCCTAGGAACACTACCACGTTTCCGTCACACTTTCTGTATACACATAATTCATCCTGACATTGATCAAATCCATAGGATTTTATCACCTGATCAAAACATATGTTCCAAGATCTGGAAGCTTGTTTAAGTCTATAAATGGACTTCTTGAGCTTACAAACATGATGCTCCTGGCCCTTTTCAATGAACCCGTCTGGTTGCTTCATATAGATGTCTTCCTCAAGACTTCCATTAAGGAAAGCTGTCTTGACATCCATTTGCCAAATCTCATAATCGAGATGAGCTACAATAGATAAAAGAATCCGGATAGACTTAAGCATAGCTACAGGAGAAAAGGTTTCCTCATAATCGATACCCTCTCTTTGAGTAAAACCTTTTGCTACAAGCCGAGCTTTAAAGGTTTCAACCTTACCGTCTGATCCTCTTTTTCTCTTATAGACCCACTTGCATCCAATGGCTTTTATACCAACGGGTGGTTCTACAAGCTCCCAGACCTGATTAGAATCCATAGATTCTATTTCAGATATCATTGCTTTTTGCCAAGACTCTGCATCTTTATCTTGGAGTGCTTCATTGTGGGTACAGGGATCATAATCTTGTTTCTCAGGGACGAAGTCTGACGACTCTCCCAAGAACATATATCTATCAGGTTGTTTCATAACCCTCCCACTACGACGAGGCACTATCGGTTGTGGTGTAACATTTGTGACACGTTGTGCAGTTATTTGTGGTTCATCCTCTTGTACTGTTGGTACTGAAGTACTTGGTGTCTTACGTCTCAGTTCTTCTAGAATAACTCTACTTGTGGGTTTTTGGTTTATCACATAGTCTTTCTCTAAGAATCGAGCATTGGTGCTAACAATGACCTTTTGATCTTTAGGACTATAAAACAAACCTCCTTTCGTTCCTCTTGGATAGCCTACAAACAAGCGTACTTCTGTACGAGATTTCAACTTATCTGCTTTCCCATTCAACACATGTGCTGGACTACCCCAAATGCGAACATGTTTCAGACTTGGCTTACGCCCAATCCACAGCTCTGTGGGAGTAAGAGGTACTGACTTAGAAGGACCCAAGTTCAAAATATAAGCTGTAGTCTCTAAGGCATATCCCCAAAATGAATCTGGCAAATCCGAATAACTCATCATTGATCTAACCATCTCCATAAGAGTTCCATTCCTTCTTTCGGCTACACCATTCTGCTGGGGCGTTCCAGGTACAGTCAATTGGGATACAATCCCAGCCTCTGATAAATAATCCCTAAACTCTCCAAAGAGGTACTCGCCACTACGATCTGATCGTAATGACTTGATATATTTTCTATGACGTTTCTCCGTTTCAGCCTTGTACTCTTTAAATTTCTCAAAGCACTCAGACTTACGGCGCATCAAATAAATGTATCCATACCTTGAATAATCTTCAATAAATGTGACAAAATATTCAAAGTCACCTCTAGCTTGGATAGTCATAGGTCCACACAAATCATAATGAACCAATTCTAACATATCTTTGGCCCTATACCCCTTTGCCGTAAAAGGCCTTTTGGTCATTTTACCTTCCAAGCAGGATTCACATACTGGTAGTGCCTCCACTTCCAATGAACTCAGAGGTCCATCTTTAACCAGTCTTTGAATCCTTCTTAGGTTAATATGTCCCAATCGCAAGTGCCAAAGATATGTTTGGTTCATACAAAAAGGTTCTTTTCTCTTATTTAAGTTATATGACATATTATTCATTTCCATAAGTTGTATTATGGGCGAAATAGGATTAATGACATACAAATTATCAACCAATGCACCAAAATAGATAAAATGTTTATTCTTTCTAATAACAATATTGTCATTAAAATAAACTGAATATCCATCCTTAACTAACATAGAAACAGAAATCATACCTTCTAAGTGAAGGTGCATAAAGACAATCTCTCAATATCAAAGACTTATTTCTATCAAAAGATAAAGTAACATCTCCTAATGCAACGACCGATACTTTTGTAGCATCACCCATGAACAAGCATATCTCTCCATCACTAAGCCGTCTGGTTTCCTGGAACCCCTGCAATGTATTGCAGACATGATTAGTGGCTCCTGTATCTACACACCAAGTGCCGGTAGATAACACCGCTAAACATGTTTCAACTACTAGTAAATGAGATATACCTTCTTTGTTCCCTTATTTGAGAAGTGGACAATCAGTCTTCCAATGTCCTGACCCTTTACACTTGAAACATTTGCCTTTCTGCTTTTTTACCGCGCCTTGAGGTCCCATGCCCTTCTTTGCTGAGTTTGCCTATTTTTGAATGTTATTCTTCTTCTTACCGCCTTTTGGATTAGAAGTAGAAGCTATTTCAGAAACAAAAACATGACCACTCTACCTAAAAAGAGATTTAGCATCCTGTAGCTCTTTTGTAAGTTCTGCCAAACTATACAACCTTTTGTTCATGTTGTAATTAAGGCAAAAATTGTCAAAACTTTTAGGCAGAGTTCCGAGAATGATATCGACCTGGGATTCCCCATCGATTTTAGCTCCAAGGATCTCCATCTCATTCAGATGACCCATCATCTTGAGAACATGATCCCTTACTGGTGTACCCTCAGCCATTTTTGTATTCATCAAATATTTCATAGCAAACTGCCTTGCTGCTCTACTCTGATGTCCGAAGAGTTCCTTGAGGTTATACATCATGTCATAAGCAGTGGCCATGGCCTGATGCTGATGTTGCAGTACATTTGACATAGATGCCAGAATGTAACACCGCGCCATCTCATCTGCCTTTTTCCACTTCTTATAAGCCTCTTTGACCTCTTCATCAGAGTTAGCATCAGGCTTAGGTGGGGCATTCCTCAACAAGTACATATTTGTACTCCTCAGCAGTCAGAACAATATCCAAATTATGTTTCCAGTCAATATAATTAGGTCCAGTAAGTTTGTTTTCTTTAAGAATCACCATAAGTGGACTGAAAGAACCCATTTTTGAAATCCTGAGAATCATATAAATAAAATTATATAGGGCAAAAAAAAACTTTTTGAATGAACTAAATATTGATTCCCTCAAAACAATAATAAGAAATTTACCAACACCTTGAACACCATAAATTTAGCATGCTACGATAGTATGGACGTATACAAATTTAACTTTGTTCAAGTAGGTTTTTCTTATTAATTTTACTATCATGTCAACATAACGTTATGACAAATAAAATTAATATGCTGGTCTTGCTCTGGTCATACAAATAATAGCAGTGACTCCGATGGGGAGGATACCATTATTTGTATCTAAGTGTATACCATTACTTAATATTAAGTCCATTACCTTGTAATGAGTTCCTTCAGATAGAGAAGTGAACACATACTAGGTAACTTTCTACAATTATTCCTAAGAAAGTTTGTACTGGTGATCCATAATTATACTCATCCGATATGGAGGAAAGCACTATAGCCAACACGCAAGTATAATTACATCACCTACAAACCAGTAATGGAGACGATAGGATTTAAACTAAATAAATATCCTGTCCCACTTAGTTATTTAACAATAAGGGTTTTTCTACTAGTTGATATTATGTCCATGTTGTCCATTATTAATGTAGGCTTGGTTTTTCAAAAAAAAAAACAACCACACAAAAATAAACATGCATAATCAGAAAAAGTAAAATAATAAAAATAAGAGAAAATATTCAACTATTATGGTCATCTTTGCTGCTCTGTCCTCAACTATCCGAATCTAAAATCTGGCACTGCGCAGATCTATTCGGGGTTCGACCTGCCCGGTCAGGTCGCGGGGTCAGAAACCAGCATCTCGTCCGACGTCAGAAACAGCCACCACCGCCATCACGATTGATCAAAAATAATTAAAATTACATCAATCCTATGCCTCCCGAAGGAGTTCACACATAATCTAGATTGCAAAATTAAAATAATAAGCACGATCAACCCTCGGGATTTTAATTATATCCACAGCAACAACAACATCCATGACATGTCCGTAGTTTAAACAACACAATCAAAAATATGCATTGGACCATAAAAGTTGGATCTAAGATGCCTGTAAAACCGAGTTAGAACAGATCTACATCTACTTACTATTACACGATACAGGTTTTATTGGACAACATGGACGTATCAATCAATACGTAGATCCAAAGTGGCTCTGATACCAATTGATCGAACTGGGGATTCCCAGGACCCTTCCTTTGGTGTGCGTATTGATCGATAGAAAGTTAAACAGATCTAATACGTGTTCTAACCCTTCATTGGCGAAAACTAGGGTTCACGAATAATACCTGCGACGGAAAGAAGACAAGTAATTTCTGGCAATCTTGAGCGGACGACCCCAAGATCTTCTGCACGTATTCCTTCCTCGAGTTAGACGTCGTGTGGGCGACGATCTCCGAACCTTTTCTTCTCCTTGGCATCCCTCTCTTTCTCTCCTTACGTGAATCACGAATTTAGAGAAAGTTTCTGATTTCTGATTGGTAATATGGCGGCCAGAGAATAGAGGATACATATGGGCTACGGCAGGGACCATGACGAAAAATTAGGGTTAGGCCTCCTAAGGGATCTGGATATCCCGTGTTCAGCCCGAACACACAATCCAGGCCCATTAACCATAGTTCGGTCCACTAATGAGCTATTGTTGCACTACCTCCCTAATCCCAAATTATGTTTGTGGGCTCCTTTTATTATATGCTCGTTTGGCTCCCCATGTTAAGATATCATATGTTCGTCGATGAAATTAAGTTACTGAAAACTATAATGATTCGACATCTTTTATCCTTAAGTAGTACCGCTCAACTTTATTTGTTATGTCGGATATAATCCACCTGCAGGGTTTACATGATAATCCTTATGAGCTCCTTAAGGGGACATCATCAACCCGATGTATCGGGATATAGATTTTATTTATAATCAACAGCCCATCATACATACAATGCTATTACCCAATTCATAGAGGTTGTTGATCCATAATGAATCTCACTCTTTTATGAGTCAAAATAATGCACACTGCATATACATGTCCGTTATTATATCCGGGTTAAGAGCACAATCATCCATAATAACAGAGGTGTTTGTTCTCTTATATAGTCAGTACAAAGAGAACAACCTCAAGTGGTCCTATTCAATACACACAAAGTGTACTAGTGTAAACCTATAGTCAAGATAGACTAATACCAGATTACACTACAACCTTACAAATATTCTGACGAGGTGAAGAAACAGGAAAGTCTCGACGCAAGAGCTATTAATGCTTTATTCTGTGCTATAGATAGGAATGAGTTCAACATGGTCTCAACATGCACCACCTCTCACGAATTATGGAGACTTCTAGAAGTGACGCATGAAGGAACCACCCAAGTCAAAGAATCGAAGATAAGCCGTCTCACTCAAGAATATGAGGCTTTCAAGATGAAGCCAAATGAGACGATCACGCAAATGTTCACAAGATTCCTCGACATCATCAATCCCCTATCTTCGCTCGGCAAACAATATACAAATCACGAGAAGATTCGCAAGCTACTTAGGGGGCTACCAAAGATTTGGAACCCTAAGGTGACAGCGATCATAGAAGGAAAATGATCTCACAACCATGTCCATGGAGACCTTGATAGGAAAGCTGATGACTCATGAGCTTGACCTCAAGGACTTCGAAGAGCCTGCTCCTAAGGCTAAGGAGATCGCCCTCAAAGCTCACCGACGAAGGACTAACTCCGAAGAGACGGATGACGATAACTCGGAAGGTGATGATCAAGCTCTCCTTGTCCGCAACTTCAAGAAATTCCTTCGCTTCAACCAAAGAAAGAAGGAACCACAAGAAGATGACGAAGAAGAGCTAGCATGCTATGGTTGCAAAAAGACGGGACACGTCCGAAAAGACTGTTCATTCTTAAAGAAGAACAACCACTATGAGAAACCATACAAGAAGGCTTCCTTAAAGAAATATGCCAACATGAGCATTTGGCATGAAAGTGAAGCTAGTGAATCCGAGAAAGAAAAGGATTCTCCTCAAGACGCTGCAAACGTATGCCTAATGGCAACGTCCGACAAGGTATCAAACGAAACTCTTGATGACTTCACTTTTGATGAACTTGGTGATGCTTTTACCGATTTACTTAATGATCATAAAAAGGTCATTGGTAAATATAAACATGCCAAAGAAAAGATCAAAAGTCATGAAGTCGAAATTCAAAGACTTTCTTTACTACTCGATAACTTAGAGACACTTCATCCACGGATGTCACAAATGAGGTATCCAAGCTTAAAATAAGCTTACATGATGCCGAAGCACGCATTGAACAACAAACACAAGAAATCACAGCACTCAACACGGCGCTTGCAGAAGAAAAGAGTAGACACAAGATTTCTATTACTAAGATATATGGTTTGAATGCTAAGGTTTCTGAACTGCAGGCTGTCTCCAAGAATTTAGAGACTAAATTGGGAAAATATGTTGCTCAACCTTAAACCCAATTACATGAGACACACACAAAGTATGACACTAGTCATACTAGTCAACCACGTCATCCACCTGCAGCTCATAATCATGCTTACATATACACACACTTTCATAAATCACACAAACCACATGCACGTAGAAATAATTCTCATTTGTCACAGAATCATCATGCTACACATAGATACAATTATCACTATATTGTACAAAATCACCATCACTCTACATATAGACATCATCACCATGATATTCCATATAGACATCATCACCATGCTACGCCATATAGACATTATCACCATACTGCTCCACATCACTCTACATATAGACATCATCACCGTGCTAACTCTACATATCATCATGCTACTCCATATGACTCTACTCATAGACATCATATGTATGCTCCTAATATAAATAGGAATACTATATGTACTTATTGTGTATTATATGGACACATTTCACCATAATGTAGAATTAGAAGATTAGTAGATAAAAAGATATATGCATGGTTTCCGAAAACTAACTTTTCAGGACCCTCAAGAACTTGGGTACCAAAGGTCACATCTACTCTTGATGTAGGTGGACCTTCCCTCCTCAACTAAGAGTAAGTGGATTCTCGATAGTGGATGCTCGCGTCAAATGACGGGAGACGCAAATCTTTTCGCATCACTATCGATGAAGAGAGAAGGATATATATCCTTCGGTAACAACCTAAAAGGGTATATTATAGGTAATGGTATTATTGGTCATCCTCCCTCTCCCGTAATAAAGGATGTCTGCCTAGTGACTGAGTTAAAGCATAACCTTCTCAGCATTAGTCATCTTGCTGACCATGGATATGACATTAACTTTGGACAAAATAAATGCTTTATTTATGATAGGTCAATAGGAGACATTACTTTTGAAGGGGTAAGAGAGGGTAATATTTATATTTTTTATCTGTCTAGAGATACTAACAATGCAGGTAATGCCTATATGCTCATAAGGATGAAAGATTACTGTGGCACCAGCATCTTGGTCATGCCAACATGGATACTATATCCAGGCTATCGACTAAGAAGCTAGTTAGAGGCCTGTCCGACATCACATTCAAAAAGGACACGGTATGTGCCGAATGTGAATTGAATAAGGCAACTAAGTTCTTATTTCATTCCATAAACTCTGTACGTACTACTAGACCTTTGCAACTTCTTCATATGGATTTATTTGGCCCTAGTAGAGTAGCCAGTCTTGGTGGAAAACTCTACGCCTTTGTCATTGTTGATGATTTTTCTAGATTTACTTGGGTTTTCTTTCTTACAAATAAAAGCGATGCTGTTTCGGTTTTCAAGATTTTTGTTAAGATAGTTCAAAATGAAAAAGCTACATGATTACTCGAAACCAAAGTGATCATGGAGGCGAATTCGAAAATACTGATTTTGAAAAGTTTTGTGATTCTAATGGTTTTGATCATGAATTTTTTTGTCCAAGAACTCCTCAACAAAATGGTGTTGTGGAGCGGAAGAATAGGACTCTTGGCGATATGGCTAGAGTCATGTTGAACAAGTTTTCACTTCCGAAATACTTTTGGGCTGAAGCTGTCAGTACAACATGACACATTTTAAATAGGGTGCTTATTCGTCCTATTACGAAGAAAACATCCTATGAGCTTAGGTTTGGAAGAACCTCAAATGTTTTTTATTTTAGAGTTTTTGGTTGTAGATATTTTATCCTTAACACCAAAGACAACTTAGGCAAATTTGATGCCAAAGCTGACGATGGTATTTTCCTTGGCTATTGTGCCAAGAGCAAGGGATATAGAGTATTTAACAAACGCTCATTAATTATGGAAGAGTCTACAAATGTGACTTTTGATGAAGATAACAGTGCAGCATCTACTCTTGATGATGATGTTGAGCCATCAACTTCTACTCCAATGAATACCACAACCGAAACCAATTCTCTAGAGGACTTGCCAAAGAAATTCTCTTTCAAGCCGTCACATCCAAAAAATTTGGTAATAGATGAGGTTTCACGTGGAGTAACTACTAGATCATCATTAAGAGACTCTATTGCTAGCACTGCCGTTATTTCACAAATTGAGCCGAAAAACATTTTAGAAGCTTTTAATGATGAATTTTAGATTTCTGCTATGCAAGAGGAACTCAACCAATTCGAGAGGAGCCAAGTATGGGAACTCGTTCCTAGACCGGCTAATCACTCGATCATTGGTACTAAATAGGTTTTTAGAAACAAAGTAAATGAGGATGGTTCAGTCACACACAACAAAGCTCGTCTAGTAGCCCAAGGATACAACCAAGAGGAAGGTATCGACTATGATGAGACGTATGCTCCTGTTGCTAGATTGGAATCCATTCGGATGCTTTGTGCATTTGTAAATTTTCAAAATTTCAAAATATTTCAAATGGATGTTAAAAGTGGTTTCTTGAATGGATTTATTAAGGAGGAAGTTTATGTGAAACAACCTCCTGGCTTTGAAAATCATAAATTTCTCGACCATGTTTTCAAGCTGAAGAAAGCGCTATATGGCCTTAAACAAGCTCCTAGAGCTTGGTATGAATGGCTAAGCAATTTCTTGCTTGAGAAAGGTTTTTCTAAAGGGAAAATTTTGAGAAAGGTTTTTCTAAAGGGAAAATAGACACCACACTTTTCATAAAATCTTTTAAAGACACTATTCTCCTAGTCCAAATATATGTAGATGATATTATATTTGGTTCTACTGATGAAACCCTCTGTCAAGATTTTGCCAAGTGTATGCAGACCGAGTTTGAGATGAACATGATGGGGGAGCTCAACTACTTTCTTGGACTGCAAGTCAAATAAATGTCAAATAGAACTTTCATCTGTCAGTCGAAGTATACAAAGAACATACTGAAGAAATTCGACCTTGACAACGTCAAACCAATCAGCACTCCAATGGCTACTACAACTAAACTAGAACCAGATGAAAGCGGCAAACCCATGGACCAATATAAGTATCGAAGTAAGATAGACAGTCTACTCTATTTAACTGCTAGTCGCCCTGATATTATGTTTAGCGTTTGCCTGTGTGCTAGATATCAAGCAAATCCTAAGGAATCACACATGACTGCTGTTAAGCGTATCTTTCGATACCTTAAGGGTACGGTTACAGTGGGCCTATGGTATCCCAAGTCAACATCATTTAACCTCATTGGTTATTCTAATGCTGATTTTGTCGGATGCAAGGTCAACCGTAAAAGTACGAGCGGTACGTGTCATTTATTAGGAATGGCTTTAGTCTCTTAGTTTAGCAAGAAGCAGAATTCTGTCGCACTATCCACAATAGAAGCTGAATACATCGCAGCTGGGCGTTGTTGTGCACAAATTCTGTGGATGAAGCAAACCCTTAAAGACTATAATTTATCTTTTATGCACATTCCAATCTTTTGTGACAACACTAGTGCTATAAATCTCACTAAGAACCCTATTTGTCACTCACGCACGAAGCACATTGAAATACGTCACCACTTTTTGCGTGATCATCAGCAAAATGATACTATTAACTTAGAATTTATTGACACTGATCATCAGCTAGCAGATTTCTTCACAAAACCATTATTCGAAGAGCGCTTCAATTTTCTTTGTCGTGAACTTAGAATTTTGGATGAAGCTGTTATTAATTAAAATAAACCTGCATAAATATCGAATATGTCTTGATTCTTTTATGATAAAATTGCTATGGGTACAAGCCGAAAGGGTCCTTCTGACAACAAGGCGTAAAAGCCTAAGCGACACGGTGCACTAGTCCTCAGGACTACCGCTAGCTGGGATCCGGCCCCTACAGCTGACCCATGGCAGCTTCAAAATACTGAATTATGACATAATTCCTTATTTATTACATGGTTCATTTTTAATTTATCACATGCTAAATTGCAAAATTTTAAAACTTCACTTTGCTTCAAAGTTAACTTTCTGTCATTCTCCACTTGAGTCTTTCTTATATATGTCCTCACTTTCCTTTTCCTTTGGTCCCTCACACTTAACTATTTTTCTCTTCTTCTCAGCCTGATTCCTGTTCTGTCAATAGAATCCGGAATTTGGGCCGAACTCTGCCCTTACCAGAGTTCGGGCCGAATTTGGCCTGGCTGTTCCACAACCGGGAACAGTCTCAGCCGCTGATCATAACTAGATCCCATGGCCCATATTTGTTTCGACTAATTGGAACCCTTTACATATATTCGGGCTCTCCTCTCTCCTCTTCTCCATTGCCACCTTTTCTACTTCTCCAAACACTTTTTCTCAAAACCCTAACCCTAGTTCTTCCTTTCTAGAGCTCATATCTTCCCCAAACTCAAGGAGAAGGCCTATTTCACCATTCTCCTTCATTGTTCATCATCACTTTGAGGTATATCTCAATACTTTTCTATATCTCAATTTCTCCATTATCTTTATTGTTTCATGGCTCCACGTTTGTTCAATCACGGAAAGAGACTTCGAACCGAGGGAGCGTCCTCTTCGAATGCTCCTCCTCGTGTTGAACCGCCCGTTGCACCACCCGTTGAACAACAACCACCTATCCATCCGTTGTTCAATCCACCACGTCCACTTGACCCAAACACATTTGACGATCGAATATTTGTATCACTCGACGCATCTAATGATTGGTTTAGTGATTTTCGGACACGTCCGGTGTTTGCGGGTCACCCTATCAATTTTACTATTTTCTCTCAATATGATGCACTTTTTCATGACCTTTGCCTTGACGAACTTGTCACCACCAACTCGGTCATATATCATAGTGCTATTCAAATGTTCTACTGCAACCTAACTCATGATGATACATTTATTTATTTAAGGGTTGCGGACATTGACATCTCGTTTGATGATTTCGATTTGGCCGAATACCTTGAACTCCAAGAGCCAAACTCATGGGAAAAGCTTGTTGAAGCTCGATCGTTTCAATTTCCTGATGGATCTTCACTTGAAAGCTTCAAGGACGACTTGTGTACCCCGAACACACGTCCTCGTAAGCTTTTGGCCAAGTATCTCAATCCTATTTTTATGAACTTCATCGGATTATCTTTAACCCCATTCTACCCAAAGCGGGATCCACCGATGAAGTCACCTACTTTGAAATCTCGACCTTATATCACCTCCACTTTCATGTACCATTTAATCTTCCACGTACAATGATGGATTGGATGATTAATTCTAGAAAGAAACCAAGATCATTTGTTTATGCTTTGTATCTTCCTATGGTATTTCGTGCTTTTTGCATACCTCTTGATGAGTGTCCGTTCTTACCTGCCTATGTCTTTCTTTCAAAGGCACGGAGGCTTCAGGCAGCCGTTGGCTCACCAGTTGTGTCTGAGCATTCTGATGATGAGCCAGATACCCCTCCTCTTGGACAGGATCCTCCTTCTCCTCCTGCCACTCTCGAGTCTCTTCAGACCATGCTCCGCGATCGTTTCACCTTAGAGGAAGATCGCTGGACTCAGCTGGATTACCGAACTACCCTGCAGATGAGTGCCATCAGCAACTCGCTGTACTATATTCGGTACTCCATGTCTCGCCATCCTTCTATGCCTATTCCTATGGAGCGGGACCCCGGTCGTGAGGGATATCGTATCGATGACCCTTGGGTTATTCGCTACTTGGATTCGGATGCGGCCTTCGTAGACCCTCATCGTTCCTTCACTGGTCCATCAGACGACGCTGGGCCGTCACGAGCTCGATGATGGATATGGACTGCTACTTGCTGCTGTTACTGAGGATCATAGCTTATGTTTCTTTCTGCACTTTAGATTTTAGTTACTTTTATGCACTTTGATTGTATTAGACTTATTATGAGTTGTGACTTTTGAGACATTTAGTAGTTTTATCAGTTTCTATGCAGTTTTTTCTATTATCTTTTGGTGTGCTTGCTAGTTCTTATTTGATTATGGTTTATTGCTAAATGCCAAAAGGGGGAGATATTTGTATATTCTATATTCTTTTTGTCTCTGTATATGTGCTTTTGGGAGAATGTTCTTATCAGGCCAACAGGATTTAAAGCAATATTTATGGAGGAGCTATTTTTTAAGCTCGGCACTGATTACGGGAGAGCTATGCTTTTTGTCCTTAAATCAGGTATGAATATTGAATGTACAATTATTATTTTGTCAATTATCAATATGGGGGAGATTGTTGACACAAAGTCAGAGTTAACCAAATATTGATAGAATTGACTAAATAATACTTGTGATAATTCAATACGACACATGAAGACTACATCCAGCACAAGTCAGACGACAGCTCAGTTTCGCAATGCAAGTCATTTTTTGAGTCTGTAGTTTATAATTTTATTGAGTCTAGACTTATGTAAGCTGAGTTGTGCTGAGCATCTGAGACTTAACCTATACCCTACCCAAAATCCAAAAGCTCCACATACATACAAATAAGCCCATTGGACCAATGACCCATTCTGTGCTCTGGAGACAGAGTTCGGGCCGAACTCTGCCTCCACACAGAGTTCGGGCCAAACTCTGTCCCCTAAAAATTAGCACCCTAATTTTTATGGTTGGCTGGTTGCAAGTTGTCCAACGGCCAAATTTTTGAAAATTCTAACCAGAATTCTGGCCGAATTCTGCATACCTGATATCTTATAAATAGGCCATGAATTCTCTCATTTTCATTCATCCAATCTTCTCTTCTCTTCTCTCTAAAGCTCAATACAGGCCATAACCTTCTTCATCTACTAGCCACAAGCTCCCTAAGCCTCAAGTGCTCAGCATTTTATAGTTAGGAGTTTATGCAAGAGTTTAAGAAGTCGCTTGGAAAATTCTAAACATCGCCACTGCGATCTTTGTAAGAAGTTGACGTGCTCTTCTGAAGAAAAGGCACGGGGTGTAACTACTATTTCACAAATAGTGGATTTAATCCTGAGCTAGAGTTCTCAGGCCTGGACTAGTCCTCCACGAGGGAAACCAGGTTAAAAATCGGCTATGTTTGCGTATGCTTTCTTGCTCCTTATTTATTTCCATATTTACTCTGATTATTTTCACTTGTAAAAGAGTTTAATTTTTAATTGGCTATTATCGCTATAAACTCTATTCACCCCCTCTAGAGTTGCCATCTGTTCTTCATATATATGATGGTTGTATTAATATAAAAGTAGTATCGATGCGAGCGGTTCATGCGTCAGTACATATATGGATTACAGTAAGTCTTGCATTGAGATATGGATTGTCCGGGTCATGGATATGACTTGTGCAATACATGGGTGGGGAAGACTATTAGTTGGCATATAAGACATCTAATTTTTGGCCTCAGTTGTTGCCCAGTTCTGGGTTATAATTTTTTTGATTATGGGTGTGTCACTGGAGAAAACTTTGATACCGAAGGGGGTATCAAAGTTTTGATACCCCCTATGTATGACATGTGGGTCCCCTCCCTCTTCGTAAAATGTGTAAACATATATATATACATAAATATTGAGGGGGGCCTACTTGTCATACATAGGGGTATCAAAACTTTGATACCCCCTTCGGTATCAAAGTTTTACTCTGTGTCACTAGAGGATATATCCGACAGCGGCCTTAACTATGCATCAGAAATAGTTGGGAGGTATTCTTGAGATGCAATGTATGGCTAGGGGATATATCCTTTCTGTTGCCTTCACTGCCCATCAGATACTGTCCAAATGTGTATTAGTTCATACGCAAACCTCTAGCGGATGCATGCTTTATTCCTTCCCCTACTCGTATGTACCAAAGTCATGTTTGACTTATATGCTCATAGATGGTTAGTGGACCCTTGCTTATCTGTTATTTATTTAATTTATATTATAGCATGTTCATTTGTATCTTGTTACATCCCTCTAAGGACCTGGTGATCACTCCAGGTTGTTGCTGAGCTTATAGTATAGCGGGTGGATGGTATGATTTCTGTTGCAGGGTTCAGGTTTCGCTTGTTACATTATCATTTTCTCAAATTTTTTATTTCCTTCTCTGTCATATCTTGCTTATTAGCCTAGTTTTGCAAACTTATGTTATTCTCGAGTTTGCTCGAACATATGTATTATAGATTGTCGACTATATTACATGTTGTTCTTTCTTCTTTTATTTACCTTTATGTGGATTGAGACATAGTTGAGACAAAGTAGTTTTAGTTTATTTTCATAGCGTGCTACGAATAGGATAAGTCCACTAAATTAGGACACTTATTCTAGCCGTACAACTGACATATTCATGCCTTGGGTTCTTATGTATTTTGGAATTGGGATGTGACATATTTTTTGGTGGCCCATACAGATCAGAATATACCATTTCGGTTACGTTACTATACCGGACGAGCCTACAATAGGATAATTTATTAGGAACTCAATCCACAATTTCTATTGAGTTTCTTTGACTTCTACTATCTCCCTTGAACCTCATGTTTATAATCGAATGAACCTCTCTTGAACTCCTTGTGCCGAATTCTTATCTATTTTCTGTTCCGAAAAAACAAAGATTTGTGCTTGATAAACTATTTTAATTATATTCTGTGATATGAATAAGTTGGATATAATATTTTAGAAAGTGATTGTCAAAAGATGAGGGGGTAGAGATAGACACCTATATTACATAGACCGAGTAGGTAGGAGTGGCATTCTTCTGCTATAGAAATTCTCACTTGGAAAATATAGGAAGCCATGCTTGACGGGACTAGGTATGAAGCTAAGGTGGGTAGAATTTATAGACATAACCCTAAAATGGAAGTAGAATAGAGTACATTATAGGACTTAACCCTAATTAGAGACTTTAGAACCGTTGGACCAAACCATTCTACCCTTTGCCTAAGCAAGATAGAGTCTTGAATAGAAGTTCACTTGATTCGCATGGGTTGATAGGAAAATACGAAAGCTTCCTTGATCCCAAAGACTGAAGTGAGTAAGAATACAACTAGAGGAAAACATAGATGGAATTTAGATTAAGGTTTTAGTTATTAATTAGTTAGAAGTTCCAACTTGAAGGACAATAACAAGTAGAGCCCGAGGATCACGTCAAGCTAAAAGCGATTTGATGAAGCGTGCTGTTTTTCACTAGATAAAAACTTTTTTTGGAGTCATAATGTACTAGATTTTAAGGGATTTTACGTAGAAGATATAGAAATCACAAAAATAAAGCATATGTTAGGGGAAAGAAGTTTCCTTAGATAGTAGCCGAAAGGATCTACTCTAGAGAGATTATCATAGATTGATAATACAAAATTGATATGTGATCTAAGAGCATAGAATATAATACGTAGGTTTGAGATAGATTAGATAGCCATCAATATAATTATTGAGACTAGCCTTAAAATGACCTATTCGGAACTTGGACTAGAGGATTGACCAAAAGGGTATTTTATGTCAAGTGTACTAGATCTAAGAATTTGTTTAACTCGACATTGAACTTTACCTGGCAGGAAGGTGTAAGAGGGTTAGGCGTGATGTAAGAATTTTATATCTTCTTAATAGTTAGGATGGTAGATCATTGATTTTACTGCAAAGAGTTTTGATATATGACTTATAGGAGTATAGTATATAGGTAAGGGTTGATTGAGTCTAAGGATCGATTGTGATTTTTCTATTTCCCATGGTTTGAAGTATTGGCCCATTGTTCATAGTTAAACCAGATTTTAATAATTGATCTAACCCTGTCTCGATATATGGGCTACTTGGACGATTTGCTCAAACTGTTACTGCTACCGTTCAAGAATTGGAGTCGTTTTGCCGTTGAGTCTGTATTTTAAATTTTAATGTATTTTTTACAATTTATTGAGTTTAGGAATACAATGTATAACGAGTAGTACTGAAAAATAGGTTACCCCAAAAATATTTTCAAAATACCCTTTGGTTTTGAAAATAATCCTACTTACAAAAGCATCTAACTACTTGACTTCTCAAAAGCCCAAAATTCGATTTACAAAACCCTAACCAACCAATTCTGGAACAACATTATTCGGACCGAGTGCAGCTCGAATTCGGTTAGTGGAATCTTGGCATTTGAACTCAGTCTCCCCGCAGTAACGGATGCAACGGCTATCTGCCGAGGTTCTCTAAAAGAATTTTGCCCAAATTTTGCCTGAATTATCCCTTTGGAAAACCTATAAATTGAGAAGAATTTCTGCCATTTCAACACACCAATTTATTCTCTCTTCACTTATCTCTAAGCCTACTACTGTCTTCCAAAAGCCTTCTAAGCTTTCATTTTCAAATCTCATGCCAGTTACAATCCTCTAGTCGATATGCCAGTGCGGTACAGTCTAGAAGTTTCTGAGTGATTGTAATCAGAGGCTTGATTAACTATAGACACTTCACAATTGAAGTTGGTCGATGTCACACTCACTTTTCAATTTTAAGGGTATTTTAGTCATTATGTTTTTTTTGAAATTTTTATTAATTTATTAATTAGAGTGATTGTTTTTGTAGCTGTGATTGGTGTTTTCAGTCTAGCTGGTATCTTCACGAGAAGCAAGATCTCCTCTATATGCTCGATCCAGTCGTCGGCATATAGGATACCCTCAGTACCCTTGAAGTCCCACGGCCACATCTTCTGAAAGTCCTGAATGCCCGAAATCCTCAGCTGGTACGGCTATATCAGCCCTTCCTGTAGTTTGGCAGTCACCTTCTCTACTGCCACCATAGCTAGCTGATGGACATTATCAATGCCCTGCCTCATATCTTCTTCCTGGCGCCGCTGAGTCTCCATCATCTACTGCATGAAGGCAAAGAACTGTGCCAAATCAACTGTCTCCTGAGACGGTGGTGGTAGCATCCCCTGAACCCCTGGGTTAGTCCTCGAAACCGGTGGAGGAGCACCCCTAAATTTCTACTATTTTTTATTAAATTTGGTACTGATTTAAAAATTTTGTATTGTACGTAGCGTAGTCGTATTGTACGTCGTGCACAAAATTTTATTTTTCGTAATTACTCGACGAGTGCGAATATGTGCGAGCATACATATTGTGAAAATATTTTTTTCTATTATTTATATATATAGTTTCAAAATAATATACATAATAATTATTTTGTTATCGTTCCAAAATTTCCAAGTTTGTTATTTTATTTATAAAACCTTTCATTTCTCACAATTATTAATAATAAATAATATTTTTATTGTATAATAGAAAAGCATAATTTTGTATAAATAATTGTGCATACATATCTCATAATCAATTATTAGTTTAATTTTAAATAATAAGGTAATTTTCAAAATTATTATTATATTATTTTTGAAAACATATTTTAAAATTTTGTGGCAATTAAAATTTTGATTTAATTTTATGGATTGATTTAAATAAGTAAATTAATATCTATATTTGAAATTGATTTGATTTTAAACTAAAAGAATTTAAGGATTTAAATTGGATTTGTATTTGGCTTTGAATTTAATTGATTTAAATTAAATTGCAAATTATCTATTTTTGGGTTTTAAATCTTTTTCTAATCCTATCCAATTGGGAATTCCCACATCCTATAAATAGGAAGGTACTCCTCCATTATTTCTCCACAATTATTCATCCACAAACTCCACAACCCAAGTTTGTGCATCGTGTCCGTGTCCCCTACCCCATCCACTAATTATCCCCTTGTACAAGTACATTATCTCTCACGTCCGACAATCCCGAACGTTCCTCTAGGCCGTGTAGGGCATTCCCCGACACAACCCAAATTCGAAACCAAACAAACCTAAACCAACGCCACCTCCGTCCAACTGCCCCGACCATCATCCGCCATCATCCCCGCGTCACCGCATCTTCCTAGCCAGCCTTCCTTCCTCCACGCCTACGCGCGTCGAAGACCAATAGACCGCCGTCACTACTGAGTGGTGTATAATATAGTGACCCGCTCCGCCCTAGCGGAACGCCGATTCAAACGGCAAAGTGCAACGACTCAAATGAGCCATCGACCCGAAGAGTTGGCATCGACTAGATAAAGAATCGATGCAAGGCTTACATTGGCCCGTCAAGATGAATCCAGACTTAGACTTTCAAAGGCGCGCTTGGAGTATCGCTCGGCCGATGCGAACATCGCTAAGGTGGGTGGCTCCGATGAACCCGTCTTTGCTTAGCCTAGACACAAAACAATACGGACACTATTGCTAGAATCGCTAGGCGATAAAACTGCGTATGCTAATAAAGGACTCAACGCACCTAGCTAAGGGAATAATCCCATCTTGTATGCTTGTATAGAATATGGAAAAGAACATGGAAAATACGAGAACTGTCGTACCGCGCTCCACGCTCGTGCTAAGGCACAAGCTTGCGTTCAAGCCCCTTACGCGTTCAACAATCAAATAATGAATGGGTTACAACAATAAAACGGGAAGACTATCGACATAGTCGTTCCGAGTAGAGTTAGCAACATTGAAAGACTATGGGACCGATGGGTCGCCAAGGCGACTCCCGTACGAGGAGTTGCAAAATGTATGAATGAATGAATCAATGAATGAAAGAATGAATACGTGAATGAATTGATGAACAAACGGACAAGTGAAAGAAAGAAAAGAAAGAATGAATAAAAGATAAGAAAAAAAAGAATGGTTAGCGACAGGTGCGACGGACACGTGCAACGGGGCTCGCTACCCGCGCTGCACGGACGCCAACCTGGTCGATAACGCATTATGGCTAAGGGTTAGCCGACGGCTCGGAGATGGCCGCTAAGTTTAAAATGTCAAGATAATACGAAATGGTCGTGGACAAACGGCACGGGCGAGGAGTGGCGATGCCGTGGTCGTGCAATGATTCTGCGGCACGGGCGTTGTGTGGAGTATACCGTGGCCGGCCTAGGCGGAATCAAAAATCAGGGCTTACGGGCTGCCTGGGTGCGGGCTTGGGCACCGGGAGACGTAAGTGCAGGGTATTTCAAGAGACTTAACGGGGTATACCAGCCATCACCCTATGCTAAGTTGAGAAATACCAAGGAGAATGTCCAAAATGGCTTGTAAAGCCAGCGACCGGTGCATATAGATTAAGTGGACTTGCTAGTGGCCATCCACGTGCAAGTCCTTGCATTGAAATCAAAGTAATCTAAGTTAAATGAACAAGCACCTACTGAATGGCTTGAAACGTATCACACCAAAATAACAAAGAGTGCTTCATGCAAATGAGTTAGAGAACGTGCCTACGACGCACTAGGACCCGAGGCAGGGACACACCCTTGAATATTGAACGTTACGCGAATTTTATCAAGTTGTTACATATGAATTGTTGACTAACTTGGTTTACTTTGGACAGGGAAGGCCGGACGGTAAGTATGGGTAAGTTGTGCATGAAATTCCATACGACACTTGTATTCGGCAACACGAGATAGGCTATGAAATATGCCATATAAATGATCCTAAGGCAAGATTAGAAAGACAATGAATGACAGACAGTGCACAAAAGTAAATGGAACGTGTTTGGTAATGATAGCATTGTGGGTGAGCTAGCCTCCCCACCAGTGCATAATAATGTACTGATAACCCCACAGTCTGCTTGCAGGAAGCAGGAAACGTCGGCGGGTGCGGAGCTTTCCTCGAACGTGCTAAGGCGCGGAGCTATCTCTGGAGCCTTGGAGCGTTGCAAGGAGCTGAAGCACCATATACAGGACATACCACCCCCGACGGAGCCCCAAAATCACCGCCGCCATCGCCAACGACCCCCGCCACGGCCAACAGCATCCACGGCCACCCGACCACAACCACCGTTCCGACCCCCGCTGCCACATCGAAAACTACCCCACCACCGTCACTGTCACCACCACAAACTCTGCCACTGTCCCCGAAGCCCCGGCCAACCCGACCCGTCCTATCGACAACCACCACCATTACCGTCGTTCGACACCGGAGACCCCGAAAACCCTCGCCAACACCAGACCAACACCGCCTCAGCCACCTCGACCAGCGCCGCGGCATCCCGACAGCCCAAAACCCCAATTAAAGAAATAACAAACACCACCACCACCGCTTACCTCCTAGTGGCCGGCGAGCTCCGCCGTTCGCCGTGGGTTCCCGCACCGACCTCCTTCGCCCGAACCCAAACCAGATCCGCACGACGAACACTGCGCCACCCCATGCCATCGTACCGACGATCGGCGCCTCGCTTCGAGCGGCGTTGCCACCCGACGGACCGCTTCCGGTGCTTCTCTGCCGACCCAGGTGACCACCGCGATCGAGCCGCGTGGCCGAACCCCCGAACTCTCTTCACCCGACCGCTTCTCTTTTCACCGTGCGGCGTCGCCCCAAATCCCTTTCTCCGCCGGATCTGAGCTTCTTCCGCCAGCCGTCTCTGGCTGTTCACCATCTCGAGTGCCACTGGTCGCTCCCTCCTGCACCGTTGTGCCTCCGCACCGTGGATAGCGATCGGAGTCCCTAAGTTAGGAAGGCCCTCTCTCTGACTTTCTCTCACTCACTCTCTAGTCTCTTTCCCCTCTCTCACGAGACTCTTATCTCCCCCTCTCTGTGCTCTCTCCGTTCTCTCTCTCTCCAACTCTTTTTCTCTTTCCTCTCAATTCTATACTTCTTCGAGAACGGAGGATGAAAGAGACTGCTAACAGCAGTCTCTGTTGTGTTTTAATTAACAGTGATACATCAAAATATTATGTATAAAGTATCATATTATTTTCATATATTATAAGTATCTATCAAACAATAGTACGTATAAGTGTATTATATATTATTTTCAAAGTGTACGGTAATTATTATTATTATTATCATTATTTTTGCTATTATTATTAGTTTTTCTATCATTTATAGAATAGCACTAAGGTTTATATTTATGATCTATAGTTGTATATATGTATGTACATACACTTAGTATTAATCTTTAGTAATTATAGCATTATAATTATAATTATTATTATTTATATTATTATTGTTATATCCATAAGTAATAATTTCAAAATGAGGCATATTTCAAATATGATATTTGGTGTGGACCCCATAGTTATCTTTAAATTTTTCGTTAGAAGTCCTATATATATTTGCTATATTATTTTGCGGTATTTTAAAAGTATAGTTTTTACCCATAAAATTTTACTTTGACAAAGTTAGGTTTTAGTCCTAAACTTGTTTTCTAGATTTGTAATTATTTATCAATAATTATTTTTACTAATCAAATATAATTTTCTTCCTCAAAACATATCTTTATGAACTTAGAGTTTTAGCCAAAAACAAATAATTTTCTTGACTTTAGGTCTTTTTCCATAAATATGATTTTACTAATAAAAATCTAGTTTTTAAATATTATAAGTAATTTCAAATATTAGTATCTCTATTATTTATTATTTCTTCTTTGATTTACCCTTTCCATGACTAAGCCCATTATTCCTATCCTCCTACAAATTCTGTCCTTCTTTCTCTCCACCCTAACTAATTTGATCATCCTGGACCCGATGGAACCATCCGTACCGACATCAGAGGTCACCTTGTGTAGTTGTTACCCGAAGCCGCAGTTCATGCTACCGTGATTATCGCAGCACACCAGGCGTCCTACCAGGCAAGACACCTTGCCATTTGTTGCTTACTTATTTTAGCTCATATTTTATACATTGTTCATTATTTTTTTATGCAAAATAAACTGTGATACATGGCATAACCTGCTAGAACTTACTGTTCATTTATATTTCTTGCTATGTATTATTTTTCTTACACATTAAACCTAGATTTAAGGGACCACCTGGTGTTTTGCATTCACAGGCCTTGACACGTTGTAGCACGAAGTTGTGTGTCGTATGTAGAACATGGACATGCGTGACTGGATGACGACCGGTGCATATAAGCCGTACGTTAGGAATAACCGCTAATAGAGGTTGCATGCTAGTTTGACTTAGCGGTTATAGAGGTTTACTGTTGTGGATACAACATAGTAGGCATTGGGCGGGGAGGACAATTCCTTAGCGTATGGGCTTCGATGGACTTTCCCTTTTGTAACCCGTGAGCTCCGCCGGAGACGCGGGTCAGATTACCCATGATTACTGACGGCCACTGACGTTCTACGGAACGTCATGCTCTTATTGATGGGGCCTCTGGTGCCCCAAGGGGGGACTATGCCGAACCTATTTAGCCAGGGCCCATGCGTAGGAAGGATTGTTCTTAACTACATTTCACTTAGAATGGTTAGACACCTTTATCCGTTAGTTACGAGTACTTTTAGTTTGGGTACTTGTATCTGACCATGGCGGGGAATAATAACTTGTCGCGGATTAGTTCGTCATATCTTATCCTTGTTTGGTTGTTGGTGTGACTTACTACTTCGATGAGAAGGTATTGAACCTTGTTGGGGTCCGGATACCATATTGGATTCATAGCATGGAAAGATACGTCACCGTGAATTAGTTTACCATCTTCTGTCCTTGTTTGGTTTGGGGGATGGTACGCTAGTTCAATAGGTGTGTATTGGACCATGTTATAATTCAATTGACTTATTTATTTGAGCAATATTTATTCAGTTTATATGGCATGATATTATGTGTCTTGTTACGTCCCTCTGAGGACCTGGTTATCTCGCCAGGTGTGTGCTATTATCTTTCGCAGGTGTTCTAGCTCTAGCCGTGATCATCACTATTTCTTCGAGGATGATTGCACTTGGATCGTCTTCGCTTCGCTCACCAAAATCTTTCTTTGTTATGTATTTCTTTTCATAGTTGGTAGTGGATTTATCTCCGCCCAACTACATATACCAAATGACAATTTCATAGTTAATTATATGATATCTTCTATTCTTTTATTTTGTGTGGATGAGATTAGTTATGGTTCTACTGCATTTACAGCTTATGTATCCATACGAGGTCCATGTACTTTATATGAATACAGCTGGCATGTCTACGTTCCTAGTCCTACGTATTTTGGGGCTGGGGTGTTACATGTTTTTGTGGTGGCCCATGCAGGTCAAGATAAATTGTTTGGTTACTTTACCGTACCAAGCAAGCCTGCGTATAGGATTAGAAGTCTATGATATCATCCACATACTCGACCTCTTTCCTCGGCTCCATATTCGAACTATCGTTCGACTCATCGATTGCATCTTGCTTGATTCCTTCTATCATAAATTCTTATCTTCCCTTCGTGCGTGCTAAAGGTTAGATAGGTGACCCTACTAGTTAGACGTGTTTCTTTGTCCCAAAACACCATTAGTTTAATTTTTAAGTTGGTTAGAATGCCTTATGACCTAGCAATCCCTTTGTCCTTGTGACCTATATTAGCAAGTTTACTTAGATTCTAGAATTTAGAAGACCCTAATCCATCTAGCCAACCAAGCCATAGACAAGGAAACTAGGACGACTGCATAAGTTCAAGCTTCATGCAAGACTCAGATTTTATGACACTTAGACTATTCATATTGGTTCTTTATTTCAATCTTAATCTCACGTGCCTATATTTTTACTATCTAGACTAATGATGCTAATGTAGCCTAGATTTTGCAAGCTTATCTTTTATCGAGCTTGTTCAAGACATATGTTATTTGGGTCGCTTCCACTAACGTATTGTCTAATCAGAACCGGTGCATGATGGTCTGATCAACCTAGTGCATTTTGGTTCGCTTTTATCTCTCGTTCTACGTGGATGGGGACATAGCTAAACTTGCCCTCTATAGTCCCATCCGTGACTGCCTTGGCAACTCCTTTGAAATTTTTTCGGTCGTCCTTAAACCACGTATTCGTACTCGATAATATCGTCTTTTGAAACTCCTTATTGCTTTCACTTTCACCTATTTTTAGAAGGACGAAGGTGTTATACTAGAACTTCCTCTAACTGTCCTATCACCATCACCACCCAATGTAACTATATCTTTGTCTTGAACTACTCGACCTTTCCCTTAACCGTAAATCTACAAGCTTGACTTTCTAATCACATGAATTTAAGAAGTGATTACAATCGTCTCTTAATCATATCCTCAACCTAGATTACGACCATATAAACTGCTTTAAAGAACCCTTCTATCTACCGTTGTTCCTTCTCACCCCCAACGAATTCTTAATTTCGAGGACGAAATTCTTTTAAGTTGGGTAGGATGTAAAACCCCAAAATTTCTACTATTTTTTTTATTAAATTTGGTACTGATTTAAAATTTTTGTATTGTACGTCGCGTAGTCGTATTGTACGTCGTGCAGTAAATTTTATTTTTCGTAATTGCTCGACGAGTGCGAATATGTGCGAGCGTACATATTGTGAAAAATATTTTTTTTCTATTTTTTTATATATATAGTTTCAAAATAATATACATAATAATTATTTTGTTATCGTTCCAAAATTTCCAAGTTTGTTATTTTATTTATATAGCCTTTCATTTCTCACAATTATTAATAATACATAATATTTTTATGGTATACTAGAAAAGCATAATTTTGTATAAATAATTATGCATACATATCTCATAATCAATTATTAGTTTATTTTTAAATAATAAGGTAATTTTCAAAATTATTATAATAATTTTTGAAAATATATTTTAAAATTTTGTGGCAATTTAAATTTTGATTTGATTTTATGGATTGATTTAAATAAGTAAATTAATATCTATATTTGAAATTGATTTGATTTTAAACTAAAAGAATTTAATTGGATTTAAATTGGATTTGTATTTGGATTTGGATTTGATTGATTTAAATTAAATTGTAAATTATCTATTTTTGGCTTTTAAATCTTTTTCTAATCCTATCCAAATGGGAATTCCCATATCCAATAAATAGGCAGGTACTCCTCCATTATTTCTCCACAATTATTCATCCACAAATTCCACAACCCAAGTTTGTGCATCGTGTCCGTATCCCCTACCCCATCCACTAATTGTCCCCTTGTACAAGTACATTATCTCTCACGTCCGACAATCTCGAACGTTCCTCTAGGCCGTGTAGGGCATTCCCCGACACAACCCAAATTCGAAACCAAACAAACCTAAACCAACGCCACCTCCGTCCATCTGCCCCGACCATCATCCGCCATCATCCCCGCGTCAACGCATCTCCCTAGCCAGCCTTCCTTCCTCCACGCCTACGCGCGTCGAAGACCAATAGACCGCCGTCACTACTGTCTTTTCCTTCAGTTTTATTACCACCCCCGACGGAGCCCCAAAATCTCCGTCGCCATCGCCAACGACCCCCGCCACGACCAACAGCATCTACGGCCACCCGATCACAACCACCGTTCCGACCCCCGCTGCCACATCGAAAACCACACCACCACCGTCAATATTACCACCACAAACCCCGCCACTGCCCCCGAAGCCCCGGCCAACCCGACCCGTCCTGTCGACAACCACCACCATCACCGGCGTTCGACGCCGGCAACCCCGAAAACCCTCGCCAACACCAGACCAACACCGCCTCAGCCACCACGTCCAGCACCGCGGCATCCCGACAGCCCAAAACCCAATTAAATAAATAACAAACACCACCACCACCGCTTACCTCCCCATGGTCAGCGAGCTCCGCCGTCCGCCGTGGGTTCCCACACTGACCTCCTTCACCCGAACCCAAACCAGATCCGCGCGTGCGAACACTGCGCCACCCCATGCCATCGTGCCGACGACCGGCGCCTCGCTTCAAGCGGCGTTACCACCCGACGGACCACTCCTGGTGCTCCTCTGCCGACCCAGGTGACCACCGTGACCGAGCCGCGTGGCCGAACCCCCGAACTCTCTCCACCCGACCGCTTCTCTTTCCACCGCGCGGCGTCACCCCAAATCCCTTTCTCCATCAGATCTGAGCTTCTTCCGCCAGTCATCTCTGGCTATTCACCATCTCGAGTGACACCGGTCGCTCCTTCCAGCACCGTCGTGCCTCCGTACCGTGGCTAGCGATCGGAGTCCCTAGGTGAGGAAACCCCTCTCTGACTTTCTCTCACTCACTCTCTAGTCTCTTCCCTCTCTCTCATGGGACTCTCATCTCCCCCTCTCTGTGCTCTCTCCATTCTCTCTCTCTCTCCAACTCTTTTTCTCTTTCCTCTCACTTCTATACTTCCTCAAGAACGGAGGATGAAAGTGACTGCTAAGAGCATCTCCAACCCTATTGTGACTTTGGAGAAAAGTTGTTGCCACATAGGAATGACAAAATTTTATTCAAAAGTTCTTCTCCAATGCAATTGTCAAGTCAATTGTGAAGCTTATGTTGCAAAAATTAAAGAAGACATTGTGAAGTTGATTGTCTTGTTCTAGACAATGCACTTGATTCTCTTCCATGTCATCAATTATGAATAAAAATATTAGAAAAAAGAAAGAAGAAGAGTAGTTGTCTTAAAAGTTGTCTTGGAAGTTGGAAAAAATATTATTTATTGTCTTCTCAATACTTTTGTATTGGAGAGAGTTTTTCTATCTCATTGTCTTTTGAGATATAATTTTGCAACATAAACAAGACATTGTCTTGCGGCTCATGCCACATAAGAGCCATGTAAGACTCACAACACTTAACAAGACAATAGGGTTGGAGATGCTCTAACAGCAGTCTCTGTTGTGTTTTCATTAACAGTGATACATCGGAATATTATGTATAAAGTATCATATTATTTTCATACATTATAAGTATCTATCAAACAATAGTACGTATAAGTGTATTATATATTATTTTCAAAGAGTATGGTAATTATTATTATTATTATTATTATTATTATTATTATTATTATTATTATTATCATTATTTTTGCTATTATTATTAGTTTTTCTATCATTTATAGAATAGCACTAAGGTTTATATTTATGATCTATAGTTGTATATATGTATGTACATACACTTAGCATTAATCTTTAGTAATTACAGCATTATCATTATTATTATTATTATTATTTATATTATTATTGTTATATCCATAAGTAATAATTTCAAAATTAGGCATATTTCAAATATGATATTTGGCGTGGACCCTATAGTTATCTTTAAATTTTCCGTTAGAAGTCCTACATATATTTGCTATATTATTTTGCGGTGTTTTAAAAGTATAGTTTTTACCCATAAAATTTTACTTTGAAAAAGTTAGGTTTTAGTCCTAAACTTGTTTTCTAGATTTGTAAATATTTATCAATAATTTTTTTTACTAATCAAATATAATTTTCTTCCTCAAAACATATCTTTACGAACTTAGAGTTTTAGCCCAAAAAAAATGATTTTCTTGACTTTAGGTCTTTTTCCATAAATATGATTTTACTAATAAAAATCTAGTTTTCAAATATTATAAGTAATTTCAAATATTAGTATCTCTATTATTTATCATTTCTCCTTTGATTTACCCTTTCCATGACTAAGCCCATTATTCCTATCCTCCTACAAATTCTGTCCTTCCTCCTGTCCACCCTAACTAATTTGACCGTCCTGGACCCGATGGAACCATCTGTGCCGACATCAGAGGTCACCTTGTGTAGTTGTTACCCGAAGCTGCAGTTCGTGCCACCGTGATTATCGCAGCACACTAGGCGTCCTACCAGGCAAGACACCTTGCCATTTGCTGTTTACTTATTTTAGCTCATATTTCATGCATTGTTCATTATTTTCTTTATGCAAAATAAACTGTGATACATGGCATAACCTGTTAGAACTTACTGTTCATTTATATTTCCTGCTATGTATTATTTTTCTTACACATTAAACCTAGATTTAAGGGACCACCTGGAGTGTTGCATTCATTGGCCTTGACACGTTGTAACACGAAGTTATGTGTTGCATGTAGAACAAGGACATGTATGACTGGCTGGCCACCGGTGCGTATAAGCCGTACGATAGGAATAACCGCTAATAGAGGTTGCATGCTAGTTTGACTTAGCGGTTATAGAGGTTTATTGTTGTGGATACAACATAGTAGGAATTGGGCGGGGAGGACAATTCCATAGCATATGGGCTTCAATGCACTTTCCCTTTTGTAACCCGTGAGCTCCGCCGGAGACGCGGGTCAGATTACCCATGATTACTGACGGTCAATGACGTTCTGCGGAATGTCATGCTCTTATTGATGGGGCCTCTTGTGCCCCAAGAAGGACTATCCCGATCCTATTTAGCCAGGGCCCATGCGTAAGAAGGATTGTTCTTAACTACATTTTACTTAGAATGGTTAGGCACCTTTATCCGTTAGGTATGAGTACTTTTGGTTAGGTACTTGTATCTGACCGTGGCTTGGAACAATAACTTGTCGCGGATTAGTTCATCACATCTTGTCCTTGTTTGGTTGTAGGTGTGACTTACTACTTCGATGAGAAGGTATTGAACCTTGTTGGGGTCCGGATACCATAATGGATTCATAGCATGGAAAGATACGTCACTGTGAATTAGTTTACCATCTCCAGTCCTTGTTTGATTGGGGGGATGGTACGCTAGTTCAATAGGTGTGTATTGGAACATGTTATAATTTAATTGACTTATTTATTTGAGCAATATTTATTCAGTTTATGTGGCATGATATTATGTGTCTTGTTACGTCCCTCTGAGGACCTGGTTATCTCGCCAGGTGTGTGCTATTGTCTTTCGCAGGTGTTCTAGCTCTAGCCGTGATCATCGCTATTTCTTCGAGGATGATTGTACTTGGATCGTTGTCACACCCCAGTTCCAAATAATCGGATCGGGAACACGTGGCATGCCAGCTGTACGATCAGACATAGTTAACCCAATTTAATGGACTATGACTAGTCGTAGTACGCTGAAGTAAAACTAATAATAATAACAACACAGGCAGGTAATATCTAGTCTCATCCATGAAACAAATAATAGACAACTGCAAAGAGAGTCTCCAGAGTCACAATAAATGTCAAAAGAAAGACCAAACACTGCACAGTACATCTGGAATGAAATGAAATGGAATGTAGAAAATAACTGAATACAGGAAATGAACCCACATCAGAAGATAAAGCTAGCCTCCAAAGGATCAAGGCTGTGGCTCCACCTCAAGGTCGTCGTCTAATCCAGCTACTCCGTAATCAGTCGGGTAGGAATCCTCGTCAAGCTCTGGAAAAATACCAGGTCCTCAGAGGGACATAACAAATACACAGAAAAAATGACATGCAAGATAATACTGAGCAGTAAAGTAAAAGTAACTAAATAAATATATTACTAAGTAATTCCTTAACCAAACAAGGACAGGAAATACGTAGTACACAATTTAAGGTGTTCTAACCATCTAAGTGTAAATGCATTTTGAGACATCTCTAGTGGCACATGAGAGGGGGAGAAGAAAAAGAAACGTCCACCAAGCGTTCTACGGTTTGAGAACGAGGGGCTACGAGCATCCAGCGTACATTGGAAACAGAATTCTCATACACCACTAGTAGACTCTCCCCACCCAATGAATACCTGTACCGTATACACGGTACAAATAATATGCAAGACGGCAATATACATATAATGTAACTAACCACTGCTACAACTCAAGATCACATGTTAATGGCCAATCAACACAAAATCTCTGCACTCAACTCACTCATTTGTGATGCGTGTCTGAGACGTGTCAAGTTATACTAACTATTCACAGGGTAGTCATAAATGGTGACGAGTGCACACAACTGTAATAACTGTTCAAATGTAATACTGCATAGTAAAGTCAAGCAAGGTGTACTTGCCTGTGTCCAATAGCTGAAAATCCGAGTCTGGTATCGAGTCCAAGTTCCGCGAAATGAATAATCCTACAATAACATTAACCCCTATTCATTACTATTTACCCAAATTAACTATACATTTAATTGATAATTAATATCAAACCATTACTACTAACTAATTATTACTAATAAATATGAATAATATCATACAATAATAAGTATGAAGCACTTATTATTATACTTTATATTCTGAAATTATTAATACAATTAATAATTTAATAATTAATAAATTACTTATAACTAATTAGTTAAACAATTAGGAAACACATGCATTCACAAATTCCCATTAATGATAAATACTAGTTAATAAATAATGACAAGTCTAAATTTGGTAAAAAAAAAGCTTTTCCATGAAATTCTACTGTAAATAATATTTTTAATATTATTTACCTAATTTATAAGTAAATAAAACATTTAACTACTAATATATAAAAATCACTATTTTAGCTATTGCAATTAGAATTAAATGTTAAAAATTCACTAATAAATTGGGAAAAATCATAAATCACAGAAAATAACATTTCCAACAGTGAATTTACATTTATGAGCATTACCAATAATAATTTATATTTATTATAAATTAAAACTAGTATTGAACTAATTACATAATCAAATATATTTAACTCTGGTTTAATGCCAAATAAATACCGAACATAATTATTCTATTTTGAAAATTTTACAATATATAGGTATAATTATTATCTCTCAGTTTTGTATAAAACTCATTAATTAATTCTTAATGAATTAATTAATAAAAATCCAAAACAGTGTAAATAAACAGTCATTTAGAATCAGTAATTCACAGTTTAAAATATAAATAAAATATCTAAACTATTTATTAAATCTTGAAAATTTAACAGTAATTAGACTACATAATTACCTACAATTTATGTATAGATCATAACGAGTGATTCCTAATGGATTAAATTCTAAAAATCAAAAACAGCATATATAATTCTGTAGAACTTTACACAAAAACTGCATTATTGACATCAGTTAAAATACTTAATAAATACGAATAATTTGTATAAAAATCTGATACAATTAATATAGAATCTATACTAATATCTCTAATCAATAGGCTAATAATTTAGGTACAAATTACTATCAATTTATCCTTACTTAATTAATTACACAGCCATAATCACACCAAATAATTACTTCACATTCACGAATTAATATGGATAAAATCATAATAATTCACAACAATTTCTCTACAATTTATTTCTGATTCTATGCTAAATTAACAATCATTAAACATTAATAATACTAATTAAAATCATTATTTCTTCCTTACACAAATTATTAATCAATGACTATTTGCAGGAAAAGAGAATATAGAAATTAATGCTCTAGGTTTTGTAGGGGGATATCCTCGTGACAAAGCCACGTGGAGGCTCGAGATCGTACCTGCCGACTGCAGGGAGTCGGGGCTACGCTACGGAGGCGATGGCGCTGCCGGAGATGGCCTGAACGCCGAGGACGAGGTGATCTCCTCGCTGAATGCACGTCGGCCGGGATAGGAGGGAAGGGGAGTTCTCGGGTAGCCGGAAAAATGGAAGGAGAAGAAGTTGTGGTGTGGCCAAAAAAATGGAAGGGAAGGAGAGGTTATCATTCGGTTTCATGAGATCCACACTTTGTGGTAACCGAAAATCAATGGGTAGGGAATGGGTTAAGGGTTGGTTAAGTAAATCAAGCATTATTTATATAAACATGTGAATTTATTTCTTAATTAAAATAGAGACTAAAAATAGATTAGGGTTAGGACTAAACTTGGGTTAAAGGTTAAGTTATCTAGAGTTTTAATTAGGTTTACACATTACCACACATCCACAGTTGAATATAGCCACATATATATATACATATATATTTATATATATATGTTACTATATATCATCAACATTAATTAATTACTAGTTAAAATAACAATTTAATAAAAATAAAATAAAAAAATAAAAAAAACAAAAATTAATTTGAGGGGTTTTACATTCTACCCAACTTATTAAAATTTTGTCCTCGAAATTAAAACAATTTGGAATCATAGAATGCTAGGGAATTGTTCTAACACACAACATTGGCACACAAAAACACAATTCTAAACCTAAGAAATTTTTACAGACTAAAATAAGCATATTCTAGAGAATGATTACTTGCAGAATTAAATCATACCAGATGCCTCACGAAGGTATGGAAAATGCTCCAAAATAGAATCCTTCCGCTCCCAAGTCGATTCGCCCGGAGAATGGTGTTTTCACGCAACTCGGACTAGTCGAATGGTCTTCCCCTTCAACACCTTCTCTCTGCGGTCTAGGATCTCCACAGGCTGCTCCTCGTAGGACAAGGTCGGTCCCACGGTGATCTCTGAATGATCTAGTACGTGGTTAGGGTCTGCCACATACTTCCTCAACTGAGAGACATGAAATACGTCATGGACGCCTTCCAATGACTGCGGAAGTGCCAATCTGTATGCAACCTCGCCAACTTTCTCCAACACATCGAATGGTCCGATGTACCTTGGGCTGAGCTTTCCTCTGACTCCAAATCTGATTGTACCTCTAGTCGGAGAGATTCTCAAGAACACATGATCTCCTTCCTTGAACTCAAGAGGTCGCCTATGAGTATCTGCCCACTGCTTCTGCCGGTCCTGTGCTGCTCGAAGATGTCCCTGAATCTTCTTGACTGTATCTACTGTACGAGTCACTAACTCTGGTCCCAATATCTGTCTCTTGCCTACATCACCCCAACATGCTGGCGATCGACACTTCCTTCCGTACAATGCTTCAAAGGGAGCCATCTGGATACTTGCCTGGTAGCTATTGTTGTAAGAGAATTCTACCAAGTGCAAGTGATCCTCCCAGGATCCACCAAAATCCAACATGCAAGCTCTTAACATGTCCTCCAACGTCTGAATGGTATGCTCCGACTGCCCGTCCGTCTGAGGGTGATAAGCTGTGCTGAACTTCAGTCTTGTGCCCAGACTTTCCTGCATGCTCTTGCAGAAGTGCGATGTGAATCTTGTATCTCGATCAGAGACTATACTGACTGGTACTCCATGTAATCGCACTATCTCCTTCATATATAAGTCTGCCAATACCTCTGTAGATTGCCCCACTCGAAATGATATGAAATGAGCAGACTTTGATAATCTGTCCACAATCACCCAAACTGCATCTCGTCCAGCTGGGCTCCTCGGAAATCCCGTAACGAAATCCATAATGATGTGCTCCCACTTCCACTCAGGTATCGGAAGCGGTTGCAACAATCCTGCGGATCTCTGTGTTCAGCTTTGACTTGCTGACACACCAAACACTTCGCCACGAAACGTGCTCTCACGTTTCATTCCATGCCACCAGTAGTGCTGTCTCAGGTCCCTGTACATCTTCGTACCTCCTGGATGAATAGAATAAATCAAGCTATGAGCCTCTGCCATCAGCTCTTGCCTGATCTCACCATTAGGAACATAGAGGCGATCTCCACACCTCAAGGTCCCGTCTTCGTGAATCCTCAATCCAGTCTGCAGTCCCTGCTCTGTCCTCTGTCGAAGCTTCTGATATCTGGCATCTGTGGGCAAAGTCGCCTTGATCCTCTCTACTAATGAAGACTGAACCTGAATATTCATCATCTGTGCAACTCCTCCAGGTCTAACAACTTCAATGCCCATCTTCTCCAAATCGTATAGCAACTCCTTTTGTGATGTCAAGAAGTGCGCCATAAGTTTCCGGCTCAATGCATCTGCTACTGAATTAGCCTTCCCTGGATGGTACTGTAACTCTATATCAAAATCTGCCATCAACTCAAGCCAACGCCTCTGCCTCAAATTTAAATCTTTCTGAGTAAAGACATACTTGAGGCTCTTATGATCTGTATATACCTCCACCGTTTCTCCATACAGATAATGTCTCCAAAGCTTCAGGGCAAATATCACTGCCGCAAGCTCTAAGTCGTGCGTAGGATAATTCTTCTCATGGGTCCTCAACTGTCGAGAACCATATGCCACTACCTTCCCATGTTGCATCAAGACGCATCCTAATCCCTTTCCGGATGCATCGCTATAGATGACAAAACCTCCTGGTCCTGATGGAATGGTCAAAACTGGTGCAGTAATAAGGCGCCTCTTCAATTCACTAAACCTCCACCAGTAATAATATTCCAACTCTTAGGCATAGTAGAAGTAGCTATCCTATGCACAGCTACAAATCTAGATGATATGAAAGACAGGGTAGCACCAGAATCAAATAATACTGTAGCAGGTAATGAACCTACTAAGATAGTACCTGTGATAGCCTCTCTTACTGCTTTTTCCTCTCCCTGAGTGAGAGCAAAGATCTGACCCTGCTTCTTGTTTCCTGCCTGCTGCTTGGCCTTCTCAAACTGTGCTGACTGGGAAGGGAGTATAGGTCCTCTCTGCTGACCTTCTGATGCTGGTGGCTTCTGTCCTCCTGCTGGCACAATAGCTCCCCGAACCGGGCAATCTCGAGCCTGATGCTGCCTCGATCCATAGGATAAACAAGTACCCAGTCTCCTTCTGTACTCTCTCTCCAAGTGTCCCTTCTTGCCACAGTAATGGCAAGTTGGAAGCTCCTTCGACTGGTAGGGTCCAGTCCTCTGATGCTGCTGATGTCCCATAGGTCGCCGAATAGGACCTCCTTGCTGCGTCTTCTGCTGTACTTGCTGGCTCCTCTGCTGGTGCTGCCTTCCCTTGACAATTGACTCTTGGATTCTGGCCTCCGTCAGCACCTCAGAATAAGAGACTCGGGACTGAGTGCTGGTAAATTGTTGTAACTCTTGTCTCAGTCCGTTGTGGAACCTCTTAGCTTTCTCCAGATCGGTGGGGATCAACACCTCCCCATATTTACTGAGACGACTAAACTCCGAGTCGTACTCATCCACTGTCTTGTTTTCCTGCTCCAGGTGCAGGAACTGGTTGTATAAAGCATTCTTCACAGTAGTAGGAAAGTACTTCTTATCGAAGAACTCCAGAAACTGTTTCTACGACTGACGGGTACCCAACTGACGCTCCATAGAATCCCACCAGTGATGGGCATTCCCCTCCAGCTGAGTTCTTACGCCAGTCATCCATAAATCTTCTGGCAACTAAGATGCCTGCAATTTCTTCTTGGTGCTGGCAATCCAATTAGTGGTCTCCTCCGGAGTCTCATTTCCTTTATAAGGTTTGGGGTCCATCTGCACGTAGTCCTTCACTGAACCTACCCGCGCTGGTCTCGCGGGAGCTTGTGTCGGAGCTGGTGCAGGTGCTGGTGCTGTCATCCTCTCCATAGCTGCCAGGAATCCCTGCCTCATCTCAGCAGCTTCCCGCCTCTGCTCAGCTGCTTCTTGCCTCTGTTCTTGCATCATCATGTGCATGAACTGAAACATCTGTGCCTGACTGTCTTGTGGCACAACCGGGGGCACTCCAAATGGTATCTGAGGGTTCTGCGGGGGAGGAGGTGGTATCCCAGTCGGTTGTGCACCAACTGGCTGAGACGTCTGCCCTGGAAGCAAAGGGTGAGTTGGAACTACCCTTGTGGACTGTTCATCCGTACCAGATGAATGGTTGTCTCCACCGGCGGCGGTACGTCCACTCCTTAAATTCATGATTCTGCAGAGATAGGATAGAAGGAATTGAGAATAGGACGGAAACAAACGAGATGCAAAGGATTTTGTTCAAGGATAATCAAGAATGATATAATCAAGTATGGATGAGACCTATATTCTAAACCTAATTTGCAGGCTTGTCTGGTACAGTAACGTAACCAAACAAATTTGGAAACCTGCATGGGCCACCACTAAAACATGTCATGCCCCAGTTCCAAATAATCGGATCGGGAATACGTGGCATGCCAGCTGTACGATCAGACATAGTTAACCCAATTTAATGGACTATGACTAGTCGTAGTACGCTGAAGTAAAACTAATAATAATAACAACACAGGCAGGTAATATCTAGTCTCATCCATGAAACAAATAATAGACAACTGCAAAGAGAGTCTCCAGAGTCACAATAAATGTCAAAAGAAAGACCAAACACTGCACAGTACATCTGGAATGAAATGAAATGGAATGTAGAAAATAACTGAATACAGGAAATGAACCCACATCAGAAGATAAAGCTAGCCTCCAAAGGATCAAGGCTGTGGCTCCACCTCAAGGTCGTCGTCTAATCCAGCTACTCCGTAATCAGTCGGGTAGGAATCCTCGTCAAGCTCTGGAAAAATACCAGGTCCTCAGAGGGACATAACAAATACACAGGAAAAATGACATGCAAGATAATACTGAGCAGTAAAGTAAAAGTAACTAAATAAATATGTTACTAAGTAATTCCTTAACCAAACAAGGACAGAAATACGTAGTACACAATTTAAGGTGTTCTAACCATCTAAGTGTAAATACATTTTGAGACATCTCTAGTGGCACATGAGAGGGGGAGAAGAAGAAAAAACGTCCACCAAGCGTTCTACGGTTTGAGAACGAGGGGCTACGAGCATCCAGCGTACATTGGAAACAGAATTTTCATACACCACTAGTAGACTCTCCCCACCCAATGAATACCTGTACCGTATACACGGTACAAATAATATGCAAGACGGCAATATACATATAATGTAACTAACCACTGCTACAACTCAAGATCACATGTTAATGGCCAATCAACACAAAATCTCTGCACTCAACTCACTCATTTGTGATGCGTGTCTGAGACGTGTCAAGTTATACTAACTATTCACAGGGTAGTCATAAATGGTGACGAGTGCACACAACTGTAATAACTGGTCAAATGTAATACTGCATAGTAAAGTCAAGCAAGGTGTACTTGCCTGTGTCCAATAGCTGAAAATCCGAGTCTGGTATCGAGTCCAAGTTCTGGGAAATGAATAATCCTACAATAACATTAACCCCTATTCATTACTATTTACCCAAATTAACTATACATTTAATTGATAATTAATATCAAACCATTACTACTAACTAATCATTACTAATAAATATGAATAATATCATACAATAATAAGTATGAAGCACTTATTATTATACTTTATATTCTGAAATTATTAATACAATTAATAATTTAATAATTAATAAATTACTTATAACTAATTAGTTAAACAATTAGGAAACACATGCATTCACAAATTCCCATTAATGATAAATACTAGTTAATAAATAATGACAAGTCTAAATTTGGTAAAAAAAATTCTTTTCCATGAAATTCTACTGTAAATAATATTTTTAATATTATTTACCTAATTTATAAGTAAATAAAACATTTAACTACTAATATATAAAAATCACTATTTTAGCTATTGCAATTAGAATTAAATGTTAAAAATTCACTAATAAATTGGGAAAAATCATAAATCACAGAAAATAATATTTCCAACAGTGAATTTACATTTATGAGCATTACCAATAATAATTTATATTTATTATAAATTAAAACTAGTATTGAACTAATTACATAATCAAATATATTTAACTCTGGTTTAATGCCAAATAAATACCGAACATAATTATTCTATTTTGAAAATTTTACAGTAAATAAGTATAATTATTATCTCTCAGTTTTGTATAAAACTCATTAATTAATTCTTAATGAATTAATTAATAAAAATCCAAAACAGTGTAAATAAACAGTCATTTAGAATCAGTAATTCACAGTTTAAAATATAAATAAAATATCTAAACTATTTATTAAATCTTGAAAATTTAACAGTAATTAGATTACATAATTACCTACAATTTATGTGTAGATCATAATGAGTGATTCCTAATGGATTAAATTCTAAAAATCAAAAACAGCATATATAATTCTGTGGAACTTTACACAAAAACTGCATTATTGACATCAGTTAAAATACTTAATAAATACGAATAATTTGTATAAAAATCTGATACAATTAATATAGAATCTATACTAATGTCTCTAATCAATAGGCTAATAATTTAGGTACAAATTACTATCAATTTATCCTTACTTAATTAATTACACAGCCATAATCACACCAAATAATTACTTCACATTCACGAATTAATATGGATAAAATCATAATAATTCACAACAATTTCTCTACAATTTATTTCTGATTCTACGCTAAATTAACAATCATTAAACATTAATAATACTAATTAAAATCATTATTTCTTCCTTACACAAATTATTAATCAATGACTATTTGTAGGAAAAGAGAATATAGAAATTAATGCTCTAGGTTTTGTAGGGGGATATCCTCGTGACAAAGCCACGTGGAGGCTCGAGATCGTACCTGCCGACTGCAGGGAGTCGGGGCTACGCTACGGAGGCGATGGCGCTGCCGAAGATGGCCTGAACGCCGAGGACGAGGTGATCTCCTCGCTGAATGCACGCCGGCCGGGATAGGAGGGAAGGGGAGTTCTCGGGTAGCCAGAAAAATGGAGGGGGAAGAAGTTGTGGTGTGGCCGAAAAAAATGGAAGGGAAGGAGAGGTTATCATTCGGTTTCATGAGATCCACACTTTGTGGTAACCGAAAATCAATGGGTAGGGAATGGGTTAAGGGTTGGTTAAGTAAATCAAGCATTATTTATATAAACATGTGAATTTATTTGTTAATTAAAATAGAGACTAAAAATAGATTAGGGTTAGGACTAAACTTGGGTTAAAGGTTAAGTTATCTAGAGTTTTAATTAGGTTTACACATTACCACACATCCATAGTTGAATATAGCCACATATTTATATACATATATATTTATATATATATGTTACTATATATCATCAACATTAATTAATTACTAGTTAAAATAACAATTTAATAAAAATAAAATAATAAAATAAAAAAACAAAAATTTAATTTGAGGGGTTTTACAATCGTCTTCGCTTCGCTCGTCAAAATCATTCTTTGTTATGTATTTCTTTTCATAGTTGGTAGTGGATTTGTCTTCGTCCAACTACATATACCAAATGACAATTTTATAGTTGATTATATGATATCTTCTATTCTTTTATTTTGTGTGGATAAGATTAGTTATGGTTCTACTGCATTTACAGCTTATATATCCATACGAGGCCCATATACTTCGTATGAATACAGCTGGCATGTCTACGTTCCTAGTCCTACATATTTTGGGACTGGGGTGTTACAGTTTGGCAGTCACCTTCTCTACTGCCACCATGGCTAGCTGATGGGCATTATTAATGCCCTGCCTCATATCTTTTGCCTGGCGCCGCTGAGTCTCCATCATCTGCTGCATGAAGGCAAAGAACTGTCCCATATCAACTGTCTCCTGAGGCGGTGGTGGTAGCATCCCCTGAACCCCTGGGGTAGTCCTCGGAACCGGTGGAGGAGCACCCCGAAAACCTGCAGACGGTCCCACCTGAGGAGGAACAAAAGGTACTGTGTTCCTAGGGTCCTGCTGAGTTGGACGAGAAGTGGCAGACCTCTCAGCGGTATCCCTTAGGACAGAGCCTTACGATCGTGTCTCCACCATCCTGAAGACAGATCAAACAAAGAATCAATTACTGAGAAAGAAGCGATATAATCAATGGAGGACAGTTTGTTTCAAAAGAAGGCAATTAGCAGCAAGAATTAGCTAAGACTTTTTCTAATGTGATTGAGCACCTTAACATATATCCTATATCCTACTACAGGCTATAGTGATACTCTAGTTCGAGTACCACTACGAAATCACACTAGTTGCGACTAGACCTGTATGGACCACCACTAAAAATGTGTCACGACCCGCACCCAGTTTAAGGGCACGAGAAGTGGGTACGTCCAGCCTACGCCGTAGTGTCGGCGGTAGAACGCTGTCCTAGGTCACAACATCTAACAATATAACCATACCTGTACAATGATATATGCTCCCATAGGAGGACAATATAATGGTATAACTCAATCACAGCATCTAAGGTGGAATAAAGAGAGTAGATGGATGGATAAGATAAAGAGTAATCTCCAACAAAAGTCCTAATAAGAGTAATATCTGAATGTACAGCAACACAAATATCCAATAACTGAAAGTACATGAAATAAGACAACTAAAAGGGAAACTAGTCTAGAAATCTAATCTAGACAATAGGCAAGTCCTCAGCGACTGTTGGATCCTCATGAGGGTCCAAGTCACCAGTGTCATATAAGCCTGTACCATAATATGTAAGGCAGAACTCCTCCTCATCACTTGTAATATTTTTAACAGTCCAATCAGGACGGGAACGAGCACAATACATCTCACGCAGTTCATATCTTGACAGGAAATATAAAGCATGTGATAGGTTAAGATACATGAAATGATGTAAGAAATTAGCATAAAAAGAAAGAGAAAAACTAATAAAAGAAGCTATCTATATATGATAATAGAGAACTGTAAGTGACTATGTGATTTAGAGTACAAGATAGACATATGAACGACTTAATTTTCACATGATTACACTAAAGAGTTTGTACATGATTACACTTCTTTGGAATTATTCACATGACTATTTATACTCCCCCATGCCCTAATCAATACACAAAGATGTAGAAAGGTTATGTTATTGTACATCATAGTTTATACATAAAGCTCATGAGATCATGAGAGTACATGAGAGCACATGAGTATACATGAATAATAAGGGTCCACAAAATACATGATGTTCATAAAAAGTACATGACATGATGTATTTGATGCACCCGAGGGGGATAACATCTCATGTAAAGATCCATATAGTACTAATCCGTGATAATGTCGTGTCAGCATCAAATAAATTAAACTATGACAAGAATATAATTCCTAACAAGTATGAAACTGTCAGAGAATGTACTCGCCTGATATCCCAACTGTCTGATGAGAATATGAGTCGAAACTGGAGTATCTGAGTCCTATTTAGAGCAACACAGGTCACAACATGTCTAACATGAAATAAGAATAGCCTACAATGCATTCTAAATGATTCTCGGTCCTTCTAGGTCAAAGTTAACCCATGGTCAACTCTGATAAAACCTGGTCAGTTCTGGTCAAACCTGGTTAACTAGTTCGTTTACTAATTTTTAGGTCAAACACAAATTATCAAGTCATTCTAAGTTCGTTTGAGTCGATTTGGATTAAGTTTGACTTAAAGTTGACTTTTGTCAACTTGGTCAACTTGCGAGCTAACTTGACCAAATTAGGCTCATTGGTTCAATCCTAAACTGATTCATAACACATAGACTATATCTAATAGCAATCATAACATATACTTATATATTCTATTCATTCATTACATATAGATATGAATATAAATATATAGTATAACACAATATAAAGCATACCATTCAAACTACATAAAGGAAATTCCTATATATGAAATCAAGGTAGAGGATATCCATAGTTGAATCAAGTATCTATATACCTACTAACATATAGAAGCATAAACGATATCCAAAGGAAAATAAAAGAAAAAAAGAAAAAAGGAAATGAAAGAAATAGAAAAAGGAAAAATAAAATAGAAGGGAAAATGCGACTGTCCCAAACCAGTCCAAAACTGAGAATGAACTCAGTAGGGAAACCTGAGTTCACTGTTCAAAAGGAAGAAAACAGTAAACAATTTCTTATAAATGAATACCAAGTCATATTTGGAACAAAAAATTCAAATGATACAGGAAGTATCAACTCAAAAACGACCTACTATCAACTGACAAGATGAAATATCATAGAACCCAAACAATTTTGCATTAAAATCTAATCCCAGTTCTCAAGAAAACAATATCCATATTTTAGAAATGACAAACATATGAAGAATTAAACCTATATTCAGGTTTTTAGTCAAGTTCGAGTACCCCACATATTCGAAAACCCTGAATACAAACCCAGCCACGAATCAATATGAAACTCAGCTATGAAACCATCAATCTAGACATGTATACATGTTAATCATCACAAATTAATCGTAAATTAGCAATTTAATTCAGTTTAAAACTCTAAAAATGCATTTATTAGAACATGGTATCAGTGAAAATGAATAAACCCTAAGTTGACATCACAAAAACCAATTAAACATCAAATTTATGGTCGAGAACATATCATGTACATGTATATGTGTCCTACAGAGTGTATCGTGTCCATATAATAGGACACGAAGTGTCCAAACTATCATAAACACCCATTACGCACACACGGACAGACTATCTCGTACGACGAGTCCAAGAACTCGTGGACACGACACGAGGCACCACACATCTTGTGCTCATGTCCACGTATAGCCCATGTATATTCCTGCACACACGACACAACACGAGACACATTCGACACGTGTACGCGTGATACGACACGCGTATCAGTCGAGATTTTTCCCGTGCGTACAGTATAGGGAAAATCAGTGCACGTAAGATTTTTCGAAATCTACTCGATGAAATCTCACAAAACTTGATTAGCCTCGTGTCAGACATGTGCCCTACGTGCCCACCAAGTTTGGGTTCATGATGTGTCCTATCGTGTTCGCTACAGTGCCCGAGCAGCAGGACACAGGCGCGGCTCATGTGCGAGCTGGTTCGTGCCCAATTTGGACACGAACACAGCATGAATCTCTTTTCAGTACGACACAAATCCATAAGCAATATATAGATCTATAATTCTGTTCAAAAAGAATTAGAAAATAGCAATAAAAATTCTTTTTGGGCATTTCATCAAACACGTACGCAAAAACACTGATATGTATCCGATACGGACACCAAACCAATTCCAACTCCTACAAAACTCACCCTATGGATAGGGACACCTAGATGGATGCATCTATAAAAATAATTCATGGATTTGAAGGGATTTGAAGAGATTACCTATTGAGGGTGAATTCCCAATGAAAGCTCAAAAGTGGAGACCCTTCTTGCAACTCCAAAACTCCGATGCTCTCCAAAGCTGAGATTGCTCACCATCAATAGTCCAATAACATAAATCAGAACCAAATGCAAAAGACTAGGGTCGAAAAGGAGAAGGAATGAAGAAAATAGGAAAGATATATACCTAGGGTTTTTGCCAGAAGGAGAATGAATGGAAAAAGAGATGCAAGTCTCATTAAGAGATATTAAATAGGGTTTCCTAGACTTTACTTAGCCGGCCACCTATGAGATTGGGCTAGGGTTTCATAATCAATGGGCTTGGGGTTCTCTCTGCAGGTTAAAATGAATTAATAATCAAGGGGTTCTAACTTAATATTAACTAATGAATTCTAATTAGCTTCTAAATTAAAAACTAACTAGAATGGAAATGCTAAAACTTAACTAACCATGCTAACTAAGTCACTAAGACATGGTGAGACACTAGGCTAGGTTGCACAAAGGCTATAATATCAAAAGGCCAAAATCACAACACCAATAATTTAATATATTAAAATAATCAAAATTTTTACAATCACCAAAATACCCTCAACTAGAAAAATGGATGTGACAATATAAATTAGGATGTATCGAGAAATGAGTGTCCTTTAGTTTTTGGAAGATCATGTAATCTTAAAACCCCGTTGGCATTAATTTCCTCTAAAATTGTGTTTGAATATCTTATTATGCAAGCTTTAATGTAATTTTGAAGACAACATGGAGGATTGATCAGACATTCAAAAGTATATCTTCAGTAGAGGGTTATTCCTTGCCAGACAAAGGGGCTCAGACTGGTCACTTTGGCCGCAAGAAAGGACATCTTCAGAAGGATTGCAAGAAGAAGTTAGGACGGTGACATTGTTTATTTATTATTATTAATATTATGTGATGTTATATTATGGTATGTCTAATTTTGAGGGAAAAATTTCCTACGGTAGGTTATAAGCCTCCTAAAATTTCTAGGATTTATTTTGATTTTTCTCATTCATTTCTTTAATATATACTTACCCTCTATAATTTTTTATCATAATATTAATTTTTTCGTAGCTTTGATTTTTGGGCCACAAGAAATGTCAATATCTACAAACATCCTTCATGTGTTTTGACCTGGACAAGTTTACCTTCATTTTGATATATTATGTTCCTTTCAAATATTTCTCTTGTATCATATTTTCATCGCACAACTTTCAGGGTCAAATTAGGCCAATTTGTTATCTACCGTAAAATATGACCTACTTTCCAATTCAATTTTGGGACTTAACATCGATCTAACCCATTTGACCCAATATAGGATTTTAACCTATTTTTAGTCTACTATACCAATGCCAATGGTGTTCAACTCAATTGAGTTTTTATGTGCTATTTATTTTCAAATGGCACACAAAACCCATTTTTTGTATTTTCAGAGTCGAATTTAACTAGGTAAATTGTTTGGACCCAACCCTAGCTCAAACCACATAGTAGAGCATATCTGGGGTTGCTAAAATCAAGTAGAGAAATATTTAATTGATTTTTTTGGATATATAATAGCAGCCCACATGTATTAAATCAATGCATCTTTGACCCAATATTCAACGTATCCAAATTAGGAAAACTAGAGCTAACCCTTGCCATATTAGTTGATTGGATGACCAAATCTCAACCAAATCATTTCAAATATTCTCTATACAAACCCTAACATATAAGAGACCCAGGTTTCTATATTGGCCTCCCCTCTCTCTATACTTTCCAAAATTCGTGCGCCACCTCCCTTTGGCCGAGAGCACTACCACCATAATACCGACCATTTCAATCCATGTTTTCCTCAACTTTCGTGCATTCCACCTGTCACGACCCGCACCCGGTATAGGGGCACAAGTATGTAGGTATATCCAGTCTATGTCGTAGCATCGACGGTAGAATGTTGTTTTGGTTAACCGTACTAACTCACACATCACATGAGTGTATAAGTTACAACCTGTCAATGATATAACATTTCCAAAAGGTGGACAGTATAATGTCTAATATTCATACTCAATCACAAATAACTATAAGGAAGATAATTGCACGATAATGACATAATAAAATAATAAACAAGGGAAGTCTAGTATCATATCATAATTCAAGTGCATAACAGAGTCTAAGAGTCTAATATCGCAACATAAGTACATGACTCAAATAAATATAACATCTCAAGTCTCATAATCTGGAGACAAATCCAGTAATACTAGCTACTAGCTAAGTCACCATTGGTGGTGCCTCATCAATGGACACTGGCTCCAAAGGAGGCTTCTGGACATACTCCTCGTCGATAATAAGTATGACATAAATCTTCTAGATCCTCTGAAAAGTGTTATCTAGTCAGGATTGGAGCAAAGTACATAAACTAACAGGATTTCCATTAAATTGACAAAAGCTATAAAATAATAAGTAATGGAAATATATGTTGGATATACAATACTGAATAATAAGAAAATAGAAAATAATAGGTAATCATGGTATAGGTAAATATGAACTATAAATCATCATAAATATGACTGTGTCAGCAGGTAATAACTGGAATAGAGCATGTAATACTAGAATGTGCCTTGAGACAATAGTTTATTATGTAATCTACTTGGAACAAGATCAGGCTATTCCATATGACTGGCTATGCACAAGCCCATGTAATGGATCAGGCTAGTCATATATGGAAATCTATGCACAAGTACAAGTAAGATTAGGCTACACCCGACGTAAGCTGAGGGTGAGCTATGCACAAGTATGTGGGGGTACGATTACATAATCTACTAATATCTTCCCATCCTCCGACTAGTATGGTGGATCCAACCTTGTCATGTTACGACACAAGATTAATGGAGCAGGAGGCCAACTCACTCCTAAATTGGTGTCTATACTTGTATAGAAACATAAGACATGTACAGGGTCCAAAGTGGAGTCATAAAGACCTAAATATGAAATATCAATATTAATTGGTGTTTTGGTGTGATAATATTGGTATCTAATTTGAAATGTGATTTCTAGGTCTTGACAGTCAAAATAGGTCAATTTACCTAAAGGGTTGACTTTTAGGGTCAAACTAGTCAATACGAGTCAAAACTAGGTCATACTTAGGTTTCTAGGTCCATACTACTTAGGAATAGGGATACTAGGTGTTCGACATCATAAAAGGTTGAACGAACTTCTTGTTTATTGAACGCAAAAAGACCTGTGTACAGAGAAGGAAGTTCTAAACAGGATATTCTAAGTACAAGGGGAAGACCTGTGTATAAAGAAGGAAGTCCTAAACATGATATTCTAAGTACAAGGGGAAGAGTTTCTGGGAAAGTGTGACGATGGAGATCGAGCACTACTGCCACTCCTTTACTCCGTTGTTGATCTGACGATGGGTTAAACTTGCTCTGACTTTCTGATACTTTTGTGGAACTTTAGGGTTTCCGATCAAGAGGATGTCTGGACCTGGAGATTTGATATTCGGTGCTTTTCCCTTTGTCGAAAGAAAATTCCTTGTTTTTATAAGGACGAGAGCACGTATGCGATGTGCATTAGGGTTTGAGATATGAAGGAATCTGTCGCAATTGTACGGTGCGGGCTTCTGCGGCACTGACACGTGGCGGATATTGAGATTCTCCACAATCGAGATCTCTGGTGGTTATCAAAATAACCGAAAGAGGAGACACGTGGCGTGTGTCAATTTGCTTGTTCGGATGCCGCCGAGTAAATCTTGGGATTTTATCTCAGATTTGGATTTTGATTAATCCTCGTCTAAGATTTTATCTAAGATTTATCAATCATGACTAACCCAAATCTTATCTTCGAGAGAGTCGGTTTAAGCAAACCGACTGGGTTGGACCATGCTTTCTGCACTTCTGGCGAGGTCAGAGTACTACTGCTCTTCTAGGGCAACGGGTAGACCATTCTTCTGGAGACAACGGAGCCTCTGTGCTTTCAGGCAACGAGTGGATTATGCTTTGAAGACGACAGAGCCTCTGTGCGTATGAGCAACGAGAAGGTTGTGTTTTGAACGACAAAGTTACTGTGCTTTAGGGCGACGAGTTGGCTTGTGCTTCAGGTTGACGAGGTTACTGTACTTTTGGAGCGACAGGCGGACTTATGTTAGATATAATGGTATCTCCCAAGTCTCTAACGAAAGGTAGTTGAGCTTCTGGGTCGTAGCAGAGTGCTGCGACGTTGGAGTTGAGGTGATATGAAAACATCACCAGTCTGTACCTGAGGTTGGTGCAGGAATGTAGTTGCACCTCTAGATTGAAGACATTGGCTTTAAAGTCCTTTTAAAGAGCACTGAATGACCAATCCTTAATGAATGACTCCCTCTTAATTGTCACCGCTACTTGGAGAATTTCAAGGAGTCCTAAGATAGTCTAGGACTTAGTCGAATAAACTTTATTTAATGAGGTTCATCGTGCTGAGTCCTAAGTTCATTCCATTAATGTGGGAACTTTAATCGTCGGTCATGTGCCCTGCGTTTTGGACCACTCCTGCCCTATATAATGGGGGAGTTTCTTCCAAAGAGTCACATCTTCTTCTTCTTCTTGTCCTTCAACACCATGCTGGATCCAAACTTAGTTCAAACAACGGTTGGCCTTGCTTAAGTCAGATTTTGGTTGAGAATTTCTTCATTCAAAGGGGCTATGCATTCTTAGAAGAACTGTTGATAAGCCTCGAAACATGCTGGAACGCTTCTCCTAAGGAGTTCGAACCTGGGCGATGACTTGAAGGTCTTCGAGGTCCTGACGGCCTAGTTTATGGGTGGATGGCCAACCCGGAGAGTCACAGGTTGTGCTCTGCCCTGTTCATTGGCGGTGGCGTGCTTTTGTTAGGCTAGCAGAGCCTCGAAAGTTGATGCCCTTTTGAAAAAGGGCCTTCCTGCTGCGCTGTGGACTGAGCTTTACGCGGGCCAATTGCTGCTTCTGGAAGTGCCGCGTATCTGGAGGGGCAAGATGTGGTAGAGACATTAATAGAGACTGTATTTACATCTTCTATCCATGATGCTTCTTTCTATGATGATCACACTGTGAAGAGTAACCCCAGCGTAGATCCGTAGGAGTTTTCCATTCGGCACATGTAATCATAAAGTCTTTTGTAACAGATCCTTGTAATTATGTCTATATACAGTCTTTTATGTAATCGTGACAAGTCTGTAGCAGACTTTTCTAGCCATGATTAATAAAAAAGGACTTCTGAGCTTTTTATCTGTTTGTGACTTTTGTCTTTGCTATTAGCGTGCCTAACCCCCTGAGCCTCTGCTCCTTGTATTATGCTACAATTTTTCATTCTTCGACAATACCCCGTTTAAAGTGTCCCAAACTTGGGTCAAGCTTGCGGTACTTTGAACAAAAGCATGAATAGTTGTCTCTTTATAGGTGAAATGCCCATCACCTCTGTTGCCAGGCTGACGTCGTGCTTAAGCTTTAGCATTAAATGCCTCTGTGTATGTAACTACGAAGAGTCTATAATAGGTCTTTGTAGCCACATGCTTCTGTATAAGGACTTTTCTGTCTCTTTATTATTTTGTCTTCAATGAGCTCAGTTGAAAGGTTTCCTTCCCCTTGATGACCATGACAAGGGGTTATCATGGAAGACATGCCTAACCAGTGGTAATATGAACATGGAAAGCACCATTTTCCAGAATAACAGTTCAGAGATAATATGGACATGAAATGTTTTTTTCTACATAACTATGACAACTCAAGGCTATCATATAAAAAGTATGACTACTCAGAGGTAATATGGACATGGTAGACACGGTATAGAATAACACTTCAGAGGTGATATGGACGTGGAATATTTTCTAGGTGGTCATGATAACATGGAGTCATCATGGGATAGGCGACTGCTCAGAGGTATATGGAAATGACAGACGCAACTTGACTAAGGTGTAGGGAATCAATCCAGAGGTAATACGAACGTAGAAGGTTTTCTGCTAGGAAAAGGTATAGAAGGGATGAATTCTTTCAAAGGAATTCATGAACACTTACTGAGATGTGGGGGATTCGGACTGTGCGCGGTGTCATTCCCATTGAAATCCCAGGCGTTGAGCCTAAGGTTCACCTCTGAGGTATTTTGATGTCTGGTCTTCGTCCTTGATTAAAGAGCTTACAGAGGCCATTTTAGCTGACAGCGTCCTTTTGAAGATCTGGTCGGTACTGGTATCGGAGTCCCAGGTTGAGGAGTCAGAAGAGTGTGAGTATATCAAGACTTCTGTCTCTGAGCCTTCTGAAGTGGAAGTGGGCATAATATAACCCAACCCAAACGGGTGCGCTGGTAATAGTTTTGGGTCTTTCCCTTTGGAACTCGAATCCGTAAGGGAATGCGCCGGCCTTTACCATAGTTGAGCCCTTTGTTGCTATTAAGGTCGTAACCCATCTTCTGTATGAGGTGTTTGGCCTGAGTAGGGTGGCGATGAGCTGCATCTTGCCGCTGTCGAATTCTGGATCTTCGGGAGCTAGTCGCTGAGGATGCTCCACTCGATCGAAGATGATGGCTTCCTCTTCTATCTTCCTTGCTGGAATGAAGAAGTAGGTGCCCCGAGAGGGGACAACTTGTCCCGCATGGTTGGCGGTTGTCACTTGCATTTGCAGCTTACATAGAGAGTTGTTTAGAAAATATCTAGTGTTCTAATATGCATAAGAGTAATTCGAAGATAACTTTCTATTAATAAAATAAGAGATTTTATCCCGGGGTATTACATCATCAAAAGAGTGCATTTCTGTGTTGGCACAAATGTAGTCTCATAGCTCCTCATCGGTGAGACTTGGGCTGTCGAGGGAGGAGGAGGACGCCTTCCTTTTAGTTTGATCACTAAAGGGGTCACGGTCGGAGGCTCATGCGCCTTTATGGTCGGCCTTGGGGACCTCCAAGGTAGCCTTATTCGTATAGGCTCTTGGCCATTATCTGACGTTACCAAGGTCAAAGATAGTGCTCTGCCTCGGAGCTTGACGACGAGAGGCACAGACACCTTGTAGGTTTTCTCTTTAGTCAGACCTTTAGAGGTTCTTCGGCAACCGCTATGCTTCCTGAGGCCGTCTCCGCCTCGCCGTCATCATCATTGCCCCCAGCGTCCCAAGGGACTAACTTTTATAGATCAGCATCCGTATAGTAGGCTTCAAGTCCCCGAAATGGGTGAATGCCAATAAACTAGGTCTTGATAGTCCCATCGCTGGCTGCATACTTCATGCACTGATGGAGGGTGGAAGGAACGATCATATACTCATGGATCTGTGGTCGATCCAACAGTATGTTGTAATTTATGTCAGCGTCGATGACATAGCATATGACTTCGGTGTAGAGATCGTCGATTTGGCACTTCAAGCAAAATTTGTCGAGAGGCTCGCTCTTTTCCGTATTGAAACTGCTGATTGTTATGTTTGATGCAGTCAGCCGATGCATCAGAATCCTTAGAGTTTGGAGCAGACTCCTTCGGATGATGCTGAAAGAGGAGCCCGGGTCGATGTGGATGTGATGGACTTTAATGGCACTGACATACCCTGTGTAGTACAGAGGCCTATTATGCCGATTGTTCTTCAGCTGCATGACTTATTGGGTGAAGGTGAAACTGGGATCACTTCGACCACGCAGTAACAATGTGAGTAGGCTGCAGGGTCTTCTTTTGGTGGTCGCACCTGAGTGAGGAAGGACTCGGCGTTCTGCAAGGCTTCGCTAAGCGCATCTCGGGTCACTTTGGAGAGACGGAGCTTCTCGAAAAGTGACAATCTAGTCGGGGTATTGGCTAGCTGTGCCAGTATATCAAAGTTGTAGGGTTTGACAGGCCCTACTATCGAGTCTTTTCTAAGTGGCTTGTCAAACCAAACCTCCTTTTGCTTCTGCCTATCTTCGGTAGGAGTTTAAGACGGGCCTACTTCTCATACATCAGGACCAGGGGCTGTAATTGGTGGAGGCGCTGCCTCCTTTGGAGCCTGGTTCTCTTCTTGCTATTGTGCCGAGCGAGTGGTCACCGAGGTGTCATCGGTCGAAGCCGAGACCATGCGGCTTGTTCTGACCATTATTCGTTTGATATAAGGAGTTGTAGGCACCATCATATTGGGAGTAAGCTTGGGGTGGACCCACATGACCTCGCCTCATGGTGTGGAGAATGGAATGAGCCCTTGAGCATTGTCGCGCGCTGGTAGAAGATTGACTACATCCATGGTCGTCCTCGGGATGGGGATGACCCCGTCCTGTGCCTCCGTGGTTGGGAAACTTCTAAACTGAAGAGTAACCATGTTGGCCGTAATAGTCTTTTCTTCATAGTCAAGTGATATGACTTTGGCGTCGATGAGGCATTGAATCTGTCCTTTCAATATGTAGCAATCTCATATCGAATGATGGACATAGTGATGGTAATGGCAGTATTTAAGATTGTCCACCTTGGTGTTGGGAGAGACAACTTTCCACTCTTCGTCAGTATATTGAAAAGTTCTCGCGTATCCTCGTCATTAAATGAGTAAGTCTCCTTCGGCTTCTATGCTTCTGCAGACTTGGGGTTCATGGTTACCGAACCTTTGGAGATGCTGACAGTCATGGCTTGCTTGCCTTTTCCGTCCTTGGGATTATTGCTAGACGAACGTCTCCTTTGTCTTCGAGAGAAAGAAAGTTCAGTCCCAGGAGCTGCACATCCTGGGCTTTCCTTTGTGCCACATCTGCCTCTGTAATAAAAGGCATCCACTCTGTGCAAGGAGCACTGTACCACAATTTTATTGTAGGTAGCATGTTCATGCAACATGAGTCCATAAGCATGGGCTCGGGTATACTAGGCGGTAGCCTTAAGGAAGCCTGACGGAAGCGCTCAATGTATGCACGGACAGGATCCTTATCTCTCTGGACGACCTCCATGAGAGTTGACATTGTCATGTCCATCCCTCCTACATATGTAAAACCCCTAAATTTTCTACTATTTTTTTATTAATTTTGGTACTGATTTAAATTTTTGTATTGTACGTCGCGTAGTCGTATTATACATCGTGCACAAAATTTTATTTTCGAAATTGCTCGACGAGTTTGATTATGTGCGAGCGTACATATTTTTGAAAATATTATTTTCTATTTTTTAAAGTTCAAAATAATATACATAATAAATATTTTGTTATCGTTCCAAAATTTTCAAGTTCGTTATTTTATAATGCCCTTCATTTCTCACAATTATTAATAATAAATAATAATTTTATTGTATGCTAGAAAAGCATAATTATGTAAAGAATATTTTTGCATACATAAATTTTGTAATTATTTATTGGTCTATTTTAAATAAAAATATAATTTTTGAGATTTATTAATATTAATATTTTTATTGTTCAAAAAGATATTTGGAAATATTTATTATTTTTGAAATTATTATTATTGGTATTTTGAAAAATATTTTTGGAAGTTATTGTGGCCATTTAAATCGTGATTTGATTTTTAGATTTATTTAAATAGATATCCATATTTAGAATTTGATTTATCCCATTGATTTAAACTAAAAAATTAATTTGATTTAAATTGGATTTGATTTGAGATTAGATTTATTAAATTATTTAAATTAAGTATTGAATTATCTATTTTGGGGTTTAAATTATTCCTAATCCATATCTAATTGGGAATTTCCACATCCTATAAATAGGCAGGTACTCCTCCAACTTTTCATTATTCTCCACAATAATTTTCTCCACAAACCTACGTGCATCGTGTCTGTGTCCATCCAAAATTCTTATTCCACTATTTTTACATATACATTATAACCTCCTCCGTGTCGACAAACCCGACACATCCACCTAATTCCTAAACCTATTCTAACCGACGACAGCCACCTACGTCACCACCCCGTTACCAACCACCTCGCCATCTTCCTTGGCTCACCACCGACGGCCAAACAGCAAGCCACCACCAGCGCCTTCACCATCAACCCGACAACAAAACCTAATCTAAACCAAGTCTACAGGTGCCTCCAGCCAACTCCGCCACCATCATCGGACCGCCACGCCTACGCTGTCACCGTCACCTTCACCACGACCCCGATTTCGACCCCGGCTCAGGTGGTCGCCGCACTCCCGACAGCCCCGCCACAACGACCAATACCGCCACAGCCACAGACCCAAAACCCACAGCCAAAAAGAAAAAGAAAAAGAAAATAGAAACCAACACACCACCGCCACCCCGGCCAAAGTCGGCCGGCCGTCCACCGTCACCATCACCGCCACCCATCACAGCCAGCACAGTAGAAAAAGGAGTAGAAAAACCTAACCTTAGACTCGCCTCCGCCGCCGTGCGGGCCTCCGCGCACGAGACCCCTCGCCGACCCCGCTCCTCCGCGGGAACGCTGGAACCCCCGTCCTTTTCCCAGCTTGCCCTCTCCCCGGTCGGAGCTCCGTCGACCGGCGACTCCCCAAACCCCCGCTCTCTTCCCTCCGCCTCTGCCTCCACCACACGCCAGCCTCCCTGAGCCTGTCGGACCACCGACCCTCCGCCACGGCTTCCCAACCGCCTCTCTACTCTGCCGAACCCTCTCCACCGGCAGCTCCTGAAACCCTTTGCCTCCAAACGCCGCGTCGACCTCCGCCTTGTCGAGCCCTAGCCTCGTCTCCCCCGCCGGAACAGCGCCGCCCCGTGCGGCCACCAGCGACGGCGCTGAGCCCTCTCCGCCGTTCCGTCTCCACCACGCCACAGTCATCCTTCGCGTGGTCGCCGACGCCCCTCCGCCGTGGTTCCCGCGCCACCAGGTCAACCCCATCCTCCCTCCTCCGCTCATCGTCTCCGCCTCCGTTCTCTTCGTCTCTCTCATCCGCTCACCGCCCCTTCTTCTCTCAGCGCCCGGCCGCTCACTCTCTCTCTCCCGACCTTCCCGATTCCGACACCCTCTCTGACTTCCCCCTCTCCTTCATCTTCTCTCTCTTCCCTTCTTTCTTTCTTTTGTTTCTTTTGTTGTTTTTTTTTCCTGTTTCTAATAATAGCTGTACGAGAACAGCAAATGTTTTTTATTTTTTTTTTGTTTTGATTTTATCGTTTATGTTTTAGTGGTTTTTTTATAAATTATTTTTTTTTGCGTTGAAAGTTCAGGAAATTTTTTTATTAATAATAATAATAATATTATTATTATTATTGTTATTACTAAGGTTTGGTTATTATTACCATAAATTTTGTTATCTTATCACCAGATTCTTTTTACTATAAATATTCTTAATAAATATGTATATTAGACAACTTTTCTAGAAATTATTTTGTAAGAAAAGTATAGTGACCTTCATTACAAACTAGATTATTAAGCCAAAAATATATTATTTTATTTTTTAGGTATTTTTATTATGACTTTTGACCTAAAACTATAATATTATAAAATTAAGGTTTCAAAAGATATTTTAGATTTTTAAAGTAATTCTCCAAAATAGTTTGACTAATAAAATATAGTTTTCAATATAACATATATTTTCAAAAATAGTTATATATAGTTATTTCTATAAATTTTTCTTCGATTATAATCTTATCCATGACCAACCGTTCATTTCTTATCTTCTTCCAAACCTCGAGCTTATTTATATCGTCCCTAGCCAAATTGACTATTCCGGACTCAATAACATAATCCGTGCCACTATCCGAGGTCCCATTGTACAATCGTTGCACCAAAGTCGCAGTTCATGCCACCATAATTATCGCAGCACACCAGGCGTCCTACCAGGCAAGACACCTTGCCATTAGCTGTTTATTTATTTTAGCTCATATTTCATGCATTATTTATTTTTTTTATGCAAAATAAACTGTGATACATGGCATAACTGTTAGAACTTACTGTTCATTATATTTTTGCTGTATATTATTTCATACAAATTAAACCTAGATTTAAGGGACCACCATGTGTGTTGCATTCATTGGCCTTGACACATTGTAACACGAAGTTGTATGTCACATGTAGAACACGGAAGTGCGTGATTGGCTGGCCACCAGTACGTACATGCCGTGCAATAGGAATAACCGCTAATAGAGGTTGCATGCTAGTTTGACTTAGCGGTTATAGAGGTTAATGTTGTGGATACAACATAGTAGGCATTGGGCGGGGAGGACAATTCCTTAGCGTATGGGCTTCGATGCACTTCCCTTGTGACCCGGACTCTCCGCTGGAGATACGGGGTTGATGACCCATGATTACTGACGGCCACTGAAGATTCTGCGGAACGTCATGCTCTTCCTGATGGGGCCTCTGGTGCCCAAGGGGGACTACGCCGATCCTATTCAGCCAGGGCCCATGCGTAGGAAGGATTGTTCTTAACTACATTTCACATAGAACGGTAGGCTACCCTATCCGTTAGGTACGAGTACTTTTGGTTTGGGTACTTGTATCTGACCGTGGCTTGGAATAATAACTTGTCGCGAATTAGTTCGTCATACCTTGTCCTTGTTTGGTTGTAGATGTGACTTACTACTTCGATGAGAAGGTATTGAACCTTGTTGGGGTCCGGATACCATATTGGATTCATAGCATGGGAAGCTACGTTACCGTGAATTAGTTTACCATCTCCTGTCCTTGTTTGGTTGGGGGGATGGTACGCTCGTTCAGTAAGTGCGTATTGGAACATGTTATAATTCGATTTACTTATTTATTTGAGCAATATCTATTCAGTTTATATGGCATAATATTATGTGTCTTGTTACGTCCCTCTGAGGACCTGGTTATCTCTCCAGGTGTGTGCTATTGTCTTTCGCAGGTGCTTTCGCTCTAGCCGTGATCCGCTCTATTTCTTTGAGGATGATTGCACTTGGATCGTCTTCGCTTCGCTCGCCACTCATTTCATTTTTTTATGTACTTTTCTTTATTTTGTTGGTAGTGGATTTGTCTTCGCCCAACATATTGTATCAAGACAATTCATTTTCATTATATGATCTTTTATTCATTTATTTTGCGTAGATGAGATTAGTTATGGTTCTACTGCATTTTACAGCTTATGTATTTTTACGAGGCTTCCATATATTGGAGTATACTTCGTATGAATACAGCTGACATGTCTACGTTCCTAGTCCTACGTATTTTGGGACTGGGGCGTTACATGTTTTTGTGGTGGCCCATGCAGGTCAAGATAAATTGTTTGGTTACTTTACCGTACCAAGCAAGCCTGCGAATAGGATTAGAAGTCTAGGATCTCATCCACAAACTTGACCTCTTTCCTTGATTTATCTACCGTTTGACTCATTACTTGCATCTTGCTTGCTTCCTTCCATCCCTATTCTTATCTTTTCTTCGTGCTTGCTAGAGATTGACCCTACTAGTTAGTTGTCCCAAAACGCCATTAGTTTAATTTTTTAAAGTTGGGTAGACTACCTTATGACCTAGCAACCCCTTTGACCTAGTGACCTATATTAGCATGCTTATTTAGATCCTAGAATCTAGAGGACCTAACCCTTCTAGCCGACCAAGGATTTGGACAAGAAGACTATAGGACAACTGTATGACTTAGAATCATTCTACCTTCTTTTAATCTCTCGTGCCTATATTTTTACCACTTTGACTAATGTTGCAACTATAATATAGTTTTGCAAACTCATCCATTTATCGAGTTTGTTCATGACTTATGCTATTGAGCGGCCGCTCACTAACATAATGTCTAATCAGAACCGGTGCATGATGGTTTGATCAACCGAGTGCACTTTGGTTCGCTTTTGTCTATTACTCTACGTGGATGGGGACATAATTAAACTTTTCCCTTACAATCCCATCCACGACTGCCTTGACAATTCTTTTGAAATTATTTGATCGTCTTTGAATCATGTATTCGTATTCGATAACGCCTCCTTCGAACTCTATATTGCTTTCGTCTTCACCTATTTTAGGAAGACGGAAGCGTTGTGCTAGAAATTCCTCTAGCTATCCTATCACCTAGTGACCATTATCACTCGATGTTGCCATATCTTTGTCTTGAACCACTCGACCTTTCCCTCGACCCTAATTCTACCATTTTGACTTTCTAATAACTTGAATTTAAGAGTGATTACAATCGTCTCTTAATCGTATCCTCAACCTAGACTACGACCATATAAGCTTCGAACCCTTCTATCTACCGTTGTGCCTTCTCACCCCCTCCTAATTCTTAATTTCAAGGACGAAATTCTTTTAAGTTGGGTAGGATGTAAAACCCCTAAATTTTCTACTATTTTTTTATTAATTTTGGTACTGATTTAAATTTTTGTATTGTACGTCGCGTAGTCGTATTATACATCGCGCACGAAATTTTATTTTTCGAAATTGCTCGACGAGTGCGATTATGTGCGAGCGTACATACTTTTTAAAATATTATTTTCTATTTTTTAAAGTTTAAAATAATATACATAATAAATATTTTGTTATCGTTCCAAAATTTTCAAGTTCGTTATTTTATAAAGCCCTTCATTTCTCACAATTATTAATAATAAATAATAATTTTATTGTAAGCTAGAAAAGCATAATTATGTAAAGAATATTTTTGCATACATAAATTTCGTAATTATTTATTGGTCTATTTTAAATAAAAATATAATTTTTGACATTTATTAATATTAATATTTTTATTGTTCAAAAAGATATTTGGAAATATTTATTATTTTCGAAATTATTATTATTGGTATTTTGAAAAATATTTTTGGAAGTTATTGTGGCCATTTAAATCGTGATTTGATTTTTAGATTTATTTCAATAGATATCCATATTTAGAATTTGATTTATCCCATTGATTTAAACTAAAAATTTAATTTGATTTAAATTGGATTTGATTTGAGATTAGATTTATTAAATTATTTAAATTAAGTATTGAATTATCTATTTTGGGGTTTAAATTATTCCTAATCCATATCTAATTGGGAATTTCCACATCCTATAAATAGGCAGGTACTCCTCCAACTTTTCATTATTCTCCACAATAATTTTCTCCACAAACCTACGTGCATCGTGTCTGTGTCCATCCAAAATTCTTATTCCACTATTTTTTACATATACATTATAACCTCCTCCGTGTCGACAAACCCGACACATCCACCTAATTCCTAAACCTATTCTAACCGACGACAGCCACCTACGTCTCCACCCTGTTACCAACCACCTCGCCATCTTCCTTGGCTCACCACCGACGGCCAAACAGCAAGCCACCACCAGCGCCTTCACCATCAACCCGACAACAAAACCTAATCTAAACCTAGTCTACAGGTGCCTCCAGCCAACTCCGCCACCATCATCGGACCGCCACGCCTACGCTGTCACCGTCACCTTCACCACGACCCCGACTTCGACCCCGGCTCAGGTGGTCGCCGCACTCCCGGCAGCCCCGCCACAACGACCAACACCGCCACAGCCACAGACCCAAAACCCACAGCCAAAAAGAAAAAGAAAAAGAAAATAGAAACCAACACACCACCGCCACCCCGGCAAAAGCCGGCCGGCCGTCTACCATCAACATCACCGCTACCCATCACAGCCAGCACAGTAGGAAAATGAGTAGAAAAACCTAACCTTAGACTCGCCTCCGCCGCCGCGCGCGCCTCCGCGCACGAGACCCCTCGCCGACCCCGCTCCTCCGCGGGAACGCTGGAACCCCCGTCCTTTTCCCAGCTCGCCCTCTCCCCGGTCGGAGCTCCGCCGACCGACGACTCCCCAAACCCTCGCTCTCTTCCCTCCGCCTCTGCCTCCACCACACGCCAGCCTCCCTGAGCCTGTCGGACCACTGACCCTCCGCCACGGCTTCCCGACCGCCTCTCTACTCCGCCGAACCCTCTCCACCGGCAGCTCCTGAAACCCTCCGCCTCCAAATGCCGCGTCGACCTCCGCCTTGCCGAGCCCTAGCCTCTTCTCCCCCGCCGGAACAGCGCCGCCCCGTGCGGCCACTAGCGACGGCGCTGAGCCCTCTCCGCCGTTCCGCCTCCACCACGCCACAGTCATCCTTCGCGTGGTCGTCGGCGCCCCTCCGCCGTGGTTCCCGCGCCACCAGGTCAACCCCATCCTCCCTCCTCTGCTCATCTTCTCCGCCTCCGTTCTCTTCGTCTCTCTCATCCGCTCACCGCCCCTTCTTCTCTCAGTGCCCGGCCGCTCACTCTCTCTCTCCCGACCTTCCCGATTCCGACACCCTCTCTGACTTCCCCCTCTCCTTCATCTTCTCTCTCTTCCCTTCTTTCTTTCTTTTGTTTCTTTTGTTGTTTTTTCCCTGTTTCTAATAATAGCTGTACGAGAACAGCAAATGTTTTTTTTTGTTTTGATTTTGTCGTTTATGTTTTAGTGGTTCTAGCTTTTTTTTTATAAATTGTTTTTTTTTGCGTTGAAAGTTCAGGAAAATTTTTTATTATTATTATTAATAATATTATTATTATTATTATTGTTATTACTAAGGTTTGGTTATTATTATCGTAAATTTTGTTATCTTATCACCAGATTCTTTTTACTATAAATATTCTTAATAAATATGTATATTAGACAACTTTTCTAGAAATTATTTTGTAAGAAAAGTATAGTGACCTTCATTACAAACTAGATTATGAAGCCAAAAATATATTATTTTATTTTTGAGGTATTTTTAATACGACTTTTGACCTAAAACTATAATATTATAAAATTAAGGTTTCAAAAGATATTTTAGATTTTTAAAGTAATTCTCCAAAATAGTTTGACTAATAAAATATAGTTTTCAATATAACATATATTTTCAAAAATAGTTATATATAGTTATTTCTATAAATTTTTCTTCGATTATAATCTTATCCATGACCAACCGTTCGTTTCTTATCTTCTTCCAAACCTTGAGCTTATTTATATCGTCCCTAGCCAAATTGACTATTCCGGACTCAATGACATAATCCGTGCCACTATCCGAGGTCCCCTTGTACAATCGTTGCACCAAAGTCGCAGTTCATGCCACCATGATTATCGCAGCACACCAGGTGTCCTACCGGGCAAGACACCTTGCCATTAGCTGTTTATTTATTTTAGCTCATATTTCATGCATTATTTATTTTCTTTATGCAAAATAAACTGTGATACATGGCATAACTGTTAGAACTTATTGTTCATTATATTTTTGCTGTGTATTATTTCTTACAAATTAAACCTAGATTTAAGGGACCACCATGTGTGTTGCATTCATTGGCCTTGACACGTTGTAACACGAAGTTGTGTGTCGCATGTAGAATACGGAAGTACGTGATTGGCTGGCCACCAGTACGTATAAGCCGTGCAATAGGAATAACCGCTAATAGAGGTTGCATGCTAGTTTGACTTAGCAGTTATAGAGGTTAATATTGTGGATACAACATAGTAGGCATTGGACGGAGAGGACAATTCCTTAGCGTGTGGGCTTCGATGCACTTCCCTTGTGACCCTAACTCTCCGCTGGAGATACGGGGTTGATGACCCATGATTACTGACGGCCACTGACGATTCTGCGGAACGTCATGCTCTTCCTGATGGGGCCTCTGGTGCCCAAGGGGGACTACGCCGATCCTATTCAGCCAGGGCCCATGCGTAGGAAGGATTGTTCTTAACTACATTTCACATAGAACGGTAGGCTACCCTATCCGTTAGGTACGAGTACTTTTGGTTTGGGTACTTGTATCTGATCGTGGCTTGGAACAATAACTTGTCGCGAATTAGTTCGTCACATCTTGTCCTTGTTTGGTTGTAGGTGTGACTTACTACTTCGATGAGAAGGTATTGAACCTTGTTGGGGTCCGGATACCATATTGGATTCATAGCATGGGAAGATACGTTACCGTGAATTAGTTTACCATCTCCTGTCCTTGTTTGGTTGGGGGAAAGGTACGCTCGTTCAGTAGGTACGTATTAGAACATCTTATAATTCGATTTACTTATTTATTTGAGCAATATTTATTCAGTTTATATGGCATGATATTATGTGTCTTGTTACGTCCCTCTGAGGACCTGGTTATCTCTCCAGGTGTGTGCTATTGTCTTTCGTAGGTGCTTTAGCTCTAGCCGTGATCCGCTCTATTTCTTTGAAGATGATTGCACTTGGATCGTCTTCGCTTTGCTCGCCACTCATTTTATTTTTCTATGTACTTTTCCTTATTTTGTTGGTAGTGGATTTGTCTCCGCCCAACATATTGTATCAAGACAATTCATTTTTATTATATGATCTTTTATTCATTTATTTTGCGTGGATGAGATTAGTTATGGTTCTACTATATTTTACAGCTTATATATTTATACGAGGCTTCCATATATTGGAGTATACTTCGTATGAATACAGCTGGCATGTCTACGTTCCTAGTCCTACGTATTTTGCGACTGGGGCGTTACAACATAGAATCCATCTAAGAATAGATTCTTCAGGCCCTCGATGATAAAATATAGTCGTCCGGAAGGCTGCATAACCATTCATAAGCTATCCCCTGTAGAGCTCCTATGAAGATGTTGGTAAGGAGGGTGTCGTCCTTCGGCAAGTGTCTTGTCACTGAGGCAAAGTACCTCAAGTATCGTCGAGGAGACTCCTTTCCCTCGTAGGACGTGAGCGTCAGTGGATTATACTTGAGAGAATAAATTATGTTGACCCACTCGGCAGGATATAGCTGTCGAATCCCCATATTTTGGAGTGCTACTTGCTTCTCCTCGGCATCGTAGCGAGCATACAGTTTCTTGATGGCCTGCTGTATCTCGGTTGACTTTGTCCGGCCTGTAGTCGATGGTGTAGACAATGATGGTCCCGCCTGATGGACGGTGGGCAGTTTGCTGGATCGATCGTTGGCTATTGGACCAGGCTTAGGTGTAGAGGCAGCGGGTACCAAATTTTCCTTGATCTCTAGTATGAGAGAAGACAGAGTCTTCATTGTGGCATTTAACGTATCTAGGCTCGTCATGAGAGCTTTGATGCGTTTCAGCTGGTCAGGCGCTTCGCTATTGTCTGCCACATCACCCTCGGCCATAAATACGGACCTTGTGTGTGGATGGGTGAAAGGGACAGTAGATCCTTCGCTCTTTGGCTCAGATGTCTGAACCTCATCGTCCTGAGGATAGATTTGAAGGTTGCGGTCTTCCTCAGACTCATTGCGGTTGCAGCCCCCAGTATGGTGGCTAGCTACGCCTGTGGAGGCATCCGTATCGTATAGCTCCTCAGATTGGAACGCGGCATTGTGATGCATAGTGGGAGGTTGTCTACCCCTAGCATCTGACATGGCACCCAACGAAGATTTGGAACGTGTGCCTTGGAACACACCTGTGCTGGGTACCTTTTCCATGCTACTCTCGGGCCGCTTCTTGTGCTTGGTAGCTGATACGGGAGGATTCTTGGATGACTTCTTGAGAGTTTTAGAACCTTGCGCCGCATTGCACGTAGCGACACGGAGTTCATCTTCTTTCTTGCTCGCCGACCCCCTCTTGAGTTTCTGACGTATAGTAGACGTAGGTTGAAGTCTTTGAAAGATGGAGCGCCACCTCGGTGGTAGTACAATCGCTTGTTACCAATAATAGGTGATGTTAATCTGGGTACAAGGATGTCTTGATTTAAGACATGCCCTGTGCCGCAGATTCTTCGTCTGCTTGGGATAGCACCAGGTCTTCCGTCATGGTACCCCAATTTTATGCGTAGGGAAGCTGTACGTGGGTATGATCTGAGAGGGTCTGATGAGGCAGACTCCTATCATGCTTGCAGGAACACTACTCGTACGAGTCTCTATTTATAGGATGTACCCCCTGGCTTGTATCACGCACAAAAGTGCTCAAGAGACAGAGGGGTTCTACTAGTCGAGGCATCAGAGTACGGGGACGAGTCATGTATAACTTTCCGTCGGCGTGTGACCGTTAACGCGGGCCTTTGGTCGGTCATAGGCATGGTACATTTGTTGCACGAGTCACGTACTGTCTTGGATTTCTTTCTACTACCCCCAGCAGGTGTATAGTATTCAGAATACAATGAAGGCTCGTCTGATGGAAAGGCGATTCTGTAGAAGATGAATCTTCTCGCTGGCAATGCGTCCATCGTGAGGGGTTGAACCGGCGTGCGCTTCCTTCGACATTGTGCCTTCATCAGGCCCACCTTAGAGATACCGTCTTCCGTGCCATACTTTTCTATGGTGGGAATCAAACGAGAAGATATGGCTGTAGCAGCCAGAATCTTCTCCGAGGCTTCCGCGTTAAAGGGGTTCTGGATCGCAGTTCCTTCTATCGTGCTGCTCGTCACTGCTGCCTTGGGCCTCCAGACACGTCGAGTCTTCTTCGGTTTTACGAACTACTTCGAAGGATTCAACTTCTCATCAGAAAGAAGATCTTCAAAAGCTTGCTGGTCGAAGCGTACAACCAGCATCTTCTGGGAAGATCCCAGCAAGTTTTCGTCAGATTACGTCACCGTCTTCTCGTTAGAGGAGAAGGTAGTCCCTAATAAAGTCGCCATTTTGGGACATCATCAAAGGTTGAACGAACTTCTTGTTTATTGAACGTAAAAAGACCTGTGTATAGAGAAGGAAGTCCTAAACATGATATTCTAAGTATAAGGGGAAGACCTGTGTACAGAGAAGGAAGTCCTAAACAGGATATTCTAAGTACAAGGGGAAGAGTTTCTGGGAAAGTATGACGGTAGAGATCAAGCAATATAGCGGCTCCTTTACTCCGTTGACGATCTAACGACGGGTTGAACTTGCTCTGACTTTCTGATGTATTTGATGGAACTCTATTGTTGCCGATCAAGAGGATGCTTGGAGCTGGAGATTTGATATACGGTGGTCTCCCCTTTGTCGAAGGAAAACTCCTTTTTATAGTGGACAAGAGCACATATGCGATGTGAATTAGGGTTTTAGGATATGAAAGAATCTGTCGTTACTGTACGGTACGGGCTTCTGCGGCGCTGACATGTGGCAAACATTGAGATTCCTCTCAATCGAGATCTCTGGTGGTTATCAAAATAACCGAAGGAGAAGAAACGTGGCGTGTGCCGATTTACTTGTTCGAATGCAGTCGAGTAAATCATGGAATTTCATCTCAGATTTAGATTCTGATTGACCCTCGTCTAAGATCTATATCAATTTGATAAGATATCAATCATGATTAACCCCAATCTTATCTTTGAGAGAGTCGGTTTAAGCAAACCGACTGGATGGGACCATGCTTCCTACTCCTCTGGCGAGGTCTGATTACTGATGCGCTTTTGGTGCGACGAGTAGATCGTTCTTCCGGAGACAATGGAGCCTTTGTGCTTTCAGGCGATGAGTGTACTATGCTTCGAAGACGACGGAGCCTCTGTGCGTATGAGCGACGAGAAGGCTGTGTTTCGAGCGACAAAGTCACTATGCTCTAGGGCGACGAGTAGGCTTGTGCTTTAGTTGATAGGGTAACTGTGCTTTTGGAGCGACAGACGGACTTGTGTTAGATGCAATGGTATCTCCCAAGTCTCTGATGAAAGGTAGTTGAGCTTCTGGGTCAGAGCAGAGTCCTCCGCCGTTGGAGTTGAGGTGATATGAAAACATCACCAGCCTGCGCCTGAGGTTGGCACAGGAATGTAGCTGTGCCTCTAAATTGAAGACATTGGCTTTGAAGTCTTTTTAAAAAATACTGAATGACCGCTCCTTAATGAAAGACTCCTTCTTAATTTCCACCGTTACTTAAGGAATTTCAAGGGGTCCTAAGTTGGTCTAGGACTTAGTCGAATGAACTTTATTTAATGAGGTTCATCGTGCTGAGTCCTAGTTTCATCCTATTAATGTGGGAACTTTGACCGTCGGCCATGTGGCCTGCGTTTTAGACCACTCCCGCCCTATATAAAGTGGGGTTTCTTCCGAAGATTCACGTCTTCTTCTTCTTCTTCTTCTTCTTCTTCTTCTTCTTCTTGTTCTTCAACACCATGCTGGATCCAGACTTAACATCGAGCAGCGGTTGGCCTTGCTTAATTCAGATTTTGGTTGAGGATTCCTTCATTCAAAGGGGCTATGCCTTCGTAGAAGAATTATTGATAAGCCTAGGAACGTGCTGGAATGCTTCTCCTGAGGAGTTCGGACCTGGGCGACGCCTTGGAGGTCTTCGAGGTCCTGACGGCCTTGCTTGTGGGTGGATGGCAACCCGGAGAGTCACAGGTTGTTCTCTGCCCTGCTCATTGGCGACGGTGTGCTTTTGTTAGGCTAGAAGAGCCTCAGAAGCGGATGCCCTTTTGAAAAAAGGCCTTTCTGCTGTGTTGTGGCTTGAGCTTTCGGCGGGCAAATAGCTGCTTCTGGAAGTGTTGCGCGCCTTGAGGAGGTAGCTGTGGTGGAGACTTTGATGGAGACTGTATTCACATCTAATTATATCCACAGTGCTTATCTCATAACGATCACACTGTGAAGAGTAACCCCGGCGTAGATTCATAGGAGTTTTCCATTCGACACATGTAATCATAAAGTCATTTGTAACAGATCCTTGTAATTATGTCTTTATGCAGTCTTTTATGTAATCGTGACGATTCTGTAGCAGACTTTTGTAGCCATGATTAATAAAAAAGGACTTCTGAGCTTTTTATCTGTTTGTGACTTTTGTCTTTGTTGTTAGCGTGCTTGACCACCTGAGCCTCTGCGCCCTGTATTAGGCTAAGATTTTTCATGCTTCTACACTAGGTACCCTACATGCATATGGACTAATATGGTCCAATACCTATATATTTACCCTTTACCTATATTTATGCACATATCAAAGGCATTTATCTTTTACCCAACCATCAGCTATACCATACACTTAGGCAATACCCAAACTCTACCAAGCCATATATCACATGTGTATCCATATCCTCTACTAACCTATTGCACATGTATCATATATTTATCTATATATCTAATACATACTCGTTAGCTACTATTAAGTTTACCTTAGCTAGGTAATACCCAATCCTATCCATTAACTCATAGGGATACCGTGGCTTGGGCCCACCTAGGTATCTACCATTAATACCCCTTAACCTGTTACCAATATTTAGGTACTAAAATACCCCTTACCTTATTTACCCCATTACCTATCTTCATACCAATTCCCTTTACCTATAGGATACTCCTATGCTCTCTCCTATGTATTACACACACACACACAAGCTAGCACACATAGGGACTGTTCTATCAATCGCATCAATTGTTGTTACTGCTACCTCATCTGCCTTGTGCAGCAAGCCTGGCTTGTTGCTACTATGTACAGTAGTTAGAGCACTACTGCTGCCCTGCTAGTGTGCACAGGAAAGCTGCTGCCACTGCTCTGTATAGGTAAGCCTGCTGCTGCTGGTGTGGTCTTAATGCTACTATTGTAGCTGCTGCCTATAGGCTAACTCCCCATCATATTCTTTTTTCCTCTATTAACTCCCTGCTGGGTACACTGTACTGACTGCTAGCAAGCAGTTTCCCAACTATTACTGTAGGTTGCTATTGGAAAAGCAGCATTTGCCGCTATTGGTATGGTCTTACTTGTTATAAAAAGTAAGCAATTCTTGTTGCTGTGCTCAGAGTATCCCTTCCCCTTAGACATTGCTCTCCCTATTATACTCAGTGTTACCCACTTCAAAATGTCACACACTTATCTCTTATGCCTATAGGTAATCATCTATCACCTATGCACAATAGATGCGCACGTCTATATATATATATATATATATAGACACACATAACTTTTTTGGCTAGGATGCAACAGCCCTCCCCCTTCCCTGTTCCCTCTATATGCCCCCTCTTATCAGCTTCCTCCCCGGCCGGCCTCTCCTAGGCCGGCGGCCGCCCGCCCCCCCGCCTCCTCCCCTCCCCCTCTCCACATGGCGACCCCCCTGGGGCTCCGCCAGCCGACCCCCCGGATCTTCTCGCCGTTCTCGGGCTTTTACCACCGCCTCTGCCTCGCCTCGGCCATCCGCTTTCGCCTCGCCCATCCTCCTTCCCTCTCGCCGCCCCGGCGCTCGCCATCTTTCCTCTTCACTCCTCCACCCCTTTTCACTCCACCACCACTCGCCGCCCCCGGTTCTCGCAGGCCTGCCGGCCTCCCCTCCGTCGCCTTGGTTGGTCCCCTGGCCGCCAGTATCCCGCTTCGACTCACCGAGCGGGCATCCCCCTCCCCCGCCACCGCCTTCTCCCCCAACTCTCCACCCTCCCTTCAGTCTTCCTAGGGTCCGAAGTTAGCTGGAAATTTTTGTCATTCGTTTTCGAATTTCGTATTTCCTGCCTATCCTCCATGCGGCACGCTCGAGCCATACGGAGTCGACCCGCTATGCGGCCCCCCGCTCGGAGGCGCATACTTCTGCCGTGCCTTGGGCGCATATGGCCCTCCGACATTGGGGCATATGGCCCCCCGGCCTCGGGCGCATACTTCCCTCCAGCGCTATTGGCGTATCCTTCCTTCCGCCTTCTGCGCAGTTGGTCCCCTCATCGGGTGCATATGGCATCCCTTATTCGTTGGGCGCATGTGGCCCTTCCTCTATCTCGGGCACTTCAGTCCCTCCGGGCACATATGGCCCCCCCGCCCCTGCTTTAGGCGCATATGTCCCCCCCAGCACCGTCGTCGCATACTCCCCCCGCCCTTGGCGCAGTTAGCCCCCTCGTCGGGTGCATATGGCGTCTTGTTGGGCGCATGTGCCGCATCTGCCCCCACTGTTATTAGTGGCCCTTCAGTTTTGCCATCGGCCGCGATGGCCACCTCGTCGTCCACTTCGGGCTGCCCTTCTCCAGTGGGCACATATGGCCCTATCTCGGCAGCTCGTATCCCTGGCGCATGCGCCCTCCAAACTGGCAGCCAGAGAAGTGACGCGGTCCTCGCCACCCCCCCGCGAGTTCGGCATCCCCACCCCCCCTCTCCCCCCTCGAGCTCCACCACTCCGGCCGATCTCTTTGCTCTCAATCCCTGTTGTAGAAGCATGGAAAATACTAAAGGAAAATACTAAAGGCAATCCCTGTTGTACTGGGCCTCCCTCGTGCTACACTTCCTCCGGCGCCTTCCTTCGTGTAGAAGCATGGAAAATACTAAAGGAAATGATTCATGCGGCCAGGAAAGATCCATGCGGCTCGGAAAACGCATGCGGCTCAGGGAGTCATGCGGCATAGGAAGCTATGCGGCCCAGGGCATTACATGCGGCTCAGAAGACACGTGGCCTGATAGTGCTCCCCTCCACCCACGCTGCATTAATTGCTATGACGGCTGACCCCTCTGAAAAGTTGACAGCCCTGACACCAAAGGCAGGTAATTATGGCTCTGCCATAATGATGAATCTCTAGGGAAGAGGAAAGAAATCTCTGACACAAATCCCCCGAGAGCCGTAAAAATGCCACGTGGCCTTGCCACGTGGGCATTCGTATGCGGCTCAGAATAAATCCTATGCGGCTCAGGCCATGGGAGCCTCATGCGGCTGGAGCAAAGGACTTCCCATGCGGCTCAGAAGTGAATCCATCCTATGCGGCTCAGGCCATAGGAGCCTCATGCGGCTCGAGCAAAGGACTTCCCATGCGGCTCAGAAGTGAATCCATCCTATGCGGCTCAGGCCATGAAAGCCTCATGCAGATCGAGCGAGGACTTCTCATGCGGTTCACGAAGATCATATCCATACGGCCCAGGCGGATATATACCTATGCGGCCCACAAGGATTACTCCTCTGTGGTTAGAGGACTCAAGTGAAGGCCACTGCTCACGCAGCCCTGACACGTGGGCTCATATTCATATGCGGCTCACATTCATATGCGGCTCACTATTCATGCGGTCCAGATTCCCTCCAGCAGCTCCTAGGACACGTGTCCTAAACCGATTAATTCCTCAGATTTGCTGCCATTAAAGATTGGGTCAGATCCCAATAAATCTGGGACACGTGGCAGAAGAATAGATCTGATTTATTCGCAGATATCAGAAGATCAGTATAAGGAAGATTTATTCCAATCAGCATTAATTGCTCAGGGGATTTGGTGTAATCTATACCTAATGGCTCAGATTCATCATAATTAAAACGAATGGCCAAGATGGACCAATCTCCAAGCCGTCGCCATCTCCAAAAGCTAATCATTGGCAACCCTAATGATGACATCCCACTATTATAAATAGCAAGGTGCCATTCCCTTGTAAGATATACAATATCAGAGAGAAAAAATACGTATATACAGAGAGACCCCCAATAGTCAGAAAAAAGAATAAACAGAGAGAGAGAAGCCAGAAGAGCAACAGAGGAGCAAGAAGGGCATTTCTTCGTCAACGCCAACCATCTTTTCACAAGGAGCCAAGGCTGCATACCGATCGTCCAAGGAGTAAGGCAGGGCTGCCGTCGCCTTTCCGAGCCTCTATCGTCACCCCCCAGAATCTAAAATAAACAATTGTACTTAGACTGCTGTACCTAGGTTTTCGTCCATAGGCTTTCTTTGTACAAGCGAGTTTGTAACGTGAAGTTAATGTTCGGTCCTCCGATAATTGTTTTGTTCTTTTATATTTCATGGCAAACACGATGGCGACTCTGCTGTGGATAAACTTCTCCACGGCTGAGGAGTTGGTTACGCAATCGGATGCAGCCAAGCTTGGCTCCACTCAACAAAAGATGGTCGCCCGGTTCGACCAACAGGCGTTCGAAGAGATGCTCTCCGACAAGAGCGCTTTCCCGGTCCAGAAGCGAGCCCACACAAAGAAGGCCCATAAGGAGTGGAGACCCCGATCCTTCGTTCCTGCTGAAGCTCTTGCAGAGACACCCTCTATTGTTCAAGACGGCGAGCAAGATTCCCCTGCGGCCCCACTTCAGATCGTAGATAACTCTGCTGTCCCCAAGTCCGGCAGAAGAAAACACTATGATGCTGGACTTGCAGGGGCAAAGAGGAACTCTATGAGATCCGAGCCGCATAAGGTCATCAGCCGCAGGGAGAAAGCTCATGCGGCTACATCCTTCAGCCGTAGGGAGAAAGCTCATGCGGCTACATCCTCCAGCCGCATGAAGAAAACTCATGCGGCCATATCTGTCAGCCGCATAGCTTATGCGGCTACAGTTGGCGACCACACGAATGAAACTCATACGGCTGTGGGAGTCAATCGCTTGCAGAAAACCCATGCGATCACTATTGCCAACTGCATGCGGCCAGCCTGTACGGTCGTGACTCCTGGCCGCACAAAAACAATTCTTCCAACGGCAGAAGACAACCGCATGCAGACAGCCTGCACGGTACCCAACTCTAGCCGCATGGCGTCCGTTTCACGCTTCTCTCGATCAGTCTTCGACCGTCTCTCATGCGGTCCCGACCCTGATGATTCTCTGGATGATAAGCCAGACTCTGTGGTACCCAACTTGGACTCCTCCTATTACGCACCCACAAGTGCTAAAAGAAGGAAGTCTAGGGCAGCGCAGGCTCATCAAGCCCAGTCAGCTGTTCTAACCTCCGATTATCGGGGCGTCTCGTTGTCTATCATACGGGCCTCGGATGGGAAGTTGTATACAACTGCTCGAGTCCAGCCCCCGGCGGCAAACAGACAGAGTGGTTCCTCTGACCTGCGGGAGGTGATCCTCCACAAACGCAAGGAAAGAGAAGGAGTGTCGACGTGCAAAGAGTCCTCGCTTGGACATCACTGCACCCAAATCATCGTCAACTGTTGTTTCAACAACGCAGCGATGACGGAAGATCGGCCGTCCGTCTTCCAAAGACTACAGCATCCGAGCCCAGAAGATGAGGCACCTCCTGTTGTCTCCTGCAATTTCGCTCAAAAAGTCCCTACCGAAGGGAGAAGGAAAAAGACGAGCATCTCCAGCCCCAAGATATCAACCACCACAGCTAAGAAACTATCGTCTAAACGGTTGTCCTCTACTGGTGTATTCCAACACACCCGTTCAAAGACAAAATTTACCGCGATAGGAAATTCATCATCCACCTTGCTGGGGGTTGAGGGAACTGGGGGTAGCACTCATCCGAACATCTGCAGCAATCCAATATTTTAAGGAGCCGAGCCCGGGGAAACGATTCTCCCATCAGGTACGACAGGCACCGATGTCCCCGAGGACACCCGTGATTCTCAAGACGAAGTAAACTCTGAGGCTGGGGGTACTGCTTCCTCCGAGTCCGAACCAGAAGACAATATTCCCACATATCCCGATGACTTCTCGGTATATGGGTACAACTCGGAGGGCACATCCTCCACCATCCCTTCCATCACTCCTCACGTAAGGACGGTGTTCATGACGGACAGCAATCAAGGTGGTTCCAGTGATCGCCAGCGCATTGACAGTCTCGAAGCCATATTACTTGCTTTGGTCAAGTCGGTAGACGAGATTAAAGCGGCCCAACCCACTCTACAAGGAGGAACGCCTGGTCAAACAAGCACAGGCCCCGCGGTCAATGTAGATTCGAACTCAGCGGCACCAAACCCGGGCAATAATCCTCCCGAAATAACAGCTCCTACTGCGACAGATGAGACCCGAGAAGTAAGGAGGGAGGTCCAGGAGCTCCGAGCCATGTTCCATGCCCGAGAAAACGCTCAAGATCTCAGAATACGGCAACCATACCCTGCTGAATGGAGGGATGTTCCATTCCCACCAAGATATAAGCCGTTCAATATCAACCCGTATGATGGCAAAACCTCAGCAAGTCGGTACATCACTTACTTTGAGGTCACCACCGACCATCTGCTCCATGATGATGCGATCCTTACACGGTTATTCATTGGGGCATTGGAAGGAGTCGCCTTCGATTGGTACCGCAATCTACCGGACAACTGCATCCACTCCTTCGCCGGCTTCAAGCGTATGTTCTTGGAACGATTCTACGAAGTAGGACAGGACGTCACAATGTCCACTCTCATGGACGTCGTCTAAGGGGAGAAGGAGTTGACAAGAAACTACATCGAGCGGTTCCGCCAGACCGCTATGAAGCTGCCTTCCGAAAATCCAGATTCTTCTTTGATTGAAATTTGCCAAAAAAGACTGCTTCCAACGATCAGTCTCTGGATGGGCGAAAGTCAATTCAAAGATTGGAAGGCGTTCATCATCAACGCCACAAGCGCCGAAGAACGACTGAAGAAGGCTCGCCAACTGGGGTTGCACATCTCAGAAGGAGAAAACAAGGGCAAGCGTCCCAACAACGATAATGGGGGTAACCCATCCAACAATCAGGACAGCAAGGGAAAATAGGCTATGGTGGTCGACACGGCCCAGAAGCCCGAGTCACAGCCAGCGGACAAGCAATGGCCTCAGATCACTTACTCCTTCGAAGACGGCCACGTCAAGCCTATCTTAGACATGCTCATACAAGAAGGTAGAATTCAGCTTCCTCTACCAAGACGGGAGCCTCGGCCGGCTGATTTGGAGAACCCAAAGTTCTGCTATTATCACCGTTATGTACACCACGATACACTCGACTGCTACCAACTAAAACGGTACATCCAAAGCCTCATTGATTCGAACGCTTTGGCCATCGACTTCAAAGAGGTAACCGTAGCAGCCAATATGGTGTCCGTACAATTCGGCAGCTTCCCTCCGACGGAGACTCAAGACGGGTAATCCCCGTCCCTCTGGCAACGATGGAGATTACCAATCTTCCACCTCCCCGGGAACAAGCTGCTGGTCTAGTACCTCTCACCACCTCACGAGGGGAGGTCATGTGGGTCCATCCGGACTTAGTGTCAGAAGTAACTCGGCCCATACCATCTTCCACTAACAAAAAGAGTAGAAAAATTAGGACCTGCCACACAATCTCAGCAGACAACGAGGAAGCTACAGCCGTCGTCACGCGGTCCGGAGCGCAATTCCAACCTGTGGTTGACAGTCCAGCTGAAAATCATCAACCTACTACAACTGATACTCCGGAACTGGCTCAGCCTTCGACGACCGACAAGCCTAGGCCGAAGGAGACTCGCTTCGACAAATCCCTCCGAAAGGACGCAGCCCAAGGGCTAGAGAGGCCCTATAACTTTGACGTCTTAGCACAATTAGCTAATACTCCGGCCAAATTGTCACTATACGAACTCCTAAGGCTCTCCAAGGACGTTCGTATTGCATTGAGCGAAGCACTCCAAAATGCCGATGCCTATCTCGCTCAATCCAACCTCACTGGGGAAGACTCACCCGTGGATCTCCAAGACAGTGCCTGCACGGGAGCAATGCCCAACATCGTCTTCACTCTGCAGGACATGCTCATCAAAACCAACTTACATGATCGCCCGCTATACTACACGGGATACATCGACGACGTGAAGGTGGATCGGATGCACATTGATCCTGGCTCTTCCATAAGCATCATCCCGAAGGGTCTGCTACATCATCTCCGCATCCCAATGCATCGCCTGACACCTACAAGCACCGCCATCAGCGGTTTCAATTCGGACAGGAGCTACTCTATTGGGAAGATTCGTCTGAAGTGTCAAATTGGCGACCTCCAATCCGAAGTCACCTGCTACGTCATAGATGCAGACACTTCTTAAAACATCCTCTTGGGGCGCCTATGGATACACGATTATATGATCGTGCCTTCCACGCTACACCAGTGCTTCAAATACGTCGACAAACACGGCTTCGTGAAGACAGAATTTTGCTGATATTGATCCCTTCAAAGGGGTCGAATCCTACTACTCAGACTCCTGCCTATACAAAAAGTCTAAGAGGCACCTTGATGAAGGAGACGCACAAGCTCATACTGAGACAGCCACGGGATCAGAAGGACCCCTGACGATCTACCTCCAAGCTCGCAAACCGGGCAAGTTCGTACCCCTCACCGCCACTCTGCGGAAGGACGCGATCAGCCTCTCGGCACAAGAGGAGTAGATGATAATCCGGCTGCCAAGGTCCGGCCAAGTGCCGAGACCCACAACGGAGCCACTAACAATCAGGGTACCAAGAGTCAGCCAACCACAAGCAGGGAAGCTCAACCCCTCCGACAGGCCCATGACGATACGCCTTCCCAGGAAGGGTCATCACCCCGATGCAAGGTCTGACACTTTCAGCGAACCAGCCACTCCTTGCTCCACATCAAATGCCAAACTGGGGGTCGCTAGTCTGCCAACAACTCCCCGCTCTGCGCCATCAACTGAACTACTGACAATCAAGCTTCCTAGGACGTCCTCTTAGTCTTCGTTCACACAGGGGGTAGCCGAAGAGGAACCGGAGCTAGCCAAGTATATGGCTACCCACACCAATGTCCCCTCCGCTGATGATGTAATCCCCCTGGAAAAGATACCTTACTTCATTAATAAAGGGTTATCTTTGAACTACACCGAGATCAATAAGCTATGTACAATATATGCTATGGAACACGGTAAAGGCGCTCACCTGCACATACAGGTGACAAATGTGTACAACGCGATCCAGCTTACTCCAGTAGAAGACGCTTACCGAATATTTGAAGGAGGAGATCATCCGATCATCTTCGGCCGGACAAACAACCCGCATCCCCGCACCATAGAAGAAGTCGACCTCGGGTCAGATGCCGGGAGACTGCCTCTGTATCTCTATAGCCCTCAATCCAAATATCTCATACAGAAACAGGGGTATGATTTAGAGGCGACGCCAGGATTGAACTACGGCACTGGACGACGATTACCTTTGAAGCCGCCAGTCCCAGCAGGCAAACCACGAGACTACTATAACAAAACTCGATGCGGGTTAGGGTATGTAACGCCTACTACGACCCCTGAAAGTTCAGATAAAGAATGCGACTGGCAGTCACATTCAACCGGATCACCAACTTTCGACTCAGATACCAGCATCGGAGATGTGTTCAGACAAGTCATGTCAGTCAATATGGCATTTGTCGACTCTTACGAGGAAGACGAAGACATCCCCGAAATCCTCAAGCTAGAGCCATGGGCCCAGCAATTAGATGCACAATAGGAAAAGCGGTTCGAACTGAGAGAACCTCCTACTGAAGATGAGGTCATACAAGTGGATCTTGGCAGCGAATCTTCTCCAAAACTGATCTTCATCAGTAAAAGCCTAACCGACGAAGAACGGGAGTCGCTGTTAGAACTTGTCAGAGAGTACATTGATGTGTTCGCCTGGAGCTATGAAGACATGCCAGGGTTAAATCCTGACATCGCTCTTCACAAACTCAATATTCGACCAGATGCGAAGCCAGTCAAGCAACAACAGCGACGCTTCCGCCCAGGCATCATGGACGCGATCGAAGCTGAAGTCAACAAACTGATAGACAGCAGCTTCATTCGTGAGGAGCAACATCCCGATTGGATCGCCAATATAGTACCCGTCCTTAAGAAGAATGGAAAGATTCGAATCTATATCGACTTCCGCAACCTGAACGAGGCATGCCCCAAAGATGAATTCCTCCTTCCTATTACAGACATCATGATCGACAATACCTGCGGCTTCGAACGCATGTCATTCATGGATGGCTTCTCGGGGTACAACCAAATCAAAATGTCTCCTGACGACGAAAAGCATACATCATTCCGAACACCGATTGGCACGTACTGCTACACAGTCATGCCTTTCGGTTTAAAGAATGCTGGCACCACATATCAAAGAGCCATGAGCATCATCTTCAGAGACCACTTACGCAAGACGGTAGAGTGCTATGTTGACGACATAGCCGTCAAGAGCCGTAGCAAGGGAGACCATCTGCATGATCTAAGGACGGTATTCGACCTAATACGAACGCACAATTTGAAAATGAACCCTACGAAGTCCTTCCTGGGCGTATCCAGCGGGAAGTTCTTAGGCTTCATCATCACTGCAAAGGGTATCCATGTAGACCCTGAGAAGACAAAAGCAATCATGGAGATGGGTCCCCCGAAAAATCTTTGCGAACTCAGAGGCCTTCAAGGAAGGTTAGCTTACATCAGAAGGTTCATTTCCAACCTCTCAGGGCGATGCCGACCATTCACGTACCTCATGAAGAAAGGAGTCTCATTCGTATGGGATGAGGAATGCCAAAGTGCTTTCGACAGCATCAAAGAATATTTGTCAAATCCTTCAGTTTTGGTGGCCCCGGTTCCTGGAAAACTATTCCTGCTCTATGTACGAGCAATGGAACATTCCCTTGGGGCTCTGCTGGCACAAAACAATGATGCGGGCCACGAGCAAGACATATATTACCTCAGCCGAATGATGATTGGGCCAAAGCACCGATACACTGCTGTGGAGAAGGAATACCTTGCCCTGGTGTTCGCCATTCAGAAAATACGGCACTACGTTACCGGACAAATGATACATATGATCTCACGGGTCAACCCTCTCAGAGTCCTCATGACCAAACCAGGGGCACTTAGCTCTCGACTCGCTACATGGGCAATATTGCTATCCCCTTATCATATGATCTTTGTCCCATAAAAGGCAGTCAAAGGTCAAGCCCTGGCAGACTTTTAAGCAGCCCACCCAGGCTCGGAGTCCTCCAGAATATATGAAAAGATCCCAGATGAGGTCGTCGACTCGCATGCAACCTCTCACGAGAATATACGGCGAATGTTCTTTGACGGTGCTTCAAGGACCGGACCTAAAGGCAATATAGTCGTCGGAGTCGGGGTAGTGCTGGTCTCCCCTTCCGGATTGGTGATCAACCGCGCCTATTCCCTCACAGAACCCTGCTCTAACAATGTGGCCGAGTACAACGCTCTGGTCATTGGCCTCCAACTTGCAAAAGAGCTGGGGGTAGAATACCTTGAAGCATACGGCGATTCCCAACTAATCGTCAATCAGATCCGGGGCTCGTACGAAGTCCGTCACGAAGACATGATCCCTTATCACCAAATAGCGATCGATATCATCTCGTCATTTGAGGGGTTCTTCATCGAACATGTCCCCAGACTCCGAAACATCGAAGCAGATGCCTTAGCCGGTCTTGCCGCTTCCCTAGCAGTTCCGAATTATGATCGCCAATCAGTGGAAGTGATAGGCCATGAACTGGTCTGTCCTAAAAATAATATGCAATTCGTGGCAAGTTATTCCGCACAGACGATCGATGACGCCCCAGATTGGAGACAACCATTCGTCGACTTCGTCGTCTACGACATCCTGCCCGAGAACCCAAAGGAAGCCACTTCCATCAGAAGGCGTTCTCTCAGATTCTTCTACGATACAGAGACGAAGATGCTGTATCGCCGCTCTTACGACGGATTATTACTTTGGTGTCTGTCAAACACAGAAGCCAAAGAAGCAGTACGAGAAGCTCATGACGGTGTCTGCGGGGCCCACCAACCCAGCCCAAAACTACAAGATCGTCTTCGCCGAATGGGCTACTATTGGCCCACAATGGTGGCAGATGCGATCGATTATGCTAGAAAGTGCAAAGCTTGCCAAGTCCACGCGGACTTCATTCACCAACCATCCGAATTTCTACATCCGACGGTGGCGTCCTGGCCATTCGAAGCATGGGGAATGGATATCATTGGTCCAATCAGCCCACCTTCCTCCCGAGGACATCGCTTCATACTTGCGATCACGGATTACTTCTCCAAGTGGACGGAAGCTGTCCCACTCGCAGAAGTAAAGACTTCAAACGTAATCAGCTTTCTTAAGCATCACGTCATCTACCGCTTTTGACTGCCCCGAAGGATCATCCATGATAATGGTCCGCAGTTTGTAAGCCACGCATTCTATCGGTTTTGCGATAAACACCGTATTCAGAATATCGCTTCGACGCCGTACAACCCAACAGCAAACGGGTTAGCAGAGGCGTTCAACAAAACGATCATCAAACTCCTCAAGAAGTTCGTCTCCTCCAACAAGCGTGACTGGAACGAGAAGCTCGGTGAATGCTTATGGGCTTTTCGCACCACAGTTCGAACAGCCACCGGGAATACACCATTCTCCCTGGTGTACGGGAGTGAAGCGGTTCTCCCATTAGAAACTCAAATACCCTCACTCCGCGTCGCCCTCACTTATCAATTGACAACGGATGATAACTACCGACGTCGACTGCGAGAGTTAGAGGCCTTAGATGAAAAGCGCCTCCTAGCTCAGCAAAGGATCGAGCTATACCAAGCACGCATCTCAGGAGCCTTCAACAAGAAGGTCAAAATCAGAACATTCCGAGTGGGTGATCTTGTTCTGGCAGTCCGGAGGCCGATGGTCATGACTCACAAGACCGTCGGTAAGTTTCAGCCAAAGTGGGAAGGTCCATTTATCATAGAGACAGTATTCTCCAACGGTGATTACCGCCTCGCAAAACAAAATAGAGACTTGCTCATGCTGCCCGTCAACGGCAAGTTCCTGAAGAAATACTATGTTTAAACAATATTTTCTAGATTTTTGAGTCACGTACCCGCTGGTACCACTGAATTCGCTCCACAAATTTCCAGATTATCGAATCATGTATCCGCTGATACCACTGAACTCACCCTCACAAATTTCCAGATTATCGAGTCATGTATCCTCTGATACCCCTGAACTCACCCTCATAGTTTTTCAGATTATCGAGTCATGTATCCGCTGATGCCCCTAAACTCACCCTCATAGTTTTCCAGATTCTCGAGTCATGTACCCGCTGATACCACTGAACTCACCCTCATTGTTTTCCAGATTAGCGAGTCACGTACCCGCTGGTACCACTGAACTCACTCCATGAACTGTCAGATTTCTGAGTCACGTACCCGCTGGTACCTCTGAACTCACACTCACCATATTCTAAATTTTCAAGTCATGTACCCGCGTGTACCGCTGAACTCATGCCCTTCTTCCACAAAGATATCCCAAATTTCTAAGTCATGTACCTGCTGGTAACTCTGAACTTACACTTTGATTCCAAGATTCATGGATTGTCGAGTTATGTACCCATCGGTACCCCTGAACTTACATCCTGGTCACTCTTTTGAAAGAAAGTCATGTATAACCATGCCGCTGAACTTTCTTCCTACAAGAGATCCTTCCTCATGATCTAATACCTGCACTCCCAGTGCACAACAAAGGTAACGGGTCCACAAACTTCTAAGACGGCCATGTCCTCATTACCTCTGAGCCGTTCTACTTCCGCCAAAAACAAATCACCCCCACGTAGAACGTCCATGTCCTCATTACCTCTGAGTTGTTCTATGTGCCCTCCTTCATTGAGCCCACTCCTGTCATGTCCTCATTACCTCTGAGTAGGAAGGCTCCGTCGAGGAAACCTTCATGCTTCCCATGTCCTTAGTACCTCTGAGTAAGTATGTTCGTTACCTCCAACTTGTTGCCCGTATCCAAAACCAGGGTACGTTAGGGGCAATAGGTCCATGCAAAATGTCCTAATAGAATAATCATTACACAGCAAAAGAGTGAAGCAAATATATTTCATTCATTCAGAAATTGGTTACATCTACGCGGTTACAGGAAAAGTTCTTCATGCAGACAAGAAGAAAAGAAAAAAAAGAAGCAAAGACTACAGATAGACATTTACGAGAAACCTTAAACCCTAGCCGCAGAAGTGCGTATACAACTCCTTCAACCACCTTACATATGAAGGATGCAATTGAGGAAGATCCTCGTCTAGAATAGGGGAATCAGAATTCCCAGCGCTGCCACCCTCAGCAGTCTCGACAGTGGGGGGGATGTCGTCCCTCTCAGGCGCTGATTCTTCTTTCATCACCTCCTCCTTAACAGAGGGAGGCCCCTGATTGATGTCAGGGAGCGGCGGCTCCTCTACCACTGCAATCTCAGTGTTCGGTGGGGATACTACAAGAACCAAAAGACGAAAAAGAAGTGATGATGAATGATAAAAACAGGCAGAAGATATTCAGAAGGGTTCATGCGGCCCGTTGAAAGACAATTTTTTCTCTTTCTCTCGCGGCTTAGATATGGAATATATTCTATGCAGCTCATGGGACGTGCATGTGAACCACAAAATTTGAAAAGCTCACATCAAATGATTATGCACGAAGTAATAAGGCAGAGCAGCATCTGTTAGGGTTTCAAAGCACCCAATCTTCCACACAGTCCTTACCTTCGACGACAATATGAACGTCAAGACGAACGGGGGGTGCGGCAGTTGAAGACAAAGCCGACTTCCTACTCTTTGCCACAGCTTTCTTCGCTGCCTTGGAAGCCCTAGGTGCCATCGTTATCTGTCGGTCAGAAGAAGAAAGCAAGACAAAAATCTTAAGTCAAGAAGAGTCCAAGAGAGAAATCCTTCCAAAAACCCTTCCATTTATAGAGGACCAAGATCGACGCCTCGTACAAAGAAGTCGACTCTTCGGCTATCGATGCAGACCAGATAATTAAAGATCAGAAACTCTTGGGATCCTGCCCCAAAAAGGGTTTGCATGCATGACATAATGAAGTGGCAAGCAGCTATGCGGGTGAACAGTCTCCTGCGACTAAGTCACTTATGCGGCTGAATAATTCATGCGGCCGAGACTTCTATGCGGTCAGAATTCCATATGCGGCTAGAAGAACACGGCCATGCTTCTTATTCAAAGTATTTCAATTTTACAAATTGAAAACTTTGAAGGGGGTCCTGTAGAAGCATGGAAAATACTAAAGTAAATGATTCATGCGGCCAGGAAAGATCCATGCGGCTCGAAAAATGCATGCGGCTCAGGGAGTCATGCGGCATAGGAAGCTATGCGGCCCAGGGCATTACATGCGGCTCAGAAGACACGTGGCCTGATAGTGCTCCCCTCCACCCATGCTGCATTAATTGCTATGACGGCTGACCCCTCTGAAAAGTTGACAGTCCTGACACCAAAGGCAGGTAATTATGGCTCTGCCATAATGATGAATCTCTAGGGAAGAGGAAAGAAATCTCTGACACAAATCCCCCGAGAGCCATAAAAATGCCACGTGGCCTTGCCACGTGGGCATTCGTATGCGGCTCGCTTCTCATGCGGCTCAGAATAAATCCTATGCGGCTCAGGCCATAGGAGCCTCATGCGGCTCGAGCAAAGGACTTCCCATGCGGCTCAGAAGTGAATCCATCCTATGCGACTCAGGACATAGGAGCCTCATGCGGCTCGAGCAAAGGACTTCCCATGCGGCTTAGAAGTGAATCCATCCTATGCGGCTCAGGCCATGAAAGCCTCATGCGGATCGAGCGAGGACTTCTCATGCGGTTCACGAAGATCATATCCATGCGGCCCAGGCGGATATATACCTATGCGGCCCACAAGGATTACTCCTCTGTGGTTAGAGGACTCAAGTGAAGGCCACTGCTCACGCAGCCCTGACACGTGGGCTCATATTCATATACGGCTCACATTTATATGCGGCTCACTATTCATGCGGTCCAGATTCCCCCCAGCAACTCCTAGGACACGTATCCTAAATCGATTAATTCCTCAGATTTGTTGCCATTAAAGATTGGGTCAGATCCCAATAAATCTGGGACACGTGGCAGAAGAATAGATCTGATTTATTCGCAGATATCAGAAGATCAGTATAAGGAAGATTTATTCCAATCAGCATTAATTGCTCAGGAGATTTGGTGTCATCTACACCTAATGGCCTAGATTCATCATAATTAAAACGAATGGCCAAGATGGACCAATCTCCAAGTCGTCGCCATCTCCAAAAGCTAATCATTGGCAACCCTAATGATGACATCCCACTATTATAAATAGCAAGGTGCCATTCCCTTGTAAGATATACAATATCAGAGAGAAAAAATATGTATATACAGATAGACCCCCAATAGTCAGAAAAAAGAATACACAGAGAGAGAGAAGCCAGAAGAGCAACAGAGGAGCAAGAAGGGCATTTCTTCGTCAACACCAACCATCTTTTCACAAGGAGCCAAGGCTGCATACCGATCGTCCAAGGAGTAAGGCAGGGCTGCCGTCGCCTTCCCGAGCCTCTGTCTTTACCTCCCAGAATCTAAAATAAATAATTGTACTTAGACTGCTGTACCTAGGTTTTCGTCCCTAGGCTTTCTTTGTACAAGCGAGTTTGTAACGTGAAGTAAAAGTTCGGTCCTCCGATAATTGTTCTGTTCTTTTATATTTCATGGCAAATACTTCGCTGACATGCTTCGACCAGACAGAGCAGCAAAGCTGGGTATCCTGTTCAATGACGTTCACCTTAGCGAAGTCGCTTATAAGTTACCATCTCCTTCGCCCACAGTCCCTTTCTCTAACCTGGAACTAGAATCCTTGGCCACCTCTTTTCCCTTCTCCTTAGTCCTTAAATTTTCCTCGGGCTGCCCCAAACTCTCCAGGGTCCATGAGATTATCGCCAGTTGGCGGCTGACAGCAGAATAAAGAGTGGCACCTCTAGACCCCAGGCATATCCTCTCCTCCTCTCTTCAGATATAGACCACAGGACTGTGTGGTCTAAAGGCACCAACAGAGTGGACTCCCACCAGATGAAGATTATTAAATGGTCCGTGAACACTAGTACCAAGGAAGACTCTGCGACGGTTACCACATGGGTGACTCTTTCCAATCTTTCCCTCATTTGCTTCATTTCGGCAGCGCTGAGGCGTATAGCCAATTCCTTCGGGACTTATGTGGCCACTGCTCCAGAAACCAGCAAACTAACCAAAGCCTACTATGCGAAGATTTGTATGGAACTAGATCTCTCAAACGAGTCCCCCAACCACATTTTCATTGAACTGGGCAACCAGTCCCACACCGAGCAAATCATCTACGATAACCACATCATCTTCTGCTCCCACTGTCACCTGCGCGGGCATCAATCCAAGCATTGTTATCATCTCCATCCTGAGCTCAAGCGGAAACCTTCTAGGACAGTAGCTCACACCAAATAAGATCAGATCCAGTCGCACTCCAGGTCCCCCTACTCCTGGCATCGAACTCCCATATCAGATTTTAACCCAGCGAAAGCGAAACAGAACAAGGCACCCCGACGGACAGAACGAAGATCCCCCATCGGTTAGAGCGGTGGTCCCCTACCACCCACCAACCCTGAACCATTCTAACCAGTTTAACGTCCTCAAAGAGGATACGACAGAGCCTACTCTATAGATTACCTCTATTGGAATCTCTTTCGGGGACTCTCATAACCCACCGGACGTCAGTATCTCTAAGCTAGAAGACCCGGAGGTGGTACTTCCTGTCACGACCCGCACCCTAGAGTAAGGGCACGAGACGTGGGTACGTCCAGCCTATGTCGCAGTGTCAGCGATAGAACGCTGTCCTTGGTCACAACATCTAACAATATATCTCTAAACAGTTTATACTTCCAGAATGGGGGTGACATAGCAATAGTAAACTTAATCACAACTAAGGAAGAGATAGCACGATATGAAATAGAACTCTAGGAATAAAATAGATAAAATAGCAGTCTAAGATAATCCCAGCAATATCCAACAGTACAAGGTCTCAGATGAAAGAACATATATACAATTCATAACTCCAAATAAAATCTAACTAAGACATGTCTCAAGACTGCATAAAGTAAGATAAGCCTAACTAGTCTAGTCTAGGCAATCGGGGGAATATCCTCGGCTACAGCTGGGTCCTCCTGGGAGTCTAGCTCAAAGGTGTCATCTAAGGCTGCCCCGTAGTAGGTATCCAGGCAGGCCTCCTCCTCGTCCTCTGTAATATTTTCAACAGGTCCAGTCAGGACAGAGCGAGTACAGTACATCTCAACAGATCATAGCAGGTTAGAAAATATAAACATGCAGTAAAGTAAGATACAAGTACTGAAAGAAGTGCAGTATAAAAACAGAGAGAGAACTGTAATAGAAATATCTACTATACAGAGAGAACTAGCAGTGACTAGTGAGTCAGAGTACAACATGAACATGTAAATGGCCTGGGATGATTCAATGAAGACACTACGGAATGATTCAATGAAGATACTACTGGTGTATTATTCATATGTCCACTTCTACTCCCCCGTACCCCCAATCAATACACAAGGATCCAGCCAGGTTATGTTATATGATTCCATGCACGGCCCCCGAAGGGTGATACATGGATGTCCCATAAATGGGGAGTATGGGGGTTACCCAACTGTGTAAGATTCAAGAGACTCTGTGATCATGAGGGTACATGTCACAAGTAATCAAGTGAACCAAAAAGCATAGTGATACGCCATGTAAGTGAAACGCACAGAACACGTAATACCCGATGCTCCCTAAGGATAACATCTCAAGAAAGGATCCATATAGTACCAATCCGTGTGACCGTCGTGACAGTACAAGTAAAGTAATCTACTGCAGGAAATAATTCTAAGCAAGATATGAAATGATCAGAGAATGTACTCGCCTGTATCTTAGTGTCCAATATGAACGTACTATCCAAAGAGTGGTGTCTGGCTCCTAATCAGAACAGCACAAGTCACAACAAGTCCAGAATAGTGAAATGCAGTCCTACTATGCATTCTACATGATTCTAGGTTAATCTAGGCCAAAGTCAACTCTTGGTCAACTTTGGTCAACCCTAGAAGTCAAACTAGGTCAACTTAGTCTAATCAAGTCTAAACTAGCCTATTCTAACCTACTCTAGCTAACACAATCCTAACAAGGCTAGGCAAGCCTATACTAGCTATATCACAATATAGCCAGTAGCTAATTCTAGGATACCTTAGCAATTCTACAACCTTACCATTACACCCATTGATTTAAACACCATATAATATATATCACATATATCTAGGCTAGATATAAAACCTACAACATTAGCTAACATAGAAGTATAGATATGTACTCATACAATTTACACATATATTATTGTATATGCCTACAAACAACTATAGCCTATACATGTCAAGACTTAGAAATATAGAGAATGAGGAAGAGGGTGCTTGTGTGTGACAGGATATGGTGTGTCAAGTGACATTGTGGGTGTATAGAAGGTAAAACAAAATGCAGGAATACATCTCAGTGAAATAAGTGTGTGCAATGTACTGTCAAGAGCAGAAAAAATATTGTATGTGTGTGTACTGTGTTTGCAGGCAGTAAAATCAGTGAATAAGGAGAAGGTTTGTGTGTAACAGTGACTAGTAATAGTGCAGGAACACAAACAGTGAAGAAGAACCAAAAATAGTGTGTGTGTTTATACTTGTGTGTGCAGGAATTAAAACCAGTGCATAGCAAGGGAAGAGCACAGAACAGTGAAGAGAAAAAGGAAATCAGTAAAACATTTTAAAAACAGTCAAAGTATCATGAAGTCAGGAAGACATGGCCTATTCTCAGATTAATTAGAAAAAGGAAAGGAAGTCAATTCATTGCCCCCCCTCCTAATCTTCAGATTTCAGATTTGAACTCAAACAGTTCAACAGTGTATACATATTTAATGAAAGAAAACAGTGAATGAAATAGAAGGATAAAGGGGCAATTCAACATCCAGTCAAAACTGGAATTGCACACACTTAAACTCAAGTTTATATAAACTGGAACTTAAATCTCAGTTTTTCACACCCTCATGTATTCTCAGGTTCACACAAACTGAACATAAAATCCTAATCTCAGGTTTTGCAAATTTAACCCAAAAACTAAAACCAAAACTCAGTTTTACATCAAAGTTAACATATAAACCTATATTCGATTCTAGAAGCTAATTTAGCATGAAAATGTAACATGTGGAAAACCATATTAGATGAATACACAGAACAAATAGGAAAGCAAAAAGGGTTTTCAAAACTGGGAACTCACTGAACATGAGTATCAGTGAAACAGTGATTCCTCTCAATTCGAATCCCATTCCAAAATCAAATTCACATTTGAACCTCAAAACTTAACATCAAACAGTGAACAACATTCAGGAGTGTAGATTAGAGTTATAAAACCTATATTAATCAGGGTTAAAATCATTAATCAACATTGATTTAGAACTGGAAATTAACAGGAACTAAGTATCAGAACATGGTTAATGAGGAAATCAAATAGAAAAAACTAACAAATCATGAATCTAATGGTTGTAATTGAAAGAAAACCCTTGTGCACAACCCCACGTATCCATTTTGTGTCACCCAGGCCTGACACGGCGTGTCCAGATCAGAGAACTCAAAAATAACACACACAGTGAAATGCCAGTGCACTGTCTCGTGCACACGTGCACTTGTGTCGTGTGCACGACACAAGACACGAGGGAATCTCGTGGTCATACACAGGGGTAGCCCACCTATAGGGCTACCTCATGGGCCTACTGGCCTGTGTCCACAACGTGTCAGTGTCGGACACGAGGCCCGTATCAGTGGCCAAAACTCGTGTGTACTGATAGTACAAAATACGTGCACAGTCGATTCCTACCTAGACACGACACGGGGACACATGGGGCTTGACACACAGGGTGCCAGTCATGGCCCCATGCCATGTGTCAAGTCTCGTGTCCAAACAATGCGTGTCGTGTCCGCTACAGACCCCGATAGGCAGGAGAGCACTGTAGCGGTGTGCGCGGTCGTGTGCGACGCGTGTCCACCACATCGAATCCGACACAAATGACACGACACTAACCATACAAGAACAAAAATCCATAGACAAGATCTAAACTAACATTCCTATTTAAAAACATTGAATAAATACGATCGAAATGCCCTTTGAGGCATTTCGTCGAACACCTAGTCCTAGCTCTGATACGTGTCCAGAATGGACACGAAATCTCCGATACCTGACACAAAAATTATTTAGACCTTAGGGGGACCCTTAGGACTTCCTATACATGAAGACTAAATGAAAATCTATAGAGATTTGAGTAAGTTACCTCTTGATGAACTTCCAATGGAAACCCCCTATTCAATGCTCTCCACTTGATGACCCAATCAATCCAAAACAACTTCAAACTAAGATAAGACCTCAACAACAGCAATAACAGTCATATTAGGACCTATTGGAACAATTTAGAAAGAAAAAGGAAGAGGAAAGGAGCTCTAGAAATTAAAATGACATAAAACTAACCTCCTTGAAATTAGGGCTCTTCCTAAGAAAGAGGCAACCCCAGATTTTGGTTGGGTTTTATATGATGGGGATCCCTAGGTAGAGAGGTGGCCGGCCACTACATGCTTAGGGTTAGGGTTTTATCAAGACATTGGGCTTTGGGCCAAGTTACAAAGGCTAAGGTAGATTTAATTAATTAAAGGTTCTAAAACCATAAGTCATGACTTATGACTTCCTAATCCTTTTGCTAAAATGACTAAACCAAGTGCTAGGCTAGGTTAGACTAGAGTCACTTGACCTAACCATGACCCACTAACTAGGGTTAGCTCCTTGGTTGGTCTACAAGGGTCAATACTAGTCAAAAATCAAACTAGTCCAAATAATTCCAAAATAATTCCTAAAAATTCCCATAAATTCTAATAAATTTAAAATACCCCAAAAATGACAAAAATACCCTCACATTAGAAATGTGGTAGTGACAGACCTACCCTCCTTAAAAGAATTTCATTCTCGAAATTGAAAGGCAAAATGCAACTGGTGAGAAGGATAGAAAGTATACCTCAAGGTCCAAAAAGATAAGGGTACCACTCGTGCATCTCATCCTCCCGCTCCCAGGTAGACTCTCCTGGAAAATGATGCCTCCATGCGACGCGTACCAAGGGTATCACCTGGTTCCTCGGAACCTTCTCCCGTCGATCCAGAATCTCCACGGGCTGCTCTGGATAGCTGAGAGAAGGCCGAACCTCTATCTCTGAATGATCGAGCACATGGCTAGGGTCAGCCACGTACCGTCTCAACTGTGATATATGAAATACGTTGTGGACCCCCACAAGTGCAGGCAGCAAGTCTAGCCTGTAAGCCATGTCACCGACTCTCCCGCTGATGACGAAAGGGCCGATGAAGCGCGGGCTAAGCTTTCCGCCTCCACCAAAACGTATCGTACCACGAGTCGGAGATATCCTCAAGAAAACCTGGTCTCCGACCTAAACACAAGCAAGGTCTCAATTAATTATAATAAACAAACATGATCAAAATTACAAACAACAACCTAAATCTAATCCTACTCTAATCTATACCTCAAACTCCAAGGGCCTCCGGTGGCTATCGGCCCAGTGCCGATGTCTGTCCTGCGCCACAAGAAGTCTGTCCCTGATGAGCTTCACCTTCTCGGCCGCATCAACAACCATCTCTGGCCCCAGTAAAGCTCGCTCGCCAACATCAACCTAGGACAAGGGTGTACGGCACCTACGCCCGTACAGAGCCTCGAAAGGTGACATCTCAATGCTGGCCTGGAAACTATTATTGTAGACAAACTCCACCAAATGAAGATGATCCTCCCAGGAACCTCCAAAGTCCAGGACGTACGTCTGCAGCATATCCTCAAGAGTCTGAATAGTCCGCTCTGACTGTCCGTCCGTCTGGGGTGGTATGCAGTACTAAACTTGAGCTGAGTGCCCAAGCTGAGACGATGCTGACCGGGACTCTGTGGATCCTGACTATCTGCCGTATATACATCTTCGTCAGCCTTTCTGTAGACGTACCCACCTTGAATGGCAAGATGTGGGCTGATTTGGTCAACCTGTCAACGATGACCCAAATCGCGTCTTTCCCTCCTGGAGTACGCGGCAATCCTGATACGAAGTCCATAGTGATATGCTTCCATTTCCACTCGAGAATGGGTAGCGGCTGCAACAATCCATCGGGCCTCTGTCTCTCTGCCTTGACCTGCTGACAGACCAAGCACCTAGCTACGAAGTGGGACACCTCCCGCTTCATTCCTGACCACCAAACATGCTCCCGCAGATCTCGGTACATCTTGTTGGCACCCGGGTGTATAGAGTACTGAGATCTGTGGGCCTCCTGTATAACCTGCTCTCTGAGCTCCCCGTTAGGCACACATAACCTGGTACCGTGCCTCAGGGCACCATCTTCTGCAAGTAAAAACTCAGGATCCCCCACTCCTATACTGATCTGCTCTCTGATACTCTGTAAAGCCACATCCTCAAACTGGGCCGCCTTGATCCTGTCTATCAAGTCCGACTGAATCTGCATCCCCCATAGCTGCATCTGTACTCCGGGCACGATCACCTCAATCACAAGGCTCTCCAAGTCGGCAAGCAAATACCGATCCATGGTCAAACACATGGCTGTCGGATACCTATTCAAGGCATCGGCAACCACGTTGGCCTTTCCTGGATGATACTGCAGTGCAATATCAAAGTCCTTCATCAACTCCAACTATCTGCGCTGTCTCATGTTCAACTCCTTCTGAGTGAACACATACTTTAAGCTCTTATGATCTGTGAAGATCTCCACCCTCTCACCATACAGATAATGCTTCCACAACTTCAATGCAAAAATTACTGCTGCCAGCTTCAGGTCGTGGGTAGGGTAGTTCTTCTCATGGGGACGTAACTGCCTGGAAGCATAGGCAATCACCTTTCCGTGCTGCGGCAACACACATCCCAGCCCCTTCCCTGAAGCATCACTATAAATAGTGAATCCACCTGATCCTGAAGGCAACGTCAGAATCGGAGCTGTCGTCAACCGCTTTTTCAACTCATCAAAAGCTGCCTGACACTCCTCTGACCATACATACTCAGCATCCTTCCGGGTCAACCGTGTCAACAGCTCTGCAACCCGGGAGAAATCCTGCACAAACCTCCGGTAATATCCTACCAGCCCCAGGAAGCTCCTAATCTCTGCAACTGAAGTCGGTGCTGCCCATGTCTCAACTGCTACAATCTTCTTGGGGTCAACTGAGATACCATCTCCAGTCACCACATGCCCCAAGAAGTCCACCCGGTCCAAGAAAAACTAACACTTGGAGAGTTTTCCATAAAGTTGCTCCTTCCTGAGAATCTCCAGCACTATCCGCAGACGCTTCTCGTGCTCCTCCTCAGTCTTGGAATATATCAAGATATCGTCTATGAATACCACCACAAACTGATCCAGATACTGATGGAACACCTTGTTCATAAGGTTCATAAACACAGCTGGTGCATTGGTTAGCCCAAACGGCATAACCAAAAACTCGAACTGCCCGTACCGCGTCCTGAAAGCGGTCTTGGGAATATCCTCCCTCTTCACCTTCACCTGGTGATATCCCGACCTCAGATCAATCTTAGAAAATAACCGAGCTCCGCTCAACTGGTCAAATAGATCGTCGATCCGCGGCAGTGGGTATTTATTCTTGATCGTGAGGTTGTTGAGTACCCTATAGTCAATACACATGCGTACTGACCCATCCTTCTTTGGCACGAACAACACTGGTGCACCTTATGGCGACGAAATCAAGCGGATGAAGCCCTTGTCCTGAAGCTCATCCACCTGCTTCTTCAGCTCCACTAGCTCGCTGTTGTTCACCTGATAGACATGCTGAGAGATGGGTTCCGCTCCTGGAACCAAGTCTATCGAGAACTCTATGTCTCTGTCTGGTGGCAGTCCCGGCAACTCCTCTAGGAAAACATCCATATCATCTGCTATCAAGGGGTGTGGAAACGTCTGCTCCTCTATCGAGACTCCACAGAAGACTCTGCTGCTCTGCCCTGCCTGACGTCTGGAGTACTCGAACTCTGGCTCCCCCGGCGCTCTGAACAGAACTCTACCCTATCTGCAATCGATGCTGGCATGGTACCTGCTCAACCAATCCATGCCTCGTACTATATCATAGCTCGGCAATGGCATTACGAGCAGGCTCACCTCCAACTCACGGTCTCCCAAAACTACTCTCCGACCCTTACAAATATCACTCACGAGGATAATACCACCTCCGGTCGTGATCTTGTAAGTCCTAGGCAACGATTCAGCTACGATACCGTGTCTAATCGCAAACGATACTGATATGAAGCTATGCGAAGCACCGGAATCGAATAAGATAAATGCTGGACTTGAGTCAAGAAGAATCGAACCTGCAATCAGCTCTCCGATGACCTCTGCATCCTCTGCTGCCATGGCGAATCCTCGCCCTTGTTGGCCTCCCCTGGCCTGCTGCTGGTGCTGAACAAATCTCTGTTGCTGCGTCGGCAGGGCTGGTCCCTGCTGCTGACCGGCTGGAGCCCTGGCTCCTCCTCTCGGGCCTGCTCGTACTACGCGGCACTCCCTCATCTGGTGGTCTGCTGAACCACACTTCAGGCACTGGTCCAGCCTCCTCCGACACTCATTGGCGACATGCCTGGGCTTCTTGCAATAGGCACAAGTAACACTCTGCCTCTGTCCCTGCTGGTGCTGTCTCGGCTGCTGCTGCTGAGGGGCTGGCCTCTGCTGAATCGGCTGTGGCTGAAACTGTCTCAGCTGTTGATGCTGAAAGTGCAGCCTCTTGGCCTGTCCTCCGCTGCTGCTGCCTCCCTGGGAGTCTCGCCCCCTCTTGAGCCTAAGCTCAAGATCATCCTCTGCAGCTAGTGCGTCCACCTGTATCTCCTCAAATATAGTACTGCGGGCGTTCTTGGTGTAGGACTTGACCTCCTTTACCAAGCCCTTCCGGAACCTCCGGACGTTCGTCGTCTCTGACAAGTCCTCTATAAATCTGTCCAGGCGGCAGAACTCTCCTGCATACTCCTCTACAGACTGACTTCCCTGGACTAGGGCCTCGAACTGAGTCTCGAGGGCTCCCAGCGCTGCCTCCGGGAAAAACTTCTCCTTTAACAGCTTCTTGAATGCTGCCCAAGTCTGTCCTGCTGTGCCGACCCTCGGGTCGGTCTGGTACCATGTACGGGCCAGATCCTGCTTCATACTGGCCGCTGCCTCTATCTGGAGCCTCGTCGGAATCTCCGCCAGCCTGAAGATCTCCTTCATATGCTCGATCCACTCATCGGCATACAGGATCCCCTCTGTCCCTCGAAAGTCTCTCGGGTGCATCTTCTGGAAGTCCTGGATGCCTTTCTCCCGTGGCTGGTGCGGCTGCTGGACTGCTGCTGGCTGAGCCACGACTCTCTCCACTGCTGTCACTGCCAGCTCAATGCCTCGAGTGAGCTCTGCCGTCTGCCTCTGCTGCTGAGTCTGCTGACCCTCCATGTACTGCCTGATGAAGGCCAACAGCTGAACGGCGTCAACTGTCCCTGCAGGTGGCTGCTGGTAAGGATCCTATGGGAAAATTGGGTCCTGCCTCCGAGCCGGTGGATGCATGTCCCCTGCTGCGGCTGTCGAGGTCTCAACACGAGCTGAGGTGGCAGGAGCTGCAGTCTCCTGGCCTTGCCGTGCTGGCTGGGAGGTAGCAGTCCCCTCCATAGCATCCCCATGGATGGTACGCTGCGATCTAGTCTCTACCATCCTGAAGATAGACAAACAAGAGTATCAATTTCTGAGAAAGAAGCGATATAACAAAGGCGGACAATTATAATTCAAAGGATCAGCTGACAATAAGAATTTAGATGGCAATAAAGAAATTTTCCTAATGTGATTGAGTATCTTAAAAAAAATTTATATCCTATATCCTATAGCAGGCTGTAGTGACACTCTAGTTCGAGTACCACCACACTTTTAGTCTAGACCTGCATGGGCCATCACTAAAAACGTGTCACGACCCGCACCCTAGAGTAATGGCATGAGACGTGGGTACGTCCAGCCTACGCCGCAGTGTCGGCGGTAGAACGCTGTCCTAGGTCACAACATCTAACAATATATCTCCAAACAGTTTATACTCCCCGAATGCGGGTGACATAGCAATAGTAAACTCAATCACAACTAAGGAAGAGATAGCACGATATGAAATAGAACTCAAGGAATAAAATAGATAAAATAGCAGTCTAAGATAATCCCAGCAATATCCAATAGTACAAGGTCTCAGATGAAAGAACATATATACAATTCATAACTCCAAATAAAATCTAACTAAGACATGTCTCAAGACTGCATAAAGTAAGATAAGCCTAACTAGTCTAGTCTAGGCAATCGGGGGAATATCCTCGGCTACAGCTGGGTCCTCATGGGAGTCCAGCTCAAAGGTGTTATCTAAGGCTGCCCCGTAGTCGGTATCCAGGCAGGCCTCCTCCTCGTCCTCTGTAATATTTTCAACAGGTCCAGTCAGGACAGGAGCGAGTACAGTACATCTCAACAGATCATAGCAGGTTAGAAAATATAAACATGCAGTAAAGTAAGATACAAGTACTGAAAGAAGTGCAGTATAAAAATAGAGAGAGAACTGTAATAGAAATATCTACTATACATAGAGAAATAGCAGTGACTAGTGAGTCAGAGTACAACATGAACATGTAAATGGCCTGGGATGATTCAATGAAGACACTACGGAATGATTCAATGAAGATACTACTGGTATATTATTCACATGTCCACTTCTACTCCCCCGTACCCCCAATCAATACACAAGGATCCAGCCAGGTTATGTTATATGATTCCATGCACGGCCCCCGAAGGGTGATACATGGATGTCCCATAAATGGGGAGTCTGGGGGTTACCCAACTGTGTAAGATTCAAGAGACTCTGTGATCATGAGGGTACATGTCATAAGTAATCAAGTGAACCAAGAAGCATAGTGATACGCCATGTAAGTGAAACGCACAGAACACGTAGTACCCGATGCTCCCTAAGGATAACATCTCAAGAAAGGATCCATATAGTACCAATCCGTGTGACCGTCGTGACAGTACAAGTAAAGTAATCTACTGCAGGAAATAATTCTAAGCAAGATATGAAATGATCAGAGAATGTACTCGCCTGTATCTGAGTGTCCAATATGAACGTACTGTCCAAGGAGTGGTGTTTGGCTCCTAATCAGAACAGCACAAGTCACAACAAGTCCAAAATAGTAAAATGCAGTCCTACTATGCATTCTACATGATTCTAGGTTAATCTAGGCCAAAGTCAACTCTTGGTCAACTTTGGTCAACCCTAGAAGTCAAGCTAGGTCAACTTAGTCTAATCAAGTCTAAACTAGGCTATTCTAACCTACTCTAGCTAACACAATTCTAACAAGGCTAGGCAAGCCTATACTAGCTATATCACAATATAGCCAGTAGCTAATTCTAGGACACCTTAGCAATTCTACAACCTTACCATTACACCCATTGATTTAAACACCATATAATATATATCACATATATCTAGGCTAGATATAAAACCTACAACATTAGCTAACATAGAAGTATAGATATGTACTCATACAATTTACACATATATTATTGTATATGCCTACAAACAACCATAGCCTATACATGTAAAGACTTACAAATATAGAGAATGAGGAAGAGGGTGCTTGTGTGTGACAGGATATGGTGTGTCAAGTGACATTGTGGGTGTATAGAAGGTAAACCAAAATGCAGGAATACATCTCAGTGAAATAAGTGTGTGCAATGTACTGTCAAGAGCAGGAAAAATATTGTATGTGTGTGTACTGTGTTTGCAGGCAGTAAAATCAGTGAATAAGGAGAAGGTTTATGTGTAACAGTGACTAGTAATAGTGCAGGAACACAAACAGTGAAGAAGAACCAAAAACAGTGTGTGTGTGTATACTTGTGTGTGCAGGAATTAAAACCAGTGCATAGCAAAGGAAGAGCACAGAACAGTTAAGAGAAAAAGAAAATCAGTAAATCATTTTAAAAACAGTCAAAGTATCATGAAGTCAGGAAGACATGGCCTATTCTCAGATTAATTAGAAAAAGGAAAGGAAGTCAATTCATTGCCCCCCTCCTAATCTTCAGATTTCAGATTTGAACTCAAACAGTTCAACAGTGTATACATATTTAATGAAAGAAAACAGTGAATGAAATAGAAGGATAAAGGGGCAATTCAACATCCAGTCAAAACTGGAATTACACACACTTAAACTCAGGTTTATATAAACTGGAACTTAAATCTCAGTTTTTCACACCCTCATGTATTCTCAGGTTCACACAAACTGAACATAAAATCCTAATCTCAGGTTTTGCAAATTTAACCCAAAAACCAAAACCAAAACACAGTTTTACATCAAAGTTAACATATAAACCTATATTCGATTCTAGAAGCTAATTTAGTATGAAAATGTAACATGTGGAAAACCATATTAGATGAATACACAGAAGAAATAGGAAAGCAAAAAGGGTTTTCAAAACTGGGAACTAACTGAACATGAGTATCAGTGAAACAGTAATTCCTCTCAATTCGAATCCCATTCCAAACTCAAATTCACATTTGAACCTCAAAACTTAACACCAAACAGTGAACAACATTCAGGAGTGTAGATTAGAGTTATAAAACCTACATTAATCAGGGTTAAAATCATTAATCAACATTGATTTAGAACTGGAAATTAACAGGAACTAAGTATCAGAACATGGTTAATGAGGAAATCAAATAGAAAAAACTAACAAATCATGAATCTAATGGTTGTAATTGAAAGCAAACCCTTGTGCACAACCCCACGTATCCATTTCGTGTCACCCAGGCCTGACACGGCGTGTCCAGATCAGAGAACTCAAAAATAACACACACAGTAAAATGCCAGTGCACTGTCTCGTGCGCACGTGCACTTGTGTCGTGTGCACGACACAAGACATGAGGGAATCTTATGGTTATACATAGGGGTAGCCCACCTATAGGGCTACCTCATGGGCCCACTGGCCTATGTCCACAACGTGTCAGTGTCGGACACGAGGCCCGTATCAGTGGCCAAAACTCGTATGTACTGACAGTGCAAAATACGTGCACAGTCGATTCCTAGCTAGACACGATACGGGGACACATGGGGCTTGACACACGGGGTGTCAGTCATGGCCCCATGCTACGTGTCAAGTCTCGTGTCCAAACAATACGTGTCGTATCCGCTACAGACCCCGATAGGCAGGGGAGCACTGTAGCGGTGCGCGCGGTCGTGTGCGGCGCGTGTCCACCACATCGAATCCGACACAAACGACACGACACTAACCATACAAGAACAGAAATCCATAGACAAGATCTAAACTGACATTTCTATTTAAAAACATTGAATAAATACGATCGAAATGCCCTTTGAGGCATTTCGTCGAACACCAAGTCCTAGCTCTGTTACGTGTCCAGATTGGACACGAAATCTCCGATACCTGACACGAAAATTATTCAGACCTTAGGGGGACCCTTAGGGCTTCCTATACATGAAGACTAAATGAAAATCTATGGAGATTTGAGTAAGTTACCTCTTGATGAACTTCCAATGGAAACCCCCTATTCAATGCTCTCCACTTGATGACCCAATCAATCCAAAACAACTTCAAACTGAGATAAGACCTCAACAACAGCAATAACAGTCATATTAGGACCTATTGGAACAATTTAGAAAGAAAAAGGAAGAGGAAAGGAGCTCTAGAACTTAAAATGACATAAAACTAACCTCCTTGAAATTAGGTCTCTTCCTAAGAAAGAGGCAACCCTAGATTTTGGGAGGGGTTTTATATGATGGGGATCCCTAGGTAGAGAGGTGGCCGGCCACTACATGCTTAGGGTTAGGGTTTTATCAAGACATTGGGCTTTGGGCCAAGTTACAAAGGCTAAGGTAGATTTAATTAATTAAAGGTTCTAAAACCATAAGTCATGACTTATGACTTCCTAATCCTTTTGCTAAAATGACTAAACCAAGTGCTAGGCTAGGTTAGACTAGAGTCACTTGACCTAACCATGACCTACTAACTAGGGTTAGCTCCTAGGTTGGTCTACAAAGGTCAATACTAGTCAAAAATCAAACTAGTCCAAATAATTCTAAAATAATTCCTAAAAATTCCCATAAATTCTAATAAATTTAAAATACCCCAAAAATGACAAAAATACCCTCACACTAGAAATGTGGTAGTGACACTTCCTGAGATTCAACCTTCCCACGAAGTCAACGTCGTAAAAGCCCTGGCCATACTTGGACCAAATCAAGCTCAGTGAGGATTACAGGTTATCGCTGCCGGATTCCCCCTCCGATCGAAAGGAGACCTATTGGGCAACCTAGACGACTCTATTCTCAGCCCCCCCGAGGGACCCGTGTCGGACTCGGTAGAAGACTTGCTCGATCAGACCAACGACATCCTCATCACCCATATCGACGTCTCAATCTCCAGCTCATCCACCTTGATGGTGGGGGTGGCTACGACCTCAATCAGGAAATCTAATGAGAAAAGATCCGATGAATCCCCGGCTATCCGAACTAGGTCTGCAGCCAAGCGGGCTAACCAACCCCCCCCCCCCCCCCACAAACTCCATTAATGCTAAACATCCTTTTTTGGAATGTTCGTGGTCTGGCAAACAAACCACCAAGAGGAGAATCACCAGCATTAAGAAAACCCAAAAGATTAACGTCTTGATCATCCTTGAACCCAAAATCCCCTATAAAAGGCTTAAATCCATTCGGCTGTAGTTAGGCTTTCCTATGGCCATTGTTGGCAGACACAACATTTGGATCCTCTACTCGAAGGATGTTAAAATTAGTGTCATTAACGACTCCAAGTAGGCCCTCTCCTACTGGATGGAGCACCCGTTATTACCTAAGCGGGCTATCCTGTCCGCAGTCCATGGCAGCTGTGACATCACGGAGCACAAATTCCTTTGGAACAACCTCCTGGACATCCACTTCCACCACAACAATCTCCCTTGGCTCTGCATTGGGGACTTTAACGTCGTCACGTACAGAGAGGAGAAGACCGGGGGTCGACCACCCCCTCTTCCAGCCATGCAAGATTTCAATAATTTTATTTTTAACTCCAACCTCGCTTCCCTTTCGTTCACCGACAGCACCTTTACCTGGTGCAACATGCAGGATGGAGATCACCGCCAATATTCTCACCTGGACAGGGCCCTTACGAACGCTCATTGGTACGGTATGGGGACCACCTCTAACCTCTCCTACCTCAATACCACCGAGTCCGACCATGCCCCTCTGTTACTTAGTATCTCCAGCAACTCGGGGTCGAACAAAAAGAGCTGTCTCTTTCTAGATTTCTAGAGTGACCACCACCAGTTCTTGGATGTCGTCACGAAAGCATGTATGAGCGGGAACAACGCCGAGCTCCTCACCAGGTGGCCGTCAAGCTTAAGGCCACGAGGAAAGCCCTGGCGGTATGTAGCAAGCAGGCCTATGGGGACATTTTTCAGGCTATCCATGAGGCCGAGGATGACGTTTATCGAGCAGAGATCAGATTAATGAATGATAGATCTCCAGCAGCCAGGACTTCCCTCAACCTCACCAAAGCTATCCATAAATTCTGTCTAAAAGTGGAGACAGATTTTTGGAAGCAGAAAGCTAGGCTTAAATAGGACAGCGAGGGAGACAAAAGCTCGAGCTTCTTTCATGCATGCGTCAATGGTCGCAGGCAGAAACTCAACCTCTATCAAATTGTGGGTAATAACGGAAACATCATCAGAGACCAAAAAGTTATCCAGGAGGCTGCGGTTGAGTACAACTCTAATCTGTTCTCCAAAGAGACAGTCATTAGGGACCCTTCCTTCCTGGAGAAAATTTCGTATCTCATCAACGACGGCGATAACATCCGGGTAGAGATCCCTCCGTCCGAGCCAGAGGTGAAAGATGTCGTCTGGTCTCTAGACGAGCATAGTACCCCTGGCCCAGATGGGTTTTCGGGGGGGTTTTTTTGCTCCTACTTGGACATCATTAAGGAAGATATCCACGAGGCGGTCATCGCCTTCTTTCAAGGTATGACGTATCCGAGAGCCATCTCGAGCACCAATCTGATCCTCATTCCGAAAAAAGATAATCCGGAGTCCTTTCGCGACTTTCGTCCAATCAGTCTTTGCATCTTTACCAACAAAATCATATCCAAGATCGTCGTATCCCGTATGTCCGATCTCCTTCCCAATATCATCTCTGAGGAGCAGAGTGGCTTTGTCCGCGGCAGAAATATCCAGGATAATATCATGTTAGCTCAAGAATTAATCACCTATATGAAGTTTCCGGCAAGAGGGAGCAACATAGCTATCAAATTAGACATGGAGAAATCTTACGACATGATGGATTGGTAATTCATGATCTGGGTATTCAGAGCTTTCAGATTTTTCGAAACTTGGACCAACATCGTGTGGAGATCGATCAGCAACTCCTGGTTTTCTATGGTGATCAATGGTCATGCTGATGGGAACTTCAAATCGACCCGCGAGGTTAGGCAAGGTGATCCCCTGTCGTCTACCATCTTCATCATCACGGCGGACGCCCAGAGCAGGAACCTTAATAGGATGACTTACCCTACCAACTTCAACCACTATCATACCGCCAGCGGCTGCCCTATTATCACTCACCTAGCATTTGCTGACGACATCCTCATTTTCTTATCTGGGGACGTCGGATCGGTAGAGGTGATCCACAACACCCTCAAGAAATATGCTAGCTGTTCGGGCCAGAAGGTCAACCCGGATAAAAGTGTCATCTATACCCACCACAAGATCACGAGAGAGTACGCCGACACCCTCTCCAATACTATCTCCTTCCCTATCAAGCACCCTCCATTACAATATCTGGGTTGTCACTTGTGTACGAGAAATCTAACGCTGGCATCTTCGAGGATCTGATCAGCCGCATCAGGAAAAAGCTTGAAGGATGGCACAATGCGACGCTATCTCCGGGAGGCAAGATGATCCTTATTAACCATGTTCTCACATCTATCCCTATCTACACTCTTGCGGTGTGCTCTCTCCCCAAGAAAGTCCTTAACTCTATCGAGAGCATCTTCAGCAACTTCTTCTGGGGGCACAACGACGACAACGACAAGCATCATTGGGCCAGTTGGGACTCCGTGGCCAGGCCGACCGAGGAGGAGGGTAGGGATGGACCAAACTTTTACACATTGTTAAAGCATTCTCGATGAAACTGTGGTGGAAGTTGCGCACCACTCAGAACTTATGGGACAGATTCATGAAGGCCAAATACTTCAAGAACATCCACCCATCGACGGCTATATCTAACAGCAGATCTTCCGCAGCGTAGCGTCGTATGCTCATCGAGCGCTCTCATGCCGAACCAGTGATGCGTCTCAAGGTGGGCGACGTAGAATCTCAGGCCTTCATGGAACGATGGGCTAGAGATACCTTACTTCCTTTTCACTCAGAAGCCCACAGGTTCTGAAAGGCCAAGGACATGTGGGACCCCATTGGGAAAGCCTAGATCTGGAACAAGGTACGGGATTGGGCCAGTCCCGAGGTGGCAGAGCTCATACGTCGTGAGGGATTGGCAATCGGGACTGACGCTGACGAGCTCCGGTGGCAGGATGACGTATCGGGCGCTTTCCGATCAAATCAGCCAGAAAAGTGATCCGAGGCACTCGGGCGCCTCTCCCTAGCATTGCCCCGTTCTGACAGACATGCATCCCCAGGAAGTGGTCCTTCATCATTTGGAAAGCCCTACGTAAGATCCTTCCTACAGATGACATCCTTAGCACTATCGGCTTCAGCCTAGCATCCGCATGTACATGCTGCACAGATCGCAACTCGAAGACGGTGGACCACATATTTTGATAGGGAGATCTACCGGCCATGTTTTGGAGTTCTCTCTCCTAACGCAACAGGATGGATATAGGAAGCGGGTGCTACGAAGACCTAATCACGGCATGGAGCTCTGGGTCCTATGTCCATCTGATCATTGCAGCTGTTGCAACATGAGTTATTTGGAAAAACCGTAACAAAGCAAGATATAAAGGGCATCAGTACTGCGCCGATTAACTGATTAGGGAGACCATCAGGCAGTGCAGCAAGCAGCGTGCCAACTGCAATCATGGCCAGATGGCATTCTGGAACTCCCTTCTATCCAAGGTCTAGTTGTTTTGGGTTTCCCTCCTCCCCTCCTTTTGTTAGTATACGTATACAGGCTTCGACATTTTGTGCCTTCTAGTATACTTGTATAGCTTCGACTTTTCTTCTTATGGAATAAAATGGGGAGTGTTTTGTGTTTAATATATATATATATATATATATATATATATATATATATATATATATATAGACACACACACACACCCACATATGCATATCATCTATACACACACATGCCTATACATACACATACACTTGTAAATTCTATATCTATATACACAAATACATAGTATCATATATCTATTGTCATACACACATGTGTATCCATAAGGCACACACACATGTAGACTCACATGACACACACATACACACACACACGCATACACATATCCATATGTATACACACACCCTAGTTCAGTCTTGCACATCTAGACATATATTGCATACACATACTTACTCTATCAAACACTTGGTGTGCACCACACTAGTATCACACCAAATCTATGATACTCTTGTGATACGCCCAAGATACCAATACCAAACATTGTCCGAACCTAATTAAATGATATGGACATGTCTAAAATGATAAGTAGAGTCAAATTAGAATAGCATTTAGCTAGTACAACGTATCATGTAGAATATGGCATGTATGTCACAAGTGTTGAAGGTAAAAATAACAAATTGACTCAGTGTCCTAGAATATCATGACATAGCCTACTCATATCCTTTTGTGGACACGTATCTAGCCACACACAATCCATATAAGTCTATTTAGCCTAAAAAAAACCAAATGACAAACACTAGGTGCACCATTCTCATATTTTTTCAAAAATGGCAGAAAAACCCAATATAACTTCTACATAAATGGTCATTAGTGCATAGTCCTTCCTCCTATAGGAACCCGTAGTCCATGGGTGAGTTTCTAATGGTCAAAATGTACAATTAGAGTATAAAAATAAGGAGAAATTAGATGTACACCTATTGAGAGATGGATTCCTAATGCAAAATTTGGTGGACACAATTCGGATATGGTTTAGACACAAACTCCTACCTAAAGCTTCCTCTCCTAGTGCTCCTTGCCACCAAAGCTTCTAGACTCCTTGGATTAAGAGTAGGGAAGGATTGGGAATGGTTTGATGGGAATTTGTGGAGGAATGGAATGATTTGGGGAAGAGCACCAATTTTTGGAAAGAGTGCTAAAATGAAGATGAGAGAGTGTGCTCTATCTCTCTCTCTCTCTCTATCCCCTATGATGGGCCACCTTAATTCCCCTTTCTTTCATATGCATAATAACTAGAATGCCCCCCTAAGTTGTCATGATGGCTAGGATAATTAATGGAAGTTCCTAATTTTAATTCAGTAATTAATCTAATCTTCAAATGGATAAGAAAATTACTTAAATGAGTCTAATTGAGTCTACCCTAATAAATTGGTCTAAGTGTCTTGACAAATCTAATCGGGTTCACTAACCAAGGGTCCAATAAATAGGCTAGTCCACTAAGCCATATACCATCACTATAATTAATTAAATACATACACACAATATATCAATAATGTAAAAATAATAAAAATAACCCTATCTAGGATTATGGTAGGGACACCACCACCTCCATAAAAACCCCAAGAGACCCTCTTCAACCCTATCAAGTCCCGGAGGAGTTTCGTCCACTTATTTGGTCGTTTGGTGGACGAACTTGAAGGTTATTTTCTAACATTGGTTTCATCTACTTTTTCTCATCTTTTAGACTTAAGACCAAAACTAATTAGTAGACCTATGTGTCTACTTTTATGTCCAATTTCTAGCTCACCCGGTTCCACTCGATTTAGCCGTGGCGTCCATTGCACTGAAATTGGTCCAGGGTGAAACAATTTTGAAGTACGAGAGTTTTTGATGACTTGTGTATCCTTTCGACCTCAAACAACCCTTTCGTAGTGACACTAACATCACTCTTAATCATCTAGTAATGTTCCTAGTTCATATTTGCAAGTATTTCATACGTTTATGGCATCGTTTCCATGATACTAATTTTTTGGACACCGACAAGTCCACCGTAATTTGATTACTTGATCTCTAAACTTCATAAGAGTTAATATGATTTAAATCAAATTAATTGAGATAGAAAATCATATTTTCTCTAATTTTTTAATTATTTTTAGGATATTTGATTCACATATTTTTCGTATTTTTTGTTTCCAAATTGGACCCATATATGTCATAATTGTGTTGGTAAATAAATGCATTGATTTGAGATTATTTTTCTTAATATATATATATATATATATATATATATATATATATATATAATATTAGTATGTTATTATTATATTATATAATATAATATAATAATATACTTATATATATATATATATATATATATATATATATATATATATATATATATATATATAATTTATTTATTATATTTTCCAAAAGTAAAAGTGTATATTTATGGTATTCAAATATTATTTTCCTAAAATAACATGATGCCATATCTAGTAGCATTGATGGTATATATGGTTAAGTGTTATGTATGGTTGTTGACAAGTTGTACCGATAAGTAGTATTTAATCCTTGTTATGTAATTTTGACATCAATTTCTATTATTTATCAAATTATTTAGTTTTCTTTGAGAATTTAAATGTATTAGTTTTATATTTATTTGGTTTCAATTTAATTGGAGAGTTGGCCTAATAAGCCAATTATTTGATATATTTATGAGAAGTGTACTTTACTATAAGTATTATTGTCAAATATTAGTATTAAGTATTTTAAGGAATATTCCATAAATTATAATCACTATTTTTAGATTATACCAATACTACTTTTATCTAATAGCACGATTACGTATGTATGTAGAATAGCTAGAATATTATATATTTACTTGTTTCATAAATATGTATATATATGATGGTTGTATTAATTTTAGATATTTTCCAGAAATAGTTATATTATTATTTCGTAATTTAAAATGAATATTTTTATATTATGAAGTATAATTTTTATGTTGGCATGATACTTCATGTAGAGGTTATATATATGTAGTTGTAAACTAGTTAGCTAGTATATATAATAGAGTCCATAAATAGTATGTATTTTTATGGTAGATATGTTATCTTAGAATTAGTATTTATTTTAGTTTATTTATATTTTATAAGTTCGTGGTCATTCGACTACAGTTGGAGCCGGACCGTGATTTACTTTGCTTACGAAGTTACAGGCAAGATACCTTGTCATTCTTGTACTATGTCATGACCCGCACCCACTGTGAGGGTACGAGTACGTAACAACGCCCAGCCTACGCCGCAGTATCGGTGGTAGAACGCTTTCCTAGGTCAATCATCTACAATATAAAGGTACCTGTACATTATATACACTCCAAATGGAGGTGACATAGCAATACAGTCTCAATCACATCTAAGGTAGAGTACGATAAAAAGATAGATAGATATGGAACGAAATGAATCCACAGAGATACAATCAGATAGAGGTCTAAGTGTCTAAGATGACATCTCCATAAATATCAGATAAAACAACTCCCAGTACATATACAATAATGTATCAATGAAAAAGACAAGGTAAGAGTCTAAGCTAGCAGTCTAAATCACTGGTGGTAGATCCTTTACTGCAATTGGGTCCAAGTCACAAGTGATGTCTAAGCTGTACCATAATAGGTAGACACCAGAGTCTCATCATTCACTGTAAAATTTTCAACAGGTCCAGTTAGGACAGAAGCGAGCACAATACATCTCAACAGATCATAGCACGTTAGAAACTATAATCATACAGTAGAGTAAGATACATAAAACTGAAAGAAAGTACAAAATGTAAACAGAGAGAGAACTGTAATAGAAATATCTACTATAAATAGAGAACTAACAGTGGCTAGTGAGTTAGAGTATAATATAGACATGTAAATGGCACAAAAGATTCTGGGAACTATACTATAGAGTGATTCTGGGAACTACACTACTTGGATATTATTTACATGTCTACTTCTACTCTCCCGTATCCCTATCAATACACAAGGATCCAGCCAGGTTATGTTACGATCCATGCAATGGCCCACAAGGGGTGATACATGGTAGGCCCATGAATGGGTGATTCTGGGAATGCCCATAAATGGGTGATTCAAGGAAGACTCTGTGATCATGAGAGTACATGTCACAAGTGATCAATGAACCATGAAGCATAGTGATACACAATATAAGTGAAACGCACAGAACATGTAGTATCCGATGCTCCCTGAGGGGGGTAACATCTCAAGAAAGGATCCATATTGTCACGACCCGCACCCTAGAGTAAGGGTACGAGAAGTGGGTACGTCCAGCCTACGCCGCAGTATCGGCGGTAGAACGCTGTCCTAGGTCAATCATCTAACAATATAAAGTACCTGTACAGTTTATACTCTCCGAATGGAGGTGACAAACAGAAAACAATCTCAATCACATCTAGGTAGAAGAATGAAAGATAGATAGATAGACAGTAACTCAAAGAGAACTGTAGAATAGATGAAATAAGTCCAAGTGTCTAGGATAACATAACATCAGAATGTCAACTCATAATACAATAAGTCTAAGAGTCTATACATCTCCACATCTCAAAATACAACTCAAAATGTGAGACAAAAGATAATACAGAAAGACTGTCTAGCTAAACTAGTCTAGACTACTGGGGCAACATCCTCAGCTGCAGGTGGATCCTGCTGAGGGTCCACAACATAAGTGTCATCTAGTCCTGCTCCATAATAGGTAGACACCAGGGCCTCCTTCTCATCCTCTGTAATATTTTCAACAGGTCCAATCAGGACAGGAACGAGCATAATACATCTCACGCAGTGCATAGCATGATAGGAAATATAAAACATGCAATAGAGTAAAATACAGAAAACGCTGAAGGAAGATACATGTAGCAAAAGAGATAACTGCAATGAAATATCTACTATAATAGAGAACTAGCAGTGTCTAGTGAGTCAGAGTAAAATATAGACATGTGAAATGGCACAGGAGATTCATGGCTACAGCTAAGAGTGATTCATGGCTATAGCTACTGGGGTAATATCCACATGACTATTTCCACTCCCCTATCCCCAATCAATACACAAGGATCCGTTCAAGTTATGTTAAGATTCATGATAAGTCCATAAATGGGAGATTCATGAGAGGCTCTGTGAGCATGAGAGTACATGAGTCACAAGTGATTCGTGAATCTATGAAAGCATAGAGATACATGATGATTCGTGAAAAGCACAAACATGCTGTATCTGATGCTCCCGAGGGGGATAACATCTCATAAAAAGATCCATATAGTACCAATCCGTGATAACAATCGTGTCAGCATCAAATAAAGTAATCTAGAGCAAGAATATAAATCCTGGCAAATATGAAACGGTCAGAGAATGTACTCGCCTGATAACTGAATGTCTGAAGAAGATATACTGTCTGAGGAGAGGTGTATGGCTCCTAATCAGAGCAATACAAGTCACAATGTATCCACAATGGTAAAAATAAAGTGTACAATGCATACTACATGATTCTAGGTCAATCTGGTCAAAAGTCAACTCTTGGTCAACATTCTAATCAAATTAGTCAAATACTAGTCAACATGATCAATCTGGGTCAAGTCTAGGTCAAACTTAGACCAACTAAGGTATTGGTCAAACAAGACTAGTCAGTAAGGTAATTAGGTCAAACATGGTCAGACTAGTTAAACTAGTCAAAGTTAGGTCAACACTAGTCAAATAGTTAGGGTTTTAGTCAAACTAGTTGTTTTAGGTCATTCCTAGTCAATTCTAGGTTAACTAGGTCAACTTTGACCTAAGGTTGACTTTGGTCAACCCTTAGTCAACAAGGGTCAACTAATAGGTGTTTAGGTCATTAAGTCCAATAGGGTTAGCCTCTAATGCCATAGGCTTGTAACCTAGGCCATAGGCTAGATAACCTATAGGTTTCCTTAGGCTAGTGGTTATAGGTTTCTATATAACCTATACTTAGAAAGTCATACATATATATATATATATATATATATATATATATATATATATATATATATAGATATACACAATCTATCTAATACCTATATATCAATATGGGAGTACACTATATATATATAATACCAAAACCCATACATATATATATATAACCTTATATATATATATATACACAAACAACAATCACATAGGCCTATAGCCTATGTGATACCCATATACCCTAGGTATCTATATATAGACACACTATATATAATTCTAAACAAATATATATATCATTCATATATATATATATATATATATATATATATATATATATATATATATAGACTAAACCTATATATATAAACATATATATAGAGAGAGGAAAGTGAGAGAGACATAGAGTGAGAGAGAGACTGAAAGAGAGAGGGAATGGACAGAACACAGGAAATAGGGGGGGACTGTTCTCAGTTTTCCTGAGAACAGGAAACAGCCCCAAACACACACACAGTCACATATATACATATATATGTATATATATACACAACAACCAATATACACTACCAAATACCCCCAAAATTCACCCACACTCACACATACATATATACCACGTATATATGTACTAAAATACACTCATACAACGTATTAATCTTAACAAAATAGGTTTTGAAATTCATTTTTTGAAAACTGGGAAAATCCTAAAACTGGAAACAGTGCACAGTTTTGCTCGAAACTAGGTAATTCGATTTACACACACTAAAACGAGCTAAGGCTCGATCCTATTGGTTGGTAACTGACACCCCATACATACACTAGTGTCCTATGTGCCTGACACGACACCACGATACGGTTTCACGTGTCCAAACTCCCAAAAACACCACACGGGTAAACTGATACGCTCACACGCGTGCACAGCGTCGTGTACGCGTTCCACGTGCTCGTAGACACACTACGAGACACGACACGTCTCGTGGTCGTGCACACGTGTAGCCCACACATAGGGCTACACGATCCACACCCTGACACGTGTCTACGACACTCGTGGACACAAAACGAACCCCGTATCAGTCGTGAAAACACGACTGATACACGCGTGTTTCGACAGCGTCGTGCACGCTGTCACACGCCTCGTACTCGCGACACAGGACACGACACGTCTCGTGTTCGTGTCCTCGTGTATGCCACTCATAGGGCTATACGCCCGTGTCACTACGAGACACCCAAGTGTCGTGTCCATGCGACACGACACGCTCAAAGTCGCCCCCGTGCGCGTGTGCGCTGACAGCGCGTTTCCAATGTGAGTGAGATTTCTCACTCGACACGACACGACGCGACGCGAGACTTTGGGGGCATGTTCACAGACATTGCCCTCGTGTCCGTGTTAATTTGCACGTGTCCTAGTGGCCTGTGCAGTGCGCACGAAGTGTCGGGTAGCAGGGTATGCTCGAGGGTCTCGTGCAGTGGGTTCGTGTCCAATTTGGACACGGACACAGCACAAAAACATGCTCAGTCTAGGTGTTTTGTGATCAGCAAGTCTAGGGCTACTAGGTTATGTAATTTGTTTTACAAAAACACAAAAACAAGTCCATTGTGGCATTTCGACAAACACAGTTTCCTAGCCTAGGATACGTGTCCGATACGGACACCAAACCAACTCTAAATCCTACCAAACTTGACCCACAGTTCCCTAGTACCTAGATGCATGCAAATATGAAGAGAAAACACAATATTAACATGGTTTATGGACATTTACCTATTGATGCAAATCTAATGGAAAAATAAGGAGGGGGGTGTCCACTTCAACTTGGTGATGCCCAAAGCTCACGAAATCCTCGATAGCAGGCCCTAACTAGTACCCTCTAGTGTAGGGGAGTCCAATGCATGAAACTAGAGGTGATTTAGATCAAAATTGATCAAGTTATCAAGGTATGTAGAAATGGGATTTTTCTAGGTTTAAATTCATGTAAAAGGCCATGAATGAAAGCAATGGGGTTATATAGAATGGTGTAGGGCTAGGGGGGTATTCTTGGCTGCCATGGGGGTAGGGGAGGGGGTGTCCTTGGGTTGCTTCCAAGCTAAGGGAAAGACTTTCATGGCAAAAGGGTTGATATTTTGGATATTTTGTGGAAAATATCCATAAAGTAGATATCAAGATATTTTCATTGCTTTAACCATTGGAATATCTATCCTCTAACATTCTAGGTTAGTGGCTAACTTCTAGATTAGGGCTAAACTAGGTTAGGGACTAACATGACACTAATCAATAATTAAATAATAATAAAAACACATAAATCCAAATAATTCTAAATAAATCCTAGAAAATTACCAAAATACCCTTTTAGGCTAAAATCACTAATTTGGTGTTCTAAGCCTATGGCTAGGCTCACATGATCATGGTTAGTCTCTAGGTTATGAAAAACTAGGGTTTACACTAAGTTTTGCTAGTAAGTCACAAAGTCATAAGTCATGACTTAGGAAATGGTTTAAATCACACTACTAATCACCAAAAATCCTATCATGCCTAAAATACTATTTATAAACAATAAAAAAATAATAAATTTTCAAAAATCCCTAATTTTAGAAAACAGGGTGTTACAAGTCTACCCACCTTAAAATAATTTCGTCCTCAAAATTTAGATGGTCGTACTCCTCCTAGGTCAAACCTCCAACAATCAGGGACGAAGCCACTACCTAGCAACATGCAAGGTCAACAAGCAAAATATGGGTGGTAAACCTATACTGGGTCATGTCCAAAAATTGGTTGGCAGTTTTTGGTCATAAGGTGTCCTGAATTCAAATCGAAATCAAAGGTAACTCCATGAGGTAAATCAGGATGGAGCCTCGGGTCAGAAAAATCGTACTAAGTAAATGAAGCACACAATGGTATGCCTGAGTGGGACACTAAGGTCATGGGTGTAGTATGTCATGTCTAGGTTACGTATGTGAAATTAGTTTTGAAAAAACAACTAGTCTTGTGCTCCTAATTTGAAAGTCACGGTAATGTGCCTACGGTGACCATAATTTAGAGTGGGAAAGGTCTATGGCCTAAATTGAACCAAAAATCGTGATGAAATAGTAGTATAAAGGACAGTTTAGGTGGGACAGTCCTAGTCATAGGTATAGACTAGGGAGATAAGGAAACAATAAATCACAGGGCTAAAAGGGTTACCATTCTATGGTCAGAGCTACTCTATCAATTCTAAGTCAAAAGGCATACACATTCTTTTAAAGGAAATTCCTTGACAAAAGAAGTTATTCAAGGAATTATATTAATAACTAAAGCTACTCCTACTCCTACTCCTACTCCTAAGTAAGAGATGAAGAAACAAACAACAATCGACAAAATCAAAAGAACTACCAGGTCAAAACTGATCACTAATAAAGAACAGGTAGGAGCAGATGGAATTGGATTTTAAGATAGATAAAATGAAGCAAGGTGGGAATGGAATTTAGAAGAACAGAACCTGCAAGCACATCGCCAACTGCCTGAGCATCCTTAACTGTCATGGCGTAAGCACGCCCCTGCTGACCTCTTCCAGCCTGCTGCTGAAACTGCAAAAATCTCTGCTGCTGTGGCTGTAACGGTCCTCTCTGCTGCTGTCCTACCGGAGCCTTGGCTCCTGCTCCTGGTGCTGCTCCCTGTGCTACTCTACCTATGAACTGGAAACACTCCCTGAGCTGGTGGTCTGCTGCCCCACATAGTAGGCACCAGCCCAACCTCTTCCTGCACTCTCCCCATCCATGTCCCGATTTCTTACAGTAGGGACAACTGGTAGTCTGCTGTCTCGGGGCCTGCTGCTGCTGCCTCGGCTGCTGATACTGCTGTGGCTGCCTCTGCTGATGCTGATAGTGAGGCCTCTTGGCCTGACCTCCACTGCTGCCTGCTTCCTGTGTATCACGGCCCCTCTTGATCTTCAGCTCAAGATCATCCTCAGCTATCATCGCTCCTGCTAGGATCTCCTCAAAGGTAGCACTCCTGTCACTCTTGGTCAAGGACTTGACCTCCTTGACCAAGCCTTTCCTGAACCTCCTCGCCTTCGCTGTCTCGCTAAGGCCCTCCACGAATCTGCTCAACCGGCAAAACTCACCGGAGTACTCCTCTACAGTCTGGTTCCCCTGAACCAGGTTCTCGAACTGGGTCTCCAAAGCACCGACTGCCTGATCCGGGAAAAACTTTCCCTTGAAGAGCTCCTTGAAAACTCTCCATGTCTGCCCTGGAGTGCCTACTCTCGGGTCCGTCTGATACCAGGTACGGGCAAGATCCCGCATCTGGCTGGCTGCTGCCTCTATCTGCAGTCCGGCTGGTATCTTCGCCAGTCGGAAAATCTTCTCAATGTGCTCAATCCAGTCATCAGCATAAAGAATTCCCTCTGTCCCCAAGAAGTCCCTGGGGTTCATCTTCTTGAAGTCCTGAATGCCCGGAATCCTCTGCTATCGTGGCTGTCCCAATCCTTCCTGTGGTTGGACAGCCAACCTCTCCACCGTCGCTCTAGCCAGCTGATGGACCTGGTCTATGCCTCTGCTAAACTCTGTCGTATGACGCTGCTGCTGGGCCTGCTGCGTCTCTAGGAAATACTGAAAGTATGAAAACATCTGTGCAGCATCCACTAATCCAGATGGCATCGGCGGCTGGAACTGCTACTGGTGCTGCTGGTGCTGCTGAAACTGTGGCTGACGAAACTGCGAGGGAGGGATATCTGGGGTAGCTGGGATGGTCCCCCGAATACGTAGAGGTGCACCCCCAAATGTGGCAGAAGCTCCCACATGAGCTGGAGTAAGGGGAGCTGTGGTCCCCGGGTCCGTGTGAGCTGGACGAGAGGTGACAGACCTCTCAGTGGTGTCACCTGGACCGAGACGCTGCGATCGTGTCTCCACTATCCTGAAGACAGATCAATAAGGAAGTCAATAATGGTACAAAGATGATAGTATCAAAGGACAATATGAAATAGATTACACAGATTTGAACAAAAGTCAGTAAATTCAAATCTATAGAAATTTCCTAATTGTGATTGAGTATCCACTCTCTCTAAGCCTATTCCTTAAACCCTATCACAGGCTGTAGTGATACTCTAGTTCGAATACCACTACATAAATAGGACCTGCATGGGCCACCACTAAAAACGTGTCACGACCCACACCCTAGAGTAAGGGCACGAGAAGTGGGTACATCCAACCTACGCCACAGTGTCGGCGGTAGAACGCTGTCCTAGGTCAATCATCTAACAATATAAAGTACCTATACAGTTTATACTCTCCGAATGGAGGTGACAAACAGAAAACAATCTCAATCACATCTAGGTAGAAGAATGAAAGATAGATAGATAGACAGTAACTCAAAGAGAACAGTAGAATAGATGAAATAAGTCCAAGTGTCTAGGATAACATAACATCAGAATGTCAACTCATAATACAATAAGTCTAAGAGTCTATACATCTCCACATCTCAAAATACAACTCATAATGTGAGACAAAAGATAATACAGAAAGACTGTCTAGCTAAACTAGTCTAGACTACTGGGGCAACATCCTCAGCTGCAGGTGGATCCTGCTGAGGGTCCACAACATAAGTGTCATCTAGTCCTGCTCCATAATAGGTAGACCCCAGGGCCTCCTCCTCATCCTCTGTAATATTTTTAACAGGTCCAATCAGGACAGTAACGAGCACAATACATCTCACGCAGTGCATAGTATGATAGGAAATATAAAGCATGCAATAGAGTAAAATACAGGAAACGCTGAAGGAAGATACATGTAGCAAAAGAGATAACTGTAATGAAATATCTACTATAATAGAGAACTAGAAGTGTCTAGTGAGTCAGAGTAAAATATAGACATGTGAAATAGCATAGGAGATTCATGGCTACAGCTAAGAGTGATTCATGGCTATAGCTACTAGGGTAATATCCACATGACTATTTCCACTCCTCCATCCCAATCAATACACAAGGATCCGTTCAAGTTATGTTAAGATTCATGATAAGCCCATAAATGGAAGATTCATGAGAGGCTCTGTGAGCATGAGAGTACATGAGTCACAAGCGATTCGTGAATCTATGAAAGCATAGAGATACATGATGATTCCTGAAATGCACAAACATGCTGTATCTGATGCTCCCGAGGGGGATAACATCTCATAAAAAGAGCCATATAGTACCAATCCGTGATAACAATCGTGTCAGCATCAAGTAAAGTAATCTAGAGCAAGAATATAAATCCTGGCAAATATGAAACGGTCAGAGAATGTACTCGCCTGATAACTGAATGTCTGAAGAAGATATACTGTCTGAGGAGAGGTGTATGGCTCCTAATCAGAGCAATACAAGTCACAATGTATCCACAATGGTAAAAATAAAGTGTACAATGCATACTACATGATTCTAGGTCAATCTGGTCAAAAGTCAACTCTTGGTCAACATTCTAATCAAACTAGTCAAATACTAGTCAACATGATCAATCTGGGTCAAGTCTAGGTCAAACTTAGACCAACTAAGGTATTGGTCAAACAAGACTAGTCAGTAAGGTAATTAGGTCAAACATGGTCAGACTAGTTAAACTAGTCAAAGTTAGGTCAACACTAGTCAAATAGTTAGGGTTTTAGTCAAACTAGTCAAACTAGTTGTTTTAGGTCATTCCTAGTCAATTCTAGGTTAACTAGGTCAACTTTGACCTAAGGTTGACTTTGGTCAACCCTTAGTCAACAAGGGTCAACTAATAGGTGTTTAGGTCACTAGGTCCAATAGGGTTAGCCTCTAATGCCATAGGCTTGTAACCTAGGCCATAGGATAGATAACCTATAGGTTTCCTTAGGCTAGTGGTTATAGGTTTCTATATAACCTATACTTAGAAAGTCATACATATATATATATATATATATATATATATATATATATATATATATATATCTATATATATAGATATACACAATCTATCTAATACCTATATATCAATATGGGAGTACACTATATATATATAATACCAAAACCCATACATATATATATATATATATATATATATATATATATATATATATATATATATATATATATATATATAACCTTATATATATATATACACAAACAACAATCACATAGGCCTACAGCCTATGTGATACCCATATACCCTAGGTATCTATATATAGACACACTATATATAATTCTAAACAAATATATATATCATTCATATATATATATATATATATATATATATATATATATATATATATATATATATATATATATATATATATATATATATATATATATATATAGACTAAACCTATATATATAAACATATATATAGATAGAGGAAAGTGAGAGAGACATAGAGTGAGAGAGAGACTGAAAGAGAGAGGGAATGGACAGAACACAGGAAATGGGGGGGCTATTCTCAGTTTTCTTGAGAACAGGAAACAGCCCACAAACACACACACACACAGTCACATATATACATATATATTTATATATATACACAACTACCAATATACACTACCAAATACCCCCAAAATTCACCCACACTCACACATACATATATACTACGTATATATGTACTAAAATACACTCATACAATGTATTAATCTTAACAAAATAGGTTTTGAAATTCACTTTTTGAAAACTGGGAAAATCCTAAAACTGGAAACAGTGCACAGTTTTGCTCGAAACTAGGTAATTCGATTTACACACACTAAAACGAGCTAAGGCTCAATCCTATTGGTTGGTAACTGACACCCCATACATACACTAGTGTCCTAGGTGCCTGACACGACACCACGATACGGTTTCACGTGTCCAAACTCCCAAAAACACCACACGGGTAAACTGATACGCTCACACGCGTGCACAGCGTCGTGCATGCGTTCCACGTGCTCGTGGACACACCACGAGACATGACACGTCTCGTGGTCGTACACACGTGTAGCCCACACATAGGGCTACATGATCCACACCCTGACACGTGTCCACGACACTCGTGGACACAAAACGAACCCCGTATCAGTCGTAAAAACACGACTGATACACGCGTCGTGCACGCTGTCACACGCCTCGTACTCGCGACACAGGATACGACACGTCTCGTGTTCGTGTCCTCGTGTACGCCACTCATAGGGCTACACGCTCGTATCACTACGAGACACCCAAGTGTCGTGTCCATGCGACACGACACGTTCAAAGTCGCCCTGTCACGACCCGCATCCGCTGTGAGGGTACGAGAACGTAACAACGCCCAGCCTACGCTGAAGTGTCGGCAGTAGAACGCTGTCCTAGGTCAATCATCTAACAAATAAAGGTACCTGTACAGTATATACACTCCGAAAGGAGGTGACATAACAGAACATTCTCAATCACATCTAAGGCAGATACAGAATAGTAAAGGTAGATAGAGAGATCAAAAACACAAAGTAATACTAATAAGAGAGAGAAAATCTAAGATAACAACTAAAGAACATCCAGCTCAATACAAGTCTCTAAATATAACAACATCTCAGAAGAACAACTGAAAATCAAATAACAAGCTAAAAGAAAACTAAAGCCTAGCTATCCAGTCTAGACTGTGGGAGTAGCATCCTGAACTGCAGCTGGGTCCTCCAGAGGAGCCAGGTCGCAGGTGTCGTCTAAGCCTGCTCCGTAATAGGTGGTACATAGGGCCTTCTCCTCATCCTCTGTAATATTTTCAACAGGTCCAGTCAGGACGGGAGCGAGTACAGTACATCTCAACAGTTCATAGCAGGTTAGAAAATATAATCATGCAGTAAAGTAAGATATAGATACTGAAGAAATGCAGTATGTAAACAGGGAGAGAAACTGTAATGGAAATATCTACTATAAGTAGAGAGCTAATAGTGACTAGTGAGTCAGAGTAAAATATAAACATGTGAATGGCATAGGAGGTTCATGACTACAGCTAAGGGAGTGGTTCATGACTACAGCTACTTGGATAATATTCACATGTCTATTTCTACTCCCCCAACCCCAATCAATACACAAGGATCCGTTCAAGTTATGTTAAGGTTCGTGAGACTTCACATGGCTCATAAAATGAGTAGTACGTGAAGGTGATTCATGGGGGCTCTGTGAACATGAGAGTACATGTGTCACAGGTGGTTCGTGAATCAGAGGAAGCATAGAAATACGTGATGGTTCGTGAAACGCACAAAACATGCTGTATCCGATGCTCCCGAGGGGGATAACATCTCATGAAAAGATCCATATAGTACCAATCCGTGTGACCAACGTGACAGTATCAAGTAAAGTAATTTAAAGCAGGAAAATAATTCTAAGCAGGATATGAAATGATCAGAGAATGTACTCGCCTGGTATCTGAGTGTCCGAGATAAAAATACTGTCCGAGGAGTGGTGTCTGGCTCCTATTTAGAACAGCACAAGTCATAACATGTCCAGAATAGTAAAATAAAGTTCTACTATGCACTCTACATGATTCTAGGTCAATCTAGGCCAAAGTCAACTCTTGGTCAACTCTGGTTAACTACACTAATCAAACTAGGTCAACTAGGTCAAGACTGACCCTAACAAGTCTAATAAGTCTCACTAGGCCTAACCAAGCCTAGTCTAGCAATCACACACCAATCACAAGGCTATACAAGCTATCAACCCTACAATTTACATACCACATTATCCATGCAAATATTGTACTACCTATTTTACATATCATACAAGCCTATATACTTATTTACATATACTCATATATACACATGCCCATATTAGTTTAGACCACTAGGCATATCACACATGGCATGGGTTCATACATTACATGGCATTTTAGCTAAGTTATCATAACATGGCTTTCATTGCATAACATAGGTTAGGCATATAACATGGCATGTAAATTAGACACTAAATCATGGCATTCAAACATATCATATCCCATATTGTATCTACATGGCCTACATCTTAGTTTTAGACAAAACATATATAGCCAACATTGTATAGGCTAACATTGCATATATATATATAATACATATATACTCACTACATATAAGGCATACCTATATATATATATATAGGAAATTTATCCATGGCTAAACTCATCAATGTATGTGTGTGTCAATGCAATTGTGTAAGTGTGTGTGTTAGGAAACTGAGAAAACAGTGAGAGTAATAGGCTAACAGTGAAGCATTCAAGTGTGTGTGAAACTCAGTATGTGTGTGGTGTATTGTGTGTGTGTTTGTGATTTGAATGTGTGTGTGAGTTCATAGGAACTAAATCAACAAATTAGTGTGTGTGTGTGTGACAGGTTTGTGAGGGGAATATGTTAGGGTTAAGTGTGTGTTTAAAGAGTAAATGAGAGGGGACAGAAATTTCTATGTGGGTGAGAGCTGTGGTGTGAGTGACAGGAAAAAAAATAGAGAGGAGGAAATCAGTGAGTGTTTAACAAAACAGTGTATAAATCAAATCAACTAATATTGAACTCAAACCCAGTTAATAGCCCCACACTCTTCATTCCCAGGTTCAACCTTCACAGTTTTCAGTTCAAACAACCCCAGGATAACACAGCAATTAAACTCAGTTCCTTAACAGTGAAATGGGACACAGGTTCTCAGGAATCTCTATTTCCAGTTGCACTTAAATTCAAAACTTAACTTTCACAGTTTTCATCCAACTCTCCATTTGAAATTGAAAACAAGGCCAAAACACCTAAAAATTAACCTACAAGTAGAAATCATATAGGAGTACTGTAATAAGGACTTAAACAGTGATCAACAACAATCAAATGGGCTAAAAAGTCAATTCAAATTCGATTATTCAAAACTGAACAAAAACTGGAAAACTGAGAATACATATGTTTCAGGAAAAATTGGGGAAAAGGGAAAAAGGGGGTTCTAAGTTAATTAAACTTCAAAATTACTGGTTGGTAATGAATATATAACATGTACACGTGTCCCTGGAAGTGTTTGTGTCCCAGTAATAGGACACAAACGTGTCCAACAGATATAAACATGAAAACAGTGCACACAGACACATTGCACAGACAGTACGTCGTGCACTGGTGCACGCGTGTCGTGCACCCGACACAGGCCAACCCAGGCCTCGTGGTCGTGTCCCCAACTAGACTAGGTATAGGTCTTTGTGTCCAAGTGTCTGTATTGTGTCAAAACGTGTCGTGTCCTGAACTACAACTGCGTATCTGTGGCTAAAATGTGACAGGGCACAGAACAGTGTCTACCCAGTGCGTGGTCGATAACTCGCCAACCAAAGCCCGAAATCCCATGAAACTTGGGGAGCATGGTGACAGTGGGTGCCCCATGGCCCCCACGAAGTTTCGTGTCACGACACGCCGTGTCGTGTCCAACAGAGACCCCGAGATGCAGGGGATCACTGTTCCCACGCGCGTGCGTGTCCAAGTGCGCGTGCACGAGAGTCCCAGCGACACGACACAAGCGCGAAGTTAGCTCAGAGTTCCAGAAATGGTTAAGCGACAATAAAATACAAATTCCATTAAAATCAAATTCAAAAATAAACACAAAAAGTTCTCTGTGGCATTTACACAAACACATAGCATAGCACACTGATACGTGTCCTGTTAGGACACGAATCGACACAGAAACTTTGGGATTCCTATTCCTATAGTTAGGTTAGGTCTAGGGCTCCCTATACATGCAATAATTTCAGGATTCTATGGTGAGAACAAGAAGTTACCTCAAAGTATCAAAACTCTCAAAAAGCTCTTCAAAGAGGAAATCTCCACAAGCCACCAATCAATCAAATCGATTCAAAATCTGTGATTGGACTCCACCAACAGTAAGAGAGCAATGATTAGGTCCTAATGGAAGAAATTTCATTCAAAAAGGAGTCCTATTGATTAAACTAGGAAAGAAATAAAGGAGGCTTACCTACTTCCTTAAGAGAATGATGAACTATTAAAGAAAGAGGCTCAAATCCCCAAAGAGGCATTATATAGGCAAGGAGGGGGTCTCTTGGCTGGTCATAAAGCTAGGGTTAGGGTTTTTTGGGTTTCATCCTATGGCTAGGATTGTATCAAGGGAAATAGATGGCCTAGAACAAGGGTTCTATCTTAGCCCTTAGCAAATCACTTAACCATGACTAAACTTGATTAACCCCTTAACCAACTCATCTAATTCTCAAAGTGGCTCACTAAGTTAGTCATGACTCATCTAGGTTAGGTCCAATCTAGGTTAGGCTAACCATAAACACAAGGCAATAATTATATTAGTATTTAAATCACACCATTCAATTAAATTATTCAAAAATTCCTAATAAAATATATTAAATTCAAATAAATCCTAAAGTGCCCAAAATACCTTCTAGGCTATAATGTACTAGTCAGACATCCTAATCACATGGCTAGGCTCTAAGGTTACACTAGTCAAACACCAAAATCATGAGTCATGATCTAAAAATAGTTTTAAAATAATTATAAATTACCAAAAATCATATTATCATTTAAATATCTTAATTAAATAAATTAAAATATAAAATTTCAAAATTACCCTTATTTTAGAAATTGGGTGTTACAAGTCTACCCTCCTTAGAAAAATTTTGTGCTCGAAATTAAAATGGTAGTAGCCTTCTAGGTCAAACACCCCACAATCAAAAGTCTCAAACATACCGTCAGATAATCATATGCGTCTGTCCAAAATCATGATACTCAGAATCTTCGTCATGCTAGTGAGCAAGGCTACGATAATCACAGAGTCCTCGACTAAGGTACATACCTATAGAATTATGGTATTTAAAAATTTTCGTATTGCCGCATGCTTGGCAGCGAAAATCTTAAATTCCCACACCCGAGAAATACATCCAAAATCTGACTATATGTCCTCACAATGCCAGCTATCATGACTATAGAAGACTCTAGATTCCATAACTTAGGCGACCTAGCCCATACGACTTATCTCGAAAGAAAACCCAATCGAAAAGAGTGCCAGATCAAAGCTTATCAACAGATAAGGAAGCAGATAAGAACAGATGGAATTGAATTTCAAGATTGATATAATGAGGCAAGGTGGGAATGGAATCGAAAAGAATAGAACCTGCAAGCACCTCTCCCACTGCCTGAGCATCCTCGACTGTCATGGCGTAAGCTCGCCCCTGCTGGCCTCCTCTAGCCTGATGCTGCACAAATCTTTGATGCTGCGTCGGTAACGGTCCCCGCTGCTGACCTACCGGAGCCTTGGCTCCTCCTCCTGGTGCTGTGCCTATGTACTGGGAACACTCCCTCAGCTGGTGGTCTGCTGAACCACATACTAGGCACATGCCCAATCTCTTCCTGCACTCACCCCATCCATGCCCCGGCTTCTTGCAGTAGGGACAACTGATTGTTTGCTGCCTGGGAGCCTGATACTGTCTGGGTTGCTGCTGTCTATGCTGATGGCCCTGACCCTAGAACTGCTGCTGAACAGGCCTTTGTTGATGCTGATGCTGAATCTGCAAGAGGGGTATCTTGGCCAGGCCCGCACTGCCACTAGCTTCCTTAAAAGGAGGTACAATAGGACAATCCATCTTCTGGTGGGCACCTGACCCACATAAATAGCAAACCTTCAACCTCTTCCTGTACTGCTCCCAGATGTGTCCCGACTTCTTGCAGTAGGGACAACTGATTGCCTTCGGGTCCTGACCCCGATACTGATGCTATACCTGCTGAACTCCCACTGGTGTCTGTGTCTGCTGAATCTGCACATGGGGCCTCTTAGCCTGGCCTCCGCTGCTGCTGGTACCGTGAGCGTCCTGTCCCTTCTTGAACAACTGTTGCCGCTGAGTTTCCACTATCTGCTGGAAGAGGGAGAACAACCGCGCCACGTCCTCTGATCCTGATGGCGACTGCTGCTGAAGAACGTTCGGGACGACAGGAGAAAGTCTCGGAGTAGGAAGAGGTGCACTCCCATAAGCTGCAGATATCCCAACCTGAGCTGGCATAATAGGAACTGCAGTCTCGGGGCCCTGCTGATCAGGGCGAGGAGTGGTAGACCCCTCAGTGGTGTCTTCCTGATCGAGACGATGAGATCGTTTCTCCATAACCATCCTGAAGACAGATCAAAGAAGGAATCAATTCTGAGATAGAAACGATATTTCAAGGAAGGACAGTTATATTCAAGGGAGACAATAAGCAGCAAATGTAGATATACAGAATCTGAATAAGAGTTTTTCCTATTTGTGATTGAGTACCTTCAAAATATCTAAATCCTACTGCAGGCTGTAGTGATACTCTAGTTCGAATACCACTACATAAACTCGACCTGCATGGGCCACCACTAAAAATGTGTCACGACCCGCACCCGCTGTGAGGGTACGAGAACGTAACAACGCCCAGCCTACGCTGCAGTGTCGGCGGTAGAACGCTGTCCTAGGTCAATCATCTAACAAATAAAGGTACCTGTACAGTATATACACTCCGAATGGAGGTGACATAACAGAACAGTCTCAAGCACATCTAAGGCAGATACAGAATAGTAAAGGTAGATAGAGAGATCAAAAACACAAAGTAATACTAATAAGAGAGAGAAAATCTAAGATAACAACTAAAGAACATCCAGCTCAATACAAGTCTCTAAATATAACAACATCTCAGAAGAACAACTGAAAATCAAATAACAAGCTGAAAGAAAACTAAAGCCTAGCTATCTAGTCTAGACTCTGGGAGTAGCATCCTGAACTGCAGCTGGGTCCTCCAGAGGAGCCAGGTCGCAGGTGTCGTCTAAGCCTGCTCCGTAATAGGTGGTACATAGGGCCTCCTCCTCATCCTCTGTAATATTTTCAACAGGTCCAGTCAGGACAGGAGGGAGTACAGTACATCTCAACAGTTCATAGCAGGTTAGAAAATATAATCATGCAGTAAAGTAAGATATAGATACTGAAGAAATGCAGTATGTAAACAGAGAGAGAAACTGTAATGAAAATATCTACTATAAGTAGAGAGCTAATAGTGACTAGTGAGTCAGAGTAAAATATAAACATGTGAATGGCATAGGAGGTTCATGACTACAGCTAAGGGAGTGGTTCATGACTACAGCTACTTGGATAATATTCACATGTCTATTTCTACTCCCCCAACCCCAATCAATACACAAGGATCCGTTCAAGTTATGTTAAGGTTCGTGAGACTTCACATGGCTCATAAAATGAGTGGTACGTGAAGGTGATTCATGGGGGCTCTGTGAATATGAGAGTACATGTGTCACAGGCGGTTCGTGAATCAGAGGAAGCATAGAGATACGTGATGGTTCGTGAAACGCACAAAACATGCTGTATCCGATGCTCCCGAGGGGGACAACATCTCATGAAAAGATCCATATAGTACCAATCCGTGTGACCAACGTGACAGTATCAAGTAAAGTAATTTAAAGCAGAAAAATAATTCTAAGCAGGATATAAAATGATCAGAGAATGTACTCGCCTGGTATCTGAGTGTCCGAGATAAAAATACTGTCCGAGGAGTGGTGTCTGGCTCCTATTTAGAACAGCACAAGTCATAACATGTCCAGAATAGTAAAATGAAGTTCTACTATGCACTCTACATGATTCTAGGTCAATCTAGGCCAAAGTCAACTCTTGGTCAACTCTGGTTAACTACACTAATCAAACTAGGTCAACTAGGTCAAGATTGACCCTAACAAGTCTAATAAGTCTCACTAGGCCTAACCAAGCCTAGTCTAGCAATCACACACCAATCACAAGGCTATACAAGCTATCAACCCTACAATTTACATACCACATTATCCATGCAAATATTGTACTACCTATTTTATATATCATACAAGCCTATATACTTATTTACATATACTCATATATACACATGCCCATATTAGTTTAGACCACTAGGCATATCACACATGGCATGGGTTCATACATTACATGGCATTTTAGCTAAGTTATCATAACATGGCTTTCATTGCATAACATAGGTTAGGCATATAACATGGCATGTAAATTAGACACTAAATCATGGCATTCAAACATATCATATCCCATATTGTATCTACATGGCCTACATCTTAGTTTTAGACAAAACATACATAGCCAACATTGTATAGGCTAACATTGCATATATATATATATATAATATATATATACTCACTACATATAAGGCATACCTATATATATATATAGGAAATTTATCCATGGCTAAACTCATCAATGTGTGTGTGTGTCAATGCAATTGTGTAAGTGTGTGTGTTAGGAAACTGAGAAAACAGTGAGAGTAATAGGCTAACAGTGAAGCATTCAAGTGTGTGTGAAACACAGAATTAGTGTGGTATATTATGTGTGTGTTTGTGATTTGAATGTGTGTGTGAGTTCATAGGAACTAAATCAACAAATTAGTGTGTGTGTGTGTGTGACAGGTTTGTGAGGGGAATATGTGAGGGTTAAGTGTGTGTTTAAAGAGTGAGTGAGAGGGGACAGAAATTTCTATGTGGGTGAGAGCTGTGGTATGAGTGACAGGAAAAAAATAGAGAGGAGGAAATCAGTGAGTGTTTAACAAAATAGTGTATAAATCAAATCAACTAATATTGAACTCAAACCCAGTTAATAGCCCCACACTCTTCATTCCCAGGTTCAACCTTCACAGTTTTCAGTTCAAACAACCCCAGGATAACACAGCAATTAAACTCAGTTCCTTAACAGTGAAATAGGACACAGGTTCTCAGGAATCTCTATTTCTAGTTGCACTTAAATTCAAAACTTAACTTTCACAGTTTTCATCCAACTCTCCATTTGAAATTGAAAACAAGGCCAAAACACCTAAAAATTAACCTACAAGTAGAAATCATAAAGGAGTACTGTAATAAGGACTTAAACAGTGATCAACAACAATCAAATGGGCTAAAAAGTCAATTCAAATTCGATTATTCAAAACTGAACAAAAACTGGAAAACTGAGAATACATATGTTTCAGGAAAAATTGGGGAAAAGGGAAAAAAGGGGTTCTAAGTTAATTAAACTTCAAAATTACTGGTTGGTAATGAATATATAACATGTACACGTGTCCCTGGAAGTGTTTGTGTCCCAGCAATAGGACACAAACGTGTCCAACAGATATAAACATGAAAAAAGTGCACACAGACACATTGCACAGACAGTGCGTCGTGCACAGGTGCACGCGTGTCGTGCACCCGACACAGGCCAACCCAGGCCTCGTGGTCGTGTCTCCAACTAGACTAGGTATAGGTCTTTGTGTCCAAGTGTCTGTATTGTGTCAAAATGTGTCATGTCCTGAACTACAACTGCGTATCAGTGGCTAAAATGTGACAGTGCACAGAATAGTGTCTACCCAGTGCGTGGTCGATAACTCGCCAACCAAAGCACGAAATCCCATGAAACTTGGGAAGCATGGTGACAGTGGGTGCCCCATGGCCCCCACGAAGTTTCGTGTCACGACACGCCGTGTCGTGTCCAACAGAGACCCCGAGATGCAGAGGATCACTGTTCCCACGTACGCGCGTGTCCAAGTGCGCGTGCACGAGAGTCCCAGCGACACGACACAAGCACGAAGTTAGCTCAGAGTTCCAAAAATGGTTAAGCGACAATAAAATACAAATTTCCATTCAAATCAAATTCGAAAATAAACACAAAAAGTTCTCTGCGGCATTTACACAAACACATAGCATAGCACACTGATACGTGTCCTGTTAGGACACGAATCGACACAGAAACTTAGGGATTCCTATTCCTATAGTTAGGTTAGGTCTAGGGCTCCCTATACATGCAATAATTTCAGGATTCTATGGTGAGAACAAGAAGTTACCTCAAAGTATCAAAACTCTAAAAAAGCTCTTCAAAGAGGGAATCTCCACAAGCCACCAATCAATCAAATCGATTCAAAATCTGTGATTGGACTCCACCAACAGTAAGAGAGCAATGATTAGGTCCTAATGGAAGAAATTTCATTCAAAAAGGAGTCCTATTGATTAAACTAGGAAAGAAATAAAGGAGGCTTACCTACTTCCTTAAGAGAATGATGAACTATTAAAGAAAGAGGCTCAAATCCCCAAAGAGGCATTATATAGGCAAGGAGGGGGTCTCTTGGCTGGTCATAAAGCTAGGGTTAGGGTTTTTTGGGTTTCATCCTATGGCTAGGATTGTATAAAGGGAAATAGATGGCCTAGAACAAGGGTTCTATCTTAGCCCTTAGCAAATCACTTAACCATGACTAAACTTGATTAACCCCTTAACCAACTCATCTAATTCTCAAAGTCGCACACTAAGTTAGTCATGACTCATCTAGGTTAGGTCCAATCTAGGTTAGGCTAACCATAAACACAAGGCAATAATTATATTAGTATTTAAATCACACCATTCAATTAAATTATTCAAAAATTCCTAATAAAATATATTAAATTCAAATAAATCATAAAGTGCCCAAAATACCTTCTAGGCTATAATGTACTAGTCAGACATCCTAATCACATGGCTAGGCTCTAAGGTTACACTAGTCAAACACCAAAATCATAAGTCATGATCTAAAAATAGTTTTAAAATAATTAAAAATTACCAAAAATCATATTATCATTTAAATATCTTAATTAAATACATTAAAATATAAAATTTCAAAATTACCCTTATTTTAGAAAATGGGTGTTACACGCCCCCGCGCGCGTGTGCGCTGACAGTGCGTGTCCAGTGCGAGTGAGATTTCTCACTCGACACGACACGACGCGACACGAGACTTTGGGGGCATGTTCGCAGATATTGCCCTCGTGTCTGTGTCAATTTGTACGTGTCCTAGTGGCCTGTGCAGTGCGCACGAAGTGTCGGGTAGCAGGGTATGCACGAGGGTCTCGTACAGTGGGTTCGTGTCCAATTTGGACACGAACACAGCACGAAAACGTGCTCAGTCTAGGTGTTTTGTGATCAGCAAGTCTAGGGCTACTAGGTTATGTAATTTGTTTTACAAAAACACAAAAACAAGTCCATTGTGGCATTTCGACAAACACAGTTTCCTAGCCTAGGATACGTGTCCGATACGGACACCAAACCAACTCTAAATCCTACCAAACTTGACCCACAGTTCCCTAGTATCTAGATGCATGCAAATATGAAGAGAAAACACAATATTAACATGGTTTATGGACATTTACCTATTGATGCAAATCCAATGTAAAAACAAGGAGAGGAGGGGTGTCCACTTCAACTTGGTGATGCCCAAAGCTCACGAAATCCTCGATAGCAGGCCCTAACTAGTACCCTCTAGTGTAGGGAGTCCAATGCAAGAAACTAGAGGTGATTTAGATCAAAATTGATCAAGTTATCAAGGTTTGTAGAAATGGGATTTTTCTAGGTTTAAATTCATGTAAATGGCCATGAATGAAAGCAATGGGGTTATATAGAATGGTGTAGGGCTAGGGGGGTATTCTTGGCTGCCATGGGGGTAGGGAGGGGGTGTCCTTGGGTTGCTTCCAAGCTAAGGGAAAGACTTTCATGGCAAAAGGGTTGATATTTTGGATATTTTGTGGAAAATATCCATAAAGTAGATATCAAGATATTTTCATTGCTTTAACCATTGGAATATCTATCCTCTAACATTCTAGGTTAGTGGCTAACTTCTAGATTAGGGCTAAACTAGGTTAGGGACTAACATGACACTAATCAATAATTAAATAATAATAAAAATACATAAATCCAAATAATTCTAAATAAATCCTAGAAAATTACCAAAATACCCTTTTAGGCTAAAATCACTAATTTGGTGTTCTAAGCCTATGGCTAGGCTCACATGATCATGGTTAGTCTCTAGGTTATGAAAAACTAGGGTTTACAGGTTTTGCTAGTAAGTCACAAAGTCATAAGTCATGACTTAGGAAATGGTTTAAATCACACTACTAATCACCAAAAATCCTATTATGCCTAAAACACCATTTATAAAGAATAAAAAATAATAAATTTTCAAAAATCCCCAATTTCAGAAAACAAGGTGTTACACATATAGGACTAATCCATGTTACCAACGTGACAGCATCAAGTAAAGTAATCTAAAGCAGGAAAATAATTCTAACAGGATATGAAATGATCAGAGATGTACTCGCCTGGTATCTAAATTTTTGAAGTAAATGTACTGTCCGAGATGACGTACCTGACTTTCAGTTAGAGCAACACAAGTCAAGATGTACACAGGGAATGATAATGTAATCTATAATGCATCTGCATGCTGTCTAGATCAAACTAGGCAAAAGTCGATACTTGGTTAACTCTAGTCAACTACACTAGACAAACTAGATCAAGTCCTAGCCCAAACAAGTCTAACAAGTCTCACTCGGCCTAACCAAGCCTAGGCTAGCATTCACACATCAAAACTAGGCTATACAAGCCAACAACACACATTCACTGGACATTCAAGCCATATACATAGGCTGTATCACATAGGGGTACATCCCATAGGCGATGTGCCATGTATATAGGCTATCGACCATATAGGCCATATCACATATTCACACATATTGTATACATTGAATATTTATATAATTTAATATAATAACACACATTCACTTATAGGCCACATTATATATATATATATATATATATATATATATATATATATATATATATATAGAGTGATATAGAGAGGGAGGGTTAATGGCATGTGTGTCTATGTATATATGGCTATAGTTAATATGTGTCAAGTGACAGGAAATAAGTTTAGGAAATGTATATGTATAGGTGGTACATGTGAGGGTGATGTGTATGAAGCAATATGTGAAGGATTGCAGTGAAACAATATGTGAAGGGTGATGTTGTGTACATGTGTTCAGGAATTGGAATAAAAAGACAGTGAGAATATCTTAGATTTGGTTGACAGTGAAATGGATTGAATGTATAAAGTTTAAGGCTAATTATGAAGGGGACATATATGTATGCAATGATATATGCAGTAAAGTGCAGCTAAATAGTGAATAAAAGATGAGTGAAGGTTATGATTTCAGTGAGCTTTAGAGTGCAATAAGTGAAAAGGAATGAGGGTGTGATGGATCTCAGTTCAGGTTTTGAAGATCCTGAACTCATCTCAGGTTCTCAGGAACCTGAGAACAATGGCCATTCATATTTATCAGTTAACAAAAATCAGTCCAAACCAATTCTCAATTTCAACCTCAGGTTCTCAGGTATCAGAACAAGGCATGGGGGGTTCCAAGTTTACATGCCATGTTTCAACCTAACATTTAACAATTTCCAAGCTCAAAATCAAATCTCAGTTTTCAGTTATCATAAATGTGTATTTGCGTAATAGGTTAGCTAGGTATCAAAGTGTGTGTGTGTGTGTGTGTGTGAGCATTCGAGTGATCCCAGGTTCCAATTATACGTGTGTGTCATCAGTGTCCTGTATGTGTAACAGTTAGAGTGGCTAGTGATTCTCAGGTTTCGTTTATAGGTGTCAACTGTGTTTCCCAGTCCAGGTTTGATATTGACCATAGGGTTTACATGATGAAGAATTTCAGGAAAATATAACAGGAATACCCAGGCTATGGTTTATATCAGTATCCCTGTTCCAGTTAATCTTAGGGAAATGTGACAGGAAATAGGAAAACAGTGCACTTGTGATAACTCAGGAATTCAGGATTTAACATAGTGTAACAGTGTCTTAGGTTCACAACAACACAATTAGACATAACATAACTCCCATTCGAATCTCAGGAAACCAATGATGACCAAGTCAGTCCACACAGTATATCAGTCCATGTTCTCAGTAATTTAGAATTTCACTATGGTTTAGTAATGACCAAGGTCCTGTGTGCATGCATCTCATGAAATTGAAAGCCAAAAGCAATTTAAAAGCCAAACTCGAGCCTAGCATACCCTAACATGATATCAAATTTCCCATAAATCAAATGACAGGAATTGTGTGGTGTGTGAGGGTTAAATGAAAACAGGTTCAGGTTAGTGTGAATTTATTGTAGAGTGTTTTAGGAAATTAGTGACAGTGTAGATGTGCTATACATAATGTATGGATATGTGTGTGTCAATATGATGCATGTGACAGGGATTTAAAGAGGGTGGTGCGTGTGGAATCATAATGTATTATGTTTTCAAAGATTATGTGACATAGATAGGGTGATTTGTGATAATTCCAGCGGGAAGTCAATGTGAAAATGTTCAAGTGAGGGGAATATGTTGTTCTCGGGATGTCAACAATGACAGTTCAAATGAAACATAGCAGTTAACAACTCAAAAACCATTTCAATAACCCATTCCTCCACACATACACAAACTAACATAAACATCATTCATTTAACATGTAGGTAAATATAATTAACCATTAACATCATTAAAAATTAGTTAATAAACAATTTAAAAAAAACTCAGATATGAATCAGTGAAGTGGTGTATCAGTCGGTATCAGAGAATTGGGAATTAACATGATTTTGAATCTAATTAATCATCTAAATTAAAAATAAGGAGTTGGTAATTAGTGTAACATGTGTGAGGGTGTCCTGTGAGTCACTTCGTGTCCCAACAATACGACACAAACGTGTCCACCGCAGTACAAACACGTGGGGTGCACCCAGTGTATCACAATGTCGTGCACGAATGCACACGCATGTAGGATACGACACACGACACTTCGTGTCATGTGTACACACCCACGTGGTCGCCTAGGATAGGTCTACACGTTGGCATGCCTGACACGTGTCCAAGACGCATCCACAGCGGACACGAGCACGTGTTTGTGCGTGTCTGTGCGCGTCTAGGCTGTCAGCGCACGACAGCGTGCGGCCAGTACGGGCACAATTTCTCCGCATGAAGTACACCATCTGCTCCCAAATTTTGGGAGCAAGATGACAGTCATTGCCCCCTACTCTCCACAAAAATTTGTGTCCTGAAGTGTCCTGTGTCGCGAGTTATGGACCCCGATAGGCAGGACACAGGCCTAGGGTTCGTGCAGCGTGTCCAAAGCCAAAAATATGACACAAACCGACACGAAATGTATATCTTCCTTCACAAAAGTTCATACACACATGTAGATCTATAGATCTATGAAATTAGATTTTCAAAATACGAAAATAAATCCCTAAGGGGCATTTTAACAAACACCTAGGTATCCATTATGATACGTGTCCGATACGGATACTAAATGGACACGAATTATGCCCAAACTTCAGGGACAGCTAGGGGACTCCTAGATCTAGCCCTAAATGCAAAAAAAAAGAAATATTAATACAATTTATGGAGTTTTACCTATAGGTGCAAAAATCTTAAAAAAGCTCCAAATGGAGGATTCCTCCTTGCTTGCCAAATGCTCCCAATTTGTCCCAAAGCTGGGATTGTCCTCAAATAACAGCAAGTATAGATGAGTTAGGATCTAATACAACTTGTTTGGATTAAAAAGGAATTAAAATAGATTTTCTATGAATTTTTAAAGTTGGGGATTTACCTCTTTCTAAACATGAGATCTATTTCCAAGGGAGGCTAACCCTAAATGAAGGAGGCATTAAATAGGGTGGGATTCCCTACGTGGCTAGCCATGATGATTAGGGTTATGGTTTCTAGTAATGGGCTATGGGCTTTGGGCCTCTATGGCTTAAGTTGATAATCATTGGTTTCAAAACCATAAGTCATGGCTTATGACTAAAAGCCTTCTATTCTAACTTGAGTCTAAATGACCAAATCATGGGTTGATCTAGGTTAGACTAAGGTTACTTACTAAACCAAGTCACCTTAGTTAGGGTTAGCTTCTAGGTTAGGCTCCAAAGTCAACACTAGTCAAAGTCTAGATTAACCCTTAACTAAATTATACCAAAAATCATATAAAATCTAATAAATCACAATAATTCATAATAATTACAAATAATATATATTAAATTCAAATAATTCAAAAAATGACAAAAATACCCTCAAACTAGAAATGTGGTAGATGAAACACCCTAATCACAAGTCATAATTTTAAATAGTTTAAAAATGATTAAAAATTACCAAAAATCATAATATAAAATAAATATCAATAAATAATAATTATAATTACAAAATTTCAAAATTACCCTCATCTGGAAAACTGGGTGTTACAATCCTACCCACCTTAGAAAAATTTTGTCCTCGAAATTAAAAGGCGAAACTAACAATGAGAAGGATAGACGATCATACCTCATGGTCCAAAAATATAAGGGTACCGCTCGCGCATCTCATCCTACCGCTCCCAGGTAGACTCTCCTGGATAATGATGCCTCCATGCGACTCGAACCAAGGGTATCACCTGGTTTCTCAGCACCTTCTCTCGACGATCCAGAATCTCCACTAGCTGTTCTGGATAACTGAGAGTAGGCCCTACCTCAATCTCTGAATGATCAAGCACATGACTAGGGTGAGCTATGTACCATCTCAACTATGATACATGGAATACGTTGTGGACACCCACTAGTACAGGTGGCAAGTCTAGCATGTATGCCACGTCACCGACTCTTCCGCTGATCACGAAAGGTCCGATGAAGCGCGGACTAAGCTTCCCACCTCCACCAAAACGTATAGTACCACGAGTCGAAGATATCTGCAGAGAAACCATATCTCTGACCTAAACACAAACAGGGTCTCATGTTACTAAATAATCAAACATGATCAAACAATAAAACAAATAACCTACTTCTAATCCTATCTCTAATCAACTGAGTCAAACATAGTCAATGGTCAATCACTAGTCAATTTTCTCAACATCCTAGTACCTGGTCATCAGCTGGTCAACTTCTTAGGATTTTACCTATGCTAGCTACCTAAGTGTTGGCAACTAGAATTTAGCAAAAAGAGAAACTCTATAATAGGCTAGCTCTTAACTTCCCAATCCTATCAAGTCACCCATAACTAAGTACCTAAAAGCTGAGCACACCAATCCCAAATTCCACATATATATGCTCAAAAATAACAACCCATCACATATATCCTAAGTATATCATCTATATATATATATGACTGGTCAACCAAGGGTTAAAGTAGACTAAACTCATAAGGGACTGAAACAAAAGCTTAGAATTAGGCTAAGAATGAATGGTCTGAAACATCAATATAGGCAAAAGGGAATGATGCCAAGGGGACTGAAATTATGAGCTAAAAGACAGAACATTTGGGTCCACTTGTAAAGTCAAAGTGAAAGGAAACCTACATGGTGACTGAAACATGTCTCTAGATCAACCTGGCCTCTCCTCTATATGTGGTTGAACTAACTACATGCAGGACAGTGGTCTGAAGAAGTGAACCAAACTAGTGTACAAGGAATACAATAGGCAGTATACTGCAAACGAGTGCAGGCTACGTATCAATCAAAATATATTACATATATATACAAACTATATATATTAACCCTCATCACCTCAACTCTACTCAGGATCTAAAACACACACTCCATACCACATGCCTATCACTCCAATGAAGGGGTCAGATACTGTAAGGTGTACTGGGACAGAACAGTGAACTGTCCCAAGGGGTGAGTGCAGACCTCTAGTATGCATGATACTAAGTCTCCAGATATGTAGAATATGGTAAGGGGTTAATGGTTATATTGGTGAGTCAATAATTGGGGCCTGAACTATGGTCCAGTGAAACCTATGATGCAACATGGTAGGTAATGAATTTTGAGTGCAGTGAACAACTTGTACAAGTCTGAACCAATAGGACAGGGTATCTAGTGAAGGGTCTGCATACTGTCTATAAAGGTTGATCAAATATGACTGAACTCAATACAAAGAGAACTTAACTAAAAATAGAAACTGGACCAATATAGGCTAAATAACTTGTCAATAATCCTATACAACAATGACCTATAGGTACCAACCAACGCATATCCTATATGCCTAATATCATCTGCAATCTATCTATATAAATAGACCTCTCGGTCTTAGGTGAAACTACAACTATACTCAAGGGCAGGCTCTGGTCATGGGTGCCTCACTGAAGATTGTAAGAAAAAAAATAATAATCATAAAGGATGCAAGGCATACTAACATCCTATACGTAACTGGTTGATATTATAAATAACATGGGAATCACCTACACTGGGTTACTATTCTAATACCAATGCTAACTATCGTCTCCAGGGTACAGGCACTCTACAAGTCATCATATCATTATAATTATGAAAGAACCACATATGAATAAGCTCTACAAAACTAAATATATCTACTCCTAAGTTATTTATAACAACAGAAGGGTATGATGTTTAAAACCTTCTCAAGATACAATCTTGTTAATCATATGCGTCTGTCCAAAATCATGTTGTCCAGAGTCTTCATCATGCTAGTGAGCAAGGCTACGATAATCACAGAGTCCTTGACTAAGGTACGTACCTCTAGGTTCATGGTATTTAAAATTTTCATATTGTCGCATGCGACGGCAAAAACCTTAAATTTCCATACCCGAGAAATACATCCAAAATCTGACTACATGTCCTCACTATGCCAACTAACACGACTATCAAAGATTCTAGATCCCATAACTGAGGTGACCTAGCCCATATGATTTTCTTAGAAGAAAAACAAACATAACAAAAGAGCAACATGACAAAAATTAATCAATCAGCAAGGAACAGATGGAAATGGATTTCAAGGTAGTTATAAAAGATAATTACGGGAATGGAATCGAGAAGAACGGAACTTGCAGCAAGATCTCCAATGGTCTGTGCATCCTCGACTGTCCTGACGATAGCTCGCCCCTGCTGGTTTCTCCTGGTCTGCTGCTGATGCTGCATGAACCGCTGATGCTGAGAGAAATCGGGAATGACGGGAAAAGTCTCTCTACAGACAGAGGTGCACCTCCAATGTAACAGAAACTCCAACCTGAGTCGGCACAACAGGAACTGTGGTCTCGAGGCCCTGATGAACAGGACGAGAGGTGGCCAGCCTCTCGATAGTATTCTCCGGACAGGAGCGATGAGATCGTGTCTTCATAACCATCTTGAAGACAGATCATAATAAGAAGCAATTTCTGAGAATGAAGCAAAAATTCAAAGGAGGACGGTTTATATTCAATGGAAGTCAATAAGCAACAATTTAGATAAGGGAATCTGATTAAGAGTTTTCCTAGTATGATTGAGTACCCTCAAAATATCCTAATCCTACTGCAGGCTGTAGTGATACTCTAGTTCGAATACCACTACATAAACTTGACCTGCATGGGCTACCAATAAAAATGTGTCACGACCCGCACCCACTGTGAGGGTACGAGTACGTGACAATGTCCAGCCTACGCCGCAGTGTCGGCGGTAGAACGCTGTCCTAGGTCAATCATCTACAATATAAAGGTACCTGTATATTATAAACACTCCGAATGGAGGTTACATAGCAATACAATCTCAATCACATCTAAGGTAGAGTATGATAAAAAGATAGATAGATATGGAACGAAATGAATCCACTAAGATACAATCAGATAGAGGTCTAAGTGTCTATGATGACATCTCCATAAATATCAGATAAAACAACTCCCAGTACATATACAACAATGTATCAATGAAAAAGACAAGGTAAGAGTCTAAGCTAGTAGTCTAAACCACTGGTGGTAGATCCTTTACTGCAATTGGGTCCAAGTCACAAGTGTTGTCTAAGTTGTACCATAATAGGTAGACACCAGAGCCTCATCATTTACTGTAAAATTTCAACAGGTCCAGTCAGGACATGAGCGAGCACAATACATCTCAATAGATCATATCAGGTTAGAAAATATAAACATACAGTAGAGTAAGATACATAAAATTGAAAGAAAGTACAAAATATAAACAGAGAGAGAACTGTAATAGAAATATCTACTATAAATAGAGAACTAACAGTGGCTAGTGAGTCAGAGTACAATATAGACATGTAAATAGCATAGGAGATTCTGGGAAACTATACTATGGAGTGATTCTGGGAACTACACTACTTGGATATTATTTACATGTCTACTTCTACTCCCCCGTACCCCAATCAATACACAAGGATCCAGCCAGGTTATGTTATGATAAATGCAATGGCCCACAAGGGGTGATACATGGTAGGCCCATAAATGGGTGATTCTGGGAATGCCCATAAATGGTTGATTCAAAGAAGACTCTGTGATCATGAGAGTATATGTCACAAGTGATCAATGAACCATAAAGCATAGTGATACACAATGTAAGTGAAACGCACAGAACATGTAGTATCCGATGCTCCCTGAGGGGGGTAATATCTCAAGAAAGGATCCATATAGTACTAATCTGTGTTATCAACGTGACAGGATCAAGTAAAGTAATCTAAAGCATGAAAATAATTCTAATAGGATATAAATGATCAGAGAATGTACTCGCCTGGTATCTGAATGTCTGAAGGAAATGTACTGTTCGAGATGAATTACCTGACTCCCAGTTAGAGCAATCCAAGTCAATACGTACACAAGGAATGATAATATAATCTACAATGTATCTGCATGCTGTCTAGGTCAAACTAGGCTAAAGTCAACACTTGGTCAACTCTAGTCAACTATACTAGACAAACTAGGTCAAGTCCTAGCCCAAACAAGTCTAACAAGTCTCACTAGGCCTAACCAAACCTAGGCTAGCATTCACACATCAAAATTAGGCTATACAAGCCAACAACACACATTCACTGGGCATTCAAGCCATATACATAGGCTGTATCACATAGGGGTACATCCCATAGGCGATGTGCCATGTATATAGGCTATAGGCCATATAGGCCATATCACATATTCACACATATTGTATACATTGAATATTTATCTAATTTAATATAATAACACACATTCACTTATAGGCCACATTATTATATAGACAATATATATATATATATATATATATATATATATATATATATATATATATATATATATATATATATATATATATATATATAGTGATATAGAGAGGGAGGGGTAATGGCATGTGTGTCTATATATATATGGTATAGTTAATAGGTGTCAAGTGACAGGAAATAAGTTTAGTAAATGTGTATGTGTAGGTGGTACATGTGAGGGTGATGTGTCTGAAGCAATATATGAAGGGTGGCAGTGAAACAATATGTGAAGGGTGATGCTGTGTACATGTGTTTGGGAATTGGAATAAAAAGACAGTGAGAATATCTCAGATTTGGTTGAAAGTGAAATGGATTGAATGTATAAAGTTTAAGGCTAATTATGAAGGGGACATATATATATGCAATGATATATGCAGTAAAGTGCAACTAAACAGTGAATGAAAGATGAGTGAAGGGTATGATTTCAGTGAGCTATGGAGTGCAATAAGTGGAAAGAAATGAGGGTGTGATGGATCTCAGTTCAGGTTTTGAAGATCCCGAACGCATCTCAGGTTCTCAGGAACGTGAGAACAATGGCCATTCATATTTATCAGTTAACAAAAATCAGTCCAAACCAATTCTCAATTCCAATCTCAAGTTCTCAGGTATCAGAATATGACATGGGGGGTTCCAGGCTTACATGCCATGTTTCAACCTAACATTCAACAATTTCCAAGCTCAAAATCAAATCTCAATTTTTAGTTATCATAAATGTGTATTTGTGCAATAGGTTAGATAGGTATCAATGTTAGTGTGTGTGTGTGTGAGCATTCGAGTGATCCCAGTTTCCAATTATAGGTGTGTGTCATCAGTGTCCTGTATGTGTAACAGTTAGAGTGGGCTATAGTGATTCTCAGGTTTAGTTTATAGGTGTCAACAGTGTTTCCCAGTCCAGGTTTGATATTTACCATAGTGTTTACATGATGAAGAATTTCAGGAAAATATAACAGGAATACCCAGGCTATGGTTTATATCAGTGTCCCTGTTCCAGTTAATCTCAGGGAAATGTGACAGAAAATAGAAAAATAGTGCACTTGTGATAACTCAGGAATTCAGGATTTAACATAGTGTAACAGTGTCTCAGGTTCACAACAACACAATTAGACATAACATAACTCCCATTCGAATCTCAGGAAACCAATGATGACCAAGTCAGTCCACACAGTGTATCAGTCCATGTTCTCAAGAATTTAGAATTTCACTATGGTTTAGTAATGACCAAGGTCCTGTGTGCATGCATCTCATGAAATTGAAAGCCAAAATCAATTTAAAAGCCAAAGAGGAGCCTAGCATACCCTAACATGATATCAAATTTCCCATAAATAAATGACAGGAATTGTATGGTGTGTGAGGGTTAAATGGAAACAGGTTCAGGTTAGTGTGAATTCAGTGTAGAGTGTTTTAGGAAATCAGTGACAGTGTAGATGTGCTATACATAATGTGTGGATATCTGTGTGTCAATATGATGCATGTGACAGGGATTTAAAGAGGGTGGTGTGTGTGGAATCATAATGTATGATGTTCTCAGAGATTAAGTGACATAGATAGGGTGATGTGTGATAATTCCAGCGGGAAATCAATATAAAATGTTCAAGTGAGGGGAACATATTGTTCTCAGGATGTCAACAATGACAGTTCAAATGAAATATAGCAGTTAACAACTCAAAAACCATTTCAATAACCCATTCCTCCACACAAACACAAACTAACATAAATATCATTCATTTAACATGTAGGTAAATCTAATTAACCATTAACATCATTAAAAATTAGTTAATAATCAATTTAAAAAAACTCAGATATGAATCAGTGAAGTGGTGTATCAGTCGGTATTAGTGAATTGGGAATTAACATGATTTTGAATCTAATTAATCATCTAAATTACAAATAAGGAGTTGGTAATTAGTGTAACATGTGTGAGGGTGTCCTGTGAGTCACTTCGTGTCCCAACAATACGACACAAACATGTCCACCACAGTACAAACACGTGGGGTGCACCCAGTGTAGCACAGCGTCGTACGTAAATGTACACGTGTGTAGGATACGACACACGACACTTCGTGTCACGCACACACCCACTTGGTCGCTTAGGATAGGACTATACGTTGGCATGCCTAACACGTGTCCACGATGCGTCCACAGCGGACACGAGCACGTGTTTGTGCGTGTCTGTGCGCGTCTAGGCTGTCAGCATGCGACAGCGTGCGGCCAGTGCGGGCGCGATTTCTCTGCGTATACTGCACCATCTGCTCCCAAATTTTGGAAGCAAGATGACAGTCATTGCCCCCTACTCTCCACAAAAATTTGTGTCCCGAAGTGTCCTGTGTCACAAGTTATGGACCACGATAGGCAGGACACAGGCCTAGGGTTCGTGCAGCGTGTCCAAAGCCAAAATCATGACACAAACCGACATGAAATGCATATCAACCTTCACAAAAGTTCATACACACATGTAGATCTACAGATCTAGGAAATTAGATTTTCAAAATACGAAAATAAATCGCTAAGGGGTATTTTAACAAACAACTAGGTATCTATTATGATACGTGTCCGATACGGATACTAAATGGGCACAAGTGTCACGACCCGTACCCTAGAGTAAGGGCACGAGGCGTGAATACGTCCAGCCTACGCCGCAGTGTCGGCGGTAGAACGCTGTCCTAGGTCACAACATCTAGCAGTATATATCTAACAGTTTATACTCCCCGAATGGGGGTAACATAGCAATAACAAACTCAATCCCAACTAAGGAAGAGATAGCACGATATGAAATAGAACTCAAGAAATGAAATAGATAACAGCAGTCTAAGATAATCCCAGCAGTACAAGGTCTCAGATAAAAGAATATATACAACTGATCTCCAAATAAAGAGTCTAACTAGAACATGTCTCAAGACTACAATGAAAAACAAGCTAACTAATCTAGTCTAGGCAGTCGGAGGAAGGTCCTCAGCTACTGCCGGATCCTCCGGGGAGTCCAGCTCACAGGTGTCATCTAAGGCTGCCCCGTAGTAGGTGTCCAGACAGGCCTCCTCCTCGTCCTCTGTAATATTTCAACAGGTCCAGTCAGGACAGGAGCGAGTACAGTACATCTCAACAGATCATAGCAGGTTAGAAAATATAATCATGCAGTAGAGTAAAATACAGGATCTGAAGAAATATAGTATATAAACAAGAGAGAGAACTGTAACAGAAATATCTACTATAAATAGAGAACTAACAGTGGCTAGTGAGTCAGAGTACGAGATAGCACATGTGAACAGGACAGATTTGCACAGGATATCGAGGTGCACAGGAATCTACACTACAATGGAATTGTTCACACGACTACTAGCACTCCCCCGTATCCCCAATCAATACACAAGGATCTAAACAGGTTATGTTATTGCACAGGATATCACATGGGGGCCCATATAGGGTGCACATGATAGTATACATGGGGCTCCGTGAATATGAGAGTACAAGATTTACAGGAGTACACATGTAATAAAAGCACATGAGTACACGATGAAAGTAAACGTACATGACACAATGTACCCGATGCTCCGAGGAGGATAACATCGCATGAGAAGATCCATATAGTACTAATCCGTGATAATGTCGTGATAGCAACAAGTACAGTAATCTAAAGCAGGAATATAATTCTAAGCAGGATATGAAATGATCAGAGAATATACTCGCCTGTATCTGAGTGTCCGATATGAATCGTACTGTCCAAGGAGTGGTGTCTGGCTCCTAAACAGAACAGCACAAGTCACAACAAGTCCAGAATAGTAAAATAGAGTCCTACTATGTATTCTACATGATTCTAGGTCAATCTAGGCCAAAGTCAACTCTTGGTCAACTTTGGTCAACCCTAGAAGTCAAACTAGGTCAACCTAGTCTAATTAAGTCTAAACTAGGCTAACTAGGCCTAACCAATCTATTCTAGACAACACACACCATTCTCAAGCTATACAAGCCAACAAACAATCACACACTGAATACCTCACACAGCTATCTATCAAGAGATTCATGTATACAAGAGTAAGGCTTACACCTACATACATACAACATACATATAGAGCATATATGTAGCACATGCTTACAATTAGGCATTTAACCTACACATTAAGGACTAGGAATGTAGAAAGTGAGAGAGTGATTGTGTATGTGAACAATACCATGTATATGTGTGTGTATGAGTAATGTGCAGCTGTGAATAGAAGGGAATCAAAAGTGTATAAGGGTGCAAGTTCAAGTGCCAAGTAGGGAAGCTATGTGTGTATGCTTGTGGACAGTTTACAATATGTTGTGTGATATACAAATGTATCAAGTGGCAGGATAATGTGACAGTGTGCAGGAAAAGTGTGTGTGTGTATAGGTGAGGGTGTACATGAATTTATAGACAGTGACAACAGCCCCTAAAGAACCCAGTTAAGTGAAGGTGCTTGCTAAGTGTAAAACTGGAATTTAACCAACAGTCCCAAACCTACAGTGTAATCCTCAAGTCTATGAAGGACTTTTGGAATACAACTGATAGTGTATCAGTATACAGTGGTGTGCAGGAATGCTAAAATCACGAAAGAGAAGACTGTGTGTGAGCATGATAGTGAGCATCATAAGACAGGAAAAGCATGTATGTGCAGACAATCAATAATGAAAAAGAAGACAAGGAAAACAGTTTAAACCAATCTCAGGTTTTAACAAATAACCAAATGACATGACTCAACAGTGAGCTACTCTCTGAATTCTCAGGTCAAGTAGCAACCAACCTCAGTTCAGTCCCATATGAAGAACATTCAAAACATTTCAAAATTTAACCCAAACAAATCAGTTTCCAGTCTCCTCTAAAATTCCAGGTTTAAATAGGAACTGAAATGAATGTTGACAGTAAATGAAAACAATGAAGAACTTATTAGTGTAACATAGTGGCAGCACAAAGCCTGATAATCATTAGACTGAAGTATCCTAATCATTACCCAGGATTAAACCCAAATTTCAAATTGACGATCATTAACAGTAAACTAGTAATATCAGTTTATGATATATTATGAAACACCTATCCTATAACGGTCCACACCCTTCAACGATACCAAATTGATCATGGCAAGACAACATGTATAGGAACATGTTTAAAAACCCAAAACTCAGTAATTAAAACATCAATGCAGGGTTAAAATCATTAACAATATCAATTTGAAACTGAGAAAATTGACAGGTAAATAGTTGACAGTTCAGAACATTGGTTTTATAGAGAAATCGATTGGCAATTAATTAAATCATGATCTAATGATTGGAAAAATGAATACATCCTCGTGCACAACCCCACACAACTCAATCGTGTCTTCCAAAGCCTGACACGGCATGTCCATAGCAAGAATCATAAGATGATACACATACAGTGCACTGCCTACAGGCAAATCCTCGTGTGGGATCAATATCTCTCTCGACACGACACGGGGACACGTGAGACTTGACACATGGCGTGTCAGTCCTGTGCCCCTAGCCTCGTGTCGAGTTTCGTGTCCAAACGACGCGTGTCGTATCCGCTACAGGGCCCGATAGGCAGGGGATCCCTGTAGCAGCGCGCGACCGTGTGCGTGCGCGTGTCCACAACATCAAAATGACACACCACGACACAAAATCTATGACACGAAGACAGGAATCAATAAACAAGAACAAAAACCTAATTCCTATTCAAAAACAATGGGTTATCTCGATCGACAGGCCCTCTGTGGCATTATGTCGAACACCTAACCAGTGTACTGATACGTATCCAGAATGGACACGAATCCTCCGACACTCGACTCGAAACTTATCCAGGCATTAGGAGGACCCTTAGGGCTTCCTATTGGTGAAGACTACATGAAATTTCATTGAGATTTGAAGAAAATACCTCCTTGTGAAACTTCAATGGAAAAAGTCCTTTGCTAGCTCCTTGCTTGGTATCCCAATCACTTCTAATCAATTCCAAACTGAACCAAAACATTCATAACAACAAGAAGGACAGATTTAGAAACTAATGCAACTCATTTGGAGATTTTAGGACCTATAATGGAATTATAATGAATTTATTTAGGTAAGAAACTCACCTCCTTGAAAATAGGGCTCTTCCTAAAGAAAAGAGGCAACCCTAGATTTGGGAGGGGTTTTATATGGTGGGAATCCCTATGTTGATAGTATGGCCGGCCACTAGGGTTTAGGATGAGGCTTAGCCAAAATATTGGGCCTTGGGCCAAGCTACAAAGGCTAATGTAGATTAAACTAAACAAGGTTCTAAAACCACAAGTCATGACTTATGACTTCTAATCCTATTGCTAAAAATGACTTAAACCAAGTGCTAGGCTAGGTTAGACTAGAGTCACTTGACCTAACCATGGCCCACTAACTAGGGTTAGCATCTAGGTAGGTCTACAAGGACAACACTAGTCAAAAGTCAACATAGTCAAACAATTTCAAATAAATTTCTAAAATTCCCATAAATTCTAATTAATTCTAATAAATTTAAAATACCCCAAAAATGACAAAAATACCCTCACACTAGAAATGTGGTAGTGACAACAAATTGTGCCCAAACTTCAGGGACAACTAGGGGACTCCTAGATCTAGCCCTAAATGCAAAGAAAATGAAATATTAATGCAATTTGTGGAGTTTTACCTATAGGTGCAAAAATCTTGAAAAAGTTCCAAATGGGGGATTCCTCATTGCTAGTCAAATGCTCCCAATTTCTCCCAAAGCTGGGATTATCCTCAAATAACAGCAAGTATAGATGAGTTAGGATCTAATGCCACTTGTTTGGATTAAAAAGTAATTAAAATGGATTTTCTATGAATTTCTAAAGTTGGGGAATTACCTCTTTCTAAACTTGAGATCTATTTCCAAGGGAGGCTAACCCTAAATGAAGGAGGCATTAAATAGGGTAGGATTCCCTAGGTGGCCAGCAATGATGATTAGGGTTAGGGTTTCTAGTAATAGGCTATGGGCTTTGGGCCTCTATGGCTTAAGTTGATAATCATTGGTTTTAAAAGCATAAGTCATGGCTTATGACTAAAAGCCTTATATTGAAACTTGAGTCTAAATGACCAAATCATGGGTGGATCTAGGTTTGACTAAGGTTACTTACTAAACCAAGTCACCTTAGTTCGGGTTAGCTTCTAGGTTAGGCTCCAAAGTCAACACTAGTCAAAGTCTAGATTAACCCTTAATTAAATTATACCAAAAATTATATAAATTCTAATAAATCACAATAATTCATAATAATTACAAATAATATATATTAAATTCAAATAATTCAAAAAATAACAAAAATACCCTCAAACTAGAAATGTGGTAGATGAAACACCCTAATCACAAGTTATAATTTTAAATAGTTTAAAAATGATTAAAAATCACCAAAAAATCATAATATGAAATAAATATCAATAAATAATAATTATAATTATAAAATTTCAAAATTATCCTTATCTGGAAAACTGGGTGTTACAAACTATTTAAAGTTATGATATTGTGAGGGTGTTGATAGTGTTATTCATAGTGAGTGAGTCCATGTATGACTAGGATGCCATCGGTGTTGTCATCGATGTTTGTGTGCTTGTGTTTGACTTACGTATATAGGAGACGTACTCGATTTATGTGAAGTTGTTTCTAAATGACTTCTATGCCTTGTCATGTATAATACACGACACTGTGAGTGAGATTCATTGTGTTATCACGGGCTTGCGCACTTGACTGATCATTGGTGCGAGCGGTTCGTGTGTCGGTACATATATGGATTAGAGTGATTCTAGTTAGTGACTTACACTAAGATATAGATTGTCCGGTTCTTGGATATGATTTGTACAATACATGGGCGGAGAAGACTATAGTAGGCGTATGAGAAATCTAATTTTTGTCCTTACTGGTTTTCCAGTTATGGGTTATTAGTTTTTCAGTTATGGGTGTGTCACTAGAGGATATATCCGACAGTAGCTTTGACTGCACGTCAGATATGGCCGGAAGGTATGCTAGTGATGCAAAATATGACTAGAGAATATATTCATTCAGCGTCCCTGACTGTGCGTCAGATACGTTCTGAATGTATACTAGTTCTTGCACAAGCCTCTAGGGAATATTATGCTGTATTCCTTCACCTAATCATACATAGCAAAGTGGTCTTCGATTTGCATACCTATAGATGGTTAGCATACCTTTATTTATATGTTATTTATTCAGTTCATATTATGGCATGTTCTTTTGTATCTTTTTACGTCCCTCTAAGAACCTGGTGATCTCTCCAAGTTGTTGTTGAGCTTATAGTATAGAAAGGTGGATGGTATAATTTTAGCTGCATGATTCAGGTATCGCTTGTTACATTATCATTTTCTTATGCTTTTTTATTTCCCTCTCTGTCATATCTTCTTCATTAGCCTAGTTTTGTGAACTTATATTGTTTTCGAGTTTGCTCGATGTAAATCCCCTAAATTTCTACTTATTTTTATTTTATTTTATTTTGGTACTGATTTAAAATTGTTATTGTACGTCGCGTAGTCCTGTTTTACGTCGCGCACAAAATTTTATTTTTGTAATTGCTCGACGAGTGCGAATATGTGTCGAGGTACATATGTTAGAAAAATATTTTATTATAAATTTTATAATATTTTTATTTTTGTATAAAAAGGTTATTTTATTCATCATTTACAAATAAATGGTGATTTGGAAATTTGGTTTAATATTTTGCGAAATGTAAAAAAAATTGTTCATTAATAAATCTTGATATTACAAAGGCTAGTTTATGATTTAAATATTAAAGTATTTATAATGATTTTCGAAATTAATTATTTTCATAAATATTTAACTATGAAAATAATATTTGAGATCTTGTTTACTTAATATTTGATTAAATATGGTAAATTAAATTACAAAAGATTTATTGACTTTATTTAAAAAATAGTTTAAATGAAGAGTAGTATTTTTCTAGATTTGATTTGAATTGGATTGAGCTATTTTAAATCGGTTTAAATAAATAGGTCATTTATCTAATTGGGATTTAATTAACCCCAATCCCTATCCAACTGGGAATTCCCACCTCCTATAAAAGGAGAGGTACTCCTCCAGCATTTTTCCATCCATAATAACTCGTGTATCGTGTCCGTGTACGTGTCCCGCTCTTATTCCATATTTTACATCTACATTTTCCAATCACGGTGTCGACAACCCGACACGATAAATCTATCATATCCGATAAACAGCTCCTCATCCCATGCCGTCGCCACTCGCCTCCACAGCCAGCAACACCGACCCAGCAACCATCACCAACATCGTCATCATCTCCACCACACCTCTTCACGGCCACCACCAATACCAACACCACACCTTGTTCGTATCCGGCCGTGGCGACCACCCACCACAACCACCGTCGTACCTCCGGCCACGTCCTGCAACATCCTCCGCCATCACCACAGACAACACCACAACCACCGATACCACCGCAGGATCCACCAAAACCATCAGAGAAATAGAAAAGAAGAGAAACCCCAATCGCAACGCACAGGAGACTCACCTGCGCCTCCGCCGCAGCGTGGTCGTTCCCGAGTCGCTGCGCTCCTCCGGCGCCCCCACCGACGATCGGATCCTCCTTGCCCCGCCACGTATGACGCGCGCCCAAACCCCGGCGTCGTCCGCGAACCCCTCGCTCGGGCCACCACCGTCGCCGGTGGCCGAGCCTTGCCCAGTGCACCGCTCTGTCGCGTTCCGTCAATCCCCGGGCAAACCCCCATCGCCGCCTCGTCAGATCCGGCGCCGCTCCTTTCCCGACCGCCCCTCCACATTTGGCCTCGCCGCCTACCACCCAGCGCCGCGATCGCGCTGAGCCGGCCGCACGGAGACGTCGATCTCCTCCGCCCCTTGCCTGAATCCCGCGCCGCTCCTCTGCCCCTTTGCCGTCGACCGTCCGCCGCTGGATCTCCGCGGAAGACGATTCTGACCGCCCGCCAGGACCCCAGCGCCGCCGGCCGTACTCGCCTCCACCAGGTCGCCGCCCTATCTTCCCGTGCTCCGCCCGCCTCCCTCGCCGACGCGTGGAGCGCCGGAGACCGCCAGGTGAAACCCACTGCTTTCCATCTCTCTTCTCTCTCTCTCTCTCGAAATCAATGGGGGGATCACTGAACAATGGGGTTTTTGATATTTTTTTTACTGTTAATATTATTATTAGTTTAATTATTATTATTAAATTATATTATTATTATTATTATTATTAAAATGATTACTATTATCATTTTGATTATTATTATCATATTATTATTCTTTCTATTATTATGATTTTCTATACCAAATCTTAATGTATAAATTCATTGTATATTATTACTACTAATATTTGATGTTTTGTCAATAGCATTATCATTATTATGATTAAGTAGTACAAAATATTGTCTAGCTAAGTTTAAGCAAATTTTAAATATTATTTCCGAGTTGGTGTATATATATAGGTGATAATTTTTGGTCTAAGTGATGTAGTAATATTTTAAATAATTATCGAAAAATGTATTTTAAATTGGGGAAATATAGTATTTACCTAAAATCATATTTTACAACGTGGAGTACTTTTTGCCTAAAAATATTTGTGATTTAAGTATTTTCCCTAAAAACCAATTTTTATGAATAAAAATCTAGTTTAAATTATTATTATAAATAATTTCTAAAAATTTGTATACGCGTCTGCCTTCACATATCCATTGCAATAACCATCGATGATCATGACTAATATTGTCTTCTTACTTCCTTGCGAATTCGGACCATGTTGCACCGACCATGGCTATTAACAGAACAGGACTTGTGGGATCATTGCACCACACCAGACGATACACCAGGCAAGATACCTTGCCATTATTTACTGTTTATAGTTTGTCTGCATTTTATTTATATATCACTGTTCATTTATTTCCTGTTCTTACAGTTCTAGATTTACTACATGTTCAGTGATATTAGCTAAATTGTTATTATCCTTTGATTGCATGTGAACCTAGAGTTAAGGGACTACCGTCTGTAGTATATTGCATATCCCTTGACACAGTTGTACCACGAGGATGTGTAAGATGAGGTCATGTAGAGGTTCTTGCGTGTGGGCTGATCCCCCATGTGCATGCGTTAGGACTAACTGCTAATAGAGGCAAGTTAGGAGACTTAGCAGTTAGTAGAGAAACATGGTCGTAGATGCGACTTGGTAGGAACATTTGGTGGGGAGGACAATACCTGACGTATGGGCTTCGTTTGCACTTCCCTTGTAACCCGGAAGCTCCGCCGGAGATACGGGTATGAGCCTCTCAGGTTGGCCACTGTCATTTTTGAACGTCATGCTCTCGGTCACTGGTGCCCAAGTGGGGACTATACCAGATCCCATTTACAGCCAGGGCTCATGCGTCGAAGGATTGTTTCTCAACTACACGATCACTTTAGTATGGTTAGATTACCTTATTGCGTCTTGTCACTTTCTTTGATTGTGGCATATTTATATTTAGTTATGTGGCATGTTGATGTATCTTGTTACGTCCCTCTGAGGACCTGGTTATCTCGCCAGGTATGTGTTTCGTGATTTTTTGCAGGTGCTCTAGCTAAGGCCATTCCTTCCTTTGTGGTGATTGTTCTTGGACTCGCCATTGCTCTCGCTTGCTAAATTCTTTTCTTGTAAATTTTTCCATATTTAATTTGGTTGGTAGTGGACTTTGTCTCCGCCCAACTATGGTGTACATGACAAATTCAAAGTTACTTTTATATCATATTTATCTTTTTGGATGAGATTTAGTACCTTGGTTACTGCATTTACAGCTTATGTATATATACGAGGCTCCATATACTTCGTATGTATACAGCTGGCATGATTGCGATCTAGTCCTACGTATTTTGGGACTGGGGCGTTACATGTTTTTGTGGTGGCCCATGCAGGTCGAGTTTACCGTTTCGGTTATATGACTGTACCGAACAGGCCTGCAGTATAGGATTAGAGTTTAGAATTTCATCCACCTACTTGACTTCCTTCCTTGACTTCAAATTCCGAACTCTCGTTCGACCTCATTGATTTGCATCTTGCTTGACTCCTTCTACCGTAAATTCTTAGTTTCGTATTTAGTAAAGATGACTATACTGGTATATGCCCATAGGTTAAACACGTGGCTAGATGGATTACATTGACAATTAATATGCATTGAGATTTTATTTGAGTTATAAAGGAGTTTTATTTTTCTAGAAAGTATGATTTTTAGGATTAGTTGATTTCAAGTTGGGTAGTAGCATATTACCGCCTTCAATGGATAATTGAAATTTTATTTTTTTTGCTATTACAAGGTGGTATACACAAGAGAGTAGCTAGATCGAGAAAACAAATTTATAATTTATGATTTTTGGAAATTATGAAATAGTTTGATTTATTGGAATATGAAACCGATTTGGAAAATATCTTCAAATTGCGACACATGATTTACGATTAAGTTCAAGTTTGGATTGAATATGTTAAAGTTTATCTCGAATTTATTAAGGTGTTTTAAATCATAAGTTATGATTTTGTAACGACTAGAGAATATGAAGGGTTTATGATTTACGGTTTATTAGAGAGCTTGAGGTTTTAAATTGAGTCGTATGATTTTTAAGTTTATTTAATTTTGAGTTTGAAGAGATGATGGTAAAATTTTGTTTAGAATATTTTTGAAGATATGAAATCAACTTGAAGGAAAGATTCAAATTTTAAATTTTGTTCTATGATCTATGATTTATAGAGTTATTTAGATTTCGAGTTTAAAATATTTAAATTTTTGTAAAAAAATATTTTTGAAGAGTAGTTGTGACTTATTGGAAGCTAGGTATACACATTTGGAGGATATAGAATTAAATTCGGGAGTTATTTAAATATTCTATTTCGTGGTATGAATTTCGGCGGATAAACTTATTTAAATGTCGAGTTTAAGATTTTGGTTAAAAAAAAGAGGGGAGTTATTATTCAAGTTGAGATATACAAGGTTGCTTCGAGATTTACTAGAGATTTAAAATTGTGATTAAAGCTGACAGTCTAAATTTTGGCGAAGTATCTTGGAAATTTTATTGAGAAACTTTCGAGGAACTTGAAATTTTAGTTTAGAACATATATTGGAGAGGGACCAAGAAACAAGTAAGGTCACCCTAGTAAGATAGAAGTATTCCACAATTGATTGCCATACCACCTATGATTATGCATATACACAAGTATAGTTAGTCATCGACCAAACCGATGAACATATCTTTGACTTACTCGACACTCCCTCAAATCTAGATCTTTATTCGTGACCATCTAGTTGTCTAAATTTAGAAATGATTACAACCATCCCCTTGACCATACCCTTATATATTGGGACTATTTTCTCTCTAGAAACTGTGTCACTAATTTATCTTAACCAAATCTACGAGATTTTAATTTCGTGCTCTAGCCTTTTTGTTTTTGAGCATTAACTAGTACCTTAGGAAAACCCACTCTCTAATTTGTTCATTCGGCGCTCCCTATCGTGACTTTGATATTTGGAGCACAACACTAGACTTTTCCTTCCCACAAATTTCATATGCAAGGCCTAGACGAACTCACCTTCATGTAGGTATATCATGTCCCACTAAAACACTTCCCCTTGTACTCTATTTTTATGGTACGACTTTCGAGCCATAAAGACTCGACTATAATCGATACCATGGTACCGTAATACTTTTGACTATATTTGGACTCGATCTCGACCCAAATTTTTGGCCCGATTATGATCTACTAAATCCGTTAAATGCTTACCCTTGTGTTTTATCATGACTGCTTAACCCTTGTCATTTTATTTTCTTGTATTGATTTACTTAGACACATAACACCGTTCACACTCCGATATTAGCAACACTTACTTTTCTCCCTTCCAATTAAATTGCTTTCTCATACTTCACTATGATTTCTTCGTTGTTTACGCCACCTTGTTCCTTGTTCCCTTATGCGAAATGAAATTTGATCATGACAATCTTAAGTTAGTAAAAGCTAGATTGGAGAACCCCACAGCATGGATAAATAATGTAGTGGTTAAGATAATTACGAGATAATGAGGTATAGAATGGACGTGAATAAAAATGTGCGATAAATCTAAATAGATGAGGTAAGGAATGATATGATATGTTTCGACGAAACACCCAAGGATAAATAGACTTCCCGAATTTCGAACTTTGTTTTAAGGTAACTAAATATTGAGCGAAGAAATTTTAAAGTGTTGGTGGTTTAAGAACCAAATATATAGATATAAAATTTAGGGATGCAATTTTTTGGATAAAGGCAAGGTTGACGATATTAGCTTTCAAGGATCACCAATTGTTGAAGAAAGAAACATTTACATATTTGATTTAATTCTAGGATGATCATGAATGCGAAGTTAAGATGAGTTTCAATTCTACCATCAAGGAGATGAGATTGTTGAATTCAAATTTTCGAGAGAGTGACTAATAAGTATTCTAGAAAAATTTGCAATTATGATGATAGAAGATTGAGTTATGAAGGTATACGGATAGTTTTCGAGATTTATCATTGAAAACAGATTTTTGATACCCATGGATGCATTGACCAACAAATACAAATCGTAGTAAAGAGATTTTAACTTCTACTTGGGCCAATTGGTTGAAAGTGTTGAAATTTTAATTTTGGGGGAAAATTTTAAAGATATATATAAGTGAGCTAGTATAAATGGAAATTTTGGAATTCAAAATTTGAGACTATTTGAAATTACATGACGAGCTAGAGGAAGCTAGAATAAAATTATACTCATATTGGTTTTTGGTAACGAGACGTGGTACGAAACAAATTAATCGAAATATCGATTTATGATAATATAGAATTACATGAATATTGAAATCAAAGGATTAAGAAGATTATAACCTACCTATGAGGTTGTCTTCCTTAGGTTAATATTAAGGTTGATTGAGCTCAATCATTGATTGATTGTCATGATCGAAATCTAAAACCATCAAAATTTTGTTCTAGTTGATCAAGTGATGCCATTGAAATGTCGCTCACCAACCCGTCGAATATTTTGCGTTCTCGTCTAAAGAAGATTTCGTACTTTCGCTCGAATAATATTCTTTCTATCCTCTCGACCCTACCTACCCTATCTATCCCTAAATTTCGAGGACGAAATTCTTTTAAGTTGGGTAGGATGTAAAGCCCCTAAATTTCTACTTATTTTTATTTTATTTTATTTTGGTACTGATTTAAAATTGTTATTGTACATCGCGTAGTCGTGTTTTACGTCGCGCACAAAATTTTATTTTTGTAATTGCTCGACGAGTGCGAATATGTGTCGAGGTACATATGTTAGAAAAATATTTTATTATAAATTTTATAATATTTTTATTTTTGTATAAAAAGGTTATTTTATTCATCATTTACAAATAAATGGTGATTTGGAAATTTGGTTTAATATTTTGCGAAATGTAAAAAAAATTGTTCATTAATAAATCTTGATATTTACAAAGGCTAGTTTATGATTTAAATATTTAAAGTATTTATAATGATTTTCGAAATTAATTATTTCCATAAATATTTAACTATGAAAATAATATTTGAGATCTTGTTTACTTAATATTTGATTAAATATGGTAAATTAAATTACAAAAGATTTATTGACTTTATTTAAAAAATAGTTTAAATGAAGAAAGTATTTTTCTAGATTTGATTTGAATTGGATTGAGCTATTTTAAATCGGTTTAAATAAATAGGTGATTTATCTAATTGGGATTTAATTAACCCCAATCCCTATCCAACTGGAAATTCTCACCTCCTATAAAAGGAGAGGTACTCCTCCAGCATTTTTCCATCCACAATAACTCGTGCATCGTGTCCGCGTACGTGTCCCGCTCTTATTCCATATTTTACATCTACATTTTCCAATCACGGTGTCGACAACCCGACACGATAAATCTATCCTATCCGATAAACAGCTCCTCATCACATGCCGTCGCCACTCGCCTCCACAGCCAGCAATACCGACCCAGCAACCATCACCAACATCGTCATCATCTCCACCACACCTCTTCACGGCCACCACCAATACCAACACCACACCCCGTTCGTATCCGGCCGTGGCGACCACCCACGACAACCACCGCCGTACCTCCGGCTACGTCCTGCAACATCCTCCGCCATCACCACAGACAACACCACAACCACCGACACCACCGCAGGATCCACCAAAACCATCAGAGAAATAGAAAAGAAGAGAAACCCCAATCGCACCGCACAGGAGACTCACCTGCCGCCTCCGCCGCAGCGTGGTCGTTTCCGAGTCGCTGCGGTCCTCCGGCGCCCCCACCGACGATCGGATCCTCCGCGCCTCGCCACGCACGACGCGCGCCCAAACCCCGGCGTCGTCCGCGGACCCCTCGCACGGGCCACCACCGTTGCCGGTGGCCGAGCCTTGTCCAGTGCACCGCTCCCTCGTGTCCGTCAATCCCCGGGCAAACCCCCATCGCCGCCTCGTCAGATCCGGCGTCGCTCCTTTCCCGGCCGCCCCTCCACGTTTGGCCTCGCAGCCCATTGTCCAGCGCCGCGATCGCGCTGAGCCGGCCGCGCGGAGACGTCGATCTCCTCCGCCCCTTGCCTGAAGCCCGCGCCGCTCCTCTGCCCCTTTTCCGCCGACCGTCCGCCGCTGGATCTCCGCGGGAGACGCGTCTGACCGCCCGCCAGGACCCCAGCGCCGCCGGCCGTACTCGCCTCCACCAGGTCGCCGCCCTCTCTTCCCGTGCTCCGTCTGCCTTCCTCGCCGACGCGTGGCGCGCCGGAGATCGCCAGGTGAAACCCACTGCTTCCCATCTCTCTTCCTCTCTCTCTCTCGAAATCAATGGGGGGGATCACTGAACAATGGGGTTTTTGATCTTTTTTACTGTTAATATTATTATTAGTTTATTAGTTTTATTATTATTATTAAATTATATTATTATTATTATTATTAAAATGATTACTATTATCATTTTGATTATTATTATCATATTATTATTCTTTCTATTATTATGATTTTCTATACCAAATCTTAATGTATAAATTCATTGTATATTATTACTACTAATATTTGATGTTTTGTTAATAACACTATCATTATTATTATTAAGTAGTACAAAATATTGTCTAGCTAAGTTTAAGCAAATTTTAAATATTATTTCCGAGTTGGTGTATATATATAGGTGATAATTTTTGGTCTAAGTGATGTAGTAATATTTTAAATAATTATCGAAAAATGTATTTTAAATTGGGGAAATATAGTATTTACCTAAAATCATATTTTACAACGTGGAGTACTTTTTGCCTAAAAATATTTGTGATTTAAGTATTTTCCCTAAAAACCAATTTTTACGAATAAAAATCTAGTTTAAATTATTATTATAAATAATTTCTAAAAATTTGTATACGCGTCTGCCTTCACAAATCTACCTCAATAACCATCGATGATCATGACTAATATTGTCTTCTTACTTCCTCGCGAATTCGGACCATGTTCCACCGACCATGGCTATTGACAGAACAGGACTTGTGGGATCATTGCACCACACCAGACGACACACCAGGCAAGATACCTTGCCATTATTTACTGTTTATAGTTTGTCTGCATTTTATTTATATATCACTGTTTATTTATTTCCTGTTCTTACAGTTCTAGATTTACTACATGTTCAGTGATATTGGCTAAATTGTTATTATTCTTTGATTGCATGTGAACCTAGAGTTAAGGGACTACCGTCTGTAGTATATTGTATATCCCTTGACACAGTTGTACCACGAGGATGTGTGAGATGAGGTCATGTAGAGGTTGCGTATGGGCTGATCCCCCATGTGCATGCGTTAGGACTAACTGCTAATAGAGGCAAGTTAGGAGACTTAGCAGTTAGTAGAGAAATATGGTCGTGGATGCGACTTGGTAGGAACATTTGGGTGGGGAGGACAATACCTGACATATGGGCTTCGTTTGCACTTCCTTTGTAACCCGAAAGCTCCGCCGGAGATACGGGTATGAGCCTCTCAGGTTGGCCACTGTCGTTTTTAAACGTCATGCTCTCGGTCACTGGTGCCCAAGTGGGGACTATACCAGATCCCATTTACAGCCAGGGCTTATGCGTCGAAGGATTGTTTCTCAACTACATGATCACTTTAGTATGGTTAGATTACCTTATTGTGTCTTGTCACTTTCTTTGATTGTGGCATATTTATATTCAGTTATGTGGCATGTTGATGTATCTTGTTACGTCCCTCTGAGGACCTGGTTATCTCGCCAGGTGTGTATTTCGTGATTTCTTGCAGGTGCTCTAGCTAAGGCCATTCTTTCCTTCGTGGTGATTGCTCTTAGACTCGCCATTGCTCTCGCTTGCTAAATTCTTTTCTTGTAAATTTTTCCATATTTAATTTGGTTGGTAGTGGACTTTGTCTCCGCCCAACTATGGTGTACATGACAAATTCAAAGTTACTTTTATATCATATTTATCTTTTTGGATGAGATTTAGTACCTTGGTTACTGCATTTACAGCTTATGTATATATACGAGGGTCCATATACTTCGTATGTATACAGCTGGCATGATTGCGTTCTAGTCCTACGTATTTTGGGACTGGGGCGTTACACTCGAACATGTGAATTATAGGCGGCCGACTATAATACAGGATGTTCATTCTTGTTTTATTTACCTATATGTGGATTGAGAGATTGTTGAGACAGCAGGTTTAGTTTACTTTCACAGCGTACTAGGATTAGGGTAAGTCTATTAAATTGGGACACTTATTCTAGCCGTACAGATGGCATGTTCATGCCTTGGGTTCTTATGTATTTTAGAACTGTGGCGTGACACTTTGTCATCTTTGTAATACAATATGCACCACATGCATCAATCCTTTTGTATCCGAACCAAGATAATCTTACCATCCTTTTATATTTGTAGAAGTATTTAGGCAACCTCACACCTTGTGGCAAGATATGTATAATCAACTATTAAGCGATTGTAGCATTCTTGGAATATATTAAAATCAGAATTGATAATTAATAGTCTTGTAACCACTTCTAGTACGAATGACAATAGAACGAGGATAAAAAAGAGTGAACGTATTCGCCAACAACTCTATAAAAGTCATAATATCGTCATTCGATGTGTCCTTCATATCAAGATAATTTGAATCACAACTAGGAATAACATTTTTTAAAACCATGTCTAAAATCTAGTCACGTCATCTTAATGGACAAAATCATTAACATACATATAAGGCTCTGACTCTGCTACTAAATGTACAAGCTCTATTATGAGTTCTATTAGTAGCAATGGCGTGAATTCCTTTGTGTACAAACGAAATGTTACGTCAACTTCTTTATGATATTGCATATTATCAAATTTTATACACTGATACATGAGGGGGAACTCCTTGGAGAACTTGAAGAAGACCTTCTATATAGTCCCACCGCATGCCTTTGGGACGACGATTGGATACACGTTATATCGTCCCACCGCACGTCTTTGACTGATACTCAAGTAGTAATTCATATCTATTTCATGGATATATATAAATAGTTTTCTAAAGATGGATACACATTATATAGTATGGAGTGGTTAGAAAAAATGCAGTATCCATTAATAGAAAGTTAAGTATCAATCAATATCAATATCTATAGATATCAATTGCTATTTAAGTATCAAATTACACTATGACACACAAACTGACATGTCCAAGTTAATTACGATAGGACATTACAAGCTATATATTTTTATTAAATCAACGTCACTCATAATTACAAAACCCTTTAATGAGAATTAAATTTTTTTAGGGTATTTTTTTTGTAAACCCCCTAAATTTTACTAAATATGTTTTTATTTTGACATATATATAATATTTATATATATATATATATATATATATATATATATATATATATATATATATATATACCTTCCGCCCGGGGAGCTTATATATATATATATATATATATATATATATATATATATATATATATATATATGCTCCCCGGGCGGAAAGCCCGGGTTCGAATCACCCCTTAAGCGCACGAGCCTAAGCTCCAGTAAGAAGGACAGAGATATTTTTTAAATATATGAGTTAAGTATATTTTTTATGCATGAATAAAAATGGAATATATTCATAATTATATTTTGAAATATATATGTACTTAGTACCTGGACTCTATAAATGGATAAAATTATGTTCTAAATATGTATATATATATATATATATATATATATATATATATATAAGAAAACCTCCCTATTTTATTCCAAAAGACTGAAAAGCGGAAGCTATATAAGTATACCAAAAGGCGCAAAATCCCGAAGCCTAACACGTATACTAACAAAAGAAGGGAAAAGAGGGATCAAAACCGGCTAGATAGGGGAAAGGAAAGAGTGCCAGAAGATAGGCTGGATGTGGTGGCAGAGAGATCTTCTCTTGCAACACTGCGTGATGGTCTCCTTAAGGAGAAGGTCTGCGGAGAATTGACGCCCCTCGTATCTCGTCTTATTGCGGTTCTTCCATATCACCCATGTAGCAGCAGCGGCTACGATCTGGTGTCCATGGGATGCCGCTCCCCAAGCTCCAATACGCTCCTCGAATCCTCCTACCCCAAGTGGCATCCTGCAACGATGGAAGAGGACGGTCTAAACCATTATCGATAGGTCACCATGGCAAAAGATACGGTCCACCGATTCCTGTTGGCGGTCGGTGCAGCATGTGCAAGCAGAAGCAAGGCTGTATCCGAGCATGGTGAGGGAGTCATCAGTAGGAAGGATCTTGCGGATAGCCCTCCTAATTATGAAGGACCACTTCTTGGGGATGCATGTCTGCCATAGCAGAGCCATGCTAGGGCACGGAGTAGGAGGGCTCCGGACTAAGCGTCTGGCCGATCTGACAGAGAAACTTCCGGAGGTCTCGGCCTGCCACCAGAACTCATCAGCGCTGACCCCTATCGTCAACCCACCGTTACGGATAGCCTCGACCGCCGCTTGGCCTGCCCAGTCTCGCACAATGGGCCAGTTCCAATCATTGTTGATAGGGTCCCACATGTCTTTGATCTTGCAGTACTTGTAGGCTTCTGAGAGATTTGGAAGTAAGGTATCTCCCACCCATCGTTCGAGAAAACTGGAAGATTCTCCATTTCCCACAACTAGCCTCATGACCGGTTCAGTAAGAGAGCGTCTATTAAGAGAACGAAGCCACGCTGCAGAAGATCTGCTGTTGGCTATGGCCATCATGGGTGGATGTGCTTGAAGTATCTGGCCTTCACGAATCTGGTCCATAGGTTCTGGGTGGTGCGAATCTTCCACCACAATTTTGTAGAAAAAGCGTTAATGATGTAGAAAAGTTTGGTGAATCCCAGGCCCCCATCGTTGGTCGGCCGTGCCATGGTGTCCCAGCTAGTCCAATGGTGTTTGTTGTTGCCGTCGCTATACCTCCAGAAGAAGTTGCTAAAGAAGCTCTCGATCAAAATGAGGACTTTATTTGGAGGTGAACACATGGCTAGGGTGTAGATGGTAACCGATGTGAGGACATGTTTGATAAGGATCATCTTGCCACCCGGGGATAGCGTGGCGTTGTGCCATCCTTCAAGCTTCTTCCTGATACGGTTAATCAGGTCCTCGAATATGCAAGAATTAGATTTGCCGTACACTAGAGGGCATCCAAGGTAGTGGAAAGGCGGGTGTTTGATGGGGAAAGAGGTAGAGTTGGCAAGGGTATCGGTGTGCTCTCTAAAGATCTTGTGGTGGGTGTAAATAATGCTTTTTTTGGGGTTGACCTTCTGGCCCGAGCACCTGGCGTACCTCTGGAGAATGTTGTGAACCACCTCCACCGACCCGGCGTCTCCAGAGGAGAAGATATGGATGTCGTCAGCAAAAGCTAGGTAGGTGATGATAGGGTAGCCACTGGCAGTATGGTAGTGGTGGAAGTTGGTGGAGCCAACTATTTTGTTGAGGTTCCTGCTCAGAGCATCGACGGTAATAATGAAGATGGTGGATGACAGCGGGTCACGTTGCCTGACCCCGTGACTCGATTTGAAAAACCCGCCAGCCTGACCGTCAATCACCGTTGAAAACCAGGAGTTGCTGATCGATCTTCACACAATGTTGGACCAGGTTTCGGAGAATCCGAAGGCTCTGAAGACCGAGATCATGAATTGCCAATCCAGTCTGTCATAAGCCTTCTCCATGTCTATGTTGATAGTAATATATTGCTCCCTCTTGCTGGAAACTTCATACAGGTGATCAGCTCCTGGGCAAGCATAATATTATCTTGGTTGTTCTTGCCTCGAATGAAGCCGCTCTGCTCCTCAGAAATTAACTTTGGAAGGAGACAAGACATGCTGGTAGCGATGATCTTGGATATGATCTTGTTGATGAATGTACAAAGGCTAATAGGACAAAAATTATAAAATGTCTCCGGGTTACTTTTCTTCGGGATGAGGATAAGGTTGGTGCTCGAGATGGCTCTACGATACCTCGTACCTTGAAAGAAGGTACTGACCGCAGCATGGATATCAACATTAATGATGTCCCAGCAGGATCTAATAAAAACTCCCGGAAACCCGTCCGGACTGGGGATGCTGTGCTCGTCTAGGGCCCAGACGACGTCTTTCACTTCTATCTCGTTCAGGGGGGACTCAAGCCGGTTATTGTCCTCGTCGTTAATGAGGTGAGGAATATCCTCTAGGAAAACCCGGTCCCTGATGACCATTTCCTTGGTGAACTGGTTGGAGTAGTATTCCGCTGCCGCCGCTTGGATGCACTTGTGGTCTTTGATTATGGACCCATTGGTGTCTGCAATTTGGTGTAGAGTGAGATTCTGCCTGCGACCGTTGACGCAAGCGTGGAAGTAGCTCGAGTTGTTGTCCCACTCACTGTCCCATTTAAGTCTAGATTTCTGCTTCCAAAAGTTGGTCTCCACTTTCAGGCAGAATTTGAGGATGGCCTTGGTGAGTTTAAGAACGGATCTGGCCACAGGGGATCTGTTATTCAAGAACCTGATTTCTGTTTGGTTGACATCATCTTCAGCCTCTCGGATAGCCTGGAAAATGTCACCGTAAGCTTGCTTGCTCCAAGCCGCAAGGGCTTTCCTCGTGGATTTGAGGTTTTTGGCCACCCGCGTTAGCGGTTAGGCATTTTTCGTATTGTTCCAGGCCTGGGAGACGATGTTCAGGAACTGGGGGTGGTGGCTCCATAAATCCAAGAAGCGAAAACCTTTTTTGCTGGTGCTCATATTACCGGTAATGACCACTAATAGGGGGACATGGTCAGACTCGGTGGCATTGAGGTTGGATAGCTTGGATGTGATCCCCATGCCATGCCATTGAGCGTTGGTTAGGGCTCTGTCCAGAGGGGAGTATTGGCGCCGATCGCCATCTTGCTTGTTGCACCAGGTAAAAGTGTTGCCAGTGAATGAAAGGGAAGAGAGGAGGGCATTGAAGATGAAGTTGTTAAAGTCTTGTATGGCCGGAAGTGGGGGAAGGACGCGCCAGTCTTTTCATCACTGCTAGTGACCGCGTTAAAGTCCCCGATGCACAGCCATGGGAAGTTGGTGTGCTGGAGGTGGATGTTCAGGAGATTGTTCCAAAGCTGTTTGCCTTCGGTGATATCACAGGTGCCATGAACTGCGGACAGGATGGCACACTTGGGTAATAATGGGTGTTCCATCCAATAGGATAGGGCTTGATGGGAGTCGTCAATGACTCCGATTTTGACGTCCTTCGAACCGAGGATCCAAATGTTGTGTCTGTCGGCGATGGCCGTTAGGAAACCGAACAACAGCTGCATGGATTTAAGTTTCTTAAAGGAGTTTTGGGTTCAAGGATAATAAGAACGTCAATCTTATGAGTTTTGGTGAGGCTGGTGATTCTCCTTTGAGTAGGTTTGTTCGCCAGACCACGGACATTCCAGGAGAGGATGTTAAGAATTATCAGTGGAGGTGGGTTTTGTAGGAACGAAATAGTAAAGCGTAATACTCTAGAGGGGGGTGAATAGAGTTGGCAGCGGAATAATGCTAATTAAAAATTGTTAGCAGCACAATCACAGAATATTAATCACAACTGAAATAAAGTAAAGACAGAGTTAAGAGAGCAAACGCAAAGACAGCGATGTATACTGGTATCCCTCTGTTGAGGACTAATCCAGTCGGCAGAACTCTTGCTACCAGTTGAATCCACTATTGAAAAAACTGCAAGTTTTCTTACGAAGTCCTTGCAACTTCTACAACGCGAGCTTTGATACGAAGAACTCGTCCAACTTCAAATGTGAAGAGGTATTCTTCAATCAAGCCTTCTGATTACAATCTCTCAGAAACTTCTAAACCGTACCGTACTGGCAAATCGACTAGAGGATTGTAATTGGCTTGGGATCTGAAATTGAAAGCTCTAGAAAACTCTTTGAAAGACTGAAAGCTTTAGATAGAGAGAAGATTGAAAGTGAATGAGTGAGTTGAAATGATCGAAATCCTTCTCTATTTATAGGAATTTCAAAGACAGACTTCTGACAGAATTCGGGCAGAATTCGGGCAGAACTCTATGAGCAAATCTCGGTCAAATTCGCAACAGCAGGAGGACCAAGTTTCAAGGATTCAAAATCACAACGGCCACTAACCGAACTCTGGCCGAACTCGGTCCGAGTTCTGTCAGGGTTTAGTTAGGGTTTTTAAAATAGCTTTTTGGTGATTTTTGAAAACCTTTTTGTAAACCTTTTTGAGAGGTCATTTTAAAAATATTTTGAACTCATTTGAGGGTAGCCTATTTGCCAGTACGACTCGGTGTACAATATATTCCTAGACTCAAATAAAATGAAAATACACTGCATAAGGAATTACAGACTCGAGTAGTCAAATAGATCTTCGGTCTTGAATTCAGTGGATAGCCATTCTTGATCATGTTCAAGAGTCCGAGATGTCCCGACTAGCTTTGTATATCCAGACAGAGTTTATTCAATTATTAAAATCAAGTTTGACCATATGACCAAATGGGCCAACAATCTCTCCCATTTTGATAATTAACAAACTATGAATGATATAACATTAAGCTTGTTCAAAAATATCAAAAAGTATAATTGTTCATATCCTGTATTATCTCAAAATAAATAAATATTAGATCTTTAATTTTCTCCCCCTTTGTCACTTAGCAAAATAATTGCAAAAGATGAAGCTCTCCCGCAATCAAATGCATAAGTAACAAATAGTGGGAAAACATATATAAAAGAAATAAGGCATAAAACTAGAGAAATATCACAGGCATGTATTGTAAGAAAAATTATCACAGGCATGTAATTTCACAGGCAGTTATAAAGAATGAAGCAATATAAAAAATAGTTCTAGCATAAACTGAAACTGAAATATAGTGCTGAAATAAACTGAATGCCATAAACTGAGGCATAATAAACATGTCCATGAAAGAAAAGAGTACTAAAGCATACTAAAAAGTGCTAATAAAAAAGTACTAATAATAACTTGGAATGTCGAAGCATTTCCAAGTGTACAATAAAATATCACTCAAAATCATATAGTCACATCTCCTCATCATCATCCTCATCATCATCATCAGCAGCTCGACCAGCATGTCCTGATGTACCAGCTCCAGAGGTACCAGCGCCAGAAGGATGTGGAGGGGCGCCAGCATAGAACTCACCAACATAATCACGATGTGGAGCACGGTCAGAACGGTACCAATCATAGGCATTACCGGGCTGGAAGTAGGCATGAACAACCTCATCCTCACAGCGGTAACCGGAGAAAGCTGGATCTCTAGGGATGGAACTGGCTGAATGACCAGTCTGGGCGAAACGAAGATCAGCTAAGGAGTTTGCAAGCGCCTGATAACGGTTGACGTCGCGGAACTCACGCTCGCGAGCCATATCCGTCATCGAGACGTGCAAAGCAGATAAATACTGATGTATGCCCTCAAATGTCATGGCATACTGATGAGGTGGTGGAGGAGGTGCAGTCGGAGGAGCAGGAGGTGGAGCTGAAGCAGTCATGCTACGACGAGATAACTGAAGAAACTTGGGCTCAGGGTCCTGAGTACAAGTCGACAGATCGATATCGAAGCGCTGAAAGATGCGTGGGAGAATCATCGCGTAAGAGAGATTTCTATCTCTTGCACGACAACGACCCATCATCTGAATCATGGTCTTAGGGACAAAAAATGGAATCCCCTTAAGAATGTGGTACATGGCGGACAGCTCAAGCGAAGTCACATCATCCTTTGAAGTAGATTTTGGAAGGATAGTGGAATAGATGATGCGATGCAATTCATAGTTAAACAAGTTCAGGTTGTTAGCCTTGAACTTTCCAGAGCGTACTCTTTCAGCTGCACAGAGTTCTGCTTTGAAACTGGTGAGTGTCGTACCTTCGGGAAAATCAAATTCAATGATGTCAACTAGCGTTGTACCTTCGTTAGGGATACCAAGGATCTCCGCTAAGAGGTCATCATTGAAATTGATATCAATACCTCCAACACGAGTACTCACATCAAAAGTGTTTAATATGAGATTGCAATAAAATAATCTAATAGCATTAGTTGTATAGGGAAGCAGATTTTAACAAAAAGATGTAACCCAAATGCCTCAAATAAATGACGATGATTAGGAAATATAGTCCATTTGATTGGAGTGCCTGTGCATATGGATCTCATGGAGAAGTCTCCATACCACAGTAGGGCTTGGTCTAGGGTTTGAAAGAAAAACCCGTCGAACGCACCGTCGCTCGTTTGGACCGGCGAGAAGAGGGAATCCGTATGCGGATGCGAAGATGACCCTTCCTCACTAGGGTTCGTCTTCTTCCTCTTTGATGGATTGAATTTGGGTGCCATTTGTGCAAATTGAAATAAAAATGCACTAATTGAAAAGTGGAGAAAGATGGGGTTATACCTCCCGAAATCAAAGTATGTCGAAGAGAACGACGAACTCCGCAAGAGTCCAAATTTTGGATTGATTTCGCCACTTGGATTGGAAGAATGAGGGTGGTGAAAAGCTAGGGTTCGGGGCTCCTTCGCGGCTGCTGCTGCTGTTGTGATTAGTTTGGAAGCAATGAAGAAGAAGTGCTGCTCGGGTTCTGTATATATTACCTGATACCCTTAACCGAACTCAGGCCGAATTCGGTCAGAGCTCTGGCCGAATTCGCCTAGGGTTCTTTAAAGTTGATTTTTGCCATTCTTTTTCATTGTCTCATTTCAAATATTTAATTCAAAGATTAGTCATTTCAACTTCAATTAACATAATTAATATTATTTTATAGATTAAATGTCGTTACACAGCGACTGTTTCAGATTAGCTACAGGAGTACTGTCCTAGCTGGCGGAGGTTCACCGGAGAACTCTTAAGTAACGCTTCGCTTCAATCGTAGTTGTGGTGACAGACAGACTCTTTATTGGCTTGTCTCTAACACAGTTTTTGCGTAATGATATATAATCATAAAACAAAATTAATTAATATTATTGACGTCCAAAATTCCTAATTCTCGACGTAAATAATTGAAACGATCTTCCGCTAGAGGTTTAGTGAAGATGTCAGCTAGTTGATTTTCAGTATCTATGTACACAAGGTTTATATCTCCATTTTGATGATGATCTCTAAGAAAGTGATGTCGAATCTTGATATGTTTAGTACGAGAGTGACATACTGGATTCTTAGTCAAATGAATAGTGCTCGTGTTATCACAGAAAATGGGAATATGTGTGTAAAATAAATCATAGTCTTCTAGGGTTTGTTTCATCCACAAAATCTGAGCACAACAACGTCCTGCGGCGATGTACTCAGCCTCTGTTGTTGATAGGGCTACAAAATTTTGCTTTTTACTAAACCATGAGACTAAAGCCTTGCCTAAAAAATGACATGTGCCACTGGTACTTTTTCTATCAACTTTGCATCCAGCAAAATCTGCATCCGAATAACCAATAAGGTCAAAGGACTTAGATTTGGGATACCACAAGCCAACAGAAGAAGTGCCCTTAAGGTATCGAAAGATACACTTAACTGCGGACAGATGTGATTCCTTTGGGTTAGCTTAAAAACGTGCACACAGGCAAACACTAAACATTATATCTGGACGACTAGCAGTTAAATAAAGTAAACTACCAATCATACCTCGATACTTACATGTGTCGACTGGCTTGCCTTGTTCATCTGAATCAAGCTTTGTAGAAGTCGCCATTGGAGTGCCAATAGGTTTGACATTGTCCAGATCAAACTTCTTTAGCAGGTCTTTTGTATACTTGGCTTGATTTATAAATGTCCCATTATCAGTTTGTTTGATTTGCAATCCGAGGAAGAATTTCAGCTCTCCTCATCTCAAACTCATTCTGCATACACTTAGAAAATTCTTGACACAGAGATTCATCAGTAGATCCAAATATAATATCATCAACATAGATTTGAATTAAAAGAAGTTTGCCATTAAAAGACTTAATAAACAGTGTAGTGTCAACCTTGCCTTTTGAAAAACCGTTGTCAAGTAGAAAAGAGCTTAAACGATCATACCAAGCACGAGGGGCTTATTTTAAACCGTATAAGGCTTTTTTCAACTTGAAAACATGATCAGGATTTTTGAAATCCGTGAAACCTGGAGGTTGTGCTACAAAAACTTCTTCTTTTATAAAACCATTTAAAAAAGCACTCTTGACATCCATTTGAAATAGTTTGAAATCATGAAAACACGCAAATGCATATAACATGCGAATGGATTCTAATCTCACAACTGGGGCATAAGTCTCATCGTAGTCGATATCTTCTTCTTGATTGTATCCTTGAGCTACGAGTCGAGCCTTATTACGAGTCACTAAACCATTCTTATTTAGTTTATTTCGGAATACCCAACAGATGCCAATGATCGGATGATCAATAGGCCTGGGAACAAGTTTCCAAACTTGATTTCGTTCAAATTGGTTTAATTCCTCTTGCATAGCATCTATCCAAAAACTATCACTACATGCTTCATCAATAGATTTGAGTTCTAGCCGTAAAATAAATACAACACTAGAAACAATATCTGTACTGGATGTACGAGTACTTACTCATTTGGTAATATCACCAATTACCAAATCTTTTGGATGATCAGCTATAAATTTTAATCTTTTCGGTAGATTCTGAAGGTAGCTGGTTCCTGGATCTTCTCTAGGAGGTTCAGCTAGTGCAGAGCTTGGTTGAGGATCAGCTGATGTTGAGCTTGGTACAGTTGGGTCTTCGTCATTGTCATCGATCGTCATCTGATTTAGTTCATCAAAGGTGACGTTGATTGACTCTTCGATGATCATGGTTCTTTTGTTGAAGACTCTGTATCCTTTGCTCTTGGCCGCATAACCTAAAAATATACCTTCATCGGCCTTTTCATCAAATTTTCCCAAATTATCTTTTGTATTAAGAATAAAACATTTACAACCAAATATTCTAAAGTATGAAATATATGGAATTCTATCAAACCATAACTCAAATGGAGTCTTCTTCGATTTGGGTCAAATTAGAACTCTATTGAGTACAAAGCAAGCTGTATTGACAGCTTCAGCCCAGAAATATTTGGGTAGACTAAACTGGTTTAACATTACTCTGGCCATTTTGGTTAGAGTTCTGTTCTTACGTTCCACAACTCCATTTTGTTGTGGAGTCCTAGGGCAGGAGAACTCGTGTACAAAATCGTGTGTGTCACAAAATTGCTCAAAATCAGCATTCTCGAATTTGCCTCCATGATCGCTTCTTATGCGAGTGATCGTGTAACCTTTTTTATTCTGTACTTTCTTACAAAAGACGACAAATTCGGATAATGCATCATTCTTGCGTGTCAAGAAATATACCCACGTGTATCTAGAGAAATCATCTACAATTACGAAAGCATAAAGTTTACCTCCGAGGCTAGCAACTCTGCTAGGACCAAATAAGTCCATATGAAGCAATTGTAGAGGTCTAGTAGTACATACTGCGTTTACTGACTTGAATGTGGATCTGGTAGCTTTGTTCTTTTCACATTGGCTGCATACCTAGTCCTTCTTGAATGTAATATCCGGTAAACCGCGTACTAGCTTCTTTGTGGATAATCTTGAGATCGTATCCATATTAGCGTGACCGAGTCTCATATGCCACAGATGACTCTCATCACTCTTGGCCATTAAGCATCTACCTGAAATATTAGTTTCTTCTAACAAATAAAATATATATATATTATCTTCCCTGATACCTTCAAAGATAGTACTACCAGTTGAGTTATCAACTATAGTACATTTGTCTTTGCCAAAGTTGATGCCATAACCATGATCAGCTAGATGACTTATGCTGAGTAGATTATGTTTCAACTCGGTAACCAGACAGGCATCCATAATCACAGGATAGGGAGACTTGCCAACATCACCGATACCAATAATATACCCTTTCAAGTTATTACCGAAGGAGACATAGCCTTCCTTCTTTTTCTTCGACAGTGTTGCAAATAGGGTAGCGTCACCGGTCATATGCCGTGAGCAACCGCTGTCGAGGATCCATTTGCTTCTAGCATGTGAAGGGTGTTCCACCTACAAAACAGTTTGCAGATGAAACCTTTGGTACCCATTTCTTGTAGGGTCCTGAATTGTTAGCTTTAGGTATCCAAGCATAAACATTTAAATCAACAAGCTTTCTCATTCTACATGCAGATGAAATATGACCGATGAGGCCACAATAATAACATTGTGCATGTCGAGTGTTGAAAGCTGAGTGGTGTACATGGTTGGTAGGTTTTGTCACGACCCGCACCTACTGTGAGGGTACAAGAGCGTAACGCCAGCCTACGCCGTAGTGTCGGCGGTAGAACGCTGTTCTAGGTCATGAACTATAACTAACATAATATGAATACTCTCCATAAGGAGGCCAACACAGAGGTACAACTCAATCACAATCTAAGGCAGGATGTAGCACGATAAAATAGATAAGAGAAATCCTCAAACTGAGGTACAACAGAGATGGACAACAATCTCAACATCTCTACAATATACAACTTTAAATCAATGACAACAGCTAGACATGAAAAGAAGAACAGACTAAGCTAACTATACTATGCAAGGGTGCCATCCTCAGCAGCTGCCTGAACCTCCCCGGGGGTCCAGGTCGCGAGTGTCATCTAGGCAAGGTCCAAGTAAGGGGTGCAGGGTTCCTCATCATCCTCTGTAAAATTTTCAACAGGTCCAGTCAGGACAGGAGCGAGCACAGTACATCTCAACAGTTCATAGCAGGTTAGAAAATATAATCATGCAGTAAAGTAAGATATAAATACTGAAGGAAATGCAGTATGTAAACAGAGAGAGAACTGTAATAGAAATATCTACTATAAGTAGAGAGCTACCAGTGACTAGTGATTCAGAGTAAAATATAAACATGTGAATGGCATAGGAGATTCATGACCACAGCTAAGAGAGTGATTCATGAATACAGCTACTGGGATAATATTCACATGTCTATTTCTACTCCCCCATCCACAATCGATACACAAAGATCTGTTCAAGTTATGTTAAGATTCGTGAAACTTCACATGGCTCATAAATGAGTGATACGTGAAGGCGATTCATGATGGCTCTGTGAACATGAGAGTACATGTGTCACAAGCGATTCGTGAATCAGAGGAAGCATAGAGATAAGTGATGATTCATGAAACGCACAAAATATGCAGTATCCGATGCTCCCGAGGGGGATAACATCTCATGAAAAGATCCATATAGTACCAATCCGTGTGACCATCATGACAGTATCAAGTAAGGTAATTTAAAGCAGAAAAATAATTCTAAACAGGATATAAAATGATCAGAGAATGTACTCGCCTCGTATCTGAATGTCTGAAGTAAATGTACCGTCCGAGATGAGGTACCTGACTCCTAGTTAGAGCAACACAAGTCAAGATGTATACAGAGGGTGATATATGAAATGTACAATGCATCTGCATGCTGTCTAGGTCAAACTAGACTAAAGTCAACTCTTGGTCAACCCTAGTCAACTAGACTAGTCAAACTAGGTCAAGTCCTAGCCCAACAAGTCTAATAAGTCCCACTAGGCCTAACCAAGCCTAGTCTAGCAATCACACACCAATCACAAGGCTATACAAGCTAACATAAACCACACATCAAGGCACATTCACATTTAGCTATTTATCATGGAATTTATATATGGCTATATCTATATATGATTATACCTATATATATAGGATTACATATATTTATACAACATTATATATATAGAGAGAGTTAAAGAGGGAAAGAGCTTGTATTTTGAAAGGGCCATGTGGTTAGGGTGTGTATACATGAAGGTGTATAGCAAAAATGGTTCAAACACTAGCTAACTATACATGGCATCTAATGTATATTCCTATACCTATATACAATCACATATAATGCATACATATGTAGAAGGGCATGGAAACAAGGCACATGTATGTGTGAGTGTTACTTGTGAGAGGGAAGAGAAGTGGCATGGTGTCAATGACATGAGAGTGTACATGGTGTGAGTGTTACCTTGGAATAGGAATAAAACAGTGCATTGCAAAACAGTGTGGTAGGGTCACATGGGAAAACAGGAATTGACAGTGTGTGTGTACAAATACAAAACAGTGTGGCATAGTGACAATGTAGTGTAAACCTGTGTGTGTATAAGGGTATTTGGGAATGTGTGTACAAATAGGAAATAGAAGACAGTGAGCTATCATTACCAACACAAGCATGAGAATCAACACTCAATAATAAGGAAAGGAAATAAATTCCAGATTTTTGGGATTCCTGTCAATTGATTGACAGTTAATCACTTGAATTAAAATCAGTAAGTCAATGCATGAGAATTCAGTCATGGCAACTAGATTTCTAAAACAGTTAAAAAAACTGGAAAACAGTGGTTAAGTGTCATAGAGTGTCAAGGGGGTGAGGATACCTATGTGTGTGTATGACAAGGTGGAGTGTGTTAGAGAGGAATGTGTGTGACAGGGAGTTTAGGATAGAGTGTGTGTTCAGGTGCATATGTGTGTGTGGTATACAAGGCTGTGTGTTTACATGAGAACCCAGGTGACAGTGAATACATGTGAGGATTTATCATAGGAATTAGCATTAGAAATCAGTGAGTTAATACAATTTTCATGAATGAATCCTAGTATCAAGACTTGGCTAAAACAGGATTAACAATTGACAGTTTATAACCCAAGGTGAACCTATTCTCAGGTTTCACATCATCCAGGTTTCAAGTTATATGAAAACTAACAAGGACAAGGGGAGAACTGAGATCTCCAACTGGAAACCCAGGTTTCAACTTATGTTATCATGGATAACAGGATTTGAAACATACTTCCAAATTTTAGCACACACACATTCATCCCATCCCAAAGCCATTCGAAAATCAGTAAAAAAGAAGAAGGAAGAATCCATATCAGTTGACAGTATAGGCATTACATGGGTTCTCAGATTTCACACAAGTAATTCTCAGATTTATAATGAGGAAATGGAACCCAATTCTCAGGTAATTAGTGACATATCTCAGTTTTTATTCAATCTTCATATAGCAATCCTAAAGCCAAATTTGAAAACCCAACTCATGAATCAACTTAACAGTAAACAAATACATGTGTATGTGAATTAGCATGGTAAATCAACATCAAGAGTTCAGGTGTCCTCAGTTTAGTGAATGACAGTATATTACAAATACATACTAATTCTTGGATTTAACTCAGGTTCCAGTATCCTGTGCGTAGCAGGGAACCATAGTGTGTGGGTGTAATGTCCTTCACAGATTTGTAAACAGGTAACAGTGTATGATGTATGGTTAGATAGTTTAAGCAAAACAGTGAATCATGAAATTCCAGGAATGAGAGAAATGACAGTTCAATCCAAAACCAATTGCAAATTTTGAAAACTAAAAAAAATCCATGCTAATATCAACCTAACATATTAGCTAATTCCAGATGTATATAAGTGAATCTACATTCAATATAGCCCACAATCCAATCAGTAACATACATTAAATCCCCAACCCGACTGCCAGTTAAATATCAGGAACATGAGAATTTTACCATTTCGAATCTAATTTAACAATTAAAAATATCAATCAGAGGGTTGGTAAACATTGTGTCATGCATACATGTGTCAAACATGGTGTTTATGTCCAAACAAGTGGACACAAACGTGTCCAAAACACTAATTTACACAGACTGTGAAAGTACTGCGCAGGCAGCCTCGTGCACGTGTGTGAATCGGGCTAGGACACGACACACACATCAAAAAGTGTCGTGCACATGTCCACAGCTAGGGTAGGTCTATGTGTTCGTGTACACGTGTCTGTCTCATGTCTACGTGAGTCGTGTCGAGAGTTTGGAACGCGTATCAGTGGCGTTTTCACGTGCATGTGCAGCAGTGCGCGATCCGTGCGCGTACGATTTCTCCCAAACCACTGAACAAGAACCCATAAAAATTTGTGAGCCTCGTGTCCGTCACCTAAACAGTGTTCACACAAAATTTTGTGTCCAGATGTGTCGTGTACAGGGAGTTATAGCCCCCGAGTAGCAGGGCATGTGCGTCGTGTCTCGTGCAGCGAGTTCATGTCCATTTTGGACACGGACTCAGCTCGATATGAGCTCAGAGCTTGGGGGTTCGAAAGCAGACATCAAGGGCCAGAAATCTATTCAAACAGAATTTAAAAATAAGAAGAATTTATTCACTCAAGCATTTCATCGAACACATGCACCCTAACACTAATTCGTGTCCTATACGGACACGAAACGGACACGACTCAATACGAAACCAATACCTACGGCTAGGGGACACCTAGGGCTGTTCAAATATGCCAGAAAACTGGAATTTCATGGAGAGAATGAGAAGTTACCGATTGGTGTTCTTCTCCAAAGAAATCTTCAAAATGGGGGATCCTTCTTGCTAATCCCAAAGCTCCAAATTGTCCCAAATTTGAGAATGACCTCCATGAACAGAAAGTATACCTAAATTAGAACCTATTGCAATTTGTTTGAGAGAAAAAGGAGATCAAATGGAATTTCTATGAATTTCTAAAGTTGGGAAAATACCTCCTCCTTAAGCTTGTTCTTTCCTAAAAGAGGCTAGCCCTAAATGGAAGAGAGTATAAATAGGGGTGGGGTTCCCAATGTGGCTGGCCATAGTGGGTTAGGGTAAGGGTTTAGTGATGGGCTATGGGCTTGGGCCTCTATGGGCTTTAGGGCTAGTTATTGATTTAAGTTTTAATCACAAGTCATGGCTTATGACTTGAATCTAACTTAAGTCAAATAACCATACCATGGGTCAACTCTAGTCTAACTAGGGTTACATGACCTAACCAAGTCCAAACACAACTAGGGTTAGCTTCTAGGTTAGCCTACCAAGGTCATTGCTAGTCAAAGTCAACCTAGTCAACCCTCATTCAAACAATTCCAAAATAAATTCTAAAAATTCCCATAAATTCAAATAAATTATAATAAATCCAAATAACCCTAAAAATGTCAAAAATACCCTAATCACATGGCTAGGCTCTAGGGTAGGCAGTATCTACTAATCACTAGCACAACACCAAAATTATAAGTCATAAATTTAAATAGTTTAAAATTAATTAAAAATCACTAAAAATTCTAATATGAAATAAATATCATTAATTAATAATTATAATTACAAAATTTCAAAATTACCCTCTTCTGCAAAATTGGGTGTTACAATCCTACCCACCTTATAAAAATTTTGTCCTCAAAATTAAGATGGTAGCAGTCCTTCTAGGTCAAACACCCCACAATCAAAGTCTCAAACATACCGTTAGATAATCATATGCGTCTGTCCAAAATCATGTTGTCCAGAGTCTTTATCATGCTAGTGAGCAAGGCTACGATAATTACAGAGTCCTTGACTAAGGTACGTACCCTTAGGTTCATGGTATTTAAAATTTTTGCATTGCCGCATGCGACGACGAAAACCATAAATTCTCATACCCGAGAAATACATCCAAAATCTGACTATATGTCCTTACTATGCCAACTAACACGACCAACGAAGATTCTAGATTCCATAACTGAGGTGACCTAGCCCATATGATTTTCTCAGAAGAAAAACAAACATAATAAAAGAACAACATGACAAAATTAATCAATCAACAAGGAACAGATGGAATCAAATTTTAAGGTAATTATAAAAGACAATTGCAGAAATGGAATTAAGAAGATCGGAACTTGCAGCAAGGTCTCCAACGGTCCATGCATCCTCGACTGTCCTGACGATAGATCGCCCTGCTGGTTTCTTCCAGCCTGATGCTGATACTGCACAAATCTCTGCTGCTGATGCTGCATGAATCGCTGCTGCTGAGAGAAATCAGAAATGACGGAAGAAAATCTCTGTACAGATAGAGGTGCACCTCCAATGTAGCAGAAATGCCAACCTGAGTCGGCACAACAGGAGCTGCGGTCTCGAGGCCCTGATGAACAGGACGAGAGGTAGCCAGCCTCTCGATAGTATCCCTCGAACCGAAGCGATGAGATCGTGTCTTCACAACCATCGTGAAAACAGATCAAAATAAGAAATAATTTCTGAGAATGAAGCAAAAATTCAAAGGAGGACAGTTTATATTCAAGGGGAGTCAATAAGCAACAATTTTTAGACAAAAGGGATCTGATTAAGAGTTTTTCCTAATGTGATTGAGTACCTCAAAATATCGTAATCCTACTGCAGGCTGTAGTGATACTCTAGTTCGAATACCACTACATAAACTCGACCTGCATGGGCCACCACTAAAAACGTGTCACGACCCGCACCCACTGTGAGGGTACGAGAGCGTAACAATGCCCAGCCTACGCCGCAGTGTCCGCGGTAGAACGCTGTTCTTGGTCATGAACTATAACTAACATAATATGAATACTCTCTATAAGGAGGCCAACACAGGGGTACAACTCAATCACAATCTAAGGCAGAATGTAGTACGATAAAATAGATAAGAGAAATCCTCAAACTGAGGTACAACAGAGATGGACAACAATCTCAACATCTCTACAATATACAACTCTGAATCAATGACAACAGCTAGACATGAAAAGAAGAACAGACTAAGCTAACTACACTATACAAGGGTGCCATCCTCAGCAGCTGCCTGAACCTCCCCAGGGGTCCAGGTCGCGAGTGTCATCTAGGCAAGGTCCAAGTAAGGGGTGCAGGGTTCCTCATCATCCTCTGTAAAATTTTTAACAGGTCCAGTCAGGACGGGAGCGAGCACAGTACATCTCAACAGTTTATAGCAGGTTAGAAAATATAATCATGCAGTAAAGTAAGATATAGATACTGAAGGAAATGCAGTATGTAAACAGAGAGAGAACTGTAATAGAAATATCTACTATAAGTAGAGAGCTACCAGTGACTAGTGATTCAGAGTAAAATATAAACATATGAATGGCATAGAAGATTCATGACTACAGCTAAGAGAGTGATTCATGACTACAGCTACTGGGATAATATTCACATGTCTATTTCTACTCTCCCATCCCCAATCGATACACAAAGATCTGTTCAAGTTATGTTAAGATTCGTGAAACTTCACATGGCTCATAAATGAGTGATACGTGAAGGTGATTCATGATGGATCTGTGAACATGAGAGTACATGTGTCACAAGCGATTCGTGAATCAGAGGAAGCATAGAGATACGTGATGATTCGTGAAACGCACAAAACATACAGTATCTGATGCTCTCGAGGAGGATAACATCTCATAAAAAGATCCATATAGTACCAATCCGTGTGACCATCGTGACAGTATCAAGTAAGGTAATTTAAAGCAGGAAAATAATTCTAAACAGGATATGAAATGATCAGAGAATGTACTCGCCTCGTATCTGAATGTCTAAAGTAAATGTACCGTCCGAGATGAGGTACCTGACTCCTAGTTAGAGCAACACAAGTCAAGATATATACAGAGGGTGATATATGAAATGTACAATGCATCTGCATGCTGTCTAGGTCAAACTAGACCAAAGTCAACTCTTGGTCAACCCTAGTCAACTAGACTAGTCAAACTAGGTCATGTCCTAGCCCAACAAGTCTAATAAGTCCCACTAGGCCTAACCAAGCCTAGTCTAGTAATCACACACCAATCACAAGGCTATACAAGCTAACACAAACCACACATCAAGGCACATTCACATTTAGCTATTTATCATGGAATTTATATATGGCTATATGTTTTTTTTATTATACATATATATATATGATTACATATATTTATACAACATTATATATAGAGAGAGAGTTAAAGAGGGAAAGAGCTAGTATTTTGAAAGGGCCATGTGGTTAGGGTATGTATACATGAAGGTGTATAGCAAGAATGGTTCAAACACTAGCTAACTATACATGGCATCTAATGTATATTCCTATACCTATATACATTCACATATAATGCATACATATGTAGAAGGGCATGGAAACAAGGCACATGTATGTGTGAGTGTTACTTGTGAGAGGAAAAAGAAGTGGCATGGTGTCAATGACATGAGAGTGTACATGGTGTGAGTGTTACCTAGGAATAGGAATAAAACAGTGCATTACAAAACAGTGTGGTAGGGTCACATAGGAAAACAGGAATTGACAGTGTGTGTGTACAAATACAAAACAGTGTGGCATGGAGACAATATAGTGTAAACCTGTGTATGTATGAGGGTATTTGGGAATGTGTGTGCAAATAGGAAATAGAAGACAGTGAGCTATCATTACCAACACAAGCATGAGAATCAACACTCAATAATAAGGAAAGGAAATAAATTCCAGATTTTTGGGATTCCTGTCAATTGATTGACAGTTAATCTCTTGAATCAAAATCAGTAAGTCAATGCATGAGAATTCAGTCATGGCAACTAGATTTCTAAAACAGTTAAAAAAACTGGAAAACAGTGGTTAAGTGTCCTAGAGTGTCAAGGGGGTGAGGATACCTATGTGTGTGTATGACAAGGTGGAGTGTGTTAGAGAGAAATGTGTATGACAGGGAGTTTAGGATAGAGTGTGTGTTCAGGTGCATATGTGTGTGTGGTATACAAGGCTGTGTATTTACATGAGAACCCAGGTGACAGTGAATACATGTGAAGATTTATCATAGGAATTAGCATTAGAAATCAGTGAGTTAATACAATTTTCATGAATGAATCCTAGTATCAAGACTTGGCTAAAACAGGATTAACAATTGACAGTTTATAACCCAAGGTAAACCTATTCTCAGGTTTCACATCATCCTGGTTTCAAGTTATTTGAAAACTAACAAGGACAAGGGGAGAACTGAGATCTCCAACTGGAAACCCAGGTTTCAATTTCTGTTATCATGGATAACAAGATTTGAAGCATACTCCCAAATTTCAGCACACACACATTCATTCCATCCCAAAGCCATTCGAAAATCAGTAAAAAAAGAAGAAGGAAGAATCCATATCAGTTGACAGTATAGGCATGACATGGGTTCTCAGATTTCACACAAGTAATTCTCAGATTTATAATGAGGAAATGGAACCCAATTCTAAGGTAATTAGTGACATAATCTCAGTTTTGATTCAATCTTCATATAGCAATCCTAAAGCCAAATTTGAAAACCCAACTCATGAATCAACTTAACAGTAAACAAATACATGTGTATGTGAATTAGCATGGTAAATCAACATCAAGAGTTCAGGTGTCCTAAGTTTAGTGAATGATAGTATATTACAAATACATACTAATTCTTGGATTTAACTCAGGTTCCAGTGTCCTGTGCGTAGCAGGGAACCATAGTGTGTGGGTGTACTGTCCTTCACAGATTTGTAAACAGGTAACAGTGTATGATGTATGGTTAGACAGTTTAAGCAAAACAGTGAATCATGAAATTCCAGGAATGAGAGAAATGACAGTTCAATCCAAAACCAATTGCAAATTTCGAAAACTAAAAAAATCCATGCTAATCTCAACCAAACATATTAGCTAATTCCAGATGTATATAAGTGAATCTACATTCAATATAGCCCATAATCCAATCAGTGAATATATATTAAATCCCCAACCCGACTTCTAGTTAAATATCAGGAACATGAGAATTTTCCCATTTCGAATCTAATTTAACAATTAAAAATATCAATCAGAGGGTTGGTAAACATTGTGTCATGCATACATGTGTCAAACATGGTGTTTGTGTCCAATCAAGTAGATACAAACGTGTCCAAAATACTAATTTACACAGACTGTGAAAGTACTGCACAGGCAGCCTCGTGCACGTGTGTGAGTCAGGCTACGACACGACACACACATCAACAAGTGTCGTGCACATGTCCACAGCTAGGGTAGGTCTATGTGTTCGTGTACACGTGTCTATCTCGTATCCACGTGAGTCGTGTCGAGAGTTTGGAACGCATATCAGTGGCATTTTCACGTGCGTGTGCAGCAGTGCGCGATCCGTGCACGTGCGATTTCTCCCAAACCACAGAACAAGAACCCATGAAAATTTGAGAGCCTCGTGTCAGTCACCTAAATAGTGTCCACACAAAATTTCGTGTCCAGATGTGTTGTGTACAGGGAGTTAGAGCCCCCGAGTAGCAGGGCATGTGCGCCGTGTCTCGTGCAGCGAGTTCGTGTCTATTTTGGACACGGACTCAGCTCGATATGAGCTCAGAGCTTGGGGGTTCAAAAGCACACATCAAGGGCTAGAAATCTAATCAAACAGAATTTAAAAATAAGAAGAATTTACTCACTCAAGCATTTCATCGAACACATGCATCCTAAAACTGATTCGTGTCCGATACGGACACAAAACGGACACGACTCAACACGAAACCAATACCTACGGCTAGGGGACACCTAGGGCTGTTCAAATATGCAAGAAAACTAGAATTTCATGGAAAGAATGAGAAGTTACCTATTGGTGTTCTTCTCCAAAGAAAGCTTCAAAATGGAGGATCCTTCTTGCTAATCCCAAAGCTCCAAATTGTCCCAAATTTGAGAATGACCTCCATGAACAGAAAGTATACCTAAATTAGAACCTATTGCAATTTGTTTGAGGGAAAAAGGAGATCAAATGGAATTTCTATGAATTTCTAAAGTTGGGAAAATACCTCCTCCTTAAGCTTGTTCTTTCCTAAAAGAGGCTAGCCCTAAATGGAAGAGAGTATAAATAGGGGTGGGGTTCCCAATGTGGCTGGCCATAGTGGGTTAGGGTGAGGGTTTGTTGATGGGCTATGGGCTTGGGCCTCTATGGGCTTTAAGGCTAGTTATTGATTTAAGTTTTAATCACAAGTCATGGCTTATGACTTGAATCTAACTTAACTCAAATAACCATACCATGGCTCAACTCTAGTCTAACTAGGGTTACATGACCTAACCAAGTCCAAACAAAACTAGGGTTAGCTTCTATGTTAGCCTACCAAGGTCATTGCTAGTCAAAGTCAACCTAGTCAACCCTCATTCAAACAATTCCAAAATAAATTCTAAAAATTCCCATAAATTCAAATAAATTATAATAAATCCAAATAACCATAAAAATGTTAAAAATACCCTAATCACATGGCTAGGCTCTAGGGTAGGCAGTATCTACTAATCACTAGCACAACACCAAAATCACAAGTCATAAATTTAAATAGTTTAAAATTAATTAAAAATCACTAAAAATTCTAATATAAAATAAATATCATTAATTAATAATTATAATTACAAAATTTCAAAATTACCCTCTTCTGGAAAACTGGGTGTAACAGGTTTAGGTTTTCTAGTATAAAAGAAAGCATACCTATAATCTTGTTTGGGCTTAACCTTTTGGGGTAAAGGTTTTATATGGTTAGGTCTGACAGTGTTTGGCTTGGGAATATTTCGATTTTTCGGTAAGTGACACGTGTTAGGGAAGGAAGCAGCAGGCTCAGGCTGTTTTCCTAACCTAATTTCCAATCTTTTGGAAGTGTCATACAACTTAGTATAATCAGAAGTGAGTGATTCCATTCTGATTTGTGCACATCGAAGACTTTTCTTCTCTATAGAAAGTTCTTCCTTGAGTTGGTCAATAATTTTGTCTTTCTCTTCAGATGACTTGGTAGTCTCGTATAATAAGAGCTTTGTTGAAGAAAGCTCACCAGACTCACTAACATTATTTCTAACCTCAGCTAGTAGGTCGGTAAGTCTACCTATTTTACCTTTGTACTCTTTGAGTACCTTCTTAGAGGTCTGATACTTGCTACACAGTTTTCTGTAATCAGTCATCAGGTCACTGAAGGCATCTCCTAATTGCTCAAAGGTGAAGTCATCATAAGTATCAACTACAGGTTCAGTAGGTACCTGATCGGATGCCATAAAGCATACATTTGCAGCGTCTTCTGATTGTTCGTCTTCTGGGCCGCTGGCTTCACTTTCATGCCATATGCTGGTATTGGCATATCTCCTAGATATTGATCTCTTCAGGTTCCCTTTTTCATACATGTTGCTCTTCTTGCTTGATGATGAGTTTATGGGACAATCCTTCTTCATGTGTCCCTTCTTCTTGCAACCATAGCAGACAGCATCTTCTTGATACCAGTTGTTGCTGTTGTTCTCTTTGACTCTCTTCTCATGCCTCATGAATCTTTTGAACTTCCTTGCTAGGAGTGCTTGATCTTCAGCGTTAGATCTGCTGCTGTCTGAGTCACCTTCAGTAGCTTTTCTGTGTTGAGCCTCGAGAGCGATCGTCTTCTCCTTTGGTGTAGGCTCTTCAAAATCTTGTAGCTCCAGTTCATGAGTGAGTAGCTTACCCATGAGTACTTCGAGGGACATAGTTGTGAGGTCGTTCCCTTCAATGATTACAGTAGCATTCGGAATCCAGTTCTTGGTAAGTGGTCGCAGGAGTTTGTGAATCTTTTCATGGTTACTGTAATCTTTGCCTAAGGAGGACAAAGGATTTACAATATCCAAGAATCTCTCGAACATTTGTGTAACTGTTTCGTTGGGCTTCATCTTGAACGCCTCGTACTCTTGAGTAAGTCTGCTGACTTTAGATTCTTTGACTTGAGTCGTGCCTTCATGTGTGACTTCAAGTAGCTTCCATACTTCATTAGCCGTTGTGTAGATAGACACCCTGTTAAATTCAGTTCTTTCTAAAGCACAAAAGAGAGCATTAATGGCACGTGCGTCAAGACTGGCCCTTTTCTTTTCTTTCTCTATATATCTGCTGTGGGGTTTTTCAACTAAAACTCCATCAACATTTATACGAGGTGGCTTTTGATAGCCATCAAGAACAATGGACCATAAATCAAAGTCAAGTGATTTCAAGAAGAAACTCATCCGTGTTTTCCAATAGGTATAGTTCGTACCATCAAACAGTGGAGGTCTGTTTGTGGCCTGGCCTTCACTTGTGAATTTCACAGTTGCCATGTGTTGTGCTTTGATCTATATAACAGTTAATTAAAATGAATAAATAATTGCACTGTTATCTTTGCTTTACCTGTAACACCCGCTCTGATACCAATTGTAGGAACGAAATAGTAAAGCGTAATACTCTAGAGAGGGGTGAATAGAGTTGGCAGTAAAATAATGCTAATTAAAAATTGTTAGCAGCACAATCACAGAATATTAATCACAACTGAAATAAAGTAAAGACAGAGTTAAGAGAGCAAACGCAAAGACAGCGATGTATACTGGTATCCCTCTGTTGAGGACTAATCCAGTCGGTAGAACTCTTGCTACCAGTTGAATCCACTATTGGAAAAACTGCAAGTTTTCTTACGAAGTCCTTGCAACTTCTACAACGTGAGCTTTGATACGAAGAACTCGTCCAACTTCAAATGTGAAGAGGTATTCTTCAATCAAGCCTTCTGATTATAATCTCTCAGAAACTTCTAAACCGTACCGCACTGGCAAATCGACTAGAGGATTGTAATTGGCTTTAGATCTAAAATTGAAAGCTCTAGAAAACTCTTTGAAAGACTAAAAGCTTTAGATAGAGAGAAGATTGAAAGTGAATGAGTGATTTGAAATGATCGAAATCCTCCTCTATTTATAGGAATTTTAAAGGCAGACTTCTGACAGAATTCGGGCAGAATTCGGACAGAACTCTATGAGCAAATCTCGGTCAATCCGCAACTGCAGGAGGACCAAGTTCCAAGGATTCAAAATCACAACGGCCACTAATCGAACTCTGGCCGAACTCGGTCCGAGTTCTGTCAGGGTTTAGTTAGGGTTTTTAAAATAGCTTTTTGGTGATTTTTGAAAACCTTTTTGAAAACCTTTTTGTAAACCTTTTTGAGAGGTCATTTTAAAAACATTTTGAACCCATTTAAGGGTAGCCTATTTGCCAGTACGACTCGGTGTACAACATATTCCTAGACTCAAATAAAATTAAAATATATTGCATTAGGATTTACAGACTCGAGTAGGCAAATAGATCTTCGGTCTTGAATTCAGTGGCTAGCCATTCTTGATCATGTTCAAGAGTCCGAGATGTCCCGACTAGCTTTGTATATCCAGATAGAGTTCATTCAATTATTAAAATCAGGTTTGACCATATGACCAAATGGGCCAACAGGTTTGGTGGTTGGCCTGCTTTGCTGTGGCCCTGGTTCTATTTGCCGGGGAGTCACCAATTTTTTTGAGATCTGGTTTCTTGGTTATGGTGGGGGCCTCTCTTTCCTTCAAGGTGGGCCCTATGCGGAGTTGTTGGTGGAAACGCCGTTAGTATTGGTCGGGAGGCCGGCCGAGTCCTCTCTCGGGTCCTCAGGAGGGATGGAAATGGAGTCCTCTAGGATGGCACACTGATCTTCTTCCGTTCGAAGGTCATAGCCCGCAGCAAGGACTTGTAACCCTCTTTGAACTTTCTCGGGTCCTAGAATAGCGAGAGCTTCAATGACCTCGATTTTGGGGTTAGGCTGAGACTAATTCCCTGGGAGTTCTACCTTGGCATGGAGGTCCACATCAACGATAACTATCTGGCGTTCACTGCTGACAGGTGATTCCGGCTGGGGGCTTGCCTTGGGGGAGGCGATGGACTTTTCCTCGAGGGGGAGATCAGCCGCTATCGACCCCAGGATGTTGAACTGATTGGATAGGTTCAGAGTTGATGGGAGGAGGGGTATGGCCGATCTGACTGAGGGTGGGGACTTAAGTATGTCCGTTAGTGGATCTGGACTTGAGTCGCTATCGTCGGATTAGAATCTGGTATGGGAGTTCGGGAGTCGGAGCAGGGGGGACCGGTTGGGTGGAATGGGATTGCTGACTAATATTGGGGGTACTGGCTTTGCTGGTTTTCTTTTGAGCTTGGGGTGAAGACGGTAGCCGTGCTTTGATAGGTGGCCGCACAGATGGCAGTGGGAGCAGAAGATCATGTGATTATCATAGATAATTTGCTTGGTGTGGGATCGGTCGCCCAGTTCGATAAAGATATGGTTGGGGGGTTCGGTTGATAGATCAAGCTCTACGCAGATCTTTGCATAGTGAGCTTTGGTTAGGTTGCTGGTTTCTGCGACCGTGGCGACATAAGTGCAAAGGAGTTGGCAATCCGCTTGAGGGTTGCGGGGACAAAACATATGAGGGGGAGATTGGGTAGGGTCACCCATGCGGCCACCGTTGCTGAGTCTTCTTTGGTGCTAAAGTTCGTGGACCATTTGATGATCTTCATCTCGTGTGAGTCCACCCTACAGGTTCCTTTGGACCACACCGTTCGATGGTCCGATTCGAAGGATAGGTGGAGCAGGATATGTTTTGGATCGAAGGGTGCCACACGGTATGCGGCCGCTAACCGCCAGCTGGCTATAGTCTCCTGGATCCGGAAGAGTTTGGGGCAACCCGAGGAGAACTTGAGGACGAAGAAGAAGAGAAAAGAGGAGGCCAGGGACTGGAGCTCCTACATGGAGAAGGGGACGGTGGGCATAGTAGATGGAGACGAATACTCTACTTCTGGAGGGTGGACGTCGAAGAAAAGAAGATTGTGCAGTACTGCTCTGTTCGGCCGTAGCTTGTCAGCGTAGGAGGGCGCTAGGAGACCCGACGAAGGCTTGGAAGCAAGAGATACGGCAGTGGAAGCCTACGATACGGAGGTAGGTGGGAGAGAGATAGAGTCCATCCTGCGGTCCTTCTCCCAATATGGCAGGAGGGCGAGGAGATCGGCAGGGAGAAAGGTGCCTTTCGGTATTAATAGAGAGATGGAGGGAGCTGAAGCCGCTGTCGGGGACGGGATAGCCCCAGCCCTACCCATGGGATAAGCCGAAGTGGGGGAAGAGATACCTGCGAGAGGCTGGGAGCAGGATAGGGGGCCGACCAATGCAGCCTCAATAGGGAGGGCCCTGGAAGAGGGATTACTGGTAGGGCCATATGCGCCACTTGGATGAGGGCCATGGCTTGCTGCTACGGAAGGATGGGATCCGGATGGGGAAACGGTGGCAAGGCCGAATGCGCCTGTCGAGGGAGGGCCGTATGCGCCCACTGTTAGACCAAGAGGAGCGACAAATCTGGTCGATAGATATGCGCCGGCAGTCCTACGACGGGATGGGGAGAGAGCGGCCACATGAGTTTGAATGGCAGGGAAGACTGAGTTAGCAACCAGGGCGCTCGCCGCGGATGAGATTAAATCTCACGTGGGAGCTGGCTGGAGGGAACAAGAGTCCACTGGAGGCTGGTGGTGGCATGCACCTACTAGATGAGGGGTAGCTAATGCTGCTGTGCCGTATGCGCCTACAGAAGGAAGAGGCGGCTGAGGGACATATGTACCCACGGGAAGCAAAGAGTCCACAGGAGGCTGGTGGTGGCATACGCCCATAAGGTGGGAGCGGTAAATGCTGCTGCGACATATGCGCCTGCAGGAGGAGGAGGCGGCTGGGGGACATGTGCCCTCGGGATGCAAAAAAACCACTGGAGGCTGGAGGTGGCATGCGCCCACAGGATGGGGTACAGCAAATGTAGTTGTGTCGAAAGCGCCCGCAGAAGGAAGAGGCGGCTGGGGGCATATGCGCCCGCGAGATGTAGGGGGCTTGCGCCCAAAATGGGGTAGGCGACATATGCGCCCAAGGGAGGGCGGCCATATGCGCCGCTAGGCATGGAGGCGCATAATGGCGCATCCTCCAGCCAGAGAGAGTGGACGGGATCGGAGGAGTTCAAAATTTGAAATTCGAACACAGGGAAGGAGAACGCAGCACTAGAGGGAAGCCACGGGGAGGAAAGGGACGGAGGGCCCGACAGCCCCGGAGGGAGGAAAACCGATGGTCGTCCGCCCAAGGCTGGAAAAGGGGCGGGGACGGCGAGGGAGGAGAGGGGAGCTGGGGGCAGGAGAGTGTTAGGGTTATATACTAAAAGCATCACTTTTGTAGTAACCTTATTTCCTTAAATTTTGAATGAGAATCATATGGACAAATGTTTGCATATTATATTTGTTGCAAGTGTTAATGCAAATGTCTGATATTCTATATTGTAGATAATATGGTGTGTGGTGTCACACAGAAGATCATATTATCAATTTCCTATGGAGTATATAAATAGTTCACAACCTAGATGGACTTGGACAATCTATTGGAAAGGTTGTAGTGTAATCTGGTATTAGTCTATCTTGACTATATGTTTACACCAGTACACTTTGTGTGTATTGAACAGGACCACTTGAGGTTGTTCTCTTTGTACTGACTACATAAGAGAACAAACACCTCTGTTATTATGGATGCTTGTACTCTTAATCCGGATATAATAACGGATATGTATATGTAATGTGCATTACTTTGACTCATAAAAGAGTGAGATTCATTATGGATCAACAACCTCTATGAATTGGGTAATAACATTATATGTATGATGGGCTGTTGATTATAAATAGAATCTATGTCCCGATACATCGGGTTGATGATGTCCTCTTAAGGAGCTCATAAGGATTGTCATGTAAACCCTGCAGGTGGATTATATCCGATATGATAAATAAAGTTGAGCGGTACTACTTAAGGATAAAAGATGTCGAATCAATATAGTTGTCAGTAACTTAATTTGATCGACGGACATACGATATCTTAACATGGGGAGCCAAACGAGCATATAATAAAAGGAGCCCACAAAATATAATTTGGGATTAGGGAGGTAGTGCAACAATAGCTCATTAGTGGACCGAGCTATTGTTAATGGGCCTAGATTGTGTGTTCGGGCTGAACACGGGATATCCAGATCCGTTAGGAGGCCGAACTCTAATTTCTCCTCATGGTCCCTGCCGTAGCCTATATATATCCTCTATTCTCTGGCTGCCAGATTATCGATTGGAAATCTGAAATTTTCTCTGAATTCGTGATTCATGTAAGGAGAGAAAGAAAGTGCTGCCAAGAAGAAAAAAAGGTTGGAAGATCGTCGCCCACACGACGTCCAACTTGAGGAAGGAATACGTGCAGAAGATCTTGGGGTCGTCCGCTCGAGATTGCCAGGAATTACTTGTCTCCTTTCCGCCGTAGGTATAATTCGTGAACCCTAGTTTTTGCCTATGAAGGGTTAGAACACGTATTTGATCTGTTTAACTTTCTATCGATCAATACGCACACCAAAGGAAGGGTCCTGGGAATCCCCAGTTCCATCAGAGAGTCGGGTGGGAGGAGAAGGCGGGGGTGGAGGAGGTGGGGAGGGGCTGTGGAGCCAAGGCAACGCGGATGGAGAGGCTATGGCGACGAAGGAGGGGTGGGGGACCGGGCGGAGGAGCTACTGCCAGTGGGAGACCGGGAATGGCTAAGAGGTCAGTGGGAGAGGGCTAGGGGGCGGGGGGGGGGGGTAGCCATGAAGGGGGTGACGGAGGAAGGGTGGGAGGGAGGGAGCGTCCGGCCAACAGCCTAGGACGGGCCGGAGAAAGGGGCTGGGGACCAAGGATTAGAGGAACCTGGGGAGCCGCTTGAGAGGAGAGCCATGATATTATATATATATATATATATATATATATTTTTTAAAATATATATATATATATATATATATATATATAATGTATAAATACTTTATATATATATAGAAAATATTTATACATTATATATATATATATATATATATATATATATATATATATATATATAATGCCTAGCACTGAAAAAATGCCTAGCACTGTTCCCCTCTGCTCCTAGGACCTACCCAAGTTTTTGTTTCTAAACAGAGAATTGAATTCTTTGTAAACAAAAGATTTGTTAAATCTTTTATCTAAATCCTGACAAATCCAATCCAAATCTGAAATCTAAATCTTCCTATAAATAGAATTTAAATTCCAGTATTTATATCGTAATTTTCTTTCTAATTTCCTTAAACCACGTCGTGGTCGACCAAGAAAACCCCACAACAGTAGCCGACGACCTACCTCCGCCGTTAAAACAACTCTCAAGCACCTCCGAAACACCGATCGACGCCAGGTAGCGTGCTTGCAGTATCAGCAGTGCCGAAACAGCGCAGCAACAACAATAACGTAACAATTGTAGTAGTTTTCATCAATTTTCTGGCACTATTTGTCCCTCCTGGTTGCTCATTTTTCTGACCGATCACACTGGTATGTAAACAACCTAATCCACTTCCCTTCCTTTGAAATATAATATTTTTAATTCGAATGCATGCATCAAAATTGAGTTTAAAACTCAAGTAAAATATTACAATTCTAGGCACGAAAATTATACCGAAATGCTATTTTGGAAGTTGATTTACAGACCGAATAACATAATTTTTAAATTCTACTAGAACATCATTGTAGAATACATGTACGACATGGAAATGTTGTTTTTATATTTAATTTTCATTTATTAAAAATCAAGATTAATCAGATTAAAAATTAAAAAAAATAGTTTCAAAGACTGAATTTTTTTGATATGTGGGTCCGTCCAAACAAATCGGGCGACTTTATCATGAAATGAGTGCATCGAATGGTGCATACGAACTTCATGCATGTGTGCACTTTAATGGAATTTGAATTGGTTGCGTGTGCATGACGAATTTGAACCATATCCATCAAAAATTACCATATAATATTTTTGCAAATTTTTTGAATACTTTGTAAACGCTCATCAAATCGTGACAAAATATGCGCCATTGGATTCACAGTGTTTCACTAGTCAGTGACCCAAGTTTAGTCTGATAATGAGACAGTTGACCGGATCGTCGTTTCGCGGGTCCCACAGTCCGATTTAATGAGCAATTTTATTATCGATCAATTAGAATCCAAATCTGTGCATACCGTTAGTTTGTGTTATCAAATTGGACTTGCAGATATATAGTTTGTTAACTTTAGAGACCACTAGGTTTGGCACATTTTTTGTTGCAAAGTAGCTCCAATTGTAGACATCGTTTTTACCCAAAACTATTATTTTGCCCCTGTGTCAAAAATTGGACTTATAGGTAGTCTATTTTAGCTTTCGTATTATGCGAAAAATGGTGGTGATGTCTATTTCAGCATCCAGAGATGTTTGCAGAAGCTCTACTTTTGTTGTTAATATCGGCTTGATGAGTTCGCCTACTGGATGACGCTAATCCCTCACAGCACCTCCATGCAAGTATACCTTGCCATATATTTTGAGTATTTATTTTTATTCATCATATTTATTTCTATTATTTATTTATTTGTTTATCTATTTTATACGAAACTATGCTTCCAAGTCATACTTGGGTGCAAGCGACTGAGTTAGTCATTTTTGTTGTTTTTCCTTTTTTATGCATATTGACTTAGTTTCAGAGGACCACACCATTATTGTGAGATATTGGTATATCTTCATTGGCCATGACATGTTCTACGAGTTGCGAGACTCATATAGAATTTGGACTTGCGTATTCGATTGGTCACAGTATGTATAGGATGTAAAACTGTTAATAGAATTGCATGTTAGAAGACTTAGTAGTTTTTAGTGTAACATGTTATAGATACGACATGGATATGAGCATTGGGTGGCGTGAACAAACATTAGATGCTTGGACAATGTCGTGTCGTGTCGTATCGTATGGCATCGGGTGTTGCTAGTGCCTCATTTTGGCACTACTCGATAATTTGCTAGTGACTCATTTAAGTTCTACTCGTGTACTCTTGGTCAGTCGTGGGGAGTTTGTATGCCCTTGTGTTGAATGTTGCCTTATTGTATTTACACATAAAATAGGTAGGTGACTTTTGTTTGTTGTTTATATTCAGTATATCTTGGCATGCTATATGTACTTGTTACTTCCCTCTGGGGACCTTGTGATCTCTAGGCGTAGATGACCATAACTATCCCCAGGGGTATAATTTTTGAGGATGTTTGCCTTCTAAGTTTATGTGATCTCTTTTTATATGTATGGGCTAGTTGATACTACTATTGCTTTTATTATTTATTTTCGAAGGACCCCACTCTATCTCATTTCATATTCATTATAGTTGTTTGGAAGTGAATGGATTCATCTCCATCCGGCTGTCGTTACTTCGACTATTTGTTTGATTCTTTGATGGACTATTTCCTTATTTCCTGTTGTGGATGATATATAGATACATGTGACTGTCTATTACTTTGTTATGAGCAATTGTTCATATTACAGCTTATGTATGTATTCGAGGATTCCACATATTGGAGTATACTTTGTATAGTACAAGTGGCATGCTACGTATTTTATATCCTACGTATATTGGGACTGCGGCGTGACATTTTTGCCTTATGTAGTTTGGTTATTGATACTAATGTGGACTTATATAGATTTTTTAATAGAGAATGATACTGCAATTTTATTACTTCATTGTCTGGCTTTAATTTATTCTTGGTAGAGTGTGATACTCGTCTCATAGTATCTGTATTTGCATATGGATACGTATATCACCTAATTTTATGTATTTTATTGACTTTCGAAGATACCTAGAAAATCTAATTTTTGAGACTTTACTACTTGACCGGCATACTGCCAGTATACCGATGTGTAACAAAGGTATACTGTCTAGAAGATATTTTAACTTTTAGATATTTTTAATTTTAGATATTTTTGTGAATAGTCTTCAGATACTTTTGTGAATAGTATTTAGATATTTTAATGATTAGTAATGATACATTCATTATCCATTGGTTTTTTGATTTTCTTCTGAACAATCGAGATCGATTCAGATTGAATCGCAGATCGCATATCGTATGGTCCTGATTAATTCACCTTCTCTATATATACCATTTTATTTGTTTTCAAATTTTTTTACAATCTCTCTCCCTCTTCTTCTCATCTCATTTTATCTCCATTTTTCTCGTGAGCTAGGATCTTGGTCTCGAGGCCTTAGAGTATGGTTTCTGAACCCTTATTGGTGGTGCAGTTGAAGAGTTAGGCTTGGTGCCATAGTTGGCAAGTACTTCTTATCGAACTATAGCACAAATATTATTTTTATTGCTATTGTGTTTTCTATTGCTTAGATAGTCCAGTAATTCTAGTGCTTACTTTACTAAATAGGTTTCTCTCGAAATTTGCGTCATTTTGACCGTCTTGGAATTTGGTTTAAGCCAGGATTTGATTTTCTATAAAATTCTAATGTTTTGTTAGTAGGAAAACTCCGTATCAGGAACGATACCGGAGTGATTGCCATGAGACTTAGCACATATGCTATGCATGACCTTCCTCTAGTATTTTTTATCATGGTTATACTAATTTTAGCAACTTTCGGGACGACCATTGATTTTTAAAGCTTGTTTCAAGTTCTTAGTGTCATTACTCGGACACAAACGACATACCGCCGGTATACCGGTATCGGCCTACCGGTTTGTGGGTCCTTTTCATATTGAAACCAGCTATTACAAATAATGGTATATCGTCGGTGTACTGGTCTGTACTGTTGATATACCGATTGTTTTCCATAAATAAATTCTCTTTATTTATTGTGTTTCTGGGAAAATTACAACTGTGGGAATCTGATCTAGAAAACGATCACTTTATCCCTTGGACTATGCGAAGAAGAAAAGCTCTCAAAATTTTGACAGTAGATAACTATGTATCTGTACAATGAATAAGAAAAAGAACTCTATTTATAGGGTCAAAAATAAAACTGAAAAGATAACTGTCTTCACAGCCTGTACTTAGTTGAAAATCATGCAGGATTTAACATACGCAAGGTTGTGAGAAGTTACTGGACGTGGCCTGTAACTGTTGGACACATGGCGATCATGCATGAGTCGTGTGCAAGTTACAGGACACGCAGGCGAGAGATCAGTGGCATGGCTGCCACGTACTCCAATTTGATGAAATCCACGCAGACTTTGTTGAAGACGAAATCCACGCAGACTCGGAGTAGAAAGCTTCAAAATCCACGCAAACTTGGGGCAGGAAGCTTCAGGATCCACGCAGACTCGAGGCAAAAAGCTTCAAAATCCCCGCAGACTGGAGGAAGAAAACTTCAGAATCCACGCAAACTTGAGATGAAGATCTCACAATACACGCAGACTTGAGATAAGACTGCCAGCTGTCTCGATTTAGCGTGCCTCGACTGACACAAAATCTCTGACAGTAATTGCTTTGTCAGTCGCATTAAATGACAAGAAACTCTTTTGGTACGCCAACTTGACGAAGGCTGAGTCATGCTGAAGAAGATTTCGAAAATCACGCAATAGTCGGCTGTGATCTCTCGAGTTCTGTGAATACGTGGCATGTCTCTGTCAGTCATGATAAAATTTCTGACAAATGATGAGCTGTCACCCAGCGTGACTTTTTTTAATATTGTCCTGATCAACTCAGCGTGACTTTTGGACCTTGTTCTGATCAACTCAGCGGGACTTTCATTTTTGAGGCCTACAAAACCCCCTTCAAAGTTTTCGAAAAATGATAAATTATTTCGAAATACTTTGAAATCGAGATGTTAAAAATGAATTTAGTCACGCTGAGATGACTTCAAAGAGATATTTATTCCTGAATGATTGGACTGTTGGGATTCTGTGCAGTTAAGATCCCGTATCAATCTCCTAAATCGAGGCAAATCATGATGGGCCGTTTGGAATTCTTCATAAGCCTATAAATAAGCCATAGATTACTTCTTTCTTTCTTTACTTGCATTTGAAAGAGAGAACCCACAGAAGAGAACTTCATCTTCTCCGACGAACTCCTTCCTCTCCGACTTCTTCTTCTCCTTTTTCAGCAGCAATGGCTCCCAAAAAAGCTGATGCTCAAGCCAAGGGGAAAGCACCTGCGACTTCGTCGCATGCCATAACTGACAGACTTCCTCGACAAGAAGTCCCGCAAGCTCCTATGCATCGTAAGTGATGGAAGAACACGAACTGTCGAAGACGATGAAGATGAACTCCACATAGAATTTTTTTAGGATCTTAAGATAATAAACTTCATAAATATATCCCCCCTTCTTAGGGCAAAGGATATTTAATAAAGTATGCCCCCTCTTTAGGGTCGGCCATACTTCACATCTTCGTGTTTACGAAGCTCTGTGTTTCACGCAAAGGAGCATGGCTTTCATGACTCTGCATGACCTTTCATGTTGGCAGAAATGTCACATATTGAATTATTCATGCAGACTTCTGATGATTCTGCGTGATTTTTCACATGTTGGCAGAGATGTCAATGTTGAATTATTCACGCAGTCTTCTGAGAGTCATCTTCTGGATAGATTAGTCTTGATCTGTCAGCGTATTTTTTATCATTTTCACTTAAATGTGATTCTGGCAATGATGCGTGACTTTTATCTTAATCTGTCTGGACTTTGCATGAATTAATCATCCGCGTGAATAAATCACTCAGCATGTCATAGTAGTATATCCATATAGAATCTGCGTGACTTTTGAAATTTCTTTCAAATACTGTAATACACGCATAGACATAGATATATCTGACTTTGTCTTCTGTCATTTTCTGTAGTGAACATCCGAAGCGAAGAAGCAGAATATGAAGGGTGTTTGAGTTTCTCATTTAAGCATGATCTATCTCATGTACAAGTCCCTCAATTTGATCTTCCTGAAGCAAGACTATCATTATTGGCCAATCAAGATCATACCACTTTACTCTGCTTAATGAATGGACAACCCTTTCAGAGTCTGGATCTGGTATCCCACAAGAAACCAGCATTCTTGTTTGGAGATGCCATAGCACAGAAATCTCAGCCGAAGGGCATAAGAGAGAAGGTGTGCTTCTACTTCGAAGGGGATGTGAAACAACCCATGTACTGGCCAAAGGTTTCCAGGGGTTTGTCAATTATGAGACTTATGCATGCCAGCTACCCGAGAAAGATGTCCTGGTATTTGACAGAATATCAGCAGGCGAAGGCAAGCCGTATTATTTATAGGAAAGAGGGATTTTTCAGTGCCCCAGAAGACCATGTATCAGTGTTTCGGGGTTTGAAGCCTGGATGCATACCACCTGCAGACTCAGCCATATTGATGCCGTTCAGGATGCCCATTTTCATAAACGAATTCATGTCCAACAAGAATACATTCTATCCGACCGATTCGACGCCGAGGATGAACGGTCTAATGAATCAGGAGAATGTGAGATGGAAGACTTTAGTCCACTGGGCTTTGGAGAATTTTGAAACTGAGCTGAAGAAGATAAATCTCTATGATGCCGTCGTCAATTCGTCCTACGGCTTCAAGCCTAACCCTTTTCTGTTCCTGTCTTTGGTTGAGAGGTACAACCATAGGACGGGAACCTTTATGACTCCAAAAGGAGAGATGGGCTTTGCCCTTCATGAGATGGAATACATCTCACACCTGCCTTCAGGCTCGCTGCCGTATGAGGAATATGTTCCTACGACAGAAGAGCTGAACTTTCTGTCAGAGAAGAACCCAGAGATGGTACATCTATTTGAAGAGATGATGTGCCATTTTGGCATATGTACACTATATTACAAGGGTTCCAAGGATGAAGCTGGCAACCACATTCAGAAGTGGATGTCCTACATTTTCATGAACCGTGAAAAGGATGATAAGAAAATAAACGAGAAGATATGGTACCAGATCAGCAACTTCAAACCTCTCTCTGAAGGTGAAATAAATTATCTGCTGGAGAAATATGATTGCAAGGATTTCACTATTACTGAAGACTGGTACGAGTTCAAAGCTGGCACCACTTTCAGCTCTTATGTAAGACAGAGTGGAAAGAGTCTGTCGAAGAACGGTCATCTGGCCGGATTCCTATCCCTGTGGTTAAGAAGATTCATCGTTCCTGGCTCCAGCTCCTTGGACAGGATACACAGAGGCGTTATCTTTGCAGCGGTGCGCCTTGTGTATGGTTACAAGCTGGATTTATTATCGGCGATGACCTGTAGACTAAATGCGGGTCTTCGGAAGTTTGTCACCAACATGCTGTCTACTCAGAGGATGATGACTGAAGAATTCCCAAGGATAGAGATGCCCTTCACGTATCTTTATGGTTGGCTTCTCCTTCATCATGATGGTCTGATACCTCCAGGGGCAGGAGGAAGTAGCAGTCTTTTTCTGGAGAGGTACTCTGGAGAGACGTTCTGGAAAGTTCACACCCTTCCAGAATGCAAAAATGTCTTGAATCGGGCATCACATTGGTCTATCCAATGTGTCCCTCCACCACAGGGCTATGAGAGTATGCCCTTAAATATGATGGACGGAGGTATGGGGAACAGGTTAAACGATGTAACCTTTCAATGGTTGCAGAGGATCCGGCCTTCTCATCTAGTATACCGTCACGAAGAAATGGCATATCTGGAGCCATATTTACCAAGCCGATTTGCCAGACAATTCGGATATGACCAACTCCACGTTGGGAATGCCACCACTTTTCTATCTGCTCATGGAGGGCTTATCGACGGAGCTCGTTCTTGGAGATATTTTGCGGCTAGGGATACAAAAGTTGTATTCTCTATGCCTAATCCTTTGTCTAGCTCGGGGCCAAAGATGCTTTACATATATGCTCGCTTCTATGTGTCGTCGAGCACCTTCAGGCCGAGTTTCAATCTAAAGACCTTTGTTGCAGAGGATGAATCGAAGAGGTCAAAGAAGAGGATTGTTATTCAACATTTCCCTCCGGAACCCGAAGATGAAACAACGGAGGTTAAACCTCTGTATGAATTGTTTCAGGAGGGAAATTTTCCTGATGAATTTCTTCCCCCTATATTTGTATCTCTTTCTAAGAGGAAGAGAAGCGATGAATCTGAGACTGTCTCCAAGAGGAGTACTAAGTCTCCAACATCTAGGAAAAAGAAGAAAGGAGTCTCAGTGACTGCTACATCATCTTTAGGCGGTATCTCGGTTGATGAGGACGATGCCGCTGATAAAGACGAAGAGACTGGTGAAGACGATGCTCCTTTGATAAGGAGGTCAAGAGGCAAATATGTCAAGAAGTTTGTCAGCAAAATTAAGGGCAACAAACTCCTAGAAACGATCATGAGTGGAGGAGTTTTGCCAGAAATCAATGAAGCAGCTTCTACTGAGAAGACCAAATCTGATGATATTCACCTTGCAACAGCTTCAACTGAACAGACTGAAGTAGAGTCTGTTCGAGCTCAAGAAACAACTGCTTCGACCACAAGTGGAGTAGCTATTGAAACCTCGGAGACGAGGATAATCCCATTTGAGCATGGGACAGAAGGCGTCATTCAAGCACTGGATGACCAGATTTATTACTCTGAAGAAGCAACAGCTCTGGAAGAAGCTACCAAACAGTCAGAAGTTCCTGAAATTCAAGCTGAAGAAAACATTTCTTTGGCCAGAGGCGATGAAGACGTGCCGGCGTCTGAGCTATCAGCTGCTGATGATCTGTTAAAGAATGTTTGTCAAGATATCATTCTTCGACCCGATATTCCAGAGACAACTGAACCGGCAGCCAATACCGAGCTTGCTATCGTCATTGTTCCAGAGACTCATGAAGATGTAAATATCATTGATTCAGAATCAGAAGTTCATCCTGAAGATGAAGAAGAAGAAGAAGCTGAAGGAGGAGAAGACTGGCATGCTAGCACTTCGACTCCTTATGATGCGGATAAAGTGAAGGGGAACAGAATGGAGCTTAGCCCTGAACCTATTCAATCACCGAACAACGCTGTAGCACCCAGTAATTCTGGAGCTGGAAGCAGCCATATAAAGCAGGTATCGGATACAATCATGGACCGGCTGCGAGAAGAAGCAAAACTTCCTCCACATACTGAATATGAACCTCAGCCAGGTAGAAATTTATTTTAGATTCTGTTTCTGCTATTTTTTTTTTTTTGTAAATGCTGATTATATTTTTCTTTAGCTGTAGGAACTGCTGCAGCAATGAGTTCGACTCATGCTCCGTTTATCCAGGCTGATGCTGATGAAGGGAGTTCACACTTGCCAACTTCTCCGGTCGCACATACTTCTGTTCCAAGGATTCAAGCTTCTTCTTCCATGATGACAGCGACTCCTGGATTTGAGACTGGGCTAGCAAGAACCTTGGGAATGTATCCGGAGATCATTTATTCATATCTAGATACATATTCCAGACGCTTCTTGAAGGATGAAGCCATGCCCTTTTCTGATCTTCGAACTATGGTCAAGTTCCCACTGATGGCGTTGCGACATGCTGGTTGCGAATCTCAGTGCATCTTCTTCGAACATCTCCTAGATGAGTTAGAAGTAACTATCCAAAAATACTGGGAGACCAAGAAGGAGGACATTCACTCTTTAACTGTAGCTGAGATTGATCAGCTAGAGCATGAAGCACAATCCCAACAGGCAGCTCTCGAAGCATTTCTTGCCTCTTCTACTGAAAAATTAGTAGAAAAGGGTGAAGAAATATTAGCTGCTCGTCGAAGAGTAGAGTTTTTAGAGAAAGATAAAGCGTCCAAGACTGAAGAACGGAAGAAATTGAAAGAGGAATTAGCTCGTCTTCAAGAGCGTATTGCTGTCATGGAAACAGAGCAAGCTAATGTTGCTACTGTTTATATCTCTGAAGCCGAACGCTGTGAGACTCTTCAGAAGGAACGAGAACAGATGCAGGCGGAACAGATTGAAGAAGTCAATCGTTGCCAGTCTGCCATCATTATTTTTGATGAACAAAATATTACAATTGTGGCAGCAGAAAGAGTTAGAAAGACTCATGAAGAGAAACTGAATGCTGTTCTAGATCGTATTAGAGAGCTGATAACTCCAAATAAGTGAATCTCTTTTATTTTCACTTTCACTTGTATTTCATGTTTTGATTCTGGAATGAATGAAAATCCTTGATCTGATTTTTGGTTTTGCTTTTTGATAATGATAGATTCATAGAAAATATGTTCAGAGGTAAATAATACATGACATATTTCAGTAGAATAGAATATACAAACAAACTTTGTAATCCTATCAGATGATATTAAACCAGAAATGATCTTAGTTTAATACTGATTGGAAAAAATAGAATTCAGACATAAAAATATCTTTGAACTCAATTTTTCATGATCTTTAGACTCGGAAATCAAAAGACTAGATGAATGAACGGGTTAACCGTCAGATTATAATGAACGGACGAACCGTCGGATGGATGAACGGATGAACCGTCAAGTATTAATGAACGGACGAACTGTCAGATGAACGGATGAACCGTCAAGTATTTAATCACTTTTCAAAATAGTCAATTGGAAGACAGAATGTTGCAGTAGAAGTCACCGATACTCGTATCGGAATCCCAAGAAGTGGTACTAGAAGAATCAGATCTCTTATCTTCGTCAGATTCAGGATCTTCATGGATAATATTGATAAAAGGAGTAGGAGTAATATAGCCTAATCCGCATTTCGTCCTCCCATATTTTAGAGGAGGAATACGAACAGGCATTTTTCTTCTTTTTCCACTATTGAGGCCAGTCCTGAAGTCATAGCCCATATTTTTGATGATGTCTTTAGATTGCTGACTATAGCGACGTAGTTGTAATCTTCCAGTATCATCATTTTTGTCATCATCTTCTAAATCTGAAGGACTTTGGGGCCCTTTGTAAAAGAGTATTGGAATGTCTCCTGGCTTTCTGCTGGGAACTAGAAAGTATGAAGATTGTACAGGTTCCAGAGATACATCTGTATGAACAGTCTGTACAACTCCTATGGTTATTGTGCTCAAGTCATCTAACAAATGTAAATAACTATGAACATAATTACACACATCAGCGTACTGCAAAGATGGAGACTTTTTATTAAATGTAAAAGCAGCAATATTTACATTGGGAGAAGGCTGAGCCTTAGAGATTTTACCCAAGTCAATGACTAAAGGGGAAGAAGAAAGAGAAGAAGCTTTGTTTCGATTAAGATCGATAACAAATGGCTCAGAAGAGGTGAGCTCCCTTGAAGCTTGAGATGGAAGAGTAATCCGCCCTCCAACTCGAATTAGCAGAGTATCCTGTGAAGATACAGGAACTGTAGTACGCCCACTAACAGGAATGATCATTGTATCTTGAGCAGACGAATGAGGCAACGGAGAGATCCGTCCACTCACTGGAATGATGAAAGAACCTTCTCCAGAGGGTTTGGGAGATTGTTGCTGAGTAGCTCGATCTTTAACAGGGATTATTAAAGTCTCACTTTGTGAATCCTCTTTCTCCATAGATTGTATGACCCTTGTATACTCTTCTTTGTACATTCGGGAATCATTAAAATAAGCTTCAACCCCATGGAAGGGATTTATATCAGCAACTTCTTTTTGTACTCTTCCATTGCTATCAATGTACTTAAAACACTGATGAAGAATAGAAGGCACCACATTATTTTCATGAAGAAAGGGCCTCCCAAGAAGAAGATTATAGGATCCCACGATCTCAATCACATAGAAAGTGACTTTGGATCTGAAATCGCCTATCTGAAGCTTCAGATGAATCTTTCCCAAAGGCTCGCTTCGGCTTTGATTGAATCCTAAGATAGTAGTAACCGTCTTCGAGAGCTTGTGAAGAGGGATTTTTAGTTCATCCAATAGACTCTCTGGCATTATGCTTATAGCAGACCCTGGATCAATGAGGATACGATCTATCTTCATTGTATCGATATAACCAGTGTAGTAGAGAGGCCGATCATGTCGATTATCCTCCAATAGCATGTCGTCTTGTGTAAAGGTGATATTTGGGATAATCTCCAATACACTGTTGCAATGTAAGCAAGTGGCAGGTTCTGCATCTGGCTTCTTCAATTGTGGAAGACAAGAGTCTGCTTGAAGAAGTGCTTCACTTAACGTCTACTGAGTTTCTTTAGAAAGACGTAGAAGTTCAAAGAGGGACATTCTAGCTGGAGTATTAGCAAGTTGAGCTAGAATGTCGAAGTTGTAAGGCTTCTGAAGCCCAAGAGGAGGGGACTTCTTGATTGGTTTATCAAACCGAGCCTGTTGTTTGCCTTTTTCCAGAACTGTGGATTTAGGAGGAATAGGTTCAACTGGTGTAGTTGAAGGAACAGGTGCAGTAGATGATTCTTCTTCAGGAGGAATATTAGGAGCATCTTTATCAACTGGAGGGATATCAGGAGTATCCTCAAGATTCTTGGAATAATCCTTTAGATAAGGTTTTTCCGTTCGAGTAGCAAGTGATTCTTCCTTCTCTTTTAGCTCTGTGTCAGAGGTAGATCCAAGAGAAGTCATATGACATGACTTAATTTTTCCAGCCTTCTTGGACTTTCGAGAAGTAGTATTTTGAGGAAAAGGAGACTCAAAATCTGCCACTAGATTAGGATGAATCCACATGATTTCTCCAGTTTCCAAAGTGATTGGCACTAATCCTTCAGATTGTGGAGGAGGAATATTCACTATCTCAAGAGTTGCCTTGGGAATAGGAACGATCCCACTTTCAAGGAGTTGAGGAGGAAAATCTTCGAAATGCATAGAGACGACGTTGGAGGTGACGGTCTTCTCTTTTGGAGTAAGGGAGATAGCTCCAGATTTAATCATTTCTTAGATCTTTCCTTTCAGTACATAACATGTACGAATTGTATGACCCAACATTCTGTGGTATAGACAATATTTGGGATGATCTGTCTTACCAGCTTCATCAGGTTTTTTGATTTCAGGTGTCATCGAAAGAGTATTCTTCTTTGGGGCGAGGTGTTCTTGGTTGTTGAGTTGTAGAGGTAGGAGAAGTTTGAACAGTTGATGCATCTTTGCTCTGAAGATTAACTTCAAGAGTTTCTTTTCCTTTGCGAGCATTGTTTTTATTGTTAGTACCTTGACCTGTTTCTTTGGGAGTCATCTGCACTCCTAAACCTTTGAAGGTTTTAGCACTAATTTCTGCGGCCTTGGCACTGACTATAAAGGAAGGCCAATCTTGAAATTGAGTAGATCCTGTCCACATGCTGATGATTGGCAACAAGTTTGATTTGCATGTGTCGATGGTGACAGCATCTGGAGTTCCAAGAGGCATCTTCAGAGCTTCTCTTCGAAATCGTTCACTAAAATCCTCTGTAGTTTCATTATTTTTCTGCTTGATTCTAATAAGAGCAGACATAGTCATGTCATTGAGCCCTTCATAGAACCGTTCAAGAAACATCTGTTTGAAACCGGCAAATGAGGTAATACACCAATCTAGGAGACTTCTATACCATTCATAAGCAGTTCCCTTGAGACATCCAATAAACACCCGAGTAAGGATGGCGTCACTTGGTTGCAATTGATCAGTCATCACTTCAAAGTGATTAATAAACTGACTTGGAGAAGAGGTTCCATCATAGAATGAGATAGTAGGAGGCTTATATTTAGGAGGATATGATACTTGCTTCCATTCTATCGGGTAAGGTTGCTTGATGCCTAACCTTTGTAAACCATCTTTCTGTTTGAATGCCTCGAATTGAGTTTTGAGATTCCTCAATTCTTCATTAACAACTCCAGAAGATTGTGGAGTTGTAACTTGTAGAGAATAGTTAGGAGGAGGAACAACATTATAAGCACTACCCCCAGCTCCAGAGAGACTAGGATTTGGTTGAGCTGGTCCAGGAGAATTGGATTGTACTGCTGGAGGAACTTGTACTGGACTTATATCAGTGTCAGTTGGTATGGCATCTGATACAGTCTGTCGATTCTGCAACTGAGCTATCATGAGTTCATACATCGACTTCATAGTATCAGCCATAGACTTCATTTGCTGTTCCAAAGAAGCAATTCTTTGGTCCTGAGGAGTCACCGAAGAGGAAGGTTCATTGTTCAATTCAGTATTCCCATCCACCATATATGTAGTGACTGTACGAGGGATTATTGATGAATTAGTGGATGTTGTATGCTCTGAATCACTGCTTTGTGCATCAAAATCATTTAAAGGAGAACTACCCCCAATAGGAAGAGGTGGGAAATTAAATTCTCCTAGAAATTCAAAATCATCTTCAGAGATCAAATTTCTTTGACTAGAAGCTAAGACTCTTGCTCGGGTGTTTCCATATACTCCATCTGGACTATCAGCTCTACCCCCAGCATCCCGAGAGGTCATGCTGACAGAAGCAAACAAAGGCTCATCTTCATCAGGCATAGGTTCACACTGAATCCGATTGAAGACAGATTGTCGTTTAGTTTGACATCTGCATTGCATTGTGACTCTCGGCTGGAAGTCACATTCATGATCATCATGGTCATGAGCCATTGATTTACATCTGTATTGAATTATGACTCTTGGCTGGAAGTCACACTCAGCATGATCTTTTGACACAGAATTACTCCTTCTCTTTTGTTGAAGATATTCTCGTAAATCTGTTTGTGAAGATTGAGGAGTATATTTTCTGTTCTTGGTTCTTGATGGCTCTTGATTATATAAAGAATGATTAATATGAGCCACATAGTTTCTAGCATACTCTGCATCTGGATCTTTTATCCTTGTTTCCAACTGATGTGGTTTCTTAACAGAAGAAGTACTAAGTTTTGTTCTTAGATCAATTGGAGGTGACACATTAGTTTTGGAAACTTGGAGTTTTCCTTCCATTTATCTGGATATTTACAGAGAAGGAAAAATAGAACCATCCCTTGGATTAGGAGTTGGTAACAAACCCTCTTTTATGGACAAATTATGTGCCCAATTTGAAGAAATCATAGAAGAAGGCATTACAGAATGTTTCTTCTTAGACTCATTCAAGGTTTGAGACATAGAATGTCCAGAAGGAAGAGGAGTCAAAAGACCATCTCCTTTTCTTTGACTAACAAAATTGTCAGTTAAAGCTGTTCCTGAAGTAAAAACTACAGGAGCAGAAGGAACAACTAAAGAGTTATTCCTTTTCGAAGGGACTTTGTGTGGAAGACCACCCCCAGTTCTAGTAGAACTTGGCAAAGAAGAAGAAATAGCTAAAGAGCTATTCTTCTTAAATGAAATACACGCTGAAACAGACTTGGTTAAAGAACCAGTACTGTTAGCGTGACTTTTAACTTTGGAAGTACAAACTGGAACAGACTTGGCTAAGGAACCAGCGCTGTCAGCGTGACTTTTAGGGGTAAAATTGCACGCTGGAGCAGATTTGGCTAAGGAGCCAGTACTGTCAGCGTAACTTTTGATTTTGGAAATACACACTGGAATAGATTTGGCTAAGGAGCCAGCACTGTCAGCATGATTTTTGGTTTTAGAGAGACACGCTGGAACAGATTTGGCTAAGGAGCCAGTACTGTCAGCGTGACTTTTAGAGTTGAATTTGCACGCTGGAACAGACTTGGCTAAGGAGCCAGTGCTGTCAGTATGACTTTTGAATGCTGTCATCTTCGAGCGCACAAGAGTGTGCGTGCTTGCAGTAGAGTTCTTGCCAGTGTTAGGAGTAGACACTGTGGCAGAGACTTCACCATTGACTACCAACTGATTCTTAGGGACATAGACAGAGTGTCCCTTCGACTTGGTAGTGATGATGGAGGCTGAAGTAGACTTGCCACTCTTAGCCCGCTGCATTTCTTCATAGGCGAGTTGATCAAATTGGATCGTCATCACCTTCTTCGTCGAGCCGATTGACGAAGTGTCGCATTGAGTTGTTGCCATCTCAGAAGAGGAGATGGTTTTCCCCAGCAGAGTCGCCAATTTGTTTTTCATATATAAATTCTCTTTATTTATTGTGTTTCTGGGAAAATTACAACTGTGGGAATCTGATCAAGAAGACGATCACTTTATCCCTTGGACTATACGAAGAAGAAAAGCTCTCAAAATTTTGACAGTAGATAACTATGTATCTGTACAATGAATTAGAAAAAGAACTCTATTTATAGAGTCAAAAATAAAACTGAAAAGATAACTGTCTTCACAGCCTGTGCTTAGTTGAAAATCACGCAGGATTTAACATACGTAAGGTTGTGAGAAGTTACTGGACGTGGCCTAAAACTGTTGGACACATGGCGATCATGCATAAGTCGTGTGCAAGTTACAGGACACGCAGGCGAGAGATCAGTGGCATAGATGCCACGTACTCCAATTTGATAAAATCCACGCAGACTTTGTTGAAGATGAAATCCACGCAGACTCGGAGTAGAAAGCTTCAAAATCCACGCAAACTTGGGGCAGGAAGCTTCAGGATCCACGCAGACTCGAGGCAAAAAGCTTCAAAATCCATGCAGACTGGAAGAAGAAAACTTCAGAATCCACGCAAACTTGAGATGAAGATCTCACAATACACGCAGACTTGAGATAAGACTGCCAACTGTCTCGATTTGGCGTGCCTCGACTGACACAAAATCTCTGACAGTGATTGCTTTGTCAGTCGCATTAAATGACAAGAAACTCTTTTGGTACGCCAACTTGACGAAGGCTGAGTCTTGCTGAAGAAGATTTCAAAAATCACGCAATAGTCGGCTGTGATCTCTCGAGTTCTGTGAATACGTGGCATGTCTCTGTTAGTCATGATAAAATTTCTGACAAATGATGAGCTGTCACCCAGCGTGACTTTTTTTTAGTATTGTCCTGATCAACTCAGCGTGACTTTTGGACCTTGTTCTGATCAACTCAGCGTGACTTTCATTTTTGAGGCCTACACCGATCTTCTGCATTATATTTCCAGCAAGGTTTGTCCCCATTGTCTAGCTTATCGCCGGGTACACAAGTTTGATAATTCTTGAGTTTGTTCTAGTTTTCTGATTTCTTCATGCTTATTACTTTTTTGTTTATATTGTACCATGTTTCATGCTATGTACCACCATGCATGTCAGGTTTTCTCGTACATGTTTAACATACCTGATTGTGGCCCATCGTGGCACACTCTTGATTCTTGTCCTATCTAGCATGATTTAGTGGACCGTCGTAGCACACTCTTGATTCATATCTTGTCTAGCTTGATATAGTGGCTCATCGTAGCGCACTCCTGTCTTGATACTTATATTCATGTTGCGGCTTGTTATAGTGCACTCTTGCATGTCTTGTCTAGTCTTGCATGTCTCATGTGCAGGATGGATTCTGCAGAATGCCATATTTGGAATCCTAAATCAAAATGTTAAGACTAAACAACTAGCTTGATTATCTAGATACATTAGGAGGAAAGATTTTTTCGGTTGCTTGTAAGCCCTTGATTTCGGCCTATAGAATGGACTTGTTTCTCTTTGTCACGAGGGGCACATTTCTAACACACCGATGAGTGGGGGAATCCAGTATATTATACTTTTATTAGCTCGTCGTCAAGCAAGGCAACCTCCTTAGGATACACGTCTCTAACGACGATGAATTTACTATATATCCTTGTATCTGTAGCCTACATAAGCTGGGTAGTCTGCAAGGCGGGCAGCCGGAATGGATTTCTTAAATTATATATGTTTGTAATTATGATTGTCATAACCCTAGTTAGCTAATATATCAAGCTATACTCATTGTTTGGCTGTGATTGATGGATGGACTCCTTTCCTATCTTGTCTAGTATAGTCTTGCTCCAACTTGTTCTATTTCAGTACTTAGATTCTTGTTATTCCTGTACATGATATTATTCTTGCTTACATGCCTGGTTCCACTACATTTTTACATGCCCGACATCATTACTTGTCTTATATGATTAGGTTCACTCATATGCAATTTTTGTTGATTCTTTCACATGTTTACCGTTTTTTTATATGATTTGTGGTACCTTTACTTGATTACTTGTCACTCCTGTTTTTCGTTATACGTATTTTTAGTATACGTGTACGGAATTCTAACATTTATCAGGTGACCCGTATTTTGACTTGTCTTATGTAGCCTAGTCATGGTTTAATTTACCCTTGGTTCGGTTCGGCTTGACTTGGCTTGGCTTGCTTCGTTTTGGTTGGGTTTGAGATGAGAAGAGTTGATATATAAACCAACTTCTCTCTTTTTCCTCCATTATTTCTCATTACTTCTCAACCTTTTTCATCTTCTTCCTCATTTACTTCTCCACCAACCCTAAGCAAGTGCAACTTGCTTTATGATGGATTTCCAGTTTTATTGTACCATTATCTTCTTGGCAAGATTCTAAGCTTCTTTAGGACTTGGCATTTTTGGTTTTGATGGATAGATTTTTATATATCTAAGTCTTAAGATTTTTATTTTCTTTGGTTTGATCTATTAAAACTTGATAATTTCGAAAAAAACTAGTCGCTCGATGTTGTAGGAAATTCTGTTCTACCCAATTTTTACTTTTAAAAAGCTTGATTTTGACTCTTTTTGGAGGAGTTGTGGCATATTGAAGTTCATCGGTTCAACTAAGCATTCTGTGCTGGTTGGAGAAGATGAACAGTACGTGCGCGCTCTTTAGGGTCATGCCATCTCGTTGCAAATGTGCGCTCTTTAGTGCCGTGCCATCTCGTTGCGCGTGCGCGCTACTTAGCATAGCGCTATTCTGGTCGCGCGCTCTTTAACGTCGCGCTCTTCGGTCGTATGCCACTTGACCCAGCGCCACTTGCCGAGTGCCACCCCGCGCTTCTTGTCGAGCGCCAACTAGCGTCAAGCGCTTTTTAGCGCCACGCTCTTCAGTCGTGTGCCACTTGGCCCAGCGCCACTTGTCGTACACCATCTCGTGCTTCTGGCCGTGCGTTGTAGAGGCTAAAAATCAAGCTTCTCCACCCATTAAAGTGTGTGATCATCAGGTGGCGCCAAATCATTATGTTGTGCCAGACCATTAAGTTACGCAACATCAGGTTGTGCCAACTTCAAATTGTATAGGAGACAGGTAGCGCGAGCGCCACATGGCACACTTCCTCGAAAAGCTATAACGGCATCATCATTGCCTGATAGTTGACAACACGCATATCAAGGAAAATCCGTTTGAATCCCGCACAATGCGGTGCTTGCAAAGATTTTGTCAGCATGAAATTAATGCTGACAGCTGGTTCGCGCAAGTCATTGTCTGGCACGAGAATTAATCAGTACAGCACAGAAGATCCAGTCAAAGGCGACAGTTGTTGAGTTGCACCCATGCGCAACCTGGCTAGTTGGCGCCACCTGATCAACTTTTATTTTAGAAGCAGGGTGACGTGGTGCGCATGCCACTAACTTCGTAGAACGTGCCCACTACACTGCCAATGACCACGTGCATCTCAATCAAACGAAGCCACGCCTCCACAGCAATTATTGCAACCACTCGCGCAAGTGAACATGAGGCACGTAACCTGAAGTGCGTGCAACCTAGAATAACTGCTAAACAGTTATTTCAAGAACTCTATAAATTGAGTTTCAAATCAATCTCAAAGCATCATGAATGATCATAATCTCCTGCTAAAGTGCTGTTGCATCCTCTAGAGGCTCGTGTCTTCGATATCACATCGTCCAAGGGATAAAGTGATCGTCTTCTGATCAGATTCCTACAGTTGCACTTCCCCAGAAATCAATTGTACTCTTGTACTCTTTTTTCAGTTTGTAATAAAACTTTTTGTTTTTACAAACAAAATGATGACTCTGCTGGGGATGACTTTCTCCTCCGACGAGAAAGTGACAACTCAAAGTGATACCGCATCGATCGGCAAGACGCCGAAGACCCTGGTCGTTCAAGTCGACCAGACAACCTACGATGCCATGTTCAATGCTGGGGTGCCAAGTGCAATACTGCCACTGCTAAGAGCAAAATGTGCTATGTCTGGACTCCTAAGTCCTCAACGGCATAAATTGCTGCCTCTACGCTACTGCGCCCATCACTGCCCTGGCACAACCTAAGGGAAATAGCCTTTTGGCTAATCCCTCCACTTCACCGATACTGAAATCGAAGGAGACTTCGTCATGGCACACTGCTGTCCAAAATAAAGAAAAGCGTCCTTTGGCCTTTTCTCAAGTGGCGCAACATGTGCCTGTTCCTACTCTGGCGCAACCTGCGCACAATTCTGCCTTGGCGCAACCTAAGGGAAACAGCCTTTTGGCTACTTCCTCTACTCCTCGAGTTCTGAACTCGAAAAAAATATGTCCGATACCTCTGCTGGACAAAATAGTAGAAAGCGCCCTTTGGCCTTTTCTTCCCTTACGCAACCTGTGGCTGCTCCTGCTCTTGCACAACTTGCGCATTATTCTGTACTGGCACAACTTGTGCCTATTCCTGCTCTAGTACAACCTGCGCATATTTCTGCATTGGTGCAACATAAAAGGAAGTACTGTTTAGTGGTTCCCTCTTCGTCATCAAGTCAAAAAATTATCGGGAAATCATAAATCAAGGAAAACGATCTTTGGCTTTTCCTCATTCTGCTCGAGTCGTTGAATGGGTGGAAAGTACTGTTGATTGCGCTTTTGCGTCTCTCAACACAAAAGTGGATTCAGATAGAAATCCTACTCTCTTTAACAGAGACAACCAAATCTCTGTCAGGAAAATAGGTTCTATTCAGAATGAACTTTCTACACAAAAGTGTATTATGCCTACTCCAAAGAGGTCAGGGCAGGATCTACCGACCCCATGTATCTCAAGATCCCGACAAGGCAAACTGCTAGTATCTCAAGTAGATGCACAAGTAGCACCCCTGTTAGACTTGCGCACTAATGTCAACAGGTGCCAATTAGGGTCAACCTCGGGAAAACACAAAATGTATCAAGCGCAATCTGCACCAGTTGCTAACTTGCACCAGAGGAAGAATTCTGAAGTAAAAAATCCTATGACTTATGCTAACCAGCTTAGCACGTCTTTGTACACTCAAGGTATAGGACACCTCAAGAACAGGAACCATGTCCCGAATATCGTCAAGGACAACATTCCTACAACTTCTTCTCGTCCTGTCAGTGATCTCTGTGAACTCTTGATACAGAAGCGGTAGGTTGCAAATCTATCCCGTCCAGTGGTGGTCCAACAGCAAGAACATCATTGCAATCACCACCATGAAGTTGTCATCAATGTTGCTGTCAATCAGCCAAGCGGTCTGTCTTTGACCGTTTGAACTATGTTCAGACTCCTGAACCTATCCTAGTGGACGAAGATGAACTACTCAATGCTTCTGTTAATATGGCATCTCGAAGCACTATGGTGGAAAATGTCCAAGACATAATGCATCCCGCAATCCCAGTCAACAATACTTAGATCGGATTGATGAATCCGGCGAAGGAGTATACCAATATACTAGATCAAGAAGCCGAGACACAATTGGTCAAAGTAATCTTCCTTCTAACCAAGATTCTTTTAGTCAACAGGACACTCCTTTCACTTATTTTCGGGGTGATACCTTATATGACTTTGATGCTGGTAGTAACAGTTCTGGAAAGACCATCTTTTCTACTAGCTCGTTTTCAATAGCTATAGCAGTGACTGCTTATGTCACCACAGAAGATCAAGTTACTTCCAGTTCTAACAATCAAGAGCAAAGAATTACTGCTTTGGAGGCTAGTTTGAAGAACATGGCAGAGATGATGACAGGCATGCATGTTGTGATTATGGCACAATATAGAGTTCCACCGGTTGTGAATTTGCTTCCGACTCAAGAACCTGTGACAACATCAGCTCCCATCAATATTGATCTAGGGGTACAATCTTCTTACACTACTTCCATACCAGTGCAGGATGCTCCAAGTCAATCTGGTGCCAAGGGTGGTACTTATCATACAGTACCTCCTCCTAACATATCAAATCAGTCCACTGCTCCACAATTATCAGAAAATACCAATAAGGTTGTAAAACTTTTACGTACTCAATTTGAAGCTTTCAAATAGAAAGACGGCTTGCAGAAGCTTGGGATCAAACAGCCTTATCCCATAGAATGGAAAGAAGTTCAATTTTCTCCTAAATACAAACCCCCTACCATTATGCTGTTTGACGGGAGCACATCGCCAAGTCAATACCACAATCACTTTAAAGTAATGACTGATCAATTTCAACCAAATGATGCTTTTCTTACTAGAGTATTTGTCGGCTGTCTAGCTAGTACAACATATGACTATTATCGTAGTTTACCAGATAGTTGTATAACATCTTTCTCTGGCTTCAAACAAATGTTCTTGGAACAATTTTATGAGGGAACCAATGACATGACTATGTCTGCTCTCATCAAAATCAAACAACGACATAATGAAACTACTGAACGTTTCATTGAACGATTCCGCCGTGAAGCACTCAAAATGCCTCTCGGAACTCCAGATAATTTGACTATACACTTGTAAATCAAACATGTTGCCTATAATCAGCATGTGGACATGATCAACACAGTTCCAGGACTGGCCTTCCTTCATAGTAAACGCCAAAGCAGCAGAAGATAGCACTGACAAGTTCAAACAATTAGGTATTCAAATGCCTAATCTTGAAAAAGATGAACATTCAACAACCAACAGCAACGGTCATCAGAACAATCGCAAGAGCAAAGAGACTTTGGCTATTAATCTCAAAGGCAAAGAAGCTCTAGCTATCAATGTAAGTCAGCCAACATCTACCCCAACAACACCACCACAAAGGGCACCACGTCCAAAAGAAGAATATTCTTTTGATGAAGATGATATCATGAGTATCTTTGATTGTCTAATCAAGAGCAATAAGCTTCAATTGCCAGAAGCAAAATGTCCAGAGGAAGTTGGTAAGACTGACCATCCTAAGTATTGTGTTTACCACAGATTTATTGGATATCCAACTCGAGCATGCTATGTGCTCAAGGGTAAAATTCAGAAGATGGTCAATTCCGGTGCAATCACAATAAGACGAGAAAACTGTAATGGCTAACGTCGTCTCTCTTCAGTTTGGAGATTTTTTGGCTCAACTTGTGCAGGACGGTGTCATCCCCATCCCGAAAACTACTCTGGAGATTATTAATCCTGCACCTACACGAACTGATGTTCTTGTTCCTCTGTCTACTAATAAAGGGGAAATTATGTGGATCCATCCAGATTTAGTGGCTGACTTCGAAACACTGTCTTCATCCACCAAGTCTAAGAAGGCTACTAAACATAAATCATGTCATATGATTTCGTTGGGTGAATATTGTCTTCCACCTCTAACTGCTACCTTCATCTCGGCAGCTGATAATCCTTCTTCTTCTTCTTCCCCTGCTGAGACAATATTGTCAAAGTCAGAAGCCAAATATCAACCAGCTTTCCATCTGTATAGTCCGTAGTCTCATGAACTAATGACGAAAATGGGATATGATCTACAAAAGGCCTCTGGTTTGAACCATGGAAAGGGATCCCCTGTACTTCTTTCTCTATGTCTTTCTCACAACCAATCTCGGGTTGGTTTGGGTTACTGGAGAAACTCTTCATCTTGCCAAAAGAAACCTTCCAAAAATAAGATCCAGGCAAAGAGTTGCAATATGGTGTCCTTCGAACCTATATCCGAAGTAGAAGCCTTCATTGGTACTAGGTCTGGGAAACCTTACCTAAGAGACTATTCGGAAGGTCAAGAAAACCCTGCTCCAGCTCTGGAGGCTCCTAAAGCATCATCTTCTCCTATTGTTAATGTTCCATCATCTTCATCACCTCCAATAGAGCCAACTCTTTCCAAACTGACGATAGCCGACAAAGGAAAATAGTCTGTCCGTTTTGATAAAGTATTAAAGAAGACTCCAACTTTGGGACTCGAGAACCCGTATAACTTTGATATACTGGCTCAGCTGGCCAATACCCCGGCAAGATTGTCAATTTTTAAACTACTCCGTCTTTCGAAGAAAGATCGAGAAGCATTGAGTGAAGCTTTGATGCAAGCTGATACTTGTCTAACATTCCTCAAGAAGCCGGAGGAAGAGCCTATAACATGCCTTCATTGTCATAGTATGATGGAACTGATACCCAATATCACCTTCACACAAGATGATATGCTGTTGGAAGATAATCGTCATGACCGACCCCTCTACTTCACGGGATATGTCGATACCATGAAGGTCGATCGTATTTTGATCGATCCTTGGTCTACACTTAGCATAATGTTAAAGACTCTACTAGATGCATTAAAGATTCTTGTACACAAACTTTCAACAACCATCACGACAATTTTAGGATTAAATTCTGGAAGAAATGAACCTCTGGAAAATATTCGTCTGAAGGTTCAAATAGGCAATCTTCGTACAAAGGTTACTTTCAACGTGATCGATAATCATGGATCTTATAATGCTTTACTGGGAAGACCCTTTCTGCATGAGCATAACATTGTACCATCCACTCTACATCAATGCTTCAAATATGTAGATGTCAATAGAGAGGTTCAGAAGGAACTATCCGATTTAAATCCTTTCAAGGGCATTAAAGCATATTGTACTGACTCTCGGATGTACATGGAAGAGTTTATGAAGGTTGCATTGGCGATGGATAGTGAGTAGGATCAGAAAGATACTTCAAAAGATGTTCTTATGATCCCCTTCAAAGGACGTACTACTCGTCCCTCTTCTTCTCAGGCTTTGACTATCCATCTTTCATCTCATAACAAATAGCCTCCTGCTGTAGAATGGAAACAAAAGGAGATCACCCCTTCTGAGCCTCTGGTTATCGACCTTCGTCGTAACAAACCTTCACCTTCACCTTCTCCTTCTCCTTCTCCTCCTCTGGTTATCAACCTGACTAAGCCTTATGTTAAGGCTAAGAATCCTCCTTCTCCTCCTCTGGTTATTAACCTTACTAAGCCTTCTGTTAAGGCTAAGAATCATGTTATAAATGATGATGTACAAATCAATAAAATAGCTTCTCCTTTACAGTATATTGATATTTTTTATTATACTCTATGTTATTTAGAAATGCTAGATAACTTCGAACAATTTACCATAGGAGCAGTTCAACCTCTCCAAAATAAAGTATTGCTCGAGCTAATACAGGACTCCTTCTTAGTTCCATCCAGGAAGAAAGATGAACTTCCTATACTTTTCAGTAAAGGAACAGAACAAATGATCATACCCAATGGTGAAGAAGAAAATCACGATAACGAAAGACTTCAACTACATCGTTATAGTCAACAATCAAGAGATATCATTCAAAATATGGGCCATAATTCTAAAATTGGTCTCAATGGCGGTAAAGGAAGGCGAACTCCTATTCGTATCTCTGCTCCAGAAGGAAAAATACAACAATATTACAGCAAAATAGAGCGAGGATTGGGTTATACTTCACCAATTCTAACTCCAGAAGCCTCTGAATCTGATGAAGAAGAACGATCTAACTCTTATGATTCTGTCTTATGGGATTCAGACACCAGTGTTTGGCACGTCCATCAAGTTACTCTATCTTCCAATATGGTAACTGTCGAGTTCTCGGAAGACGACAAAGACTTTGCCGAAGCCTCTGAATCTGATCCTTGGGCACAAAGGATGGATACTCAATAGGAGCTTCGCTTCGAGTAACGTGAGCCACCGGTAGAAGCATGGAAATAAACAGGAAATCCTATACGGCTCAAGACTAGGAGAGTTTCATGCGGTTCAAATGTTTATTAGAGTGCCATGCGGCTCAAAAGTTCATTAGAGTTCCCTGCGGCTCAAAAGTTCATTAGAGTTTCATGCGGCTCAGAAATCCTCCTAGCTCCATGCGGTTCTATGCAGCGGCCTCATTCAATGCCACGTACAGCTGGCCATCAAGCAGCGGCCTCATTTAATGCTCTGACACAACAAGGCGGCTCTGACATAAAGGAGAATTGATAGATCTAACATAAAGCTGCAATGATGACTCTGATATGAAGGCGTGCTCCTAGGGAAACGAAGAAAATCTCTACAGCTGGCACAAATCCACCAATTCCAAAGCTCATTATGCGGCTACCATCTCCATGCGGCCGCCACCCCCATGCGGCTGCTACTCCTATGCGGCTCGGATCATAGGGCCACCTCCATGCGGCCGCTACTCTCATGTGGCTCGGATCATGGGGACCATCTCCAGGTGGCTTAAATGCTGAGAGGCCATGTCTATGCAGCCTTGACATGTGGCCAGCCTTATGCGGTTCAAATCTTCAGAAGCCATCCTCAGGCGGCTCGAATTTCGGAGGCCATACCTATGCGGCTGCCACCTTCATGCGGTTCAAATCCAGAGAAGCCATCCTCATGCGGTTCGGATTTTGGAGGCCATACCTATGCGGCTGCCACCTTCATGCGGTTTAAATCATGAGAAGCCACCCTCATACGGCTCTGTCAAGATACCCTGTCCTTGTGGCTCGCGGTTAGGACACGTGGCAGAGGATCAGTTCCCCCCAGCTCACTGCATAATGATGGTTGGACACGTGGCACTAAATCAATCAAGATTTTTCTACTTAGATTTGTTACTATCAACAAATCCTAACAACCAGATTTAGTACAATCATCATAATTACCCGGATCAAATCAGATTTATTATAATCAAGCATATTGAACACGTGGCGAGAGATCCGAGATTGTCATAACCAATCACAAAGATTCGTGGCAATCAGCATTAATTGCGCATACGGATTTGGCGCAATGAGCATTAACTGCCCAGATTTGTTGCAATCAAGATTAACGGTCCAGATTAATTGCCAACAAAACATGATCAAGAAAAATGGTAATTAATCACCAAACCGTCGACTTTTCAAGAGGAAATCATTGTAAACCCTAATGATCACAGTCCACTCCTATAAATAGCAAGGTGCCATTCCCTTATAAAAAGGAGCACAGAGAGAGGAAGCCCCCCGGCTGGACACACAAAGAGATAAAGGCACGCACAAAAGAGTCTTCCAACACATTTTGAGAGCATTTCTTTACCACAACCAAGGCTACGTCTGATCGTCCAAGGAGTAAGGCAGAGCTGTCGTCGCTTTTCCGAGCCTCTACCATCACCCCCCCAGAATCAAAAATAAACAATCGTACTTAGATTGTTGTACCTAGGTTTTTGTCCCTAGGCTTTCTTTGTACAAGCGAGTTTGTATTGTGAGTCTAGTCCTCCTATAAAATTGTTCTGTACTTTTACAATCAATGGCAAACACGATGGCTCCCACCGCTGCAGACGAGGCCAGGAAGGCAAGAAGAGAGGTCCAGGAGCTTCGGGCCATGTTCTACGCCCGAGAAAACTGCCAAGACCTCAGGATACGACAACCGTATCCTATTGCATGGAGAGATGCGCCCTTCCCACCAAGATATAAACCATTCAACATCAATCCGTATGATGGAAAGACATCTGCAAGCAGGTACATCACCTACTTCGAAGTCACCACCGACCATCTGCCGCATGACGACGCCATCCTCACGCGGTTGTTCATTGGAGCGTTGAAAGGGGTCACCTTTGACTGGTACCGTAACTTGCCGGACAACTACATCCATTCCTTCGCCGGCTTCAAGCGTATGTTCTTGGAGAGGTTCTACGAATTAGTACAAGACGTGACGATGTCCACCCTCATAGACGTTGTCCAGGGAGAAAATGAGCTGACAAGGAATTATATCGAACGGTTTTGTCAAACCGCAATGAAGTTGCCTTCCGGTAACCCCGATTCCTCCTTGATCAAAATTTGCCAAAAGAGGCTGCTTCCCACAATCAGTATCTGGATGGGCGAAAGTCAGTTTAAGGATTGGAAGACTTTTATTATCAGCGCCACTAGCGCAGAAGACAAGTTGAAGAAAGCTCGCCAACTGGGATTACACGTCTCGGAAGGAGAGGACAAGGGCAAACACCCTAACACCAATAGCAATAATGGTGGTAACCCCTCCAACAATCGAGACAACAAGGACAAGCATGCTATGGTGGCCGACACAAAGCCTGAACCAAAGCCGGTAGAAAAAACTTGGGGCCTTCCATCTCTGCAGGACGAGGTTCACGTCTTGGAGGAGGGAGCAGAATTCGACCTCCTTGTATGAGCATTTCCAAGATGGGCTTAACATGGCCGTCTTCAAAAGAGTAGGTCATCTGAGGCCCCGGTTACTGGAAAACCATTCCTGCTCTATGTGCGAGCTATGGAGCATTCTTTCGGTGCTCTACTAGCACAAAACAATGATACATGCCATGAGCAGGCTATATATTACCTCAACCGAATGACGATGGGGCCGGAATACCAATACACTGCCGTAGAAAAGGAATGCCTTGCTCTGGTATTCGCCATTCAGAAGATGCGATACTACGTCATGGGACAAACCATCCATGTAGTATCAGGAGTTAACTCCCTCAGGGTCCTCATGACTAAGTCAGGCGCACTCAGCTCTCGTCTCGCTACCTGGGTGATATTATTGTCCCCCTACCACATGATCTTCGTCCCACAGAAAGCGGTTAAAGGTCAAGCTTTGGCAGACTTTTTAGGAGCTCATCCAGGTTCGGAGTCAACCATGATAGACGAAGAGATTCCAGATAAGGTCACCAATTCAAATGTGACTTCCCATGATGCCATCTGGCGAATGTTCTTCGATGGCGCTTCCAGAACTGGGCCCAAAGGCAACATCGTCGTTGGAGTAGTGCTGATCTCTTCCTCCGGGTTGGTGATCAATCGGGCATACTCCCTCAAGGAGCCCTGTTCAAACAATGTGGCCGAGTATAACGCTTTAGTCATTGGCCTCCGATTCGCAAAAGAGCTGGGGGTAGAGTATCTGGAAGCATACGGTGATTCGCAGCTAATCGTCAACCATATTCGGGGCTCATACGAGGTTTGCCATGAAGACATGATCCCCTATCACCAAATAGTAATGGACATCATCTCATCCTTGGAAGGGTTCATCATAGAACATATTCCCAGGCTCCAGAACATTGAAGCCGATTCGCTAGCAGGCCTTGCCGCTTCCTTAGCGGTTCCGAATCATGCTCACCACATAGTTGACATGATAGGCCGTGAATTGGTCTGTCCCAAGAATAATATTCAATGTGTCGAGAGTTACTCCATTCTGACTGTTAACGAAGCACCAGACTGGAGACAGCCATTCATTGACTTCGTAGTCTACGACATCCTGCCAGAGAATCCAAAGGAAGTCGCTTCTATCAGAAGACGTTCCCTCAGATTCTTCTATGATACAGAGACAAAAATGTAGTATCGACGATCATACGATGGATTACTGCTTCGTTGTCTATCACATACAGAAGCCAAGGAAGACGTACGCGAAGCTCACGACGGCATCTGCGGGGCCCATCAGCCTGTCCAAAATTGCAAGACCGCCTTCGTCGAATGGGCTATTACTGGCCCACGATGGTTCCAGATGCAATAGATTATGCACGAAAGTACAAAGCCTGTCAAGTCCACCCAGATTTCATCTATCAACCATCCGAGTTTCTACATCCAACGGTGGCATCCTGGCCATTCGAAGCATGGGGAATGGACATCATTGGTCCGATCACTCCACGTTCGTCCCGAGGATATCGCTTCATACTCGCAATCACAGATTACTTCTCCAAATGGGTGGAGGCTATTCCGCTGGCGGAAGACAAGACTTCAAACGTGATCAGCTTCCTCAAGTATCACGTCATCTATCTCTTTGGACTTCCCCGAAGGATCATCCATGACAACGGTCCGCAGTTCGCAAGCCATGCCATCTATCGGTTCTACGACAAACACCGGATCCTGAATTATTGCTTCAACGTCGTACAATCCGGCAGCGAATGGGTTGGCAGAAGCGTTCAATAAAAGTATAATCAGGCTGCTCAAGAAATTTGTGTCTTCCAACAAATGCGATTGGAATGAGAAGCTTGGCGAATGCTTATGGGCGTACCGTACTACAGTACGGACGACCACTAGGAACGCACCATTCTTTTTGGTGTATGGAAGAGAGGAAGTTCTCCCATTAAAGACTCAAATCCCCTCATTCCGTGTTGCTCTCACCTACCGACTAACGACAGATGATGATCACCATCGCCGACTACAAGAGTTTGAGGCCCTAGATGAGAAGCGTCTGTTAGCTCAACAACGAATCGAGCTATACCAGACACGTATCTCGTGAGCTTTCAACAAGAAGGTTAAAATCAGAACATTCCAAGTGGGCGATCATGTTCTGGCAGTTCGGAAGCCGATGGTTATGACTCACAAAACCGTCGGCAAATTCCAGCCAAAGTGGGAAGGCCCATTCATCATCGAGGCTGTGTTCTCCAATGGAGCTTATTGCCTCGTGAAACAAAATGGAGACTTGCTTATGTTGCCCATCAACGGCAAGTTCCTGAAGAATTATTATGTCCGAAACGACATCCTCCAAATTTCCTATGGTGTTGAGTCATGTACCCCTGGTACCGCTGAACTCACATTTCGACCCCAAATCTCCCAGAATAATGGGTTATGTACCCACTAGTACCGCTGAACTTACATTCTGACTCCAAATTTCCCAGAATGATGAGTTATATGCCCTCTAGTACCGCTAAACTTACATTATAGTCCCTAAATTTCTCAGGGTGTTGAGTTTTGTACCCCCTGGTACAGCTGAACTCATATTCCGACTCCAAATTTCCTAGAATGATGAGTTATGTACCCTATGGTACCATTGAACTTACATTCTAAACTCCAGATATCCTAGGGTTTTGAGTTATGTACCCGCTGGTACCGCTGAACCTGCATTCCAATCCCAAATTTCCCAGATTGATGAGTTATGTACCCGCAAGTACCGCTGAACTCACACTCTGGTCACTGCAGATGAATCTATATCGCATCTGTTAGGTAGTAAGTCATGTACGATCATAACTCTGAACTTTCTTCCTAAAATAGCTCCCTCCTCATGATCCAATACCCGTACTTTCAGTGCATAAACAGGGTAACAGATCCACAAATTTCTTGAAACAACCACGTCGATGTTACCTCTGAGTTGTTTCCCTTCCACCAAAAGCAAACCGCATCTCACGTAGAACTTCCATGTCCTCATTACCTCTGAGTTGTTCTATGTACCCCTTTATGGTGTCCACTCCTACCACGTCCTCATTACCTCTGAGTAGGAAGATTCCATCGAAGAAACCCTCATATTTACCACGTCCTCTTTACCTCTGAGTAAGTATATTGGTTTTTCTTTCGACTTATTGTCCGTACCCAAGACTGGAGTACGCCAAGGATAATAGGCCCACAAATGTCCTATGTTGACCACAAATGTCCTCCGTGGACCACAAATGCTGTACTAAGTTTCATAGTACATGCGCCCCATTTCTCATCATGCCCCGGGAGCCCAGCTGCTCCATGGCATTTCTTCTCCCGATACCAGGAACCTCCATGGCTACCTAACTGTGGAATTGTTCTAAGTATCTTCATCAAACTTGTTATCCGTACCTAAAACCAAGGTATGCCAAGGGTAACAAGTCCACAAACAGTCCCCCAGTGGGGCAAATACTACAACACCCCAAACGCAATAAGCAAAACAAATGAAGGGTAAAATAAAACATACTTCTTTATTTGAAAGTCAAAAGTACTACATGTTCTGGGACCATGTCCCTCTCAAGAAAAAGAAAAGAACATAAACAAAAGAAGGAAAAGGCCAACTACGATTCGGCGATACATAATTCCTTGAGACGGTCCCTCAACAAGACAGTCGACCGCTCAAGCCTCTGCTTGGACCGACGTTCGGCCTCATGAGTCAGCCGCTCCGTATCTTCCAGGTGTGCATGAGCTCGCCAGCCATCCTCAAGCTTCTTCAGAGCACGCTCCAGGCTAGTAGAAGCTCGAGTAACCCTTTCGGCTTCCTGGACGATCAGCTCTTCATCTGCACGGGAAGCTTCGAGCTCAGATTCCAAGAAGACCAGCTTCCTCTAGAGCTCGAGGATCTGCTCCCTTGTATCGACTATTCCACGGGAGGCAGTTGCTTCCCGAGCCATGTAATCCTCGCTCCGGTGGCTCAGCTGGTCATAATAGAAAGATAGGTCGCCGAGGTCCTTCATTATAACCGGCTTAGACTTATCTCGTGCAGCCTTTACCTTCTCCAGGACAGTGGTGAGGAAGTCACGCTCTTGCTCTATGGCTGCAGACAGATCAGCTTGCCGCAGCACGAGAAACTGGGCCACGAGCTGATCAGCCTCTAGTAATTTAGGCTCCAGAAGCGCAACTATCCCCGCCCCACCAGGAAGGGTTTTAAGAATCTCAATTTGGCCACAAGCACATTGTCGGGCCAAGGCAAAGGGGGTCCCCCGTTCTTCAGCAGCTTCGACCCCTCTCTTCAAGTGGCGGTAGAAACTGTCAACCACATCCTGCGACGCCTCATCCAGAACTTTCGTAGAGGACGACGTCAAAGGAAGTGTAGCTGGCAGTGTCGAAGGAGACGCACCAGAACCTGCTACCCCTGCCATAAGGAAGACAAATTCTGAGTGAAAAGATGCTTGGATAGCAGCTAACTCATCCTTCGCGGCCCGAAGAACCTGGATACTCGGCAAGACAGACAGGTCGACCCCCGAAGCCACATGAGCAGAAGAGGACGCAGAGACCATTGCTCCTTGCCCCGGCTGTGCTGCCATCTGATCTTCCGAACTCGATCCAGCAGGAGGCCCCTCAATATAAGTTAAAAAGGAAGGGGGCACACTCCCCTCAACCAGATCCACGCTGGCAGAGCCTACCCGGACGATGTCCGTTATTGGCAGTGAAGAGGCAGGACCTGTATGTCCAGAGCAACCATCAATCAACCTAACCCGAAGGATGTGATGATAGAGCAAATGAGCCTCCTCACTAGTCAAGATCTGGCTTATCTTACCAGGGGAGGGTTGTGGAGGCTGAGGTTTGCTCACAGCCGTCGTAGTCCCACCACCAGAGACTTCCAAGCTAAATTCAGCTAGCTCCTATGTCCCAGCCACCCCGGAAGGAGATACGGCTAGGTCAGCGTCACCCTGCCAAAATTTAGCAGTCTCGAAAACTGGTCCAGCAGAGCCCCCATCGCCTTGGATTGAGACCTCAGCAACATGAGATCCCTCAGCTGCCGCCGAAATAATTTCCGTACACATGTCATTAATCAAAGTGGTCAGGACTGGATCGACTTCAGAAACCGCAGCCGGTTCTCAAGAGTTTGACTCTTCTGATGCCTACAGGGAAGAAAGAAAATGATTAGATCATAGTTCAAGAAGAGAAAGGGCTAAAGAAGGAGAGGGTTGCAATTTAATTCACCTCTGAAACAGCGTCATCACCTTCGCCTCTATCCTTAATGAACAGCCCGTGACGTCTTACCGCAGCCCGCTTCACGGAGAAGATTACGCCACCAATAGACTCACGCCTGCCTCGCTTGCGTGAAAGGCCAGGCACAACAGGCGGCTGATCCGTCACCGCCTCATCTGGCACAACAGGCGGCTGATTTGCCACCATCTCATCTAATACGACAGGCGGCTGATCCGCCATCACCTCTTCCACAGGAGAAAGAGAATTGTCGACATCATGCTCATCATCCTCTTCGTCCGCATTTGTGGACTCAGAGTCAGGCACAAGAATCGTATTTGCCCTCTTCTTCCTCATCTTAGACCCCTTGGGCTTCTCCGCTAAGCCAGTACCCACAATAAAACTGGTACTCAGGTCAAAATTAACGAAAGGATTGCTCGCCGAAACATAGTATAGAGCCGCCATATAGAAAATTGCCCTTGGCGCCTCAGTATCAGGAACCGAAAAGCTGGTTCGTGTATGAACCGTGTCATAATAATGCCATGCCCTGATACCGTCCAGGATGCTACCTTCAAAGTCCAGGCAAGAGCTGGGACTGTCAAAGAATAGCAGGCTATACCCGAACTGACGGGAGAACCTGCTAGGCAAGTAGGGCTCCAGGTAGACATTGTTGCGATTGCGGTACACTAGGTGCGCTGGACGGATATTACGCAGCCAAAGGAGAATCTTCTCAGGCAAGAGGTGCGGAGGACCGGTACCATCAATATGTACGCCTCTCACTTCTTTAACGGTATAACGAGGAATGGACACAAAAAAGTCGTATCCATCCACTCTCGCCAGCGCCCTCTGACAAGCTGGCATAGTGCTGCACTCCCAGGGCTGATGGTGGAATTGGAAAATGAAAGCATCATCAGCCGTAACGTCGTCTTCTGCTCCAGGCCTCATCAAAGACCGGCAGTGCATTAACAGCCACCCCATCAGATAATGGTGTGGTAGCTCTATGCGCTCAAAATCCATCGTCGTGTCACGGGCGATGACCTTAGATGAAAAGACGCGAAGGCCATAGTGTATGCTGCACACCATGGCCGGAAGATGGGCCAGTCTGACCCCAAAGACCATCTTTACGGCAGGAAGGATAAAGTGGTGGCTGATCCTCTCAATGGAACCTGTCCCTCCTGAGACCACGCAGTTACGTAGCCACACCATCAGGAATCCTGCCAAGAGTACCTTCTCTGACAGTTGCTTAGTACCATGATAAAAATAACGGAAGGAGTCAGTTCAAATCCTAAATATGTCGCCCGTGGACCTCGATCTCTTAGCAGTCGATGCCAGGTTTTGTACCTCTTCCGTGGTTTGAGGATCTCGGGAAAAAACCAGGCCTGAGGCGCCTAGGGAAAAAAGGTATGAGACCCAGGACCTGGTACGAGGAATGATCCCCTCTGAGCTGCCATCCTTCTTGATGGCCGTCTGGTGACAAGTGTTGTGATGACAAAACAATTCCCGATATACGACAACAAAGCCCGGGAACTGCCGATCCAGACCCTCGAGCTCTTCGCTCGTAGGGGTGTACACTTCAAAGACTTCTTCCCTCCAGGGCAGCTTGGAAATGACGTGCATCTCGTAGAGAGCGAGTCCAAGCTCCCCTCCAGGTGTAAAGAAGGTTCCCATCGCCGGTTGTACATCTCTAGGAGAGCCATTAACAACGACTTATTTATGGATAGACCATGACAGGTGCCCCGAATAGCGTGGTAGAGGCTGATCTCACGCGGGGAGTCTCATACTTTTACAGAATCTATGTGGTCAAGTTGGCCCACGCAGAGATAGGGTTTATCCAGTTCAGCAGCGCCAACCGTCCGACGGGATAAGACCCTTTCCGAGCAAGCTGATTCAAGAAGGTATCAGCTTGAGAGAACGTAAAATTGGGACCCGATACGTTTATGAAGGTACCCAGAGCCAGTCCCATCACGTACCGACTGACCAGTTCCCTTCCCGCGTATGCTGACACAAAATTCCTGTTGTAATGGATGTTTCCCACAATCATCCCCGACCTGCTTGGAGTCAAGGAGTCCACCATCTTTCTGTCCATCGGTAATATGTTGAACCATGACGGAGGAAAATGACGCTCTATCGGAGGGATATGGATCGCCACCCGTCAAGAGTAAAATCCCAACGCTCGGATATATCCAGCACTCGAGGGTTCTTTACAGTCAAAGCATCCCCGAAGAAGAACGCCGGCTTCAGGTATTTCCCCTCCAATTGCTCTGAGTTCATCATGGCGCAGAGAAAGTGAAAGGGTTGGTTCTTGATAGCATTCAGCCTCTCCAAAGGCTCATCTGGAGGAAGCTGATTCGCCATATATTGGACTAAGTGGTCGAATCGTACACCCACAGCAGATTTGGCCGAACCCACCAGGGGTTCTCCCGCTGGATTGAATGGCAGGTTCACTGAAAAAGGACAAAGGAAATAAGTCAGGAGATGGCAAAACAAAACCACTTATGTGTTTTTTAGGCTTATGCGGCCCAATCCACATGAGCTTATGCGGCTCTGTTTGGTATGAGCTTATGCGGTTCTGTTTAAAAGAGCACATGCAGCTCTATTTGAACATGAGCTTATGCGACACTAATTAGCGCCAGCTTATGCAGCTCGGTTTAGCGTGAGCTTCTGCGGTTCTGCTTAGCGGAGCATTATGCGGCCCAATTCAGAGGAGCTCATGCGGCTCGGTTTAGCGCAGCCTTATGCGACCTAGTCCAGACGAGTTTATGCGGTTTTGCTTAGCGGGGCATTATGCGGCCCAGTCCAGATAAGCTTATGCGGCCCTGTTTGAAGGGGGCTTCATGCGGTTCGATTTAGAGGGACTTATGCGGCTCTGTTCGCCAGGTCATTATACGGTCCAGTTTGTGTAGCGTTTATACGGCCACTAGACAACTCCCATGCGGCTCGGACATGGGGTATACCCTCTATGCGGCTCGGCCATGGGACATACATGCGACACACACAAGTTGAACAGTTTAAAGGCTTGTGTATAAAAACATGCAACAGAGCCATCTTTGTTAGGGTTTTCGAAGCATACGATCCTTCCAAAAGTCCTTACCAGCAATGGTGGGGTGGACGTCAGGGTGGACTTCAGGCGCCGCGGCCGATGTAGAGGCCACTCCCTTACCCTTCGCCGCAGCCTTGGAAACTTTGGTGGCCATCGTTGATCGAATAAGAAGAAGAAGAAGAAGAAGAAGAAGAAGAAGAAGAAGACGACGGTTAGGGCAAGAAGAGATTAAATTGGGAAAGAGAGTAAAGAGTTTCTTTCTCCAAATTGCTCTTATTTATAGGAGGCCAAAGGGAGGACACGTGGACCGATGGACGCTTCGGCTCGTATTCTACAGGAAAAACTGACTCCTAGGATTTCATCCCCTCTCATAAAGGAGATTCATCAAAGCCCAAAATCCAAATATTTAATGAACCAACTCTTGGGATTCCCCCAAAAGACGGCTCTAAATCAAAATGAATCAAGGGAAATTAATGTCGCCTACGTGGCAGAAAGGACAGTATGCGGCCAGAAGCGATCCATGCGGCCAGAGCGGTCCATGCGCCTAGGTAGTCCATGCGGCCAGGCAGTCCATGCGGCCAGGAAAGCCATGCGGCTAAGAAGTCCATGCGGCCAGAAATTCTTATGCGGCCAGGAGAGCTTAAGTGAACATAGTCATGCTTCTCATTCAAAGTATTTCAATTTTTTAAATTGAAAACTTTAAAGGAGGTCTTGTAGAAGCATGTAAATAAACAGAAAATCCTATGCGGCTCAATACTAGGAGAGTTTCATGCGGCTCAAAAGTTCATTAGAGTGCCATGCGGCTCAAAAGTTTATTAGAGTTCCATGCGGCTCAAAAGTTCATTAGAGTTTCATGCGACTCAGAAATGCCCCTAGCTCTATGCGGTTCTATGCAGGGGCCTCATTCAATGCCACGTACAGCTGGCCATCAAGCAGCGGCTTCATTTAATGCTCTGACACAACAAGGCGGCTCTGACATAAAGGAGAACTGACAGCTCTGACATAAAGCTGCAATGATAACTCTGACATGAAGGCGTGCTCCTAGGAAAACAAAGAAAATCTCTACAGCTGGCACAAATCCACTAATTCCAAATCTCATTATACGGCTACCATCTCCATGCGGCCGCCACCCACATACGGCTGCTACTCCTATGCGACTCGGATCATGGGGCCACCCCCATGCGGCCGCTACTCTAATGATGCTCGGATCATGGGGACCATCTCCATGCTGTACAAATATTGAGAGGCCATGTCCATGCAGCCTTGACAAGTGGCCAGCCTCATGCGGTTCAAATCCTGAGAAGCCATCCTCATGCTGCTCGGATTTCAGAGGCCATACCTATGCGGATGCCACCTTCTTGCGGTTCAAATCCTGAGAAGCCATCCTCATGCGGCTCGGATTTCGGAGGCCATACCTATGCGACTGCCAACTTCATGCGGTTCAAATCCTGAGAAGCCACCCTCATGCGGCTCTGTCAAGACACCCCGTCCCTGTGGCTTGCGGTTAGGACACGTGGTAGAGGATCAGGTCCCCCCGGTTCGCTGCATAATGATGGTTGGACACGTGGCACTAAATCAATTATGATTTATCCCCTCAGATTTGTTACTATCAACAAATCTCAACAACCAAATTTAGTGCAATCATCATAATTACACGGATCAAATCAGATTTATTATAATCAAGCATATTGAACACGTGGCGAGAGATCCGAGATTGTCATAACCAATCATAAAGATTCGTGGCAATCATCATTAATTGTCCATACGGATTTGGCACAATCAGCATAAACTGCCCAGCTTTATTACAATCAAGATTAACGGCCCAAATTAATTGCCAACAAAACAGGATCAAGGAAAATGGTAATTAATCTCCAAACCGCCGACTTTTCAAGAGGAAATTATTACAAACCTAATGATCACACTCTACTCCTATAAATAGCAAGGTGCCATTCCCTTGTAAAAAAGAGCACAAAGAGAGGAAGACCCCCGGCTGGACACACAGAGAGACAAAGGCACACACAGAAGAGTCTTCTCACACATTCTCAGAGTATTTCTCACCAGAGCTAAGGCTACATCCGATCATCCAAGGAGTAAGGCAGAGCTGTCGTCGCTTTCCCGAGCCACTACCGTCACCCTCCAGAATCAAAAATAAACAATCGTACTTAGATTGTTGTACCTAGGTTTTCCTCCCTAGGCTTTCTTTGTACGAGCGAGTTTGTATTGTGAGTCTAAGTTCAGTCCTCCTATAAAATTATTCTATACTTTTATAATCAATGGCAAACATCACCTACCGAAGATCAATTGGTTCAAGTCAATGTTGGAGATGAAACTTCCCCAAAACCAATATTTGTCAGCAAAAGCCTTCCTGAAGCAGATAAACAAGAACTGATCCAACTTATTAGGGAATACAGCAATGTATTTGCTTGCAGCTATGAAGACATGCCGGGATTGGATCCTCAAATCGCAACTCATAAGCTCAATATTCTGCTGAATGCAAAGCCAGTTAAGCAGCAACAACATTGATATTGACCTGACATGATGGACACCATAGAAGCTGAAATCAAGAAGCTTATTACCTGTGGCTTCATCAGAGAAGAACAATATCCGGACTGGGTGGCTAATGTTGTCCTAGTTTTAAAGAAAACATGGAAGGTCCGAGTCTGCATTGACTTCAGAGACCTCAATGAAGCTTATCCCAAGGACGAATTTCCTCTTTCGATTATTGATGTCATGAGCGACAATACTTACGGATTTGAATGTATATCTTTTATGGATGGATTTTTAGGATATAATCAAATCCAGATGTATCCGAAAGATGAGAAACATACATCTTTTCGCACTTCTCTTGGAGTCTATTGCTATACAGTCTTGTCATTTGGTCTCAAAAATGCTTGTGCAACTTATCATCGGGCCATGAGTACTATCTTTCATGATCATTTGCGAAAGACGGTTGAATGCTATGTAGACGATATAGCTCTCGAAAGTCGTCTGAAGGAAGACCACATTCAAGACTTGAGAACTATATTCGATCTAATACGCCAATATCAGCTTAAAATGAATCCTACCAAGTCATTTATGGGAGTCTCTAGTGTCAAATTTCTCGAATTTGTCATTACCTATAAAGATATACACGTTGATCCTGAGAAAATCAAAGCCATTCAAGAGATGCGTCCTCCACGCAATCTAAAAGAGCTACGAGGATTCCAGAGATGGCTTGCGTACATCAGGAGATTCAATTCAAATATCTCTGGACGCTGTAGACCGTTTAGTCAACTTATGAAAAAAAGGTGTGTCTTTTATTTGGACTGAAAAATGTCAACAAGCATTTGAAGACATAAAGCGGTACTTGATGAACCCTCCAGTTTTAGTGCCTCTAGTCTTAGAAATACCCTTCCTGATGTATGTTCGAGCAATGGACCATTAACTAGGTGCTTTATTATCTCAGAAGAATAAAGAGGGTCATGAACAGGCTATCTATTATCTTAGTCGTACAATGATTATAGCTGAACATCGATACACGCCAGTGGAAAAAGAATGTCTAGCTTTTATGTTTGTTGTTCAAAAGACGAGACATTATATCACTGGCCAAACTATTCATGTTATTTCTAGAGTTAACCCTCTCTGGGTCCTGATGAAGAAGCCCAGTACACTCAATTCCAGGCTTGCAGTATGGGCCATATTGTTAGCATAATATGATATGGTTTATGTTCCTCAAAAGTCTGTTTAAGGACAAGCCCTTGCTTACTTTCGGGCAGCTCATCCAGTTCCCGAAACGTCTAAACTCTACGATAAGATTCAAGACGAAACTTTGGAGTCCAACATGATTTCAGAAGAAATTCTTACATGGCGTCTATTATTTGATGGTGCATCCAGAATCGGACCAAAATGTCAAGCCTCGATTCATAGAGTCATTTATTCAGATATTTTATTTCTTAGAATCGATCGTCCTCGCTTGGGCGTGATGCCGTACAAGTCTGGTATTGCACTTGTACAAGGTAAAGATGGTACATAATTGATTATCTTTAATAGGAACACATCGTAGCGACAGAAGCAGACAAATTAAATTTAACGCGTACATTCTTTCTTATCGAATAGGGACACATCATTTGATTTGTAACAACAGAAATGAGAAGATAACTTGCAATCACAGAGATATAAATAGAATTATATTCTATTTATTGATAATTAAAGAAGAGTACAAGACTTGTATTGAAGTACACTGCTTACAACACATCTCACTTACATTGGAAGCCAACTGAACAGTGCTATAAAGCTTACATTTTATACTTGGATACATTGGATTACAACTCGATATACCGACTTGGCTTACAACTCATTGGTACAACTGATTACACTGTTCGATACATTATGCCCTTTATAAACAGAAGACATCATCTTGTACAAGGAGAGCTTGTGTATGCCCAACAAATCTTTGATATAGCGGGACCGATCAAGCCAAATCTTTGATGTTGTGAATATCCCAAGCGCGAGCACCTGCCCACAAAACGTAGGTCAGTACATTATCTATGTACCGGCGAGCAGAATCCAACCCACTCGCCTAAACCAACACTAACTAGTCAATTTTAGCAAGCATTTATTAGAGTGATCTTTCTAGTTGGGGCCTAGCATCAGTTTACAGTTCATGGGCAATATTCATAGTGAAGCATGTCAATATATTCTTAATAGCGTTCATGTGAAGGCATCATTAAAGCATACTTGGTACTATCATGAAAAGGCGTCATTGAGGCATCATTGGTTCTAACATATTGAACATGTTATGACAATTCTCATAGAAAGTGTCACATAGCATGTAAGTTAGGTGTAAGCAGTTTCATAGCAAGGCAACATGTTGGCATACTGAATTTAACAGGTTTAGCAGGCAAGTTGAACAAATATATATATTGAATACTATCACATTTAAGTGATTTCTTACCGATAGATGACTCCTCGTACATACATCAAATACAGGTTAGCAGATATACTTACTCTTCCTACACAAAACATTCATTAGCGTACATCCTAACTTCATGGTCACTTGGCATTGTTTAACCATACGGACGTTGCCATATAGGTCTTCGTCGATAATGCGATGACTCCAGAGAAGGTTGCTAGCCCCAAAGGAGACCTCCCAAAACCCGTGCCCCTACTGGCACGTTAATGTTTCCTCCTAGGACAGGTCGGTCGCCCTATCATTCAGGGGTACCGTCCGAGAAAACAAATACCCATCCCTTATGCATAAGTTGTCCTATGACCATGCAAATGTGTGTCTGAATCGATCGTGAACATAAAATGCATGGTAAAATATTGAAATATGTAAAGGCAACATTGCATCATTCAACTCATCCATGTCATTTTCAACGACTCATCATTTCCAATATTTCCCATCATTTCACTTAGTGATCTCGACGATCCCAAGCCTCATCATTTTTCATTCATTGCTTCATTGTAACAGTTCTCATAATATTTATTTCAAGGAGGAACAACCAGCATTCATTTTTTTCAAAGGGACCTATAACATTTCATTCATTTCATAGAAACATTTATTCTTCTTTCATTGCTTATAAGAAAGCAGGTAATATTTTACATCTTTGCAATAGTTATACAGAGTGTACATGATTCTAGTATTTCATTTGGATCATTGGGTCGACAGTATAACTAGTTCTCTTCTTATTCTATCATTCACAAGGCATCTCAATAGTTAAGTGTCCTACTTGTTCCGAAAATTTTAAGCATAAGGTGTAACGCCCAGTCCCAAAATACGTAGGACCAAGTACGTGAACATGCCAGTTGCACATATACGAAGAACACTCCAATATATGGAATCCTCATATATGCACATAAGCTGTAAATAAATAATCACAGGCCAGAATAATATATCTAATCTTATCACAGCTCAACACAGAAGATAATGAAGTCCAAATAAATAAATAAGAGTATCAAAAGATAGCCGGGTGAACATACTCACTCCAAACAGGTATGAAAAATAGTCTCACAAGATCGAAGTCCGACCTCTGCAAATTAGAAAGAAAAGAGATGTAAAATAATGTCTAAAACTGTCTCAGATAAGAAATAGACTAAAAGTCATAAGGCACTGCTTCGTCATCAATGTAAGATAGCTCTAATGCCGCTCCGTACTCCTGTGGGAAATCGTATAAACCTGGAGAGATAACCAGGTCCTCAGGGGACATAGCAAGATACAAGAAAATACCATGCCATATAAACTGTGATAATATAATAAGAGAAAAAGGTATGCATGCAATCTGGTTCCTGACCATTCTACTGTGAATATGCAGTTGAGATACATTCCTTCGATGTATGAGCCCTGGCTGAATATAAGATCCGGTATAGTCCCCTCTTGGGCACCAGTGACTAAGAGCATGATGTTCAAAATGACAGTGGCCAACCTGAAAGGCTCATACCCGTATCTCCAGCGGAGCTTCCGGGTTACAAGGGAAGTGCAATCGAAGCCCATACAACAGGTAATGTTCTCTCCACCCAATGCCTAGTATCATCATCTCCATGAGTGACATGTACCTTTAGTAACCGCCAAGTCTTCTAGCATGCAATTCTATTGGCAGTTACCCCTATCCGTCGCACGCTCCATACGTATCGATGGCCAACCGACTATGCGGATACGTGTCCTATATGTGACTCACATCACGTGATACAACAAGTGTCAAGGTCGTATGAGATATACCAATACCTCAACATCAATGGGTGGTCAATAAACTAAGTCAATACAAGAGAATACATAAAGCAAGAAAAACGACCGATAGAGTCGCTTGCACCCCAGTGTGACTTGGACGCACTGTTTAAATAACACGGAATAAAATGCTAAAAATAATAACTAAAAATAAGAATATAATACTCACAGAGTAAGGTGGCAAGGTATCTTGCCTGGTGGTACAAAGTGGCAAGTCCAAGAGTAGCAAGTGTCAGCACCAAAACTCACAGATCACAGATGACTCCAAACGCTGAAACAAATATCAAAAATGATCTCGGTGAAGAAGATATACCTAGGAAACGCCTGTCCAAAAGTCAAATTCTGGAACAGGGGCAAAATCGTAATTTTGGGTCAAAACGATGTCCGCCGTTGGATCCGCTTTGCACCGAAACGCGTGCCAAAGTCTATGGTCTCTAAAGACGTCAAACTACATGTCTACGGATTCAGTTTGAGGAGAGGAACTCAACTGTATGTCCAGTTTTGGATTCCGAGGAGCCGTGTACAAAATCGCCAGTTTGAATGGGTCGCGGGCCTGCCAAAATGGGTTCCGATTCGACCTTCTCAGAATCGAACCAAACTTGGCATGCAGGACCAAAATTTCGATCCGGACCTGTTGGCGCAAGTTTCGTCTCGATCCGACGACTGTACACAAAGTTATGGACAAGTTTGCAAAATGCCAATACGGGGATATCTTGACGGGTACACGTTGATTTCGTCGCGCACACGCAACAAAATCGAGTCCCGTCAGTTCCCACATGTCGGTAACATCCATACGCGTCTTTTGATGTATATAGTGCACGACCACGTCGCCCGGTTTGTCGGTGCGTACGTATTATCGTGGAAATTCTCTGAAATTAACACTTTTAGAAAACAATTTTTTGCCCAACTTCAACATCAGTTTATTTCATACACGCTAATCAAAACAACGATCCAGAAGATGCTTTGTGATCTCGATTATGTTGTCTTCACATGTGTTCAATTAGTTTTTACGAAAGTTTAATGGACAGCGAGAAAAGTGGCCGACAAGTTGGCGTTTCAAAACATTTTTTAATAATCAGAAAAGTGGGTTTTTCTCCAACTTCGTCTCGATTTTTCGAGCAATCCCTTGGGGTTCCCAGGATTCTATCAGAAGGGGATTGGAGGGGTTCATATGGGCTATGCACAGAAATTTATAGTTCGAAAAATGATCGAGCGTGCGTGAAGAAAAGAGGGTTGGAAGAAGGGTACCTCGCTGTTCGTAAAACTGAGAACGCTCGGAAGTGGGGTCGTCCTGGGCTGTCCGGCAGCGTTCGTGCGGTGGTACGGCGCCGCCAACGGCCTGGGTATTCCTTTTAGGGTTCGAGATGAAGAGAGCTTCAGGAGGGAGAAGATATACGGAGGGTTAGGGTTTGGTTCGAGCGAGTTTTATACTGCTGCTGCCGACTTCTAATAATATTAGGAATAGTGGGGAGGGTCGGGTTTCATTCAATGCAGCTATAGCTGCTGGGTTTAGATGAGCTGGTGGGGTCGGTGCTAAAGTGCCACAGCAGCAAGTTTGCTGCTTAGAAAATGCATTAAGGGGGGTCTCGGTTTCTAAGGTGCAGCTACTGCTGCTATTAAGAATTTCTTTAAGGGGGGTCGGGTCCACCCCCCTCTCACCGCAGCTCACTGCTGCTTTGGGGGGTTCGCCCCCCCCCCCCCCCCCACTAACTTTTTTTTTAAACGATTCAATAACTATATATATATATATATATATTCATAAGAAAATTTTCTAAAATTCTTAATAAGTAACAAAAATATTTTGTAATTGTAGAAGCATGGAAAATATCAGAATAATGATCTATGCGGCTCGGAACAGGAGAACCCCATACGGCTCATACAGGAGTAGTCCCATGCGGTTCAGAGAGACTCTTAGTCTCATGCGGCTCGTTGCAGGAGAGTCCATGCGGCTTACATAGGGACAGTCCTATGCGGTTCAAAGAGCCCCTAGCCGCATGCGGTTCAGAAGTACATGTAGCTCACATATGACCAACAGAGATATGCGGCTCGATCAACGCCACGTGTCCCCATGGGACCGCTTCACACAGCTGGCCATCGAGTAATGGCCCTATTTAATGCTCTGCCATGATTTGACAGCTGACGGCTCTGACATGAAGAGTCATAATGGCCCTGTCATAATGACAGACTCTTTGGGAACAGAAGAAAATCTCTGACACGATCCGAGATTGCCACGTGGCTACTCCCATGCGGCTCAATTGAAGAACAGCTCCATGCGGCTGGCAAGAATCATCCTCATGCGGCTGGCAAGAATCATCTTCCTGCGGCTCACCACGAAGCCATCCCATGCGGCTGGCAAGGATCATCTTCCTGCGGCTCACCAAGAAGCCATCCCATGCGGCTCGTGAGTACTATACCTATGCGGCTCACCAAGAAGCCATCCCATGCGGCTCGCAAGTACTATACCTATGCGGCCCACTGAGACGCTGTCTCATGCGGTTCATGAATATCATGCGGTTCTGACAGGAACCACCATTAAGACACGTGGCAGAGATTCAATGGTCCCCATGACTTAACAGCTGGTAGCAAGGATGATTATGGGATGCAGAGCAATCAGAGATTTACCAGATCCCAATGACCATATTTAACGTTATCCTCATAATTAATGAGATCAGGTCATATCATTCATGATCAAGCCAATGGGACACGTGGTGAGAGATCCAAGCTTGACACAACCAATCATGAAGATTTAAAGCAATCAGCATTAATTATTCATAGGATTCAATACTATCCCCATTTATGGCCCAGATCCTTCACACCCTAAACGAATGGTCCAGATTGATTATACATCAGGCCGCCGCCACTTTGAGAATGGGTAACCATCCAAACCCTAATGATGCCCCCACTATTATAAATAGCAAGGTGCCATTCCCTTGTAGAAGATATACACGATCAGAGAGAAAATACACAGAGAAAGAGAGAAGTCAGAAGAGTAATACGAGGAGAGCAAGAAGAGCATTTCTTCATCAACGCCAACCACCTCTTCACAGGAGCCAAGGCTGCATACCGATCGTCCAAGGAGTAAGGCAGGGCTGCCGTCGCCTTCCCGAGCCTCTATCGTCACCCCCTATAATCTAAAATAAACAATTGTACTTAGACTGCTGTACCTAGGTTTTCATCCCTAGGCTTTCTTTGTACGAGCGAGTTTGCAACGTGAAGTAAAAGTCCGGTCCTCCGATAATTGTTCTGTTCTTTTATATTTCATGGCAAACACGATGGCGACTCTGCTGGGGACAAACTTCTCCACGGCTGAGGAGTTGGTGACGCAGTCGGATGCAGCCAAGCTTGGCTCCACGCAAAAAAAAAAGGTCGTCCGCTTCGACTAACAGGCGTTTGAAGAGATGCTCTCCGAAGGAAGCGCTGGCCCGGTCCAGAAACGCACCCGCATGACGAAGGCTCGCAGAGAGTGGAGGCCAAAATCATTTGCTCCTCCTCAAGCCCTCGACGGGATACCCTCTGTTGCTCAAGACGGCGAGAAGGACTCTTCTGCGGCACCACTTCAGACCGTAGACAACTCTGCTGTCCCCAAGTCCGGTAGAAGAAAACACTATGATGCTGGACTTACAGGGGCAAAGAGGAACTCTACGCGATCCGAGCCGCATAGGGGTGCTAGCCGCATGGAAAAAGCTCATGCGGCCACATCCGTTAGCCGCATAAAGAAAAATCATGTGGTCACATCTGTCAGCCGCATAGCTTATGCGGCTACAGTTGCCAACCACATGGATGAAACTCATGCGGCTGTGGAAGTCAATCGCTTGCAGAAAACCCATACGGCCACAATTGCCAACCACATGCGGCCAGCCTGCACGGTCATGACTCCTAGCCGCACAAAAACAACTCATCCAACAGCAGAAGACAACCGCATGCAGACAGCCTGCACGGTACTCAATTCTAGCCGTATAGCGTCCATTCCACGCTCCTCTCGATCAGTCTTCGACCGTCTCTCATACGGTCCTGACTCCGATGGTTATCTGGATGATAAGCCAGACTCTGTGGTATTCAACTTGGACTCCTCCTATTATGCACCCGTAAGTGCTAAAAGGAGGAAGTCTAGGGCAGCGGGGGCTCACCCAGCCCAGTCAGCTGCCCCAACCTCTGACCATCGGGGCATCCCGCTGATTATCACGCGGGCCTCTGATGGGAAGTTTTACAGAACTACTCGAATCCAGCCCCCGGTGGCGAACGGACAGAGTGGTTCCTCTGACCTGCGTGAGGTTATCCTCCACAAGCGCAAGGAAAAGGACGAGGCTTCTGTGTGCAAAGAGTCCTTGCTTGGACGTCACTGCATCCAAATCATCGTCAACTGCTGTTGCAGCAATGCGGCAGTGACGAAAGATCAGGCGTCAGTCTTCCAAAGACTACTGCGTCCGAGCTCAGAAGACGAGGCACCTCCTGTTGTCTCCTGCAATTCCACTCAGAAAGTCCCCGCCGAGGGGAGAGGGAAGAAGGCAAGTATCTCCACCCCGAAGACCTCAACCACTACAGCTAAAAAACTGTCGTCTAAATGGTTGTCCTCCACCGGAGTATTCCAACACACCCGTTCAAAGACGAAATCTGCTGCAATGGGAAATTCATCATCCACATCGCTGGGGGTCATGGGAACTGGGGGTAGTACTCCTCCGAACATCCACAATAATTCGATGTTTCAAGGAGCCGAGCTCGGGAAAACAAGTTTCCCATCACGTACAACAGACGCCGATGTCCCCGAGGACATCCATGACACTCAAGACAAAGCAGACTCTGAGGCTGGGGGTACTGTTTCCTCCGAGTCAGAACCAGAAGAGAATATTCCTACATATCCCGATGACTTCTCGGTACATGGGTATGACTCGGAGGATACATCTTCCACCGTCCCTTCCGTTTTTCATCATACAAGGACGGTGTTCATAACAGACAGCAATCAAAGTGGTTCCAGTGATCGCCAACGCATCGACAATCTCGAAGCCATATTACTTGCTTTGGTCAAGTCTGTAGACGAGATTAAAGCAGCCCTTCCAACTCTGCAAGGAGGGACGCCTGGCCAAACAAGCGCGGGTCCCGCGGCCAATGCGGACTCGAATTCGACGGCACCGAACCCGGGCAACAATTCGCCCGAAATAACAGCCCCTACCGCGACAGATGAGGCCCGAGAAGTAAGAAGAGAGGTTCAGGAGCTCCGAGCCATGTTCCATGCCCGAGAAAATGCTGAAGACTTCAGAATTCGGCAACCATCCCCTGCTGAATGGAGGGATGTTCCATTCCCACCAAGATATAAGCCGTTCAATATCAACCCATATGATGGCAAGACCTCAGCAAGTCGGTACATCACTTACTTCGAGGTCACCACCGACCATCTGCCCCATGATGATGCTATCCTCACGCGATTATTCATTGGGGCATTGGAAGGAGTCGCCTTCGATAGGTATCGCAATCTGTCGGACAACTGCATCCACTCCTTCGCCGGCTTCAAGCGCCTGTTCTTGGAGAGATTCTACGAAGTAGGGCAGGACGTCACCATGTCCACCCTCATGGACGTCGTCCAAGGGGAGAAGGAGTTGACAAAAAACTACATTGAGCGGTTCCGCCAAACCGCCATGAAGCTGCCCTCCGGAAATCCAGATTCCTCTTTGATTGAAATTTGCCAAAAGAGACTGCTTCCAACGATCAGTCTCTGGGTGGATGAAAGTCAATTCAAAGATTGGAAGACATTTATCATCAGCGCCACAAGTGCCGAAGAACGACTGAAGAAGGCTCGCCAACTGGGATTGCATATATCGGAAGGAGAAAACAAGGGCAAGCGTCCCAACAACGATAATGGGGGTAGCCCCTCCAACAATCGGGACAGCAAGGGAAAGCAGGCTATGGTGGCCGATAAAGCACAAAAGCCTGAGCCGAAGCCAGCAGACAAACAATGGCCGCAAATCACTTACTCCTTTGAAGACGGTCACGCTAAGCCCATCTTGGACATGCTCATACAAGGGGACAGGATTCAGCTCCCTCCACCAAGACGGGAACCACGGTCGGCAGAGATGGAGAATCCAAAGTACTACCATTATCATCGTTATGTCCATCATGCTACACATGATTGCTACCGGCTGAAACGATACATACAAAATATCATCGATTCGAACGCTCTGGCCATCGATTTCGAAGAGGTAACCGTGGCGGCCAATATGGTGTCCGTACAATTCGGCAGCTTCCCTCCGACGGAGACTCAAGACGGGGTGGTCCCCGTCCCTCTAGCGATAATGGAGATTACCAATCTTCCACCCCCCGAGATCAGGATGCCGGTCTAGTACCCCTCACCACATCACGAGGGAAGGTCATATGGATCCATCCAGAATTGGTATCAGAAGTGACTCGGCCCACACCATCTTCCACCGACAAGAAGAAAAGTGGAAAAGTCAGGACCTGCCACACAATCTCGGCAGACAGCGAGGAAGCTACAGCCGTTGTCATACGGTCCGGAGCGCAATCCCAACCTGTGATTGACAATCCAGCTGAAAACCATCAACCCACTACAAATGATATTCCGGGACCGGCTCAGCCTTCGACGACCGACAAGCCTAGGCCGAGGGAGACTCGCTTCGACAAATCCCTCCGAAAAGAGGCAGCCCAAGGGCTAGAGAGGCCCTACAACTTTGACATCTTAGCGCAATTGGCTAACACACCGGTCAAGTTATCACTGTACGAACTCCTAAGGCTCTCCAAGGACGTTCGTATTGCATTAAGCGAAGCACTCCAAAATACCGATGTCTATCTGGCTCAATCCAACCTCACCGGGGAGGACTCACCTGTGGATCTCCAGGACAGTGCCTGTACGGGAGCAATGCCCAACATCGTCTTCACTCCGCAGGACATGCTCATCAAAACCAACCAGCACGATCGCCCACTATACTATACTGGATACATCGGCGACGTAAAGGTGGATCGGATGCACATTGATCCAGGCTCTTCTATAAGCATCATCCAGAAGGGTCTGCTACATCACCTCCGCATCCCAATGCATCGCCTAACACCTACAAGCACCGCCATCAGCGGTTTTAATTCGAGCAGGAACTACCCTATTGGGAAGATTCGTCTGAAGTGTCAAATTGGCGACCTCCAATTTGAAGTCACCTGCTACGTCATGGATGCAGATACTTCATACAACATCCTCTTGGGGCGTCCGTGGATACACGATTATATGATCGTGCCTTCCACACTGCACCAATGCTTCAAATATGTCGACAAATACGGCTTCGTGAAGACGGAATTTGCTGACATCGATCCCTTCAAAGTGGTCGAATCTTACTACTCGGACTCCTGTCTATGCGAAAAGTCGAAGAGGCACCTTGATGAAGGAAATGTACAAGCTAGTACCGAGACGGCCACAGGATCAGAAGAGCCTCTGACAATCCACCTCCAAGCTCGTAAACCGGGAAGTTCCGTACCCCTTACCGCCACTCTGTGGAAGGACGCAATCAGCCTCTCGGCACAGAAAGAGCAGATGATAATCCAGCTGCCAAGGTCCGGCCAAGTGCCGAGACCCACAATAAGGCCACTGACATTTAGACTGCCGAGAGTCGGTCAACCCCAAACGGAGAAGCTCAATCCCTCCGATAGGCTACTGACGATACACCTTCCCAAGAAGGGTCGTCACCCCGATGCAAGGTCTGACACTTCTAGCGAACCGGCCACCCCTCGCTCCACAACAAGTGCCAAAATGGGGGTCGCTAGTCTGCCAACAACTCCACGCTTTGCTCCATCAACTGAACCACTGACAATCAAGCTTCCCAGGACGTCCTCTCAGTCTTCATTCACACAGGGGGTAGTCGAAGAGGAACCAGAGTTAGCTAAGTATACGGCTGCCCACACTGATGTTCCTTCTGCTGATGTTGTAATCCTCCTAGAAAAGATACCTTACATCATCAATAAAGGGTTATCTTTGAACTACACCGACCTCAATAAGCTATGTATAATGTATGCTATGGAACATGGTATAGACACTCACCTACACGCACAAGTGATAAATGTGTACACCGCGATCCAGCTTACTCCAGTAGAAGATGCTTACCGAATCATCGAGGGAGGGGATCATCCGATCATCTTCGGCCGGACGATCAAACCGCGTTCCTTCACCATAGAGGAAGCCGACCTCGGGTCAGATGCAGGAAGATTGCCTCTGTATCTTTATAGCCCCCAATCCAAATATCTCATACAGAAACAGGGGTATGATCTGGAGACGACGCCAGGTTTGAACTACGGCACTGGGCGACGATTACCTTTGAAGCCGCTAGTCCCGGCGGGCAAACCACGAGACTACTATAGCAAAACTCGATGCGGGTTAGGATATGTAACGCCTACCACGACCCCTGAGAGTTCAGATGAAGAATGCAACTGGTAGTCACATTCAACCGGGTCACCAACTTCTGACTCGGATACCAGCATCGGAGATGTGTTCAGACAAGTCATGACAGTCAACATGGCATTCGCCGACGCTTACGAAGAAGACGAAGACATCCCCAAAATCCTCGAGCTAGAACCGTGGGCCCAACAGTTGGACGCACATTGGGAAAAGCGGTTCGAACAAAGAGAACCTCCTACTGAAGATGAGGTCATACAAGTGGATCTCGGCAGCGAATCTTCTCCAAAACCAATTTTTGTCAGTAAAAGCCTAACAGACGAAGAACGGGAGTCGCTGCTAGAACTTGTCAGAGAATACATTGATGTGTTCGCCTGGAGCTATGAAGACATGCCAGGGTTAAATCTCGACATTGCTCTTCACAAACTCAACATTCGGCCAGATGCGAAGCCAGTCAAGCAACAACAACGACGCTTCCGCCCAGGCATCATGGACGCGATCGAAGCCGAAGTCAACAAACTGATAGCCTGCGGCTTCATTCGTGAGGAGCAACATCCCGATTGGGTCGCCAATATAGTACCCGTCCTCAAGAAGAATGGGAAGATTCGGATCTGCATCGACTTCCCCAATCTGAACGAGGCATACCCTAAAGATGAATTCCTCCTTCCTATAACATACATCATGATCGACAATACCTGCGGCTTCGAACGTATGTCATTCATGGATGGCTTCTCGGGGTACAACCAAATCAAGATGTCTCCCGACGACGAAAAGTATACATCATTCCGAACACCGATTGGCACATACTGCTATATAGTTATGCCTTTCGGTTTAAAGAATGCTGGCGCCATATATCAAAAAGCTATGAGCATCATCTTCAGAGACCACTTACGCAAGACAGTAGAGTGCTATATTGACGATATAGCCGTTAAGAGTCGTTGCAAGGAAGACCATCTGCAGGATCTAAAGACGGTATTCGACCTAATGCGAGCGCACAATTTGAAAATAAACCCTACAAAGTCCTTTCTTGGCGTATCCAGCGGGAAGTTCTTGGGCTTCATCATCACGGCACAAGGTATCCATGTAGACCCTGAGAAGACAAAAGCAATCATGGAGATGGCTCCCCCGAGAAATCTCCGCGAACTCAGAGTCCTTCAAGGGAGGTTAGCTTACATCAGGAGGTTCATTTCTAACCTCTCCAGGCGATGCCGACCGTTCACGCACCTCATGAAGAAAGAAGTCTCATTCGTATGGGACGAGGAATGTCAGCGTGCTTTCGACAGCATCAAAGAATATTTGTCAAATCCTCCAGTTTTGGTGGCTCCGATTCCTGGAAAACCATTCCTGCTCTATGTACGAGCAATGGAACACTCCCTCGGGGCTCTGCTGGCACAGAACAACAACGCAGGCCATGAGCAGGCCATATATTACCTCAGTCGAATGATGATTAGGCCAGAGCACCGATACACCGCGGTGGAGAAGGAATGCCTCGCCCTGTGTTCCCCATTCAGAAAATGCGGTACTATGTCACCGGACAAATGATACATGTGATCTCACGAATCAACCCTCTCAGGGTCCTCATGACTAAACCAGGGGCACTCAGCTCCCGCCTCGCGACATGGACAATATTGCTGTCCCCTTATCATATGATCTTCGTCCCACAAAAGGCAGTCAAAGGTCAAGCCCTGGCAGACTTCTTAGCAGCCCACCCAGGCTCGAAGTCCTCCAGAATATATGAAGAGATCCCAGATGAGGTCGCCGACTCGCATGCAACCTCTCACGATAATATATGGAGAATGTTCTTCGACGGCGCTTCGAGGACCGGACCTAAAGGCAATATAGTCGTCGGAGTCGGGGTAGTGCTAGTCTTCCATACCAGATTGGTGATCAACCGCGCTTATTCCCTCACAGAGCCCTGCTCTAACAATGTGGCCGAGTACAACGCTCTGGTCATTGGCCTCCAACTTGCAAGAGAGCTAGGGGTAGAATACCTTGAAGCATACGGCGATTCCCAACTAATTATCAATCAGATCCGGGGCTCATACGAGGTCTGCCACGAAGACATGATCCCTTATCACCAAATAGCGATTGACATTATCTCGTCGTTCGAGGGGTTCTTCATCGAACATGTCCCCAGACTCCGAAATATCGAAGCTAATGCCTTAGCTGGTCTCGTCGCTTTCCTAGCAGTTCCGAACTATGATCGCCAATCAGTGGATGTGATAGGCCACGAACTGGTCTGTCCCAAGAACAATGTGCAATTGGTGGCGAGTTATTCCGCACATACAATCGATGATGCCCCAGACTGGAGACAACCATTCATCGACTTCGTCGTCTACGACATCCTGTTCGAGAACCCAAAGGAAGCCACTTCCATCAGACGGCGTTCTCTCAGATTCTTCTACGATACAGAGACGAAAATGCTGTATCGCCGCTCCTACGACGGACTACTGCTTCGATGTCTGCCAAATACAGAAGCCAAAGAGGCCATACGAGAAGCTCATGACGGTGTCTGCGGGGCCCACCAGCCCGGCCCAAAACTGCAAGACCGCCTTCGCCGAATGGGCTACTATTGGCCCACAATGGTGGCAGATGCGATAGATTATGCTAGAAAATACAAAGCCTGCCAAGTCCACGCGAACTTCATTCACCAACCATCCGAGTTTCTACTTCCGACAGTGGCGTCCTGGCCATTCGAAGCATGGGGAATGGATATTATTGGTCCAATCACCCCACCTTCCTCTCGAGGACATCGCTTCATACTTGCGATCACTAATTACTTCTCCAAATGGGCGGAAGTTGTCCCACTCGCAGAAGTTAAGACTTCAAACGTGATCAGCTTCCTTAAGCATCACGTCATCTTCCGTTTTGGACTGCCCCGAAGGATCATCCATGATAATGGTCCGCAGTTCGCAAGCCACGCATTCTATCAGTTCTACGACAAGCACCGTATTCAGAATGTTGCTTCGACACCGTACAACCCGGCAGTGAACGGGTTGGCAGAGGCATTCAACAAAACAATCATCAAACTCCTCAAGAAGTTTGTCTCCTCCAACAAACACGACTGGAACGAGAAGCTCGGTGAATGCTTATGGGCTTATCGTACCACAGTTCGAACAGCCACCGAGAATACACCATTCTTCCTGATGTACGGGAGTGAAGCAGTCCTCCCATTGGAGACTCAGATCCCCTCATTACGTGTCGCCCTCACACATCAATTGACGACAAACAAAAACTACCATCGCCGGCTACAGGAATTGGAAGCACTAGACGAAAAGCGCCTTTTGGCTCAGCAACGAATTGAGCTATACCAAGCACGCATCTCCGGAGCCTTCAACAAGAAGGTCAAAATTAGAACATTCCAGGTGGGCGATCTCGTTCTGGCAGTCCGGAGGCCGATGGTCATGACTCACAAGACCGCCGGCAAATTCCAGCCAAAGTGGAAAGGCCCATTTATCATTGAGACAGTATTCTCCAACGGTGCTTACCGCCTCGCAAAACAAAATGAAGACTCGCTCATGTTGCCCGTCAACGGCAAGTTCCTGAAGAAATATTATGTCTAAACGACATTCTCTGCAGATCATCGAGTCATGTACCCGCTGGTACCGCTGAACTCACATCCACATCATTTCAAATTATCTAGTCATGTACCGGCTGGTGCCGCTGAACTCACCTCCACATTCCCTTCAGATTATCGAGTCATGTACCCGCTGTTGCCGCTGAACTCACACCCTCTCAATGTTCTAAATTACCGAGTTATGTACCCGCTGGTGCCTCTGAATTTACATTCCGGTCACTCTTTCAGATAGTAAGTCACGTATGATTATACCTCTGAACTTCCTTCCTGGAAGAGATCCTCCCTCACGATCCACTACCCGCACTCCCAGCGCACAAAAAGGGTAATCGATCCACAAATTTCCAAAACGGCCATGTCCTCATTACCTCTGAGTCGTTTTCACTTCCACCAAAAACAAACCGCCCCCTCGCATAGAACTTCCACATTCTCCTACCTCTGAGTCATTTTGTGTACCCCCTCTTTATTGAGCCCACTCCTGCCATGTCCTCATTACCTCTGAGTGGGAAGGCTTCGTCGAAGAAACCCTCGTGCTTGCCATGTACACATTACCTCTGAACAAGTATGTCGGGTCCCTTTCAACCTATTATCTGTACCCACAACCGGAGTACGACAAGGATAATAGGTCCACGAATGTCCTCTGTTGACCACAAATATCCTCTGTTGACCACAAATGTCCTCTATTGACCACAAATGTCCTCTGTTGACCACAAATGTCCTCTGTTGACCACAAATGTCCTCTGTTGACCACAAACGTCCTCTGTTGACCACAAATATCCGCTGCTGACCACGAATATCTTCCGTGAAGTCTTCCCTGCCATGTCCTCATTACCTCTGAGCAGGAAGATTCTACGGTAAAACCCTCATGCTTGCCATGTCCTCATAACCTCTGAGCAAATATGTTGGTTTCCTTTTATCCTATTATCCGTATCCTGAACCTGGGAACGCCAAGGATAATAGGTCCACAAATATCACTTGCTAAGCTTCTTAGCATAATTCCACCATCTCACCATGCCCCGGGAGCCCAGCTGCTCTACGACATTCTTTTTCCCAATACCGAGAGCATCCATGACCACTTTGCCATGGCTGTTCCTGATATCCTGACCAAACTTGTTATCCGTACTTAAAACCATGGTACGTCTAGGGTAACAGGTCCACAGATAATCCTCCAGCAAGTCTAATTCCACAAACGTCATAAGTACAAGAAAGAGAAGATGAGTCGAAAACATGCTCATTTATTCAAACTTCAAAGTACTACACCATCTGGGATCACATCCCTTGAAAAAGAAGAGGAAAAAAACAAAAGGGGAGCAAAAGAAAATAGAAAATCGATCACTGCTCTGGGGCACATAACGCCCTGAGACGGTCCGTCAGCAAGGCAACCGACCGCTCAAACCTCAGGGTAGCTCGACGCTCCGCCTCCTGAGTCAGTGCCGCCTCGTCCTCCAGATGAGCGTGAGCTTGCTAGTTGTCCTCAAATTTCTTGAAAGCCCGCTCCAGGTTAACAGAAGATCGGGAAACCTTCTCGGCCTTCCGAACGATTGACTCATATTCCGTCTGAGCAGCCTTCAGCTCTGACACTAAGAAGGCCAACTCCCTCTGGAGTGCGAGAATTCGTTCCTTCGTGTCAGTGATCCCACGAGAAGCAGACTCTTTTCGAGCCCGACAAGCTTGACTTCGACGACCCAGCCTGTCATACGAAGCGGAGAACTTGTCAAGGTCCCCCTACACGACTGGCCCGGCAGTATCTCGAGCAAGCTTGATCCTATCCCGAGCAGCAATGAGGAAGCCCCACTCCCGTTCAATCGTAGCAGGCAAACCCGTCTGTCGTATCGCCAGCAATTGGGTCACAAGCTGATCAGCCTCTGCCAACTTAGGCTCAAGGAGTGCAGCCAACCCCACCCCGCCAGAAAGAGACTTCAAAGTTGCAACATGACCCTGGGCGCACCGCAGAGACAGAGTAAAAAGGGTCTCCCGTTCTACAGCAGCATCTACGCCCCTCTTTAAATGGCGATAGAAGCTGTCGACCACATCCTGCGTCACCTCGTTCAGAGCCTCCGAGGAAGCCGGTGTCAACGAGAGTGTAGCCGGCAACGCTGAAAAAGACGTAACAGAATCTGCCGCTCCTGCCACAAGAGAAACAAACTCCGCATGGAAGGACACATGAACAGCGGCCAATTCCTCTTTAGCGGCCCACAGAACTTGAATACTCGGCAGAGCCGAGAGGTCAATCTCCGGAGCCGTCTGATCAGCAGACAATGAGGTGGAGACCATCGCCAGCTCCATTTCCATCTGTCCGGGGCTGGCGAGAGGCCCCTCGACATGAGACGGCGAAGGAGAGGAAACGCTCCTTTCTCCCAGATCACGGCAGGCCGAGCCTTCCCCAAGAACATCCGCGATAGAAAGTAAAAGGTCAGGGCCTGTAGGGCCAAGGCAACCATGAATCGATTTGACCCGGAGGATATGTTGATAGAGCAAATAAGCTCCCTCACTAGTCAATATTTGGCTTATCTTACCAGTGGAGGAGTGTGGAGGCTGAAGTTCGCCTACAGCTACCGTAGCCTCTTCACAAACAGTCTCCGAGTCAGGTATAATAGGCTCCTCCGCCCCTGCACCCTCGGGAAGGGATGCAACGAGATCGGCGTCGTCTTGCTGAGGTTCAGCGATCTCGGAGACGGGCCCGAAGAAACCTTCGTCACCCCGGGCCGAGGCCTCAGCAACCTGGGAGCTTCCAGTCGTCGCTGAGAGTGCCCCCGCAGAAAGGACCGCGGCACACATGTCGCTAATCAAAGTAGCAAGGGCCGGATCAACGCCAGGGGCAGTAGACGGTTCTTGAGAGCCTGGTTCGTCAGACGCCTACAAAGAAAAAATGGTCAGGTCATATCTCCAAGAAAAAAAAAAACACACCAAAGAGATGGCTTCGACTTGTTCTTACCTCCGGAACATCGCCTGCATCCTCACCCCTCTCCGTAATAAGTAGCCTACGGGGTCCGACCGCTGCTCTCTTCACAGAAAAGGCTACTCCTCCGCCAGTAGACTCACGCCTGCCTCGCTTACGTAAGGGACCAGGCACGACAGGCGGTAGTTCTACCCGCACTACCTCCGATACAAATAGCAATTGGTCTACCGCATCATCTAATACAACCGACGGTTGATCCGTCATCATCTCATCTGCCATGATGGGAGGCTGACCCGCCGTTGCCTCATCACCAGAAGAGAGAGAGTCCTCGTCGTCCCACTCATTGTCTTCCTCAATTTTGTCGAAGGACTCGGAATCGGGCGTAGGAACTCTATTCGCCCCTTTCTTGTTTGCCTTCGATACCACAGCTTTCTCCGCCAGGCGAGTGCCCACGATGAAGCTAGTCCTCGGGTCAAAATCGAGAGGAGGATGATTTGCCGTAACGTGATATAAGGCCGCCATATGCAAGATTTCCCCTATCACGTTTGCGGTAGGAACCGAGAAGCTAGTTCGAGTATGACAAGTGTCATAGTAGCTCCATGCTCTAATACCATCAAGAATGCTACCTTCGAATCCCAGGTGGAAACTGGGACGCCCGAGGAATAGCTGACTATACCCAAATTGACGGGCAAACCTACCGGGCAAGTAGGGCTCTAAGTACACAGTGTTGCGATTGCGGTAAACTAAATGCGCCGGGCGAATGTTACACAGCCAGAAATGCATCTTTTCAGGTAAGAATTGAGGAGACCCAACACCATCAACATGGACACTCCTCACTTCTTGGTCGGTAAAACGGGAAACGGACACGAAAAAATTATATCCATCCACCCTCGCCAACATCCTCCGACACGTCGACATGGTACTACATTCCCAAGGCTGATGGTGATACCTGAAAAGAAAAGCGTCGTCGTCCGCAACGCCATCCCCCGTCCCAGGCCTCATCAAAGACTGATAATGCAACAACAGCCATCCCAGCAAGTAATGATAAGGCAGTTCTATACGTTCAAAGTCCATTGCCACGTCACGAGCGATGACCTTGGACGAGAAGGCACGAAAACCATGCTGAATACTGCACACCATAGCGGAAAGAAGAGCCAGCCTGACCCCAAAGGCCAACTTCACGGCAGAAAGAATGAAGTGGCGACTGATCCTCTCGATGGAACCTGTCCCTCCTGAGACTACACAATTGCGCAGCCACACCATTAAAAATCCTGCCAAGAGTGCCTTCTCTGACAGCCGTCGGGTACTATAATAAAAATAGCTGAAGGAGTCAATCTGGCTCCCAAATTTGTCACTTTTAGACTTCAACCTCCTAGCAGTCGACACCAAGTCCTCTACTTTCCTAGGAGTTTGACGATTCCGGTAAGTAACTCGGCCAGCAGCGCTCAATTTAAAAAGGTATGAGACCCAAGATTTGGTATGGGGAGCGTCCCCTTCCGAGCTATCATTTTTCTGGATAGCCGTTCGGTGGCAGGTGCTATGATGACACAATAGTTCTTGATACACAGCGACGAATTCGGGGAATCGTCGGTCTAAATCCAGGAACTCCTCATTCGTCGGAGTGTACGCTTCGAAGGGCTCGTCTCACCAGGGGAGCTTGGAGACAGCATACATCTCGTGAAGAGCGAGCCCCAATTCCCCTACAGGGGTGAAGAAAGTCCATGTCCGATGATTGTACATCTCCAGAAGGGCCATGAATAATGGCTTATTAACGGGCAACCCGTGGCTGGTACCCCGGATAGCATCATAAAGATTGACTTTCCACAAAAATTCCCCGTAGTTCCGTAGAATCCATGAGGTCAGGTTAGCCCACGGGGGAATGGGGTGTAACCAGCTTGGCAGTACCAACCTGCCAACAGGATAGGACCCTTTGCGAGCAAGCTGGCTCAGGAAGGTATCAGCCAGAGAGAATGAGAAGTTAGGACCGGGTGTGTTGATAAAGGTACCCGGAACTAACCCCATCATGGATCGACTGGCCGGATCCTTGATCGCGCGCACTGACCCAGTGGTTTTGTTGTAACGGATGTTACCAACAAACATCCCCGGTCTGGTTGGAGTGAGGGGGTCTGGCATCTGCCTGTCCAAAACGATCATGTTGAACCACGCAAAAGGGAAATGATACTTCATAATGGGGATGTGAATCGGCATCCCATCCAGGTCAAAATCCCAACTATCAAAAACATCCAGCACTCGGGAGTTTTCTATGATCAACGCATCCCCAAAGAGGAAGACCGGTCTCAGATGCTTCCCATCAGGCTTTCCGAAACTCATCATGTCATTAAAGAATTGGAAAGATTGAACCCTGATAGCATTTAGTCGCTCCAAACGTTCATTAACAAGGAGCTGCTCGGATACTTGACGAACTAAATCATCCTGACGCACGCCCAAGGCGAACTGATTCGAGCCAACCAGAAGTTCCCCCGCAGGATTTTTTGGCAGATTCACTGAAGAAAAACAAAAGAAATAAGTCAAAAAAGATAGCTGAAACACAAACTGCGTGATGCTTATGCGGCTTAGCTCAGTATAGCCTCATGCGGCTAAGTTTGAAAGAGCTCATGCGGGTCAGTCCGAATGAGCTTATGCGGTTCGGTTCAAAAGGAGCATATGCGATTCAGTTCGGATGAGCCTCATGCGGCTCAGTTTGAAAGAGTTCATACGGGTCAGTCCGAGTGAGCTTATGCGGTTCGGTTCGAAAGGAGCATATGCGGTTCAGTTCGGATGAGCCCATGCGGTTCAGCGCGGATGAGCTTATGCGGTTTAGTTCAAATAATCTTATGCGGTTCAGTCCGAAATAGGCTTATACGGCTAAGTTTGAAAAAGTTCATGTGGTCCAGTCCAAATGAGCTTATGCGGCCCTGAGGATGAAGTAGTTATGCGGCTGCAAACAGTAACTTTCATGCGGCTCAGACCTAGGTCATATCCCATGCGACTCGAACATGAGTCAGACATGCAGCATACATAGAAATACAGGCTCGAGCATAAAATATACGGCATAGCCGTGACAGTTCATGTTGATGGTCCTACCAGCAATCGGCGGGTGAACGTCGGGGTGAAAAACAGGCACGTCATTCGGCGGAGGAGCCGCCACGTTCGCCACCGTCGATGAAGACGCGACCTTCTTGCCCTTCGCTGCCGTAGACGACGACGCGGCCTTCTTGCCCGTAGCAGCGGTAGTCTTCTTGGGAGCCATTGGCAATCATTGACGAGAGAAGATGAAGAAGAAGTCGGCAATAAGGAGTTCGAGCAAAGGAGAGAGGGTAAAGAAACCCTCAAAGAATAAAATTACTCCTATTTATAGGCGAAGGAGGCTCGAAAAAATAAAACAAATACCTCTATCCACGTGCTGCCTAAACGAATAAAGGAAAAACACTTTGGTCAAAACAAAACTGACCCTTGGGATCCTCCCTCAAGAGGTGGCAGATCAAGGGCATTTAATGCAGAAGATTCGCACACGTGGTTGGGACACGTGGCAAAAAGTCTATACGGCCTAACAAGCTCATGCGGCCAGATAAATCTATGCGACTGAATCATCTATGCGGTCAACAAAGGCCATGCTTCTTATTCAAAGTATTTCAATTTTGCAAATTGAAAACTTTGAAGGGGGTCTTGTAGAAGCATGGAAAATATCAGAATAATGATCTATGCGGCTCGGAACAAGATAACCCCATGCGGCTCATACAGGAGTGGTCCCATGCGGTTCAGAGAGACTCTTAGTCTCATGCGGCTCGTTGCAGGAGAGTCCATGCGGCTTATATAGGGACAGTCCTATGCGGTTCAAAGAGCCCCCTAGCCGCATGCGGTTCAGAAGTACATACGGTTCACATATGACCAACAGAGATATGCGGCCCGATCAACGCCACGTGTCCCCATGGGACCCCTTTACACAGCTGGCCATCGAGTAATGGCCCTATTTAATGCTCTGCCATGATTTGACAGCTGACGGCTCTGACATGAAGTGTCATAATGGCCCTGTCATAATGACAGACTCTTTGGGAACAGGAGAAAATCTCTGACACGAACCGAGATTGCCACGTGGCTACTCCCATGCGGCTCAATTGAAGAACAGCTCCATATGGCTGGCAAGAATCATCCTCATGCGGCTGGCAAGAATCATCTTCCTGCGGCTCACCAAGAAGCCATCCCATGCGGCTCGTGAGTACTATACCTATGCGGCTCACCAAGAAGCCATCCCATGCGGCTCGTAAGTACTATACCTATGTGGCCCACTGAGACGCTGTCTCATGCGGTTCATGAATATCATGCGGTTCTGACAGGATCCACCATTAAGACACGTGGCAGAGATTCAATGGTCCCCACGACTTAACAGCTGGTAGCAAGGGTGATTATGGGATACAGAGCAATCATAGATTTACCAGATCCCAATGACCATATTTAACGTTATCCTCATAATTAATAAGATCAGGTCATATCATTCATGATCAAGCCAATGGGACACGTGGTGAGAGATCCAAGCTTGACACAACCAATCATGAAGATTTAAAGCAATCAGCATTAATTATTCACAGGATTCAATACTATCTCTATTTATGGCCCAGATCCTTCACAACCTAAACGAATGGTCCAGATTGATTATACATCAAGCCGTCGCCACTTTGAGAATGGGTAACCATCCAAACCCTAATGATGCCCCCACTATTATAAATAGCAAGATGTCATTCCCTTGTAGAAGATATACACAATCAGAGAGAAAATACACAGAGAAAGAGAGAAGTCAGAAGAGCAATACGAGGAGAGCAAGAAGAGCATTTCTTCATCAACGCCAACCACCTCTTCACAGGAGCCAAGGCTGCATACCGATCGTCCAAGGAGTAAGGCAGGGCTGCCATCGCCTTTTTGAGCCTCTATCGTCACCCCCCAGAATCTAAAATAAACAATTGTACTTAGACTGCTGTACCTAGGTTTTCGTCCCTAGGCTTTCTTTGTACGAGCGAGTTTGTAACGTGAAGTAAAAGTCCGATCCTCCGATAATTGTTCTGTTCTTTTATATTTCATGGCAAACAGTAACCAATGTAGGCTATAATTATTAATATTGAAATATTAAGCTCACAAACGTACACATATTATATATCTCTATGATTACGTACATATACCAATCAAATTCAAAAAATATAGAAAAATAATTTTTAAAGCATTAAAATAGCTAGAAAATATTGGTGTTTTACATCCTACCCAACTTGAAGAAAATTTCGTCCTCGAAATTAAACTAAGGTCGGGAGATCAAATACAATTCATGAAAGTATAAATGCAAGACATACCTTCGTCTTCGAACAACTGCGGGTAGAGATTACGGATGTCGTCCTCGCGCTCCCAAGTAAACTCCCCTGGCGAGTGATGCTTCCATGCCATGCGAATCAATGGAATAGATTGATTCCGTAACACCTTCACTCGGCGATCAAGGATACCTACTGGTTGCTCTTCGTATGACAAACTCGGTCCAACTGTGATCTCGGAGTGATCAAGCACATGATTGTTGTCTGCCACGTACCTCCTCAACTAAGATACATGGAATACGTCGTGCACTCTCTCTAGCGACGGTGGCAAGGCCAATCTATAGGCAACCTCTCCAATACGTTCCAAGACATCGAAAGGCCCAATGTACCTCGGACTCAACTTGCCACGTCCTCCGAATCGAATCGTGCCTCTAGTGGGGGATATCTTCAAGAACACATGGTCACCCTCTTTGAACTCCAAGGGTCGACGACGATTATCTGCCCACTGCTTCTGACGATCCTACGCTGCTCGCAGGTGGCCCTGAATCTTCTTCACTGTCTCTACTGTGCTCAAGACCAACTCGGGACCCAATAGTTGTCGCTCTCCTATGTCGCTACAACAAACAAGAGACCGACACTTCCTACCATACAATGCTTCAAACGGAGCCATTTGAATGCTCGCTTGATAGCTATTGTTGTAGGAAAACTCAACAAGATGAAGATGGTCCTCCTACGAACCGCCAAAATCAAGCATACACGCTCTCAATATATCCTCTAGCGTCTGAATGGTACGCTCTGACTGGCCGTCTGTCTGCGGATGATACGATGTGCTAAACTTCAATCGAGTGCCCAAACTCTCTTGCATGCTCCTCCAAAAGTACGAGGTAAATCTTGAGTCACGGTCCGACACAATACTAACAGGCACACCGTGTACTCTCACAATCTGCTCCATATACATCTCTGCCAATACCTCTGTCGACTGGTCCACTCTAAAAAGTAAGAAATGGGCCGACTTCGTAAGTCTATCAACAATCACCCATACTGCGTCACGTCCTCTAGGACTCCGAAGAAAACCCGTGACAAAATCCATAGTAATGTGCTCCCACTTCCACTCGGGAATGGGTAGCGGCTGTAATAATCCGGCCATCCTCTGGTGCTCCGCCTTCACTTGTTGACATACCAAGCACTTGGCAACAAAACGAGCTATCTTTCGCTTCATTCCATGCCACCAATAATACTGTCGTTAGTCACGATACATCTTGGTCCCTCCGGGATTAATAGAGTAAGTCGAACTGTGAGCCTCTGCCATCAGCTCATGTCGTAGCTCTACATTGGGAACATAAATGCGATCACCACATCGCAATGTCCCATCGGTATGGATCCTCAATCCTGTCTGCTCTCTTGCTTCAGTTCTCTCCTTGAGCCGTCGAAATCTAGCGTTATTGGGCAATACTGCCTTGATGCGCTCTACTAATAATGATTGCACCTGGAGGTTGGCTAATACGCCATCTGCTTCCGGTAATACTACCTCAATACCAAGCTGCTCCAAGTCTCTTATCAATTCCTTCTGTGTAGTCAAAAAGTGTGCCATGGGCTTAAGGCTTAATGCGTCTGCCACGACATTAGCCTTGCCCGGATGATAATGTAGCTAAATCTCATAATCCTTCATCAACTCCAACCAACGTCGCTGTCGCATATTCAACTCCTTTTATGTGAACATGTACTTGAGGCTCTTATGATCAGTGTAGATATCAACCTTCTCGTCGGAAAAGTAGTGTCTCCATAGCTTCAAAGCAAAGATAACCGCTGCGAGCTCTAGATCGTAGGTCGAATAATTTTTCTCATGCACTCTCAACTGTCGCGATGCATATGCTACTACCCGACCTTGCTGCATCAATACACATTCTAAACCCTTCCCGGATGCGTCGTTATAGATCACAAATCCTCCTGGGCCCGATGGTAGTGTCAAGATCGGTGCTGTGGTCAATCGCTTCTTCAACTCGTCAAAAGTGATTTGACACTTGTCTATCCATACAAACTCCTGATCCTTACAAGTCAATCGATTCATAGGCCCCGCTATTCGAGAGAAATCTTCTACGAACCGTCGGTAGTAACCCGCAAGTCCAAGGAAACTTCTAACTTCAGAAGCTGTTGTAGGAGCGGGCCATGATTTGACTGCTATGATCTTCTCTGGGTCTACTGATATACCATCACCCGTAACAAAATGACCAAGGAATGATACCTCCTTGAGAAAGAAATCACACTTGCTAAGCTTCGCAAAGAGTCTCTCGTTCCTCAATGTTCCTAAAACTATCCGTAGATGCTGCTCATGCTCCTCTTGACTCTTGGAGTAAATCAAGATATCGTCTATAAAGACTACTACAAATTTGTCCAAGTATTGGTGAAAGATCTTGTTCATTAAATTCATGAAAACTATAGGAGCATTGGTCAAACTGAAAGGCATGACCAAGAAATCGTAGTATCCATACCTCGATCGAAAGACCGTCTTTGCAATGTCTTCCTTCCGAACCTTCAATTGGTGATAGCCCGATCGTAAATAAATCTTGGAGAATACTTTTGCTCCGCTCAGTTGATCGAATAGATCGTCTATACGCGGCAAAGGATACTTGTTCATTACCGTTACTGCATTCAATGCTCTATAGTCGATGCACATGCGTACTGTCCCTTCTTTCTTAGGCACAAAAAGAACGGATGCTCCCCATGGTGACGCACTGGCACGAATAAATCCTTTCTCTAATAAGTCATCAATCTGCGTCTTCATCTCTACCAACTCCTTGGGTGCTAGACGATATACTCGAGATGAAATAGGCTCGGCTCCGAGAATAAGCTCAATAGAAAACTCAATATCTCGGTCAGGTGGTAGTCCTGGCAACTCCTCGGGGAATACATCCTTGAACTCGGTGATAATAGGGTGCTGAGGGGTATCATGCATCATCATATGTGTCCCCGATATGGGTGCATCACAACTATCTCCGTCTTCTTTGGTGAACTCAAACTCTGTCGCATTCGGTGGTCTAAAGATGATACTGCTCCTATGGCAGTCTATGAGAGCGAAATGCTGGCTCAACCAGTCCATTCCAAGAACCATATCAAATATCGGCATAGGGAATACAAGAAGTCGTGCCATCATCTCTCTGCCATTTATCACTACAGGACAGAGTCTACAAACACCACTAACAGGTACAACTCCTCCTCCAGTGAGGAATTTAACATTCTTAGCTAACGGTGTAATAGGGATGCTGTGTCTAGTGGCAAAACTAGTGGCTATAAATGAGTGAGTGGCTCCAGTATCAAATAATGTAATAGCAGGAAAAGATGCAACTAAAACCATACCTGCTATGACCTCTGCCTCTGTCTCTGCATTCTCAACAGCTAGAGAGAACGCTTTTCCTTGGTTCTGTCCTGGGCCTTGAGCTCTGGCCTTGTTGTACTGTGCTGTCTGTAGGGGTAATGGTGGACGAGGTGCTGGGGCTGTGGGCCTCTGGGCCTGATGTGCCTGAACTAGAGCCTGCTGCTCAGGACAATCTCTGGCCAAGTGCTGTCCTGATCTATATCTCAAACATAAGCCCAAACGAAGTCGACAGTCATCTCTAATAAGCCCCTGCTTTCTGCAAAAGTTGCAGGTGGGCTTCTGATAGGGTGTGTGCCTCTGCTGGTACTGTCCCATGGTCCTCATGATAGGTCCACTCTTAGTAGCTCGGGCTGGTGTAGCTGCTGGTGTATGACGCCTCGATGTCTGCTGTTGTTCCTTGCGAATAATCTCCTGAGCACGAGCTTCCTCCAAGACAGCTGAATGGGAGACTCAATACTGAGTAGTCGTATAAGACTTGAGCTCTGGTGCAAACCCCTGGTGAAATCTCCTTGCCTTCTCTAACTCTGTCGAAATCAATCCCGTACCAAATCGACTCAGGCGATTGAACTCCGAGTCATACTCATCAACTGTCATATTCCCTTGCTTCAGATGGAGGAACTGGTCGTAGAGACCATCTCGAACATGAATAGGGAAGAATCTCTCATAAAATGCACAGAACTGCTTCCAGGTGATCCCAGTGCCTAATCGTCTCTCTTCCGCCTTCCACCAGTGGTGAGCATTGTCTTCTAACAGTAAGTCACTGCTGTCATCCAATCTCGAGCTGGCAACTAGGATGCCTTCAGTAGCTTCTCGGTACTAATAAGCTACTGTGACACCTCTAATGGCTTCTCCGTCCCTCTAAAGGCCTTGGGGTTCATATCTGTGAAATTCTTGATAGAGCCTTCATAGGGATGTAGAGCCGGTGCTGGTACTGGTGCTGAAGGTGGTGGTTGAGGTCTAGCCATAGCTGCCATCATCGTCTGTCTCATCAGCTCAGTCTGCTGCCACTGAGCCTGCATCATGGCATACGTAAACTGAGTAGTAGGGCTTCCATCAGTTGGGGGTGGAGGCATCTGAGGTCTCGACTGTGGAGGAAACTGCTGAGGGAATGGTGGTGGAGGAAACAGTGGTACATTCTCTCCCGATGGCATGGTAGTAATCTGTTTAGCCTGGCTGCCTGGGGGTGCTACGACCTCTGGGTACTCCGTCGTCGGTGTCGTTGTAGGCTACGACAGTCCTGGCTGGTAAGGTGTCGCTGGAGTCATGGGAGGATTCTGTCCCTCCGAAGTAATCTCCTCACCAGATGTGAGGGCCAAGACAGAAGTGCGTTCGCTTCGTAGATTCATACTGTTCGCACGAGGAAGATAAGTTGATATTAGGAAGATTAGATATGAAGTAAATCGAATAATCAAGGAAGTTTTGAAAAGATTGGAAGTCAAGAGATAGTAGTATTTCTGGATGAGATATTCCTATTCCTATATGCAGGTTTGTTAGGCACAGTCATGTACCCCAACAATATTAGATTGACCTGCATGGGCCACCACAAAAATATGTATTGCCCCAGTCCCAAAATACGTAGGACCAAGTACGTGAACATGCCAGCTGCACATATACGAAGAACACTCCAATATATGGAATCCTCATATATGCACATAAGCTGTAAATAAATAATCACAGGCCAGAATAACATATCTAATCTTATCACAGCTCAACACAGAAGATAATGAAGTCCAAATAAATAAATAAGAGTATCAAAAGATTGCCGGGTGAACATACTCACTCCAAACAGCTATGAAAAATAGTCTCACAAGATCGGAGTCCGACCTCCGCAAAATAGAAAGAAAAGAGATGTAAAATAATGTCTACAACTGTCTCAGATAAGAAATAGACTAAAAGTCATAAGGTACTGCCTCGTCATCAATGTAAGATAGCTCCAATGCCGCTCCGTACTCCTGTGGGATATCGTCTAAACCTGGAGAGATAACCAGGTCCCCAGGGGACATAACAAGATACAAGAAAACACCATGCCATATAAACTGTGATAATATAATAAGAGAAAAAGGTATGCATGCAATCTGGTTCCTGACCATTCTACTGTGAATATGCAGTTGAGATACATTCCTTCGATGCATGAGCCCTGGCTGAATATAGGATCCGGTATAGTCCCCTCTTGGGCACCAGTGACCAAGAGCATGACGTTCAAAAACGACAGTGGCCAACCTGAGAGGCTCATACCCGTATCTCTAGCGGAGCTTTTGGGTTACAAGGGAAGTGCAATCGAAGCCCATAGGTCAGGTAATATTCTCCCCACCCAATGCCTAGTATCATCATCTCCATGACTGACATGTACCTCTAGTAACCGCCAAGTCTTCTAGCATACAATTCTATTGGCAGTTACCCATATCCGTCGCACGCTCCATACGTATCGGTGGCCAGCCGACTACGCGGATACGTGTCCTATATGTGACTCACATCATGTGATACAACAAGTGTCAAGGCTGTATGAGATATACCAATACCTCAACATCAATGGGTGGTCAATAAACTAAGTCAATGCAAGATAATACATAAAGCAAGAAAAACGACCGATAGAGTCGCTTGCACCCAAGTTGACTTGGACGCACAGTTTAAATAATACGAAATAAAATGCTGAAAATAACAACTAAAAATAAGAATATAATAATCACAGAGTAAGGTGGCAAGTTATCTTGCCTGGTGGTGCAAAGTGGCAAGTCCAAGAGTAGCAAGTGTCAGCACCAAAACTCACAGATCATAGATGACTCCAAATGCTGAAACAAACATCAAAAATGATCTCGGTGAAGAAGATATGCCTAGGAAATGCCTGTCCAAAAGTCAAATTCTGGAACAGGGGCAAAATCATAATTTTGGGTCAAAACGATATCCGCCGTTGGATCCGCTTTGCACCGAAATACGTGCCAAAGTCTATGGTCTCTAAAGTCGCCAAACTACATGTCTACGGATTCAGTTTGAGGAGAGGAACTCAACGGTATGTCCAGTTTTGGATTCCGAGGAGCCGTGTACAAAATCGCCCATTTGAGTGGGTCGCGGGCCCGCCAAAATGGGTTTCGATTCGACCTTCTCAGAATCGAACCAAACTTGGCATGCAGGACCAGAATTTCGATCCGGACCTGTTGCCATAAGTTTTGTCTCGATCCGACGACTATACACAATGTTATGGACAAGTTTACAAAATGCCGATACGGGGGTATCTTGACGGATACACGTTGATTTCGTCGCGCACACGCAACAAAATTGAGTCCCGTCAGTTCCCACACGTCGGTAACATCCATACGCGCGTTTCGATGTGTATAGTGCACGACCACGTCACCCGGTTTGTCGGGGCGTACGTCGTATCGTGGAAATTTTCTGAAATTAACACTTTTAGAAAATAGTTTTTCGCCCAACTTCAACATCAGTTTATTTCTTGCACGCTAATCGAAACAACGATCCAGAAGATGCGTTGTGATCTCGGTTATGTTGTCTTCACATGTGTTCAATTAGTTTTTACGAAAGTGTAATGGACAGCGAAAAAAGTGGCCGACAAGTTGGCGTTTCAAAACAGTTTTTAATAATCAGAAAAGTGGGTTTTTTCTCCAACTTCGTCTCGATTTTTCGAGCAATCCCTTGGGGTTCCCAGGATTCTATCAGAAGGAGATTGGAGGGGTTCATATGGGCTACGCACAGAAATTTATAGTTCGAGAAATCATCGAGCGTGCGTGAAGAAAAGAGGGTTGGAAAAAGGGTACCTCGCTGTTCGTAAAACTGAGAACGCTCGGAAGTGGGGTCTTCCTGGGCTGTCCGACAGCGTTCGCGCAGTGGTGCGGCGCCACCAACGGCCTGGGTAGTCCTTCTAGGGTTCGAGATGAAGAGAGCTTCAGGAGGGAGAAGATGTACGGAGGGTTAGGGTTTGGTTCGAGCGGGTTTTATACTGCTGCTGCCGACTTCTTATAATAATATGAATAGTGGGGAGGGTCGGGTTTCATTCAATGCAGCTATAGCTGCTGGGTTTAGATGAGTTGGTAGGGTCGGTGCTAAAGTGCCACAGCAGCAAGTTTGCTGCTTAGAAAATGCATTAAGGGGGGTCTCGGTTTCTAAGGTGCAGCTACTGCTGCTATTAAGAATTTCTTTAAGGGGGTCGGGTCCACCCCCCCTCTCACCGCAGCTCACTGTTGTTTTGGGGGGTTCGGCCCCCCCCCCTCCACTAACTTTTTTCTAAACGATTCAATAACTATATATATATATATATATATATATATATATATATATATATATATATATATATATATATATTTATATGTATACATTCATAAGAAAATTTTCTAAAATTCTTAATAAGTAACAAAAATATTTTGTGACCAATGTAGGCTATAATTATTAATATTAAAATATCAAGCTCACAAACATACACATATTATATATCTCTATAATTACGTACATATACCAATCAAATTCAAAAAAATATAGAAAAATAATTTTTAAAGCATTAAAATAGCTAGAAAATATTGGGTTTTTACATAAGGGACATTATCAATTCAATCTCAGGCATCGTCACATTAGCAGATCAAGTGTGATTCGTTCAGCAATTCCATATTAATTTTTCATTCATTTCAATATTATGCAACATAAGCATCTCTATCGATTTAGCAGCTAAAGCAACACAATTATCCAACATTCAAGGTATAGGACATTAGGGACATATTCTCAGCACTTCAGTATTCATTTTTATTAAGCATGAAGGAGTAAGGAGGTGGAAGCACAGTTCCACTCACATGCATAAAAGCGTCTTCTTATTCCGATCGCATATATTTCTACCTATGAGCCATATTCCGACACCCATTCCATCCGGCTGGCTAAGAGACTGCATCAGTCTCAATTCTCTTGATCTCCAACAAAAGTCTCGGTTTAATATTCTGATAGCATCCAACCAGCCAACCAAATGCCTCGTACGGAGTCGGGCATTACATAATATACCACTCAGAAAAAGTTTCGTCCTCAAAACTTAAAGGAACAACTCATCCTACTAATAAACTTAGTCCCAACAAGTTAGTCTTTCAGCTTCAATTCAATATTTATTTCAGTACACTCGGTCATTTTAAAATTGCTATCTTATTGTACCACTTAACTAATCAATGATTCAATTTGTCATTCTTTTTTCCAAGTATCTGTACTTCTCATTGATTCACCAATATTTTCCATGTATTTCTATCTCGGTTGCCACATATCACTTCGTTTGGATCCACACACATATTTTAGGCATCTCCAAAATATATTCATTTCAGCTAAATTTTGCGCTAGTACGATAAACTCTTCCTATAATGTTATCTCAGTCGCAACCTATCACATTAGCTGGATCCATACACATATTTTAGGCATCCCAAAACTTATGTACTTCAGCCAACGTCCATGTTAGTACGATTCGATAAGCCACGGTATAACTCTCTTTTCCAAATTTGACTTAGCATCCTTTCAATTGACTTATTACTTTATTCACTTGCCATAATCACTATCTTCCATACCACAACACTTAACATCAGGAACAACTCGGTTATGCTCTCTATCCAAGCATAATATTTCTAATATTCGGTCAAGGGTCTAATTTAGAGTCAATCATATCAAGGGTTCACAATATGCAATCATATTCCTTCTAGCCAATCATATCAAGGGTTCACAACATGCAATCATATTCCTTCCCAAATCCAACAATATTTCTCACCAAGTCAATTCAGCTTTTTCTAAAAGATAAAATCCGACGTCACCCACTATCGATTACCCGCGTCAGGGTATAATTCTATACAATAGTCAAGGTTAACCCTGCTACCCGACTATAGATACCGGTCAAACATTCTAGTTTTGAGCAGTCAATTCTATCTCATGGAACAATATACTGCTCAGCACGCACCACTCAAGTATTACCCTACGATTGCAATTCCTACTTAAGGTCGACATATAACTTAAAATGGTTCAAACATCTCCAACACACATGTTGAAGCATACATTTCTTAGGTCAATACTTATCACCACCATCCCTCGTTCAATGCCACAAGGTCATCCTATGGGTCTCCAATGGTCACCTATTATTCCGTCAATCTCTAATGTTAGCTACACTGACAGCTAAACTTAATCATTCAGGTGACTTTCCTAAAGTGGACGGCTGCTAGGGATTTATGATAGTTTCTTATTCTCAGGCCAATATGCAACCAACTATTCGAGGCGACTCTACCCAAACCTATGGGATTCAACTCAGTCTGAACAACTAATCGCCATTGTCGACTATGTCGACAATTGGTTATGCATCCTACGGTCGCTAGGGTAAAGTCTATCTATACAAGGTCTTCCTCCATGAAATAATTTACACAGAGGCTCATTCTAGACTTACCCAATGATAGACTAAGATCGATCTATCAATATTACGGTCAATTCCAACCCGACACATGATTCTCATCGTTCTAATAATCCATCAAGTAAATTACCAATGATTCAATTTCTATTCCAATACCCTTATACCCATACGGATCAATATACCGAGGCTAATTATTCAAGGATCATCAATTTCGATAGTCTCAACAAAACTATAGAATCATACTATTCGGTCTATATGACAGAGTTATATCGCTAAGTCATAAAACAATAATCTATATCCCAACCAACAGTCACCTATACCGATATTATCCAACACGTTTGCAATTTCTCAATCCCATTCATTTCTCAATCATCAAACTATCTTACAAACATTCTTAAATCTCATGCAGCAAGGGTCGAGTAGTTTATTCCATTCAATCTGACAATTTATGTATCACTTAACCATCCTCTAGACAACACCAGTATTCAAAGTCACTACTTGTTATTATGTGATGCACTTCAATTCCTTAGCATACCTACACTTATGCAACAACTGTCTATTTCGCCAAGCTCAAGCTCAAACTTTGCTTGATTCTACCATCCGACGATCCAGGTGGGTTATCATCTATCGCACCTTTGGATCAAGGCACCGCTTTCTAATATTCCTTTGGGTCACCGACAACTTTTTCAAAACTTTCAACTTAGCAACCAACTTTGTATTAGCAACATATGGTTAGCATCCAACCAATCGAAGTCAATATTCAGATGTTTTAAGCCACAACATTCTCTAGTCAAATCCATTTACCCATAGCATACTAACTGTCTTACTAGTCTGAGTCATCACTCGACTAAACAATTTCTAACTAAGCCACCCGTTACAATTTCTAGAAATCTCGCGACCCAGCATAACATCACCGTCAAGGGACACTCGAGTCATCTAGTAACAATACATGACTTCCAGCTAAGTTTCGGCACTATCCAGTACCCACCGATAGTCTCATTGCTATCCTATGGAAATGGTCAACATACCTCTCGTTCTGAGGTGGTAGAGGCAATAAACCACTCAGAAATGAAGCCATCCTTAAACAATACCAAATCAATTCTATTTCGGACATTCATGATCTATAATGATCATAATGCTTAGCCAACATTCTTGAGGTCTCAAAAGCACTAGCCATCACCCATGAGTCAACTCATCCGTTTTGTTGAACTCATCCATCAAATTTTTTATTCCAATTCATTCCCAATGTGACATTCAATTCTCATCTTTTTACAGCATAGATAGCCTCTTTTCTTTATTCCCACAATCCAATAGTATTCACAATATAGCATACAATGGCATCGAGTATTGTTGGTTTATTTGTGTCCAAAACAACAACAATCATTCATTCATGGGCATCACAATATATATAGACTTATTGTATGGAACATCCAGTGAGCAGCCAAGAGGGTCAATGAACTTTCAGACATGAACAATATATGATGATTATAGAACAACAACAGCATAATCGCGGAAGCATTCTTTGATGTAATCGTGGAAGCAACTTTGGTTAATCTTCGATGTAACCTTGATTTTAAACGAATCAAAGAATAGACCAAGGACGTAAAGCCGTGCTCTGATACCAATTTGTCACGCCCCAATTCGTAGAGTCATTTATTCACATATTTTATCTCTTGTAATCGATCGTCCTCGCTTGGGCGTGATATCGTACAAGTCTGGTATTGCACTTGTATAAGGCAAAGATGGTACATAATTGATTATCATTAAATATAAACACATCGCAGTGGCAGAAGCAGACAAATTGAAGTTAACGAGGACATTCTTTCTTATCAAATGGGGCCACATCATTTGATTTGTAATAGCAGAAATGAGAAGATAACTTACAATCATGGAGAGATATATAGAACCATATTCTATTTATTGATAATTGAAGAAGAGTACAAGACTTGTATTGAAGTACACTGCTTACTACACATCTCACTTACATTGGAAGCCAACTGAACAGTGCTATAAAGCTTACATTTGATACTTGGATACATTGGATTACAACTCGATATACCAACTTGGCTTACAACTCGTTGGTACAATTGATTACATTCTTCCATATATTATGCCCTTTATAAACAGAAGACATCATCTTGTACAAGGAGAGCTTCTGTATGCCCAACAAATCTTCGATGTTGTGGGATCGATCAAGCCAAATCTTCGATGTCATGAATATCCCAAGCGCGAGCACCTGCCCACAAAACGTGGGTCAGTACATCATCTATGTACTGGAGAGCAGAATCCAACCCACTCGCCTAAACCAACCCTAACTAGTCAATTTTAGCAAACATTCATTAGAGTGATCTTTCCAGTTGGGGCCTAGCATCAGTTTATAGTTCATGGGCAATATTTACAGTGATGCATGTATACATATTCTTAATAACGTTCATGTGAAGGCATCATTAAAGCATACTTGGTGTTATCATGAAAAGGCGTCATTGAGGCATCATTGGTTCTAACATGTTGAACATGTTATGATAATTCTCTTAGAAAGCGTCACTTAGCATGTAAGTTTGGTGTAAGCAGTTTTATAGCAAGGCAACATGTTGGCATACTGAATTTAACAGGTTAAGCAGGCAAGTTGAACCAATATATATTGAATAATATCACATTTAAGAGATTTCTTACTGATAGCCGACTCCTCGTACCTGCATCAAATACATGCTTGCAGATATACTTACTCTGCATGCACAAAACATTAATTAGCGTACATCCTGACTACATGGTCACTTTGTATTGTTTAACCATACGAATGTTGCCATATAGGTCTTCATCGGTAATTCGATGACTCCAGAGAAGGTAGCTAGCCCCAAAGGATGTCTTCCAAAACCCGTGCCCCTACTGGCACACCAATATTTCCTCCTAGGCTGAATCAGTCGCCCTATCATTCAGGGGTACCGTCCGAGAAAACAGATAGCCATCACTTATGCATAAGTTGTCCTATGACCATGTGAATGCGTGTCCGACTCGATCGTGAACATAAAATGCATGGAGAAATATTGAAATAAGTAAAGGACAACAGTGCATCATTCAACTCATCCATGTCATTTTCAACGACTCATTATTTCCAATATTTTCTATTATTTTATTTGGTGATCTCGACGATCCCAAGCCTCATCATTTTTCATTCATTGCTTCATTGCAACGGTTCTCATAATATTTCTTTCAAGGAGGAATAACCAGTATTCATTCATTTCAAAGGGACCTATAGCATTTCATTCATTTCATAGAAACAATTATTCTTTTTTATTGCTTATAAGAAAACAGGCAACATTTTATATCTTTGCAACAGTTATACAGAGTGTACATGATTGTAGTTTTTTATTTGGATCATTGGGTCGATAGCATAACCAGTCCTCTTCTTATTCTATCATTCACAAGGCATCTCATTAGTCAAGTGTCCTACTTGTTCTGACAATGTTAAGCATAAGGGACATTATCAATTCATTCTCAGGCATTGTCACATTAGCGGATCAAGTGTGATTCGTTCAGCAATTCCATATTCATGTGTCATTCATTTCAATATTATGAAACATAAGCATCTCTATCGATTTGGCAGCTAAAGCAACACATTTATCCAGCATTCAAGGTATAGGACATTAGGGACATATTTTCAGCACTTCAGTATTCATTTTTATTAAGCATGAAGGATTAAGGAGGAGGAAGGACAGTTCCACTCACATGCATAAAAGGGTCTTCTTATTCCGATCGCATATATTTCTACCAGACAGCTCTACCAGTGACCCATATTCCAACACCCATTCCATCTGGCTGGCTAAGAGACTGCATCAGTCTCAATTCTCTTGATCTCCAACATAAGTCTCTGTTTAACATTCTGATAGCATCCAACCAGCCAACCAAATGCCTCGCACGGAGTGGGACATTACATATTATACCACTCAGAAAAAGTTTCCTCCTCAAAACTTAAAGGAACAACTCATCCTACTAATTCACTTAGTCCCAACAAGTTACTCTTTCAGCTTCAATTCAATATTTATTTCAGTACACTCGGCCATATTAAAATTACTATCTTATTGTACCACTTAACTATTCAGTGATTCAATTCACCGTTCTCTTTTCCACAGTATATGTACTTCTCATTGATTCACCAACATTTTCCTTACATTTCTATCTTGGTCGCCACATATCACTTCGTTTGGATCTATACACATATTTTAGGTGTCCCAAAAATATATGCATTTCAGCCAAAGTTCGCGCTAGTGCGATAAACTCTTCCCATAATATTATCTCTGTCACAACCTATCACTTCGGCTGGATCCATACACATATTTTAGGCGTTCCCAAAACATATGTACTTCAGCCAACTTCCATGTTAGTGCGATTCGATAAGCCACGGCATAACTCTCTTTTCCAAATCCGACTTAGCATCCTTTCAATTGACTTATTACTTTATTCACTTGCCACAATCACTATCTTCCAGGCCACAACACTTGACATCAGGAACAACTCGGTTAAGCTCTCTATCCAAGCATAATATTTCTAACATTTGGTCAAGGGTCTAATTTAGAGCTAATCATATCAAGGGTTCACAACATGCAATCGTCTTCCTTCTAGACAATCATATCAAGGGTTCACAACATGCAATCATATTCCTTCTCAAATCCAACAATATTTCTCACCAAGTCAATTCATCTTTTTCTAAAAGATACAATCCGATGTCACCCACTATCGATTATCCGAGTCAAGGTATAATTCTATGCAACAGTCAAGGTTAACCCATCTACCCGACTATAGATACCGGTCAAACAATCTCGTTATGAGCAGTCAATTCTATCTCATGGAACAATACACTGCTCAGCATGCACCACTCATGTATTACCCTACGATTGTAATTCCCACTTAAGGTCGACATATAACTTAAAATGGGTCAAACATCTCCAACACACATATTGAAGCATACTTTTTCTTAGGTCAAAACTAATCACCGCCATCTTTCATTTAATGCCAGAAGGTTATCGTATGGGTCTCCAATGGTCACCTATTATTCCGTCAATCTCTAAGGTTAGCTACACTGACAGCTAAAATTAATCATTCAGGTGACTTCTCTAAAGTGGACGGCTGCTAGGGATTCATGCTAGTTTCTTATTCTCAGGCCAACATGCAACCAACTATTCGAGGCAACTCTACCCAAACCTATGGGATTCAACTCAGTCTGAACAACTAATCTCCATTGTCGACTATGCCGACAATTGGTTATGTATCCCACGGTCGCTAGGTCAAGTCTATCTATCCAGGGTCTTCCTCAAGGAAATAATTTCCACAGAGGCTCATTCTAGACTTACACAATGATTGACTAAGATCGATCTATCAATATTACGGTCAATCCCAACCTGACATACGATTCTCATCATTCTAATTATCCATCAAGTAAATTACCTATGATTCAATTTCTATTCCAATACCCTTATACACACACGGATCTATATACCAAGGCTAATTATTCAAGGGTCATCAATTCCGATAGTCTCAACAAAACTATGTAATCATACTATTCGGTCCGTATGACAAAGTCATATCGCTAAGTCATAACCCAACAGTCACCTATACCAACATTATCCAACACATTTGTAATTTCTCAATCCCATTCGTTTTTCAATCATCAAACTATCTTACGGGCATTCTTAAATCTCATTGCAGCAAGGGTCGAGTAGTTTATTCCATTCAATCCAAAAATTTATGTATCACTTAACCATCCTCTAGACAACACCAGTATTCAGAGTCACTACTTGTTATTATGTGATGCACATCAATTCCTCCGCATACCTACACTTATGCAACAACTATCTATTTCGCCAAGCTCAAGCTCAAACTTTGCTTGATTCGACCATCCTAAGATCCAGGTGGGTGAACATCTATCGCACCTTAGGATCATGGTACCGCTTTCTAATATTCCTTTGGGTCACCGATAATATTTCTAAAACTTTAGCTTAGCAACCAACTTTGTATTAGCCACATATGGTTTGCATCCAACCAATCAAAGTCAATATTCAGATGTTTTAAGCCACAACATTCTCTAGCCAAATCCACTTACCCATAGCATACTAACTGTCTTACTAGTCTGAGTCATCACTCGACTAAAAAATCTCTAACCAAGCCACCCGTTACAATTTCTAGAAATCTCTCGACCCTTCATAACATCACCGTCAAGGGACACTCGAGTTATCTAGCAACAATTCGTGACTTCCAGCTAAGTTTCGGCACTACCCAGTAGCCACCGATAGTCTCATTGCTATCCTATGGAAAGGGTCAACATACCTCTCGTTCTGAGGTGGTAGAGGCAATATACCACTCAGAAACTGAAGCCATTCTTAAACAATACCAACTCAATTCTATTTCGGACATTCAAGATCTATAATGATCATAACGCTTAGCCAACATTCTTGAGGTCTCAAAAGCACTAGCCATCAACCATGAGTCAACTTATCCGTTCTGTTGAACTCATCCATCAAATATTTCATTCCCAATTCTTTTCCAACATCACATGCAATTCTCAACTTGTTACAGCATAGATAGCCTCTTTTCTTTATTCCCACATTCCAACAACATTTATAATATAGCATACAATGGCATCGAGTCATTGTTGGTTTATTTGTGTCCAAACCAACGAATAATTATTCATTTCAGGGGCATCACAATGTATATAGACTTATTGTATGGAACATCCAGTGAGCAGTCAAGAGGGTCAATGAACTTTCAGACATGAACAACATAGGATGATTATAGAACAACAACAGCATAATCGCGGAAGAAATCTTTGATGTAATCGTGGAAGCAACTTTGGTTAATCTTCGATGCAACTTTGATTTTAAACGAATCAAAGAAGAGACCAAGGACGTAAAGCCGAGCTATGATACCAATTTGTCACTGCCCCGATTCGTAGAGTCATTTATTCACATATTTAATTTCTTGGAATCGATCGTCCTCGCTTGGGCGTGATATCGTACAAGTCTAGTATTGCACTTGTACAAGGCAAAGATGGTACATAATTGATTATCTTCAAATATGAATACATCACAGCGGTAGAAGCAGACAAATTGAAGTTAACGAGGACATTCTTTCTTATCGAATGGGGACACATCATTTGATTTGTAACAGCAGAAATGAGAAAATAACTTGCAGTCACATATAGATATATAGAACTATATTCTCTTTATTGATAATTGAAGAAGAGTACAAGACTTGTTTTGAAGTACACCTGCTTACAACACATCTCACTTACATTGGAAGCCAACTGAACAGTGCTATAAAGCTTACATTTGATACTTGGATACATTGGATTATAACTCAATATACCAACTTGGCCTACAACTCATTGGTACAACTGATTACACTATTCTATATATTATGCCCTTTATAAACAGAAGACATCATCTTGTACAAGGAGAGCTTCTGTATGCCTAATAAATCTTCGATACCGCGGGACCGATCAAGCCAAATCTTCATGTACAGAATATCCCAAGCGCGAGCACCGGCCCACAAAATGTGGGTCAGTACATCATCTTTGTACTGGCAAGCAGAATCTAACCCACTCATCTAAACCAACACTAACTAGTCAATTTTAGCAAGCATTCATTAGAGTGATCTTTCTAATTGGGGCCTAGCATCAGTTTACAGTTCACGGGCAATATTCATAGTGAAGCATGTAAACATATTGTTAATAGCGTTCATGTGAAGGCTTTATTAAAGCATACTTGCGGTTATCATGAAAAGGCATCATTGAGACATCATTGGTTCTAATATTTTGAACATGTTATGACAATTCTCATAAAAAGCATTACATAGCATGTAAGTTAGGTGTAAGCAGTTTCATAGCAAGGCAATATGTTGGCATACTGAATTTAACAGGTTAAGCAGGCAAGTTAAACCAATATATATATATATATATATATATATATATATATATTGAAAAATATATATATATATATATATATATATTGAATAATATTACATTTAAGTGATTTCTTACCGATAGCCGACTCCTCGTACCTGCAACAAATACAGGTTAGCAGATATACTTACTCTGCCTACACAAAACATTCTTTAGCGTGCATCTTGACTTCATGGTTACTTGGCATTGTTTAACCATACGGACGTTGCCATATAGGTCTTCATCGATAATACGATGACTCCAAATATTTGCCATATAGGTCTTCATCGATAATGTGATGACTCCGAATGATGCATTGTTTAACCATACGGACGTTCCCCTACTGGCACACCAATATTTCTTCCTAGGCCGGATCGGTCGCCCTATCATTCAGGTGTACCATCTGAGAAAACATATACCCATCCCTTATGCATAAGTTGTCCTATGACCATGCGAATGCAGTGTCCGACTCGATCGTGAACATAAAATGCATGGTGAAATATTGAAATAAGTAAAGGCAACAATGCATCATTCAACTCATCCATGTTGTTTTCAATGACTCACCGTTTCCAATATTTTCCATCATTTCACTTGGTGATCTCGACGATCCCAAGCTTTTTCATTTTTCATTCATTGCTTCATTACAACAGTTCTCATAATATTCCTTTCATAGTGTAGTAACCAGCATTCATTCGTTTCAAAGGGACCTATAGAATTTCTTTCATTTAATAGAAACATTTATTCTTCTTTCATTGCTTATAAGAAAACATGCAACAGTTTATATCTTTGCAATAGTTATACAGAGTTTACATGATTCTAGTATTTCATTTGAATCATTGGGTCGATAGCATAACTAGTCCTCTTCTTATTCTATCATTCACAAGGCATCTATTAGTCAAGTGTCATACTTGTTCCGACAAAGTTAAGCATAAGGGACATTATCAATTCATTCTCATGCGTCGTCACATTAGCAGATCAAGTGTGATTCGTTCAACAATTCCATATTCACGTGTCATTCATTTTAATATTATGCAACATAAGCATCTATATTGATTTAGCAGCTAAAGCAACACAATTATCCAGCATTTAAGGTATAGAATAATAGGGACATATTTTCAACACTTCAGTATTCATTTTTATTAAGCATGAAGGAGTAAGGAGGAGGAAGGACAGTTCCACTCATATGCATAAAAGGGCCTTCTTATTCCGATCGCATATATTTCCACCAGACTTAGCTCCACCAGTGAGCCATGATCCAACACCCATTCCATCCGGCTGGCTAAGAGACTGCATCAGTCTCAATTCTCTTGATCTCCAACATAAGTCTCGGTTTAACATTCTGATAGCATCCAACTAGCCAACCAAATGCCTCGCGCGGAGCGGGGCATTACATTATATGCCACTCCGAAAAAGTTTTATCCTTAAAACTTAAAGGAACCACTCATCCTACTAATTCACTTAGCCCTAAATGCCTCGTACGGAGCAGGACATTACATAAAATATGTTATTATTGCTGTAGTTGGAATCGTTCTCGACTCACGAGATGGGATATCTATTCAAAGAGCTTATTCTTTAGATAAGTCATGTTTCAATAATGTGGCTGAATACAACGCTTTGCTCATTGGTCTCCAATTGGCTAAACAATTAAATATTGAGTATCTTGAAGTTTACGGAGACTTCAAACTGATTGTCAACTAAGTTAGAGGCATGTACGAAGTTCCACATCAAGATCTGGTCCCATATCATGATGCAGCGATTAGGATGGCTTGTAGGAGCGTAAAAAGTACTTCAAAGAAAGAGTCATCTCATTCATAAGTGATCTGCTTTACGCCTAGCAGAGCGAGTAATCTCTTTACGCCCAAGACTAGGCTAATCAATTTACGCCTAAACAGGCTGATCATTTTACTGCTCGGGTCTACACCCATGATTTTACTGCCAAGGACAGAGCAGCCACTTTTACGCTGGACAAAGCTAGTCAAATCTCGCATTTAATGCAAACTCTGACATGGAGATATTAATGATGGCATATATCACAAAGGGATTTGTCTTTTACACAGAGACCAATGTTGTCGTTTAGTGTATGGATTGAGCTACATTACGCTTACACTACGGCTTCTTTTACGCACGAAGATTATACGAGCCTTTACGCTCAACAGTCAACGTGTGCGTAAAGTCTATTTGAGCTGCTTTTACGCTCAAGGTTATTTAATAACCACTTTACGCGGGGAGTCTATGTCAAGGCCATTTTATGCCAAATCTACTGCTTTACGCTCAGAGTACATTGGACTATTTTTATGCCCTATTCTCCTCCACCAGTTTGGAACGTGGTTTGCTTACGTGGCTTTCATGCCACTCTTTTCGAAGAACGTGTGTACATACATCCTATCCTTACTGAATGTGATGGGACACACGTCAACATATGTAGAGGATGGCTTCGATCATGGGGTAGCAGTTGTTAGCGTAAAGATGGAACTTTTGCTGAGTTTTTACGCACAAGAGCCCAAGTCTATAAATAGACTTATTTTTCTCATAACAAGCACATAGACAGACAGGGAGAGGACACAGAGACAGGAGAGAATACAGAGATCAGAACTAGAGATTTTGATTCTCCAGAGAATTCTTCTTCAACCTTTCTTTCAGAACAGAGTGAAGCAAAGCAGGAAAGCATTCGGCCTCGCCATCAGTGCCCAAGTGCGTCGATACCTTTCTGGTGACTTAGTTCTTCCAGTTGTTCTACTTCAAGCAGTGATCTTCATCATCATCATATGGTCCAAGGAACAAAGTAATCATTTACGAATCAGACTTCCATAGCAATACTTCCCCAGAATCAAACTTGTACTTCTTGTACTTTTTCTCGTTTTATTTTCAAAAGCCTATTCCTTCCAGGCATTTTGTTAAGTGAAACAAAAATGGCGACTCTGCTGGGGATGACCTTCTCCTCTGACGAGGAGGCAATTGCTCAATATGATGATGTTTCGGTCGGTTCGACCAAGAAGACTCTGGTTGTGCACTTCGACCAGACTGCCTACGAAGAAATGCTCCGAACTGGGGGTGGTTCTCGCTGCTCCAATGTTCAAAAGTCTCGCAAAGCACGAAAAGTTTGGATTCCTAAATCCAAAATAGCTTCTGATCTCTCTGTTGCTGTTGATAACAAGGGAATTCTTCCCTCTCCTGTCGTAGGGGCTCCCGTTCATAACGAGGCAGTCCTTACTTCGACGTCGCTCTCTAAGTGCTACAATTTGTCTCCCGTCTGTGACGGTGTAGATGATCGGGTTCCACGCCCACTGTGTAAGAATCAGGTTTTACGCCCACTGGGTAAAAACTAAGTTTTACGCTCAATGCATAAGAACGAGTCTTCCATTTGTAATGTGGCAGATTCTAATGCTTCTGAGTGTAAAAATAAGTCTCCCGTCTGTGACGTGGTAGACACACACAAATTACGCTCCTTGCGTAAAACAAAATCTCCTGTCTGTGACGTGGTAGATAATCAATTTTTACGTTTTACGAGTAAAGGTAAGTCTCCTATCTGTGACAGTGTAGATAAAATTCATAACGATGTTTGCACATCTAATGTGAATGTACCTAAATACAAACAGCATAAAAATATTGTTGGTAAAACTTCTGTCCTACACCAACAACCTTTTTATACCGCTTTACGTAAAGTACCAAACTTGCAAATCACGCGCCATGAAGATGGAGTCCTTCGTGCTCAAAAATCTCAGGATTTACACACACAACTCCAAACGCATAGAAATGTACAATTTGGTTCTGCGAATGCTGCCAGTAATCTTCTTTACACACAGGGTACTAAACGTTTTTCTACCCCTAATATGATAAAGAAGAATACTCCATCCATTCCTTCTGACTTACGTGAATTGCTCATACAAAAGCGTAAGAATTCACAATCTCCAGTGACGCTCCCCCAAGAAAAACATCATTGTCAATATCACCAGGTTGTGATCAATTATTGTTGTTCGGCTTCAAAACGGTCAATTTTTTATCGATTGAGTTTTAATTCGCTTCAACATCAAACTGAAGACCAAGAAGATGATATGTCATATGCATCAGTCAACTATGGCATCTCATACTAACAGAGGACGACGTCCGAGATGGAACATATCCCAAACTCCTAGGTCAACAATAGTTCAACAGACTTCTTGATTCCTTTGAAGGAGTATATCAGAATACTCGATCAAGAAGACAAAGGCAATTACAGACTTCTGATTCAAAGCTGTGGGTACTCAATCTTTTGAGTCTGATACCGATAGTGTGGATTTATACTTCTATACAAATCCTTCCGTATCTTCACGAGAGGTTGAATCCTACGCTGTTGGAGATGAACCAGAGACGTCATCTGCTAATACAGAATAACGTCTCACTGCCGTTGAGTAATCACTGAAAGATATGCTTAACATGGTGCAAAGTATGCATCAGATAATTTTGAATCAGCAAACTGCTCAGCCGACGGTAATAACACCAGCACCAGTAGCAGCACCAACTCAAGATAGTCAAGAGGCTGAAATACCTTTGAATATTCAGGAGCCTGCTGTTAATCAGAATTCTGCATCTCCAGATCCTATCATTCCTGAAGACGTACCACCTCCAGTGGGGGTTACGGTACATCCAACAACCATTCAATCAAATGTGCTTCTCTAAACCAGTAAAGCCATTCGAGCAGTGCGTGAGCTCAAAGCACAGTTTGAAGTTTTGAAGCACAAAGATCAACTCCAGAGGTTAGGGATCAAGCAACCTTATCCTCCACGTTGGAATGATGTACCCTTTCCTACCGAAATTCAAGCCACTAATCTATGGTTTTGTTCGATGGAAAAGCATCTCCCAGTCAATATATCAATTACTTTGATATTATGACTGTACATCTGCAGAAAGATGACGCTCTTCTCACTCGAGTGTTCATCGGGTGCCTGACGGGTTCGGCTTATGATTGGTATCGAAGTTTACCCGACAATTGCATTTCGTCCTTCGACGAATTAAGGCAATAGTTTCTCTCCCACTTCTATGAAGGAGGTATAGACATACACATGTCCTCCTTGATAGAAATCAAACAAAAGGAGAAAGAAGATACTCGGACGTTCATCGAACGTTTTCCGACAGGCTACTCTAAAGATGCCTTCTGGTATGCCAGATTCAGCGTTGATTGATACATGCAAGATGAATCTACGACCATCCATCGCTGTTTTTACAGGTTCCCTAATTCTCAGATTGGGCTTCGTTTATCATAGCAGCAGTCTCTGCCGAGACCAATGGTAGGTTGGCTCGTGAACATGGGATGATTTTTGCCTCAAATGATAGAGGAAAGAAAAGTAATCCTGGTAATAACCCCGGTAATCGTAATGTGAAAGGAAAAGATACCCTCATGGTTAACCTTTCCAAGAACTGAAACGATACCAAATAGTCAGGAATCTTCTAGGCCAAAGGAAGAATACTCTTTTGATGAAAGTGATATCCCAGGGATATTTCAGTGTCTGGTGAAGAGTGGTAAACTTCAGATTCCAGAGCCAAAGAGGCATAATGAGGTGAATCTAACTGATAATCCCAAATATTGTATCTATCATAGATACATTAATTATCCTACTAGTGCTTGTTATGTCCTGAAGAAGAAAATTCAGGAGCTGATAAATGGCGGTGCTATCGCTTTAACCAACGATGACCATACGGTTTCAACCAATATAGTTTCTCTTCAGTTTGGGAATTTTCCTCCATAGCAAGTCCCAGATGGGATTACCCCAATTCCTGAAGGCGACAATGAAGATCGTGAATATCCCGTCTGCCAGAGAAGAAAATACAGGATTGCTGCCACTCACACTAAAGAATAGGTAAAATTATGTGGGTACATCGTGACTTAGTAGCCTGAGTTGGAAAGTGAAGATAAAACTTCAAAATCTAAGAAGGGCAAGAAAATCAGAACCTGCAACATGATTTCCCATGTTATTCCAGATCCTGATGACTCAGATCACCTATGGGATGGCCTTCCTTTAGAAGATAGATTGAGAGGATTGAACATCTGTCCTCCAAGTCTAGCTCCACCTACCAAACTCAAGCTTACTCATCAGCACTGGCTAGCCATGAATAGTAGTTCCTTTACATCGGGCACAACAAATCTTTCCTGCTTATGAAAAAGCTCCGACAGGAATTTCTTCCTCGTATCCCAAATCCTTCTCCTCCTGTAGTTACAGAGACATCTATTCCTCATTCTCTGTGGATACAGAGATCTCTTCTTCTTCCTCTGAGGAACCATTTGCTAAAAGTCTACTGCCTACTCACTTGTATAGTCAGCAGTCTGTTCATCTCATGAAGAAGATAGGTTACGACTTTCAAAAGGCAGAAGGTTTGAATCATGATAAAGGAATACGACTTCCTTTACAAATTCAAAGTCAAAATTCCACTCTTGGATTGGGTTCTGAAGCTCCTCATAACAATCCACACAAGAAGAAGGCTAAGAAAGGGAAGACAAAATCCTGTAATATGGTACTTCCTTCTCTCGAATCTGAAGAAGAATCTTTTGCTGGTACAAGATCTGGAAAGGAGTACCATAAAAACTATGAGGGATCCTCCAAAGAAGCTGAAGACATAGTGGAGACACTACCAACTCAACCCTCTTCTGTTCCTGCTAATCTCTCTGTGGTTGAAAAGGGAGAAACAGAAAGCAATACGCTTCGACGTCCCATTGAAGTCTGCTTCCAATCAGGGGGTAGTAATGAAGCCTTACAAATTCGATATTCTAGCTCAGTTAGCCAATACTCCGGCTAGACTATCTATATTTGAGTTGCTTCGCCTTTCCAGAGAAAGCAGAGAGACTTTGAGTGTAGCTTTACTTCAAGCAGATTCATGCTTGGCTCAACTCAAGACTCCTGATAATATACCAGTGTCATGTCCACAATGTCATAGTATGATGGAAGCAATTCCCAATATCACCTTTACACAAGAAGATATGCTGTTGAAGCATAACAAGCATGACAGGCCTTTGTGCTACACCGGGTATATTGGATCCACTGGAATTGACAGGATTTATATTGATCCCGGATCCTTAATTAGCATAATTCTTCAGAGTATGCTAAGACCCTTGAGGATCCCTACTAGTGATTTGACTTACACTAGTACTACGATAGTCGGTTTTAACTCTGGCAAGAGTAAGCCATTGGGGAAGATTCGTCTGCAGATTCAGATTGGTGATCTTCGAACCATGGTAACTTTCTATGTTATCAACTCAGACGTCTCCTATAATATCCTTTTAGGGAGACCGTGGATTCATGAGCATAATATTGTACCTTCAACTCTCCACTAATGCTTCAAGTATGTGGATTCCCAAGGAGTTGTGAAAACTGAGTTTGCTGATATCAATTCCTTCAAGGGTGTCGAAGCCTATTTTTCTGATTCAAGGCTTTATAAACAAGAGCATGTGAAAGAGATATCAGACATGGCTGAAAATTAACCACCTACCGAGGATCATTCTATTGATAAAGATCTGCCAGAGGAGCAACCTTTGAAGATCACAGTCAAGGGACGAATCCAATCCCAATCTGTCAATGATCAACCTCTGATAATCAAGGTTAGAGGAAGAACTCAAACTTTATCTGAGGAATCAACAAATATTCCTGCTAAGAGTCAAGTTCAACCTTTTATGATCAAGGTCAAAGGGCGTACTTCTTGTACAAATGATCTAGAACCACCATTGATTGTCAATCTTGGCAAATCTACGCAGAAGACGGATAATGGTCCACTGATGATTAATCTGAGATATAGCAGTCAAATCTTAAATGATATAAATATTGATCATTCTGTACTTTTTATATCAATGAAGATTTCCTTTTCGAGTATATGGCTGTCAAGTTTATCGAAAGAATGAGTTTATCTTCTAATAATCAAAGTCATCAATATAAAGACGACATCGAGCCAGAAAAAACTTTATACATCGATCATAAGGAAAATTCTTTCCCTCCTCATATAGATGTTGGACCTTATGCTCAAAGGTTCCTAACATCTTCTCCTTATCTTCTACATGTGGTTGCTTCATCACAAGCTTGCATAAATTTTAGACGTCACAAAGAATCTTATTTCGTGATTCCGTCTGACAAAAAAAATATGCGCCAAATTATGTTTGGCCTGGCTAGAAATATCCCTGTTGCTCAGGCAGATGAGCTGAAGGATAAAGACAAGGGAAGAATTCGAATTGACAAGATAGTCAACAATATATCAAAATTATCCAGAACATGGGATATGACTTGAAGACTATGCAAGGTCTCAATCAAGGAAAGGGTAGACGACTACCATTATATGGCGATCCATTTTACCACAAGACTCGTCATGGGTTGGGATATGATCCGTCGCACATGTTTTATGACGATATACAAGAAGAATTCTCTTCTAGCCCTTCGCAATCATCAGATTCAGAGGAAATTCAATCTGAAGATAAATCTAGACAAGTATTCTCAGTCAATATGCTTCAAATTGATGGTGAATCAGAACTATTTGAGAATGATCCTTGGGCTCAACAGATGGATACTCAGTGGGAACTCCGTTTTGAACAACGACAGCCACCTACAGAGGATGAGGTCATCCAAATTGATGTTGGGGATGGAACTATGTCCAAACTAATATTCATCAGTAAAAATCTTGCTGAAAATGAAAAAGAAGAGTTGATAAAACTTATCAAAGAATATATTGACATTTTTGCATGGAGTTATGAGGATATGCCAGGGTTAGATCCTAAAGTTGCTACTCATAAACTTAATATTCTGCCCAATGTCAAACCTGTAAAACAACAGCAACGACGTTTTAGACCAGATATGATGGATGCAATTGAAGCAGAAGTCAAAAAGTTGATCACATGTGGATTTGTTCGTGAAGAGCAACACCCGGATTTGGTTGCCAATATTGTTCCTGTCATGAAGAAGAACGGAAAAGTTCGAGTTTGTATAGATTATCGAGATCTTAATGCAGCTTGTCCAAAGGACGAATTTCTACTTCCAATTACTGATGTCATGATAGACAATACATGTGGTTTTGAACGCATGTCTTTCATGGACGGATTCTCAGGATACAATCAGATCAAGATGCATCCAGAAGATGAGAAGCACACCGCTTTTCGTACACCTCTTGGGGTCTACTGCTATATAGTTACGTCGTTTGGTCTTAAAAATATCGGTGCCACGTATCAACGGGCTATGAGCAACATCTTTCAAGAACATCTACGAAAGATAGTTGAATGTTATGTAGATGACATCGCTATTAAAGTCGATCAAAGGATGATCACATTCAGGACTTGAGGACAGTATTTGAATTGATGCGCCAGCATCAATTGAAAATGAACCCTACTAAGTCTTTCTTAGGGGTATCCAGTAGCAAATTTTTAGGATTTGTCATTACTTCTCAGGGTATCCACGTTGATCCTGATAAGGTTAAGGCAATTCTTGAAATGCATCCTCCTTGCAATCTGAAAGAACTCCGTGGCTTTCAGGGTCGTATTGCTTATATCAGAAGATTTATATCTAATCTTTCTGGAAGATGCCAACCTTTCTTCCATTTATTAAAGAAAGGAGTATCTTTTGTTTGGGATGAAGCATGTCAAAAATCCTTCAATGACATTAAGCAATACCTGACGAACCCTCCTGTCCTGGTACCCCCGGTGGTAGGAAGGCCATTTTTGCTGTATGTTCGAGCCTTGGATCAATCACTTGGCGCTCTTCTTGCACAGAAAAGTGATGTGGGTCATGAGCAGGCAATTTATTATCTGAGCAGAATGATGGTCGGAGCTGAACACAGGTATACTCCTATGGAAAAGGAATGTCTAGCTTTAGTTTTTGTCGTCCAGAAGACAAGACATTATGTGACAGGACAAACTATTCATGTCATCTCCAGAATAAATTCCATTCGGGTATTGATGAGAAAACCTAGCATTCTTAACTCCAGGTTGGCCACTTGGGCGATGTTGCTTACTCCTTATGACATGGTTTATGTACCTCAGAAATCAACAAAGGGTCAAGCATTAACCGATTTCTTGGCTACTCACCTTATACTTGAAACATCAAAATTATATGAGGACATTCCAGATGAAGTCGTGGATTGTAACCTGACTTTGAAGAATGACATATGGCAATTATATTTTGATGGAGCATCACGAATAGGACCTAAAGGCAAAATTGTCTCTGGGGTAGGAATCGTCTTGGTTTCTCCTAACAAAATGGTCATATACCGTGCCTATTCTCTCAATGAACCATGCTCCAACAATGTAGCAGAATATAATGCTCTATTGATTGGTCTCCAAGTTGCAAAACAACTGGATATTGAGTTCCTAGAAGCTTATGGAGATTTCCAATTGATCGTTAATCAAGTTAGAGGGACTTATGAAGTCAGAAATCCCGATCTCATCCCTTATCATCATGTGGTAGTTGAATTGGTCCTTTCATTCAAAGGATTCTTCATTGAGTTTGTACCACGCTCTCAAAATATGGAAGCTGATGCTCTTGCCAGTTTAGCTGCAGACCTAGCTATTCCAATCCGAAGACAAAATACAATTACTTTGTTGGATCGAGACTTGTTCTGTGTTAAGAATAATTTGTATATTAACAAAGTTATACTACAGAGTCAAGTTCCCAGCAGAAAGATTGGAGAACTCCATTCATTGATTATGCAGTCTATAGGATTTTGCCTGAAGATCCGAAAGAAGCTGCATCAATCAAAAGACGATCGTTTCGATTTTATTATGATTCGTCTTTACATATGCTATACCGTTGTTCTTATGATGGACTCTTGCTGCATTGTCTCTCAGAAAGTGAAGCTAAACAAATACTATGAGAAGCTCATGATGGTATTTGTGGTGCTCATCAACCAGGTCCTAAATTACAAGACCGCATTCGAAGAATGGGGTATTATTGGCCTTCTATGATAGCAAATGCTGTAGACTATGCCAGAAGATGTAAAGCATGTCAGATTTATACTGATTTTATTCATCAACCGCCTGAATTTCTACATCCTACAGCAGCCTTTTGGCCCTTTGAAGCTTGGGGTATAGATGTCATTGGTCCTATTAATCCTCCTTCTATTAAAGGACATCGGTTCATATTAGCTATAACAGATTACTTTTCTAAGTGGGCAGAAGTAGTCCCCCTTTCGGAAGTGAAAATATCTAATGTGATCAGCTTCATCAAGCACCATGTCATTTATCGCTTCGGGATTCCTCGACGGATAATTCATGACAACGGTCCACAATTTGCCAGTCAAGCATTTTATCGATTCTGTGACAAGAATCGAATTCAGAATTTGGCTTCTACGGCTTATAATCTAGCTGCTAATGGTTTAGCTGAAGCTTTCAATATGACAATCATTAAACTTCTCAAAAAGTTTGTCTCTTCTAATAAACGTGATTGGAATGAGAAACTTGGAGAATGTTTATGGGCTTATCGAACAACAGTCCGGACTCCTACTGGTTTTACACCATTCTCTTTGGGTTATGGATGCGAAGCTGTTCTCCCATTGGAAATCCAGATCCCTTCTCTACGAATAGCAATTGATAATGAGCTAACTATAGAGAATAATGATCGCTTACGACTCCAGGAACTTGAAGGATTGGATGAGAAGCGTCTTCAAGCACAACAGCATATTGAACTATATCAAGCCTGCAAATCTCGAACTTTCAATCGTAAAGTTAAAGAGAGGATATTCAAAGTTGGCGAACTTGGATTAGTTGTTCGGAGACCGATGGTGATGACTCATAAAAGTAAAAAAAATTCCAAGCAAAATGGGATGGCCCTTTTGTAATTGAGTCCGTATTTTCCAATGGCGCCTATCGATTATCAAAGCCCAATGGAGATCTGCTCATGATGCCAATCAATGGCAAATTTCTTAAGAAATACTATGTATGAAAAAAAAGGATAAAATAAAGTTCCTTTTATTATTTTTGTTCGAAACAAAAGACTAAGGACGAGGGCCACTCCCTTCGTTATTGAATACATAGTCGGCCAATACATAGAAGGCGTCGTTTCCTGAATTCATGAAAAATTTGCAGACAGCCATCCTCGATGCTTCTTCTTCAGGAGTTTTCCCTGGCTCTACTAAGAAAGCAAGGATTTCTTCGGGTGGCTTGGGCGCAGAAGAGCTTCTACCTATTTCGATTGAGCCTGATGAGCCTGATACAGGGGGTTCAACGGGGAACGTCTCAATGATGCCCTCGATTTTCCAGGGAACTTCATTCTTTCGCCGTACATCCTCGGAAGACATTTCCAATAGAGGAGGAGAAATAAGAATGAAGGGTTACAAGCAGTTCTCACCTATTTATAAAAAGGACTGTTGATGAACCGATCTTTGAAGATTGAGAACAACCTTTTATTCCCAAAAAGACCTGTCTGTTCGCTCCATCGGGTTCATTCATTTCAAAAGAGAATCGAATCAATATTTTCTTCTTCCAAAAAATACGTTGGTTCGTCCATCGTTTTTTGACCCATATGTTCATGACATCTGTCTCCTTTTTCCCCAGCTACCAAGGTTTGGTTAAGCTGATTTCTTGTCTCCTGGGAAAGGGATTTTATATTTTCTATTTTTTTGATCAGAAAGTGGAATTCGCTATTTATCATGTTTCCATGACCTCTGAATAAATATTAAAACTGCTTTCTTTTCCTATCTATCACTTCTATTTGACCTCTGCATAGATATTAATCTAATTTTCTTTTGAGTTCATATATGCTATTATGTCCATATTACCTCTGATAGTATTATATACTCTAAAACAGAAAATAAGATTTCATTTATCTATCATGTCCATATTACATCCAGATAGATACAAATCATTGATCATAGAAGAATCATCATTTCCATTCCCATATCATCAAAAAAGTCTATTACATTTCTTAGACTTTCTTACAAGTTATAATAGAAATCTATTACATTCTTGGATTTTCATTCTATACACCAACGATAACCTAATAGAGATCTATTTCTTCTTTGATCTTCTTTGACGGGTTCGTTGTTGGTGGCAATTTCCTGACTGTCTGAGCTCCAGTAGCAACCAGAACAGCAGGAATCAAACTCTGGTCTTCTCTCTCAGACGAAAGGAGTACCCCAGAGTATGGCAGCCCGAAGGCGTGTTGCTGCCAATACAATTGGTGGATTAGTGGCGGCACCTCAAAGGAGATAGGAATGTATCCAACATTGGGATACGATTCCTAGTTCTGTCGTGAAAGGAACTCTACTATCCGATTTCTCGGAGTAGAGTTGACTCCACCATCCAACTCTCCGTGTATAAAGGCTCTTCCTACCAACAGAGGAAGAACCTTCTATCTCACGAAGAGTTCTGAGTTGTCTGACTTGCGCATCAAAAGCGCATGAGCTCCCTGATGTTGATGACAGAAGAACGCTCCTCACAGCGTCAAAATCGCCAATGCCATTTCTGAAAAAGCTGCTCAGCCAAACTTCTGCAGAAAACAACAAAGAAGAAGTGTTTTAAAACAGAAGTATTATCAGATGCGTATTAAACGCTAACTAAAAATAGATCACAAGGCTTTTTACGACAGTGATTCAGCAAGGCTTTTTATGCCAGTGATTCAGCAAGGCTTTTTACGCCAGTGCTTCAGCAAAGCTTTTACGCTGGTGATTCAGCTAGGTTTTTACGCCAGTGATTAAAACAAGGCTTTTACGCCAGTGTTTCAGCAATTTTTTTTATGCTCGTCAAGAATTTACGCTCATGAATAGATGTTTTCAACAAAAAAATTCGTAGACAGATATTTGCTTACAATCGGATTTACAATTTAAGTTGAATAGTTTGGCTCTAATAGTGGTTGAATCCACGTTTGAAGACTGGGCGTACAAAAGAACACCGTGGGAAAGCTCCGCCATTGTCATTTGTTGGAGAACAAAATCACAGAAAGTTATCTTCAGAGGAATGAGTACGAGAATATATGAAACATTCTCGGCTATTTATAAAGGCTGAAGAAACTGTTGGGATGAGTCTATTTCGAGGAAAGATCCTATTTAAAGGCTCTCGTAACCACAAGACAGACGCCACGTGTCGGTTTGTTTCTTGGGAATGAACAACCATAGAAGCAGTCAAAATAAGTGTTGAACAGTTCTATGTACCAACAGATGAGATTAACATCAGACTTTATTTATAAAAAGGGGGGAGTGGACCCCTACATATAAGAGAGTCGAGATACATAAAAACATCATTATTTTTCTCCTTCGTTGGGCTGACGAAGGGAGACGCCTAGTTCGTGCATATTACGAATCCCCGAGCGGCGCATCAAATTAAGAAATGCTTCGGCATCTCCTGGCCCTTCGTATGCAGTTGGGGGACCACCATCAATGCGATTAAAGACTGCAGAAGTTACTCCAAAACACTCTAAAAAGTTGCACGCCCGCTCGAAGTCAAGCCTAGAGCTCGAAGCCTCTTTGTTGGTAAACTCGTTCTTCGGCGCCATGACAAAACGAGGATGAATGTCAAGAATAAAGAATTTGTCCTTATTTATACAAATCAAAACAACTCTTCACATTCCTCGTTGGAAACTGCTCACTCGGGAAGATAAAAAGACGTTCGAAAGATTCGAGAAAGAAATTTATTATGATGGTCAAGTGTTGACCGACTATTATTTTTCTTGAAAATTACGCCGACTATTGGACATCCCACGTTTTACGCAGATGACGGTTGCGTATCCCAAATTTTACGCTGGCAGATCAATCAACTTTTACGCTTCTGTTCAAAGTGTTTCAAATTTTGAGATATTTGAAAACTTTGAATGGGGGTCTTATAGGAGCGTAAAAAGTGCTTCAAAGAAAGAGTCATCTCATTCATAAGTGATCTTGCTTTACTGCTAGCAGAGCGAGTAATCTCTTTACGCCCAAGACTAGGCAAATCAATTTACGCCTAAACAGGCTGATCATTTTACGCTCGGGTCTGCACCTATGATTTTACGCCAAGGACAGAGCAGCCACTTTTACCTGGACAAAGCTGTCAAATCTCGTATTTAATGCAAACTCTGACATGGAGATATTAATGATGGCATATATCACAAAGGGATTTGTCTTTTACACAGAGACCAATGTTGTTATTTAGTGTGTGGATTGAGCTACTTTACGCTCACACTACGGCTTCTTTTATGCACGAAGATTATACGAGCCTTTACGCTCAACAGTCAACGTGTGCGTAAAGTCTATTTGAGCTGCTTTTACGCTCAAGGTTATTTAATAACCACTTTACGCGGGGAGTCTACGTCAAGGCCATTTTATGCCAAATCTACTGCTTTACGCTGTCACGACCCGTTACCCAAATTGTTGGGCCGGGCCGAGCCATGTCCAGCCTACGCTTGATTAGAGCGTAGTAAGCTATTCTAGACAGTCAGGTAATAATGATAAATGTGCTAATAATTAAGATAGTTTAAGAATGATCACAACACAGCTTCTATATAGATAGAAAAACCACTAAGTTTGATAATAAATAGTACACAACCAAAAGTAGTACTGGAGACAAAGTCCAATTTAAAGGTACAAAACAGCGTCTGTGATAATAACCCAACATTAAGTCAAACTAAGCAGCTAAGCAGGATTCCCTGCAGGAATATCCTCAACTGGAGCTCCATAGTACGGGTCACAAAGCATTTCTTCCTCGGTCAAAATACCTACAACGTTATCCTGTCAGGACGGGAGCAAGTACAACCTCTACTACTAAAGTACTGAATGTATAATGCAAGAGATGTACAACAGGAACATGGTATGATAAGACTGAAAAATAGACATACTGGAATCATGGTAAATCATATAAAGCGGGAAATCAGGGTATATCTTGATTATCATTTTAAGACACTCTTGTCAATTGTGGCATATGTACATTATGTATTAAAACTGGAGCAGGTATGAGATCGATCAATAGGTGCTATGCTAGTTTACTGCAATGTACGTATGTACATTCCACAAGTCCAGAAACTACATTCTTAGTTTACTGCAATATACGTATGTACATTCCACAAGTCCAGAAACTACATTCTTAGTTTACTGCAATGTACGTATGTACATTCCACAAGTCCAGAAACCGCACTGCTAGTTTACTGCAATGTACGTATGTACATTCCACAAGTCCAGAAACTACACAATTAGCATACTGCAATGTAAGTGAGTACATTCCACAAGTCCAGTAACTATACTATCAACTCTCTCATAACCCAGTAATCATCATGTAAAAGATACGGGAAATAGTGTAAAGCATGGTGGGAACTGGCAATAGTATGAAACATGTTATGATTTGACTTGCTACCCCAAGGATCAGCATTCACATGGGTTGATTAACATTCTTTTATCAAATAACAGCGTTTTTAACATGTACAATTAACAAAAGACTTACAACTGGATTAATGGTAATTTAACAAGGTTGTCACATGTACTTAACATTAAAAGACAGTAAATGAGTTTGTAGATGTACTTGCCTGGAGCAAAGCAACGCAATGACAATAAAGCTAAGATATAGAGTGTCCTGGCACTGAAAACATATATATACTCAGACTCTAAGTTACAAGACAATATAAATACACTAGTGATGTGAGAAGGCCAAATTGGACATTGGCTAGGTGAACTTAGCCTAGGGGTTCAAATTGAAGTGATTTGGCATCTAAACTAACACATGGGTCTCCCATATTAAGGCTGGTTAGCAATCCAAATACTAGAAATACACAAAAATCACAAGTCATGACTTAGTCATAATTATTGGTAAAATAAACATTCTGTGCACTGTGTTCTAACAATTTTAGAAAATACTAGAAATCTCCAATAAATGCAAAATAATATACTGACAGAAACCTTGTTAGTTATAGAAATTTATTATAATTTTTCTGGGATTTATTACCCAACAGAAGTATTTTATAAAAATCAGTTTTCATAAATATATAGAAAATGAGTTCTGGTTTGATATGCCAAACTAGGGGCAAAACAGTAAATTAAATACTACAAAAATTATACTAAATTAGCTAACTTAACATAGTATCTAAAAACTATTTTTCCATAATTTTAGCAATATTTAAGTATTTTTAGAAATCAAAAACAGTAATGCACACAATAATTAATTATCTGCGTATTTTGTCCATGTATATAATTTGAACCAAAGTTCAAATACAGGACCCAAGGCCATGAATCAAGTCCAATATTACTTGTACAGGTCTTGAATATGTGAAAACACATTTGAGCCCAAATACCCATGCTAGGCTTGGACACCAAATGGTTGCAGTAATTTAAATACAATAAAATACAATTTGGTAAAAGTACAAAATAATTATTAATATTTTAATAGGGCAAAGTTATGCATAGTAGTTGCAAAAGTATGACAACTTATTTTATAAAGATAATTTACACTAAGTAAAGTAAAACACATATATAAAAGTACATCTACAATATTTATATTTATACATAAATATATAGATATTTATATCAAGGATATATATATATATCCATATTTTAAAAGTTACATATATATATATATATATATGTAAGGAAAATAATCAATTTATAGAGTATATATATATAATGAAACATTTAATTATAAAGTGTATAATAATGTATATATACATATGAAAACATATATATACATAATTTACTAACTATAAAAAAATATATACAAGAAAATATATACATATATACATATATGTATATAAATACATATAAATATATATATAAAAGTTTACTAATTATAAAATTATATATACATATAATATACTGTCAAAATACAGTATATAAAATATATATATATATACTAATATATATATATACACATATATATATAAATATATATATAGAAAATAGAAAAAGGAAAAAGGAAAAGAAAAACAAAAACAAAAACAAACAGCAGGGGGGCTCGAACTCGGACCAGCGGGGGGGGGGGGGGGGTTTCTAAACTGTGCGAGCTGGCCAGTAGGTCGGGTTCGGGTGGCTGTTAGAACGGGGGTTTGATTAATTATATGTCAGATTTTAAGTTAATGGGTTTTAAACCCGTTAGCACAAAACCAAACCCGTTAGTCTAGTTTACAGTTCGTCTCGTGTCCATACAGTCCAGGACACGAGAAGTGAGATCTGACACCGTATCGACGTGTCCATGCACTGCACGACACGCACGACACGATCTACGCGTGTCCGAGTACGGGGTTGGGGTCGTCGTGTCCTGGCGAACAACATACTCGAAAACGAGACACGTACGATACGAAATGGAGACTGCAACGTACGTGTCCGACGAACTCGAGCGTGGAAGAGTGGGCGATCGGCGGCTGGGGGCGTCGGCGTCGTGGCGCTGCGGTGGCGCCGCACTCGCCTCGGCACGGCGAGTCGACTGGTGGAGGTTGGGGTCGACGACGGCGAACGGTGGTGGTCGAACGGAGGGTCGCCGGAGTTGGGTGTCTGTCGAGTTTGGGAGAGGGAAAACGCGGCGGAGCTTGGTCGTGGTGGGGTGGAGACAGTGGTGGTGAGATGAGGAAGACGAGGGGGGTTTATATAGGGGGTGAAGGCGGTGGATTACGGCCGGATTAGGGTTAGGGTTACGGCCGGATTAGGGTTAGGGTTAGGGGAAGGCGGTGGGGGAGATGAGGGGTTTTTAGGGTTAGGTCCCTAGAACTTAGGAAATTTCCTATAGGTCCTTTCCATTGGGTTATACAAATATTAATTTGCAAAAGCCCTCCCGCAGTTAGTTTATGCAAATTAAATTTGCAAACAACAAATAGGAAATTACAAACAGCGTTTAAATAAATCTAAAAATTGCAAACCCTATATAAAACAATTCATTTTATTGCAAAAAGGTATTTTATGTATTTAAAACCATTTAAAAATCATTTAAAAATACAGGAAAAATTCCTAATATTTATTATAAAATATTTTAATACTAAAATAATCATTAATGGCCAATTATCACTAATTAACAAAAATTTGAAAAACAGGGGCTGACAAGTCTTCCCTCCTTGAAAAATTTCGTCCTCGAAATTTACAAGAACTGAAGACACGCGAGGCAACTAACGTTTTAAAATAATTACAGCGATGACTAAGGCTATCTCCTAATGATGGAACGTCTATGAAACAGGTCTACTGGTCAATGGCTTGTCTTATGAGTGCAGCTACTAAATGATGGTTTGGCATGAGTCTAGTGATAAGTAACTTAATGAGGTACTAGAATCAAACAGTCATAAGCAAACAATTTAGTTACACTACCGGTCCTACGCTGTGATGAGTTTTCCTATGTTGCAATCATAAAATTCCTCTAGGTGTTCTAGATGTTGTTCCTAGTGTTATCTAGTTATCCTTAATTTCTGCAGGCGTGCTTGGTACAGTAACGTAACCAAACAACTTTAGTCAGGACCTGCATGGGCTACCAAAAAAACATGTCACGACCCGTTACCCAAATTGTTGGGCCGGGCCGAGCCATGTCCAGCCTACGCTTGATTAGAGCGTAGTAAGCTGTTCTAGACAGTCAGGTAATAATGATAAATGTGCTAATAATTAAGATAGTTTAAGAATAATCACAACACAGGTTCTATATAGATAGAAAAACCACTAAGTTTGATAATAAATAGTACACAACCAAAAGTAGTACTGGAGACAAAGTCCAGTTTAAAGGTACAAAACAGCATCTGTGATAATAACCCAACATTAAGTCAAACTAAGCAGCTAAGCAGGATTCCCTGCAGGAATATTCTCAACTGGAGCTCCATAGTACGGGTCACAAAGCATTTCTTCCTCGGTCAAAATACCTACAACGTTATCCTGTCAGGACGGGAGCAAGTACAACCTCTACTACTAAAGTACTGAATGTATAATGCAAGAGATGTACAACAGGAACATGGTATGATAAGACTGAAAAATAGACATACTGGAATCATGGTAAATCATATAAAGTGGGAAATCAGGGTATATCTTGATTATCATTTTAAGACACTCTTGTCAATTGTGGCATATGTACATTATGTATTAAAACTGGAGCAGGTATGAGATCGGTCAATAGGTGCTATGCTAGTTTTCTGCAATGTACGTATGTACATTCCACAAGTCCAGAAACTACATTCTTAGTTTACTGTAATGTACGTATGTACATTCCACAAGTCCAGAAACTACATTCTTAGTTTACTGCAATGTACGTATGTACATTCCACAAGTCCAGAAACCGCACTGCTAGTTTACTGCAATGTACGTATGTACATTCCATAAGTCCAAAAACTACACAATTAGCATACTGCAATGTAAGTGAGTACATTCCACAAGTCCAGTAACTATACTATCAACTCTCTCATAACCCAGTAATCATCATGTAAAAGATACGGAAAATAGTGTAAAGCATGGTGGGAACTGGCAATAGTATGAAACATGTTATGATTTGACTTGCTACCCCAAGGATCAGCATTCACATGGGTTGATTAACATTCTTTTATCAAATAACAGTATTTTTAACATGTACAATTAACAAAAGACTTACAACTGGATTAATGGTAATTTAACAAGGTTGTCACATGTACTTAACATTAAAAGACAGTAAATGAGTTTGTAGATGTACTTGCCTGGAGCAAAGCAACGTAATGACAATAAAGCTAAGATGTAGAGTGTCCTGGCACTGAAAACATATATATACTCAGACTCTAAGTTACAAGACAATATAAATACACTAGTGATGTGAGAAGGCCAAATTGGACATTGGCTAGGTGAACTTAGCCTAGGGGTTCAAATTGAAGTGATTTGGCATCTAAACTAACACATGGGTCTCCCATATTAAGGCTGGTTAGCAATCCAAATACTAGAAATACACAAAAATCACAAGTCATGACTTAGTTATAATTATTGGTAAAATAAACATTCTGTGCACTGTGTTCTAACAATTTTAGAAAATACTAGAAATCTCCAATAAATGCAAAATAATATACTGACAGAAACCTTGTTAACTATAGAAATTTATTATAATTTTTCTGGGATTTATTACCCAACAGAAGTATTTTATAAAAATCAGTTTTCATAAATATATAGAAAATGAGTTCTGGTTTGATATGCCAAACTAGGGGCAAAACAGTAAATTAAATACTACAAAAATTATACTAAATTAGCTAACTTAACATAGTATCTAAAAACTATTTTTCCATAATTTTAGCAATATTTAAGTATTTTTAGAAATCAAAAACAGTAATGCACACAATAATTAATTATCTGCGTATTTTGTCCATGTATATAATTTGAACCAAAGTTCAAATACAGGACCCAAGGCCATGAATCAAGTCCAATATGACTTGTACAGGTCTTGAATATGTGAAAACATATTTGAGCCCAAATACCCATGCTAGGCTTGGACACCAAATGGTTGCAGTAATTTAAATACAATAAAATACAATTTGGTAAAAGTACAAAATAATTATTAATATTTTAATAGGGCAAAGTTATGCATAGTAGTTGCAAAAGTATGACAACTTATTTTATAAAGATAATTTACACTAAGTAAAGTAAAACACATATATAAAAGTACATATACAATATTTATATTTATACATAAATATATAGATATTTATATCAAGGATATATATATATCCATATTTTAAAAGTTACATATATATATATATATGTAAGGAAAATAATCAATTTATAGAGTATATATATAATGAAACATTTAATTATAAAGTGTATAATAATGTATATATACATATGAAAACATATATATACATAATTTACTAACTATAAAAATATATACAAGAAAATATATACATATATACATATATGTATATAATACATATAAATATATATATAAAAGTTTACTAATTATAAAATTATATATACATATAATATACTGTCAAAATACAGTATATAAAATATATATATATATATACTAATATATATATATATACACATATATATATAAATATATATATAGAAAATAGAAAAAAGAAAAAGGAAAAGAAAAATAAAAACAAAAACAAACAGCAGGGGGGCTCGAACTCGGGCCAGCGGGGGGGGGGGGGGGGGGGTTTCTAAACTGTGCGGGCTGGCCAGTAGGTCGGGTTCGGGTGGCTGTTAGAACGGGGGTTTGATTAATTATATGTCAGATTTTAAGTTAATGGGTTTTAAACCCGTTAGCACAAAACCAAACCCGTTAGTCTAGTTTACAGTTCGTCTCGTGTCCATACAGTCCAGGACACGAGAAGTGAGATCTGACACCGTGTCGACGTGTCCATGCACTGCACGACATGCACGACACGATCTACGCGTGTCCGAGTACGGGGCTGGGGTCGTCGTGTCCTGGCGAACAACATACTCGAAAACGAGACACGTACGATACGAAATGGAGACTGCAACGTACGTGTCCGGCGAACTCGAGCGTGGAAGAGTGGGCGATCGGCGGCTGGGGGCGTCGGCGTCGTGGCGCTGCGGTGGCGCCGCACTCGCCTCGGCACGGCGAGTCGACTGGTGGAGGTTGGGGTCGACGACGGCGAACGGTGGTGGTCGAACGGAGGGTCGTCGGAGTTGGGTGTCTGTCGAGTTTGGGAGAGGGAAAACGCGGCGGAGCTTGGTCGTGGTGGGGTGGAGACAGTGGTGGTGAGATGAGGAAGACGAGGGGGGGTTTATATAGGGGGTGAAGGCGGTAGATTACGGCCGGATTAGGGTTAGGGTTAGGGGAAGGCGGTGGGGGAGATGAGGGGTTTTTAGGGTTAGGTCCCTAGAACTTAGGAAATTTCCTATAGGTCCTTTCCATTGGGTTATGCAAATATTAATTTGTAAAAGCCCTCCCGCAGTTAGTTTATGCAAATTAAATTTGCAAACAACAAATAGGAAATTACAAACAGCGTTTAAATAAATCTAAAAATTGCAAACCCTATATAAAACAATTCATTTTATTGCAAAAAGTTATTTTATGTATTTAAAAACCATTTAAAAATCGTTTAAAAATACAGGAAAAATTCCTAATATTTATTATAAAATATTTTAATACTAAAATAATCATTAATGGCCAATTATCACTAATTAACAAAAATTTGAAAAACAGGGGCTGACATACGCTCAGAGTACATTGGACTATTTTTACGCCCTATTCTCCTCTACCAGTTTGGAACGTGGTTTGCTTACGTGGCTTTCATGCCACTCTTCTCGAAGAACGTGTGTACATGCATCCTATCCTTACTGAAGTGATGGGACACACGTCAACATATGCAGAGGATGGCTTCGATCATGTGGTGGCAGTTGTTAGCGTAAAGATGGAACTTTTGCTGAGTTTTACGCACAAGAGCCCAAGTCTATAAATAGACTTATTTTTCTCATAACAGAGCACAGAGACAGACCGGAAGAGGACACAGAGACAGGAGAGAATATAGAGATCAGAACTTAGAGATTTTGATTCTCCAGAGCATTCTTCTTCAACCTTTCTTTCAGAACAGAGTGAAGCAAAGCAGGAAACCATTCGGCCTCACCATCAGTGTCCAAGTGCGTCGATACCTTTCTGGTGACTTAGTTCTTCCAGTTGTTCTACTTCAAGCAGTGATCTTCATCATTATCATATGGTCCAAAGAACAAAGTGATCATTTACGAATCAGACTTCCATAGCAATACTTCTCCAGAATCAAACTTTTACTTCTTGTACTTTTTCTCGTCTTATTTTCAAAAGCCTATTCCTTCCAGGTATTTTGTTAAGTGAAACAATGGCTACTTCGTTCAAAGGTTTCTTCATCAAGCATGTACGTCAAGCGTGTAATACAGAGGCTGATGCACTCGCTAATCTTGCAGCAGTTTTAGCAATTCCAGTAAGAAGGCAACAAATGATCGTCATCACTAATAGAGAGTTATTTTGCGTCGAGAATAACTTAAATAGTGAAGTCAACAACTCAAACATAGAATTCAACAATTCGGTTGAAATTTGTACTATCAGTGAAGATTGGAGGACTCTTTTTATAGACTTCGTGGTCCATGATATCTTACCCAAAGATCCTAAGGAGGCTACAACAATTCGTCGACGGTCACTAAGATTCTATTATAATTATGCTACAAAGATACTCTACCGACGAACGTTTGACGGCTTACTCCTACGCTGTCTCGCAGGGGAGGAAGAAAAATGAATACTTCGTGAAGCTCATAATGGTATTTGTGGCGCACATCAACCTGGTCCTAAACTACAGGATTGTATTCGTCGTATGGGCTACTATTGGCCCTCGATGGTATCTGATGCAGTTGAGTATGCAAAAAGTGCCGATAATGTCAAATCCATGCTGACTTCATCCATCAACCATCAGAATTTCTTCACCCGACGGCAGCATCAGGGCCCTTTGAAACTTGGGGCATGGATGTCATTGGTCCTATTAACCCTCCCTCGTCTCGAGGACATCGGTTCATATTGGCTATAACTGATTATTTCTCAAAGTGGGCTGAAGCTATACCTCTAGCTGAGGTCAAGACAAGCAGTGTTATCAATTTTATTAAGCATCATGTGATCTACCGATTCGGTGTTCCTCGGCGAATCATTCATGATAATAGGCTACAATTCATCAGTCAGAAATTCACTCAATTCTACAATAACAACGGGATTAATAATATTGCTTCTACAACTTATAATCTTGCAGCTAACGGGTTGGCAGAAGTATTTAACAAGACCAACATCAAAATCATCAAGAAGTTGGTTTCTACCAAAAACAGAATTGGAGTGAAAAGCTTGGAGAATATCTGTGGGCTTACTATACTACTATACGTACTCCTACAGGCTGCACACCTTTCTCTTTGGTATATGGATGCGAGGCTGTCTTACCATTGGAAATCCAGATCCCTTCCCTAAGGATTGCCATTGTCAATGAACTCACAACCGAAAACAATGATCGTCTGAGACTTCAGGAGCTTGAAGCGCTTGACGAGAAACGGCTCCTAGCTCAACAGCATATTGAGTTATACCGAGCTTGTCTATCAAAAGCCTTCAACCATAAAGTCAAAGTATGAACATTTCAAAAAGGAGAACTAGTTCTAACCGTTAGACGTCCTATGACTATGACGTACATGAGAAAAGGCAAATTCGAATCAAAGTGGGAAGGACCTTATAGTGTAAGCAAAGTTTTCTCAAACGGAGATTATCAATTGACTGGTATGGATGGTCGAGCCGCCATGATGCCCATTAAAGGCAAATTTCTCAAGAAATATCATGTTTAAAGATAGAGATTTCAACACAGAATCAGAATGTGAATAAAATTCCTTTTATTGCATAGTTCAAACAAAGGAAATACATAAAATCAACGAGGACCAGAGCCCTCCTGATCGAAGAAAAATTTCGCAAGGAGCTTGAATACATTATTGTTGGATTACACCAACAATTCACATGCAGCTTTCCTCACAGCTTCTTCCTCGGTAGTACTCCCAGGCTCCACCAGTCTGGCGAGAATGTCCTGCTTCTGTCCCGGAACAATCGAGCTTTCTCCTACTTCTGGCTGAGTAGGCGGCAGAGGCTCGTCGGAAGGAGTGTCATGGGCGGCTTCGATCTTCGGTATGACTTTCGTCTCCTTAGGCATATCTTCTGAAGACATTTATAAATAAAAGAAAAGGGGTGAATAATATTCTCAAAAAAGTTCCATAAAATTTATAGACGGAAAGGCCAAACATTCTGTCTCAGGAATCGAAACAACCTTTCCTCGAAAAGGCATGTTTGTTCATTCATCTCCCTTCATCTCGTGAAGAGGTCTTCATTTATTCTCTATCTCGAGAACCGAATCGACCTTTCCTCGAAAAGGCATACTTAATCACTCATCAATATTTTAATGCCTACATTTATTATCGTTTATTTACTTTCTCGTAAATAAAGCGATAGATAATAAATACTCAAAATCCCCCGCGGAGTCCATCCAAATCATCAATCTTTTTATTTTGTATTTGTACGTCGCGTAGTTGCATTGTACGTCGTGCACGAAATTTTATTTTTCGTAATTGCTCGACGAGTGCGAATATGTGCTAGCGTACATATTTTTAGAAAAACATTTTTCTATTTCTATAGTTTCAAAGTAATATATATCAAAGTTATTCTTGCTATCGTACCAAAATTTTCTAAGTTGTTATTTTAATTATAAAAGCCATTCGTTTATAACCGTTATTAATAATAAATAATATTCTTCGTGCATACATATATATTTCATAAATATTTTATTAGTTTACTTTTAAATAATAATGTAATTTTCGAAATTATTATTATAAGTATTTTAGAAAATATATTTTGAAATTATTGTGGCAATTTAAATCTTTGATTAGATTTTATGGATTTTAATTAAATAGTTTAAATTTAAAGATAGAATTTATATTTAATTTAAGTTCAGATTATCTAGATTTAAATTGGAATTGGATTTGGATTGTTGTTGATTGAATTGATTTAAATTTGATTTAAATTAAATAGCGTATTATCTATTAGGGATTTAATTGAAAACTCTTTATCCAATTAGGATTCTCTCAACCATATATACGGGAGCCTCCATATTCTTTTTCTCCGTAAATTACTCCAAATTTCACAACCCAAGTTTGTGCATCGTGTCCGTGTTCCCTACCCCCATCTACTATTTACCCCTTGTACAAGTACATTGATTTTCCTGCGTCCGACAACCCGGACGTCCATCCATGTCGTGTCGGACAATCTCGACACGACCCAACCCCAAATCCTAAACCTAGCTCTACCAATGACACCGTAGCCATGCCGCTCGACCGACCCCGTCTTCTTCGCCACCTCCTCTGCTCCCTCCCGTTCCTCGACCACAGACTGTCCCACAGACAGACCCGACCACAACCTCTTCTCCGCCGCGCCCGTCTCCATAAACCACCGCAGGCTGCTCCATCACCCTGTCCCTGGCCCGGATAGCACCACACCGTCAGCACCACATACTCATCAAACCCACCGTCCTAACCTCATCGTACCCTACCACAGCCATCACCAGAACCACATCATACCGTCTGCCTCCGTCTCTGCCACAAACCACCACCGCCATACTCCTCCTCTCCGACACCACCCGCTGCCACCACCATCTCCGTCATCATCATCACACCACTATCACCATCGCCATGACCATCATCATCCACCCTCACCACTGCCACCGCCTACTCCTCCTCTCTGACACCACCCGCTGCCCCCTTCCTCCGCCGCCGGCGTGCCGTAGATGCCGTGCCTCTGTGCCAACCGCCGTCGCACGAGCCCGTGCCGCCGGGGTAGCCAGAGTGGCCCTTCATCTTTTCTCTGCCTATCCCTCCGTGAATCCTCTCCTCCAACTCTTCTTTCCTCTGTCTTACCCGCTCTCCCCCTACTATTCCCGCTCTCTCCTTCTCACGCTCACAAAATCCCCAAATTTCCCCTCTCTTAAGGAGCAGCAGCAGCTGCTGTAGATAGTTTTTTCCTTTATTTTATTTATATATTTTTTGTTTTGTTTTATATTATTCTTATTTTTTTTTTTGGTTGGTGTTGTTTTGTTGACTAGAGTTGTGTATCAGTTTTCTTGTCTTGTTTCTATTTTTCTTTCTGAGTATTATTATTATCATTATTTTTATATATTATAATTATTAGGATTAATATTATTATTATTGATTATTACTATATTTGTTTTTGTTATATTGTATTATTATTGCTAACATCATACTTATATTTTTGTTATTACTATTATTAATGTATGTTCTAGAGGTTTTTTTGGTAATTACTATTAATAATTGATGTTGGTATTTATCATGAATTACCAATCCTTTCAAAATTTTCATGTAATATATATATATTATATGACTTAGCCTACAAAACTGTGGCTTTAAAACCCTCAACCAATTTCTATATTATATAGAACTATTTTTTACCATAAAAATATAGTTCCTAATATAAAATAATTTCTAAATTTATTTTAAAATAATTATTTTATTATTATTTTACTAAAAAATATAGTTTCCATCTATAAATCCTATTTTTGCAACTTAAGAGTTTTCTTTACTTTAAGTATGAATATTTTGACTCATGGAAAAACTTGTTTTTAAGCTTCATAAAATAGATTCAAATTTTTTAGATATTATTTATCCAAATATCTATCGATCATTCTCATTCCATGACTCAACCCATCTTTCTATTCCTTTACCAATTTGTTCTACCTTATGTCCATCCTAACTAATTTGACCCTTCTGGACCTAATAGAACTGTTCGTGCCACCATCAAAGGTCACATTGCTTAGTTGTTACACCGAAGTCGCAGTTCGTGCCACCTTGATCATTGCAGTACACCAGGCGTCCTACCTGGCAAGATACCTTGCCATTTGTTGTTTATTTATCTTAGCTCATATTTCATGCATTATTCATTTTCTTTATGCAAAATAAACTGTGATACATGGCATAACTTTTAGAACTTACTGTTCAGTTTTATTTCCTGCAATGTATTATTTTCTTACATAATTAAACCTAGATTTAAGGGACCACCTTTGTGTTTTGCATTCATAGGCCTTGACACTTTTTGTATCACGAAGTTGTGAGTCCCATATAGGACTCGAACATGCGTGACTGGCTGGCCACCAGTACGTATAAGTCGTTCGATAGGAATAACCGCTAATAGAGGTTGCATGCTTAGTTTGACTTAGCGATTAATAGTGGTTTTGTGTTGTGGATACAACATAGTAGGCATTGGGCGGGAAAGAATAACTTAGCGTATGGTCTACTATGCACTTTTCTTTTGTAACCCGTGAGCTCCGTCGGAGACGCGGGTGAGATTACCATGATTTCTGACGGCCACTGACGTTTGCGGAACGTTATGCTCTTATTGATTGGGCCTCTGGTGCCCCAAGGGGGGACTATGTCGATCCTATTTTAGCCAGGGCCCATGCGTAGGAAGGATTGTTCTTAACTACATTTCACTTAGAAGGTTAGGCTCCTTTATCAGTTAGGTACGAGTACTTTTGGTTTGGGTACTTGTATCTGACCGTGGCTTGGAACAATAACTTATCGCGGATTAGTTCGCCACACCTTGTCCTTGTTTGGTTGTAGGTGTGGCTTACTCCGATGAGAAGGTATTGAACCTTGTTGGGGTCCGGATACCATATTGGATTCATAGCGTGGAAAGATACGTCATCGTGAATTAGTTTACCATCTCCTCCTTGTTTGGTTGGGGAGATGGTACGCTAGTTTAATAGGTATGTATTGGACCATGTTATAATTCAATTGACTTATTTATTTGAGCAATTTATATTCAGTTATATTGGCATGATTTTGTATCTTGTTACGTCCCTCTGAGGACCTGGTTATCTCTCCAGGTGTGCTCTTGTTTTTCACAGGTGTTCTAGCCGTGGACATGATCATCTTTATTTCTTCGAGGATGATTGCACTTTGATCGTCTTTGCTTCGCTCGCCAAACCCTTTCTTTTGTTATGTATTTCTTTTCATAGTTGGTATTAGATTTTTTTTCGCCCAAATACATGTACCAATGACAATTCATAGTTGATTATACGATATCTTTTATTCTTTCATTTTGTGAATGAGATTAGTTAGCCTTACTTTTACTACATTTACAGCTTATGTATCCATACGAGGCCTATGTACTTCGTATAAAAATAGCTGGCATGTCTACGTTCCTAGCCCTCGAAGAAAAGTTGCTGTCAATACAGCTGGCGTGTCTATGTTTTACTACCCTTTGTGAGAAGTAGGAATAAGATTACCCTTGTGATACGATTCCTAGTTCTGTGTCTCCACCATCCAACTCTAATGTTTAAAGGTCCTTTCCACCATCTTGAGGAAGCCCTTTTAAATATGAAGAGTTATAAGCTCGCTTATGTGCGTGTCAAAGTGGTTCAACTTCATAGCATCCAAGATCACCGATTCCGGTTCTAGGTATTTTCGTCAGTTGGTCCCCTGTAAACATCAGAAAGAATAGGAGAATACAGTAAATATTCTCTCTTCTCATAACTATTTATATGCAATTGAAGTTGAAATGTTATGCGCGTCCATAGGCGTATATTTCGAAGAAACGCCACATGTGTTCGGAAGTTAATGTTGTCAGAACCGAGAAAGTGAGGGATATATAAGACAGTTACACAATAAAGCTCACATATGCCCAAAATCGAGACGTGTCAACACAGTCACGCGACAAAAAGTTTAAATGTGTCAGGATCTATAAAGTTAAACTTTTTTTATTTAATGAAAAAAAAAAAGAGATAGACACTACAAGGCACTATGGCCATTATATAAATGACGTTCTCATGTCTCGTCATTTCTTCTTCCCGCCATCAGCCTGACGCAAAGTAGCGCTCAACTCCTTTATATTTGGATCCTCGAGCGATACATCAGACGGAGGAATCCTTTCCTCTGTTCTAGTGCTCCACGATCTTCGGAAGATGATAGCCCACCTTGGAAACGAACGAAGAATGCTGGGGTCAGGCCAAAGCAGTTCAGAAGTTCTCGCCCTCACGGACGGGTCAGCTTCTAGCAGATACGCCGTAGGCGCATAATTCGACTTCTCTTCAGAAGCCTGGCCGTCAACAGTGAGGTTCGCCTTCTTTTTCATGCTCTCCTTGTGTGCCATGAGAATGAATGAGGATGAAGGATTGCAACCTCATGCCTATATATACAGTGAAGGTCGACTCCCGCCGACTCTTCGTCTTTCCAGTAAATGGGCACGTAACATTTAACGTGGAAGAAAGAAAAAAAATGTTTCGAAAAAGTGTGCCCCATAAATAGGTTCTTCGTTGGAATAAACCGAGTATTTAATGCTCTGTTCAGTTAGGCTGTACGACACTCATATTGCATCGTACTCAGCTTGCACGGCCATCAGGTTGCGGAGCAATCATGTTGTGCCGCGTCTTGCCGTACAGCGCATCAAATTGTACCCAAAATATAACACAGATTTCTAAGCGTCGTGCAACATAGGTTGACTTCAACCAAATCCTAAAAAAGGAGGCACAAGTTATGAGTTGTGCCCCACTCTAAAAAGAGTGGGTACACGATGTTAGTAATCGGCCAAACCCTAAATAGGGTAGTCGATGATCGGGTCCATTATCAAGTGCTTACCTTCCATGGTCGGGTTGCCATCTCCCAGCATGATGAAGGTGGAGCTCGCATAGATGGCTCGGCCAATAGTCTTCCTTTTTCAGCAGCAGATTTCTTGGGTGCCATTGATGTCGGTCGAAGCTCTCAAAGATCGGAGAAGAAGGAGAAGAAGATAGGGTTTCTCTCGAGCAATCCTAAATGATGTACAGAATGAAAAAACTCCAAAAGGGTATGGCTATTTATAGCCCAAACAATTATGCAATCTATACTAAAAATTGGGCTCGAGTTGACTAGCGCAACCCAGACAAAACTAGCATGATTTAAGTATTTAAAACTTTGAAGTATTTTAAGTTTTGAACATTGAAGGGGTCTATTGTAGATGCTAAAAATCAAGCTGTGCCACCCATTAAAGTGTGCGATCATCAGGTGGCAACAAATCATTATGTTGCGCCAACATCAGATTGTGCAGGAACAGGTTGTGCAAGCGCCACGTAGTGCACTTCTTCGAAAAGCTGTAATGATATCATTATTGCCTGACAGCTGACAATACGCATATCAAAAAAAATCGTTCGAATCCTGCTCAACGCGGTGCTCGAGAACATTTTGTCAGCATAAAATTAATGCTGACAGCTGGTTCACGCAAGTCATTGTGTAGCACGAGAATTAGTCAGTACAATACAGAAGACCCAGTCAAAGGTACCAGTTGTTGAGTTGCACCCATGTGCAACCTGGCTAGTTGGCGCCACCTGATCAAGTTTTATTTTAGAAGCAGGGTGACATAGCACGCATGCGACTAACTTCGTGAACGTGCCCACTATACTGCCGACGACCATGCACAACTCAATCAAACGATGCCATGCGTCCACATATTAGTGCAATCGCTCGTACAAGTGAACAGAAGGCGCACAACCTGAAGCGTGGGCAACGCAGAATAGCTGCTAAATTGTTATTTCAAGAACTTCATAAATAGAGTTTCAAATCAATCTCAAAGCATCACGAATGATCATAATCTTCTGCTAAAGTGTTGTTGCATCCTCCAGAGGCTCGTGTCTTCGATATCAAATAGTCCAAGGGATAAAGTGATCGTCTTCTGATCAGATTCCTATAGTTGTACTTCCCTAGAAATTAATTATACTCTTACACTCTTTTCTCAGTTTGTAATAAAACTTTTTATTTTTGAAAACATGTGCCACCTAACGCCACACTCTTTAGCGCTACGCTCTTCGATCATGCGCCACATGGCCTAGTGCCACTTTTCGTAAGCCATCCTGCGCTTCTCGCTGAGCACCATTCTCGTCGCCGCGCCAATTGTCGTGTGCCTAATAACTAGTATACCTCCATGCTTGTTCTCTTATAACATTTTTTTATATGCATCTACCCTGTACTTGGCCTATCTTGTAACGAACCGACTTGACTACTATCCACCACGGAACCTGTAACTTGAGCATGACAATACTTGACTTAAACCAGAAACAGACCTAAACATGACAAGACAATACTATCCTGACTTAAAAACTTGTTAATACTACGCAAGTTAGAAATTGAGCTTGATGAGATTTGAACTGAATATTTACTTGACTTGAACATGATAACAAGAACCCGTCTTGTATAATCTTAGTTGTGGCCCGTCGAGGTGCACTCCTAACAAGTACTCTTGACATGGCAAGTAAACCTGACATGAATTGTATAATCTTGATTGCTGTTATGACAGCTATTCCTGTCTTACTAGTGTAACTCTTGTCTTGACTCCATGGTTGATTGTACCTGTACAAGCTACCTGTCTCATCTTGCATCATGTCTAAGACATGGATTCCTGGTTACCACGGTCAGGAATTCATAATAAATCTGACTAGGTTAATGACTAGATTGATCAAGTAGTTCATTTAGAGAGATTTCCATTATAGGCGATCTCGTTATCCTGGCCACATTGTGGACTTATAGCCTGCAGATGAGTAGGGCACATTTCCATCACACTGTCATGTGTTGCACTTCTTGAATCATAAGTACTAAAGTACACCAGTAATCTTGATAACTCTTGTAACCCTGCCTGGATAACCTGGATAGTTTGCAGGGCTTATGACTGCGGGAACATCTTATTGCATCTTGTTAGTAACTAGGCCTTTGACAACCCTAGTTAGCTAATGATTGCAAGCTGTAGGACTTGATTGGTCGTGCCTGAATAATTATCTCATGATTAAAGTGGGACTTATTTTCTACCTCTTGTTTTCTTAATACAAGCTAGTATGTTCTTTAAAGAATGTCTTTGTGTTATTTAATTATGTTTTTATCAGTTCTTTTATTCTGTTTATGCTGGTTTTGGTTCCTAAGTGGAGCCCCCTTGTGGCACATGCTCTTTTTGGTTCTGACCCAGCTATTTGTATGGCCAGATTTTGGAGTAATATCCGAGGATCTACCTACATTTTAGCAAGATGGTGAACATCAGGCGTAACCAAGGTAGCGAGTGGGCTTTTTTATTTTGCTCTCCCACTCTATTGTAACTTATTCTTTTGAGGTGTTTAGCCGCCGATCACGTGTTAGTTCATGTTGAAACTTTATTTCTGTCTACCTAAGGGTTGTAACATGATTGACAAATCCTAGGGTTGATCATGTATGACTTAACTCTTGTTAGTCTCACATTTTGTATGACTAGCTTCATGATCATCTGAATATGTAATATTTGGGATGCCTTACTTTGTATGTCTGATGATCAAATATCTTGTAACAATTATTTGCTTGCTTGAGATTGAGATAGTAGGCTTGTTCTTGACCATAAAAAACTGTTAGCTTGTAGATAAACCCTCATGCATTTAGACAACCGTATCCGTATTACGAGGCGAGTTGTACTTTAATATATGTAGCTAGCTGTGTCTGTCCCCTGCTCTCTAGTATTCTTGTTCTGGGGCATGACATGGTTTAAGTGGTAGCCCATGCAGGTCTTGTAAATCAAGATGTGTGAGGGCTTTAACGAATAGATGTCTCAATCAGCATTCGCCCTTAATCTCTACTCGTACCTTCTAACCTTCCTAAATCTTACCTGATAAGGTGCTTTATCCTTGATCTATCTTGGTCATTCTTTATTGTTTCCTATGTTATTTTCTTTAGTGGCATTGTTCATGGTCCTACCGATCAGCCGGGTGGAGCACTTCCAGTAAACCAGTAGCAACCTGGGGATCAAACCCAGTACTTAGGAAAGCATCCCGAGTCATGCCTTCTGGGAATCCAGAGCCACCATTCAGCCAAACCTGCCTGCAGATACTAATAATAGAGCCCTAATGGGACTCATCCGGGACTTGCTTGCATCACAAGATCGTTGGGGCGATGCCCTGCAGCAGACAGTACATACAGCCATGGGCAGAGTTGGTTATCAAGGGAACAATGCGGCTAACAACTTCAAGTGCCTAAACCCTCCTTTTTTAACGGTAGTAAGATGTAATTACTGCTGATGCTTGGCTTCAGAATAGAGATTATTTGGAGACAGCAAAGATTTCGGAGGAAGAGAATGTGGCCATTGTGCACCTACAATTATTGGACTATCTTGTGGGTATTCAGTGACAAATATTGGACTGTCTTGTGGTAGCAGTTGGTTTGGTGACTCCTGTCTTGTAGGAGGTATTCAGTGACAAATTTTAGACAAAGTATTTTGATGTAGTAGCTCGCTATGATTTGTAGACAAGGTTTAACAATCTCAAGCAGATAGGAAGGACGATCGATGGATATGCGATCGAGTTTTCTAGGCTTAGTCAGTTATTCTCCTACCTTGGTGGCGACCGAATTAGACCGGGTGCTGCGATTCCAGCAAGAACTCTACTTAGAGATCATTCTAGCGGTGGAGCAGTTTGACCACCAGACATTTGGTGCAGTTTTGCGAGTAGCAAGGCGGCATGAATATACCTTCCAAAGGATAGTAGATCGAACAGGAAGATGGAAGAGGCCTGACGTACAGTTATCTCAGTCATCAGCCCCAGCTCCAACAGCTAGGGCTTTGACCATTGGAACTCCTAGGAGGAAGACCACAGTTTCGTCGGTTCAGCATTCGACTCCGATATATCCTAAGTAGTAGAAGCTGAAGGTATCGTAGAGCACAGGGGTTGTGCTTGGCTTGTGGGGCACCGGACCCCATAATAGGGTCTGTCCATATAGAGCAAGTTCATCTTCATCAACCTAATCAGCCATCGGTTAGGGGTCCAGCACCAGTGCAGTAGCAGTACAAGTCTTCGAGGCCATTGCTGTCTCAGGCCCAGACCTTCCAGCAGCAGAGGCCACAACGGTATGTTCAGACCCAAGCACATATTCAGAACAGGTAGAGAGGCCACTAGAAGAGGGGACCAGCACCAAGGGGACAAAGTCAAGCTATGGCTCTGATCATGGTAGAAGAATTGGCATCAGGTAATGTAGTGGCAGGTACCATTTTTGTTAACTTTTTTTCTAACATCAGTATTTATTTGATTCATGTGCATCGTATTCATTTATGTCTGTACGATTCACAATAAGAATAGGACTGGAGCCCGGGGTATTATCAGTAAGGCTCAATATACTTACTGGTAATGGTCTTATGGGAGTAGATAGAGTCTTTTCCTCGTGTCGAGTCGTAGTTAGAGGTAGAGAGTTCTCTGCTAGATTGATAGAATTTCCGTAGGCCGACTATGATGTGGTCCTAGGAATGGATTGGTTGAAAGATCGATATGCTAGAATAGACTATCATGATGGCAAGTTTATTTTTTGTATTCCCGACGAAGAAGAGTTTTTATTTTCCAAAGGCAAAGTAGAACCTTCACCACAATTCTTATTGATGGTAGTAGCTGGAGCAGTTTAGTTTTTCAGAGTAGTAGAAGAATTTTTTGACGTATTTCTCGAAGAGCTTCCAGGCATGCCGCCAAAGATAGAGTTTACTATTGATTTGATTCCAGGGACGGCACCAGTATCAGCGAGAGTGTACAGAATGGCACCATCAGAATTGGAAATCCTGTACAAGATGATTGAAGAACTCAGAACCAAGGGATTCATTTGTGCTAATGTATTACCTTGGTGAACCCCGATGCTTCTTGTGATGAAGAAGGATGGTACGTCAAGATTATGTATTGATTATCATACCTTAAATTATGTAACAATCAAGAACAGATATCCCCTACCAAGGATAGATGACTTATTCGATCAACTCAATATAGCAGCAGTATTCTCGAAGATAGACTTGCGGTCGGGGTACAATCGGATCAAAGTCAGAGAGAAAGACATCCGGAAGACAACATTCAGATCTACATATGCACATTGAAAGTATTTCGTTATGCCATTCGGAGCGACCAATGCACCAGCAGTATTCATGGAACTTATGAATTGTATATTCATGCCTTATTTCGATCAGTTCATGATAGTGTTTATAGACGATATCTTAGTCTATAGCAAGAGTGAAGCAGAGCATAAGCAACATCTCTGAGTAGTCGTTCAGATTCTCAGAGAGTACTAGTTGTATGCGAAGTTTCAGTAAGTACGAATTTTGGCTTGATCATATTTTGTACGTAGGGCTATTTATCACCTGAGATAGAGTGGAAGTAGACCCCCAGAAGATAGTTGTTATAGAAACATGGCCAATACCCAGTACCATCGTAAAAGTTTATAGTTTTCTAAGATTGGCGGGCTATTATCGGTGACTTATGTCAGACTGCTTGAATTTCAGCGCCATTAACGTAGTTGATCTGTAAGGATGTACAGTTTGCTTGGACAGTAGAGTGTCAAAGTTCATTCGAGAAGTTGAAGCGAGGATTGATGACGGCATCCATTCTCACACTTCCAGATGGGACTGGAGGATTCTCAGTTTAATATGACACTTCAGACAGAGGATTGGGATGTGTCTTAATACAGCATGGCAAGGTAGTAGGTTATGCATCACGTCAGCTTTGTGATCATGAGAGGAATTATCCAAACCACGACTGGGAGTTTGCAGCGGTAGTTTTTACACTTAAGCTTTGGAGGGATTACTTGTATGGAGATGATGTAGAGATTTTCACCGACCATAAGAGTCTTAAGTATGTGTTTACCCAGAAGGATCTTAACATGTGTCAGAGAAGGTGGCTAGAGTTACTGATGGATTATAACATCAACCTATAGTATCATCCTGGGAAGGCCAACATAGTTGCTGATGCATTGAGCAGAAGAGCAGGAGCTTATTTTCTAACAACACAGCCAGAGTTATTAGCGAATCTTCAGAAGATGAGAATAGAGGTAGTTCTTCCTACCAATGTAGCATCGATGACCAGTATGCAAGTTCAGTCCAGTATTAGTAGAGAGAATCAAGATAGCTTAGTCAACGGATTCTAAGCTTCAGCGACGTAGGGCAGAATATGAAGCAAGATGGAGAACGGGGTGATGCATTCACGAAGATCACTACAAAAATATGATAAAATAGCGACTGCAATAGCGACTAACAGAAGTTAGTTGGTATTTCAGCGACTAAATATCGACTAAATTTCTACGGAATAAAACTCAATATATTTTAGTCGCTAGTAAGTCGCTAATAAGCCGCTGACTTTTGAGTATTTTTATTGCGACTGAAAAGTCAGTCGGTATTTACAATACTTTTTTTTCCGACTCCTATGAAGCGACTTAATATTCAGTCGGTCTCCTATGAAGCGACTGAATATTCAGTCGGTGCCAAACCCTTTAACCCTCACACTTTTCCTCTCTCTCCTATTATTTTTGTTTCCCCCCCCCAAAAAACTTTTGACTCAGAGCCGATCGACCCCCCCAAAAAATTTCCGTTCCCTTCCTTCCTCCTCCGGCGCCTCTCCCCCGGCGCCTCTCCTCCGCCGCCACTCCTCCGTCGCCTCCTCTCGATCGCCTCCTCTCGATCGCCTCTCCTCCGTGGCCTCTACCATCGTCGCCTCTCCCTCCGCAGTTGCAACGTCGACGCCTCTTTCTCCACCGCTGCAACGTCGAGGCCCCGAATCCTTTCATTGGTGTTAGGTAAAAAATAAAAATTTATGTAAGTTTTTTTTTGCAGTTTTAGGTTTCCTAAATTTTTCTCTAAATGCATAAATTTAGGGCTTGATATGTGCTTGTCATTTGTTCTTAATGTCATTGTTGAAGAAAATTTAGGGTTTAGTGTGTTGTTCAAGAAAATTTAGGGTTTAGTGTAACAAATTTTAAAAATAAATAAATGCAGGAAACAAAAAATTGTTATTTAAAGTTATTTTGTTTCTTTTAGCCATTGGTTTTGATGTAGAATTTGTGGGTATTTACCTATGATTTGTAGGTCCTCTTTAATTAATTTTAGGACCTAATCAAAACGAATCGGAAATGCCCAACGATTTGCATTAATTTGCTCTGGATAATGAAAGTATTTATGTCCTGACTTCCAGATTAGCAAATGTATCTTTTTTTCACAATAATTAATGCCAATGTTTATAGCATCAATTTCTGCACGACTATATCCGAAACTCTACCTACAAGACTCTATATGTTGCAATGAGCTTGGTGGGTTTAATAATTTGGTGTGTCAATGGTATGCCATCAAGTGTCCATGTCTAGATGTTTAAAAGAAAGCATGAATCAATAGATAATTTGCTAGGGATAGCAAGAGAATGAAAACCACAGATATTTCAAACAAATATCAATGACAATCTAATAACTATTTTTTATTACTATCAAAAGAAAGTGACAGAGATACCAAAAATATCCAAAGAAAGTGACATGACTTTAGTTTGGTACAGTTTTATTTCAGAGTTTTGATTAGCTTCAGAGTTTTGGTTTGGTCAGTTTATTTACTTCTAGTCGAGTTTGTACCTAATTGAGTCTATTTGTTTTAGTCTAAAACTTTGTAGAGTTGTAATAAGACATCTGTTGATAGTGATGAATGGTTGAGATTTTAGAATCCTTTGTGGGATGCATTTGAAGTGTAGGGTGCCTGTGAAGCCTAAGGCCCTAAACCCTAACTTCTAGGTGCTTACTTAAAGCATAGCAACAAGCCGATGATTGATTTGCTCACAATCTGTTATGCAAAACTAACTTCTATGTGCCAAAACAACAACAAAATTTTAGTATGCACCAAAGAATAACCATATTTCTTTATGATCTACAAATCATATTTGATATCCAATCATTTCTTTTTGAATATATATAGCGCAGAATAATTTGCACGGGAAATAGAATAAGTCGATACTTAGTTGATCGCATGTGGATGTACAATCGACGACATGAGAGCAGGATTGGCCTGAATAATGATTTCAAAGCGGGTGTTGAGGAATTTCTCAAATGCGCCAGTAGCCAACCTAATTTTATGCATGGTAAACTCATCAAGTGTCCTTGTGTTAAATGTCGTAATAGACCATTCAGAGAGATAGATCTTGTGAGGGAGCATCTTTACAAGAAGGGTTTTATACAAAACTACAAGGAATGGACGGCTCAATAGAGCCTTTGTTCTTGCAATATCAGTCCTTCTTTGATACAGAGGTCAGAGAGTCTACACCTGGAGATGACTTCGAATATCGGCATCGAAACCTAGCACGGGAGATGATATTTGCTGCGGCCGGGCCTAGTTTGATCCAGAGGATCCGAAATCTGATGCAAAGGAATTCCATGATATGTTCAAGGATGCCGAAACACCGATATACCTGGGATGTGATACTCATTCAGTCCTGTCTGTGGTGATGCGGATGTTGAACATCAAGTCTGATTTCAGCTTGCCGCAAGAATGCTATGATCGGATCATCCAGTTGGTCATAGAGTTGTTGCCAAAAGGATCAAAGAATTTGCCTAAAATTTTTTTCAAGTCGAAGATGATGATACGAAAACTTGGATTAGGTTACGAAAAGATAGATTGTTGTCGAAACGGCTGCATGCTATATTATAAAGAGAACAAGTATAAAGATAAATGTACTTTTTGTTATGCGGACCGGTACAAGCCAGTTCGGGACAAAGGAAAGTCAATTGTACAAAGAAAGCTACGTCCCTACAGGTACATGCATTTCTTACCTCTCACAAAGAGGCTGCAGAGGATGTATATGTCTGTAAATACAGCACAACACATGACATGGCATAGCAAGGAACGACACATGGATGAAGGAGAATTATCTCACCCTTCTGATGGAGAGGCATGGAAATATTTTGATCAGTGTCATCCAGAATTTGCTGTGGAGCCTAGAAATGTCCGGTTGGTGCTATGTTCTGATGGATTCACTCCTTTCGGACAGTCGGGATCTCAGTACTCTTGCTGGCCAGTAAATTTAACTCCTTATAATCTACTACCGTAGATGCGTATGAAGACTCCTTATATGTTTTTGACACTTATTATACCAGGTCCCAAAAATCCAAAGAAGAACATCGATATCTACTTGCAGCCATTGGTGGATGAGTTGAAACAATTGTAGGAATTCGGTATCCATACGTACGATATATCGAAGAAGCAAAACTTCCAGATGAGGGCGATACTTATATGGACTATCAACGATTTTCCAGCATATGGAATGTTATCTGGTTGGAGTACTCATGGCACTAAGTCTTGTCCGGTATGCATGGAAAAGAGTAAGGCATTTCGTCTTCAACATGGAGGAAAAAGCATGTTTTTTTGACTGTCACCGTCAGTTCCTTCCTTTGTCGCATCCGTGGAGGAGGAACAAAGATGCCTTCAGAGTTGGTAAACAAGAACTATCTCCTCTCCCATTGAGATTGACAGGAGATGAGGTTTGGGAAGAAGTAGAGGATATGCCGACTGTGATGGAAGATCCAAGATCAGAGTATCATTTTGATGGTTTTGGACATAGCCACAATTGGACGAAGCGGAGTATCTTCTGGGACTTGCCTTATTGGAAGGATAATCTCATAAGACATAACCTTGATGTCATGCATATTGAAAAAAATGTATTCGATAACATCTTCAACACGATTATGGAAATTAAGGGAAAAAACAAAAGACAATCCCAAAGCAAGAAAGGACTTGGAAAATATTTGCAAGCGTCCAAAGTTGAGCCTAAGACAAAGTAGCAATAATACATTGGTCAAGCCTCCAGCGCCATTCGCATTGGGTAGGGAAGATAAATTAATAATATGCAATTGGATAACGAAGTTGAGATTTCCTGACGGCTATGTGTCCAATCTGGCGAGATGTGTCGATCTTAGTGAACGCAAACTGACAGGAATGAAGAGTCATGATTGTCATGTGTTCATGGAAAGGTTACTACCAATTGCTTTCAGAGAGATGTTGCCACCTCATGTATGGACTCCGCTGGCCGAGCTATCTATATTACTTAAAGATTTGTGTTCAAGCAAGCTAACAGTGCAACATATGATTGAACTTGAGGAGAAAATTGTATTGACAATATGCAAGTTAGAGAAGGTGCTTTCCTCCCGGCTTTTTTGATAGTATGGAACATTTGCCAATTCATCTTCCATATGAAGCACGTGTAGGTGCTCCCGTCCATTATCGATGGATGTACCCATTTGAAAGGTATGACTTAATTATCTTGAACCAATAATTTTATATTCTAATTTTTCTAATCGAGTCTGAGTTTTTTTTACTAGATATCTACATCACCTAAAGAAGAAGGTGGGTAATAAGGCTCATGTAGAGGCTTCGATATGTGAAGCATATATCATTGAGGAGGTTTCAAACTTCTGTTCCATCTACTTTGATACTCATGTCAGAATAAATCGAAATAGAGCCCCAAGAAATGACGAAGGTGGGGTTGATGTGCCGATTAGTGATATCATATCTATCTTTAATGTGAGGGGCAAGCCTACAAGTGCTACAAAAATTTGGTGGTTGGAAGACGATGAACTTGAAGCTGCTCATCGATATGTATTGTTAAATAGCGACATAGAAGAAATGAAAGATATTGAGAAGTAAGCGACACAACTTTACTAGCGTATTTACTTTACATATATAGTTAGAAAGAAGTGTTCTAACTTTCATTCTTCTTATCACAGTACTTTTAGAGCCAAGTACAAATGGAAAGGCCTAATGTTGATGATGATGAACTTGCTAGAGAGGTTGATAGAAAATTTTCGTCGTGGTTCCATGATTATGTAAGAATATTTAAACACGGTCATTATTAATTTTTCGTTAAAAATATGGATATAATAGACAAACAATATATGATGTTTCAGGTTTTTCGTTCTGGCATCAACTTACAGAATGAGGGGATTCGAGCATTAGCCATTGGACCAAGTAAGAAGGTAAAATGTTGGGATGGATACACAATTAATGGCTTCAAGTTTAGAGCAACTGATAAGCCAATCAATCACTCATTTGTTGATAAAGATGGCAATTTTACTAAGAGTTCTGGAGTATGTGTGAGGGGCTCAGTCTACGATGCGGATCCAGAACATGATTATTATGGTGTACTAAGAGATATTATAGAGCTCGAATACCCACGATTGGTTTCTTTTGATACGAACATTGTGTTGTTTAAATGTGATTGGTTTGATACAACACCTAAGCAAGGATGGAAAATTGACAAACAATTTGGATTTATAGATATAAGGCATGGTAAAAGATATGGAGGATTCGAACCTTTTGTGTTGGCAAGTCAAACAGTTCAAGTATACTTCACAAATTATCCTAGTCGACGGCGTAATACCCGAGATTGGTGGGCTGTACGCAAAACTAAGGCTAGAAACACTTATAATGTCGGAGAGCTGGCATACCAGGAGGATGAAGTAGTTATTCCTCCAGTTTTATATATGAATTCGGCCGCCGTTGATGATTTGCAAGTTGAAGTTACTGATAACGATTTTAAAGTTGATGAAGAGGTTGTTATAGAGAAAGTTGATGCTATGGAGGTATCGGACGAGGAAGAAGATTTGGAAGATGAAGATGAAGAAGAAGATGAAGAAATAGATGACGATGATGATGACTCAGGAGATGGAGATGATTCGGGAGATGAAGAAGAAGAGGACGAGGATGAAACCTATTGAGCTGCTTCTTTCAGCATCTTCTTTTCATAAAGTGATTTTCAAGTACCGGTAAACATTGTGATAAATTTTATTTTCAATCTGGATTTCAAGTATTGGTTTATATTTACATATTTTATCGATACTCAATCTTCTCCTATACACGACAGATATGCAATTTTAAAGCAATGGAAGTATAAGTACATGTAGCTTCTCAAAGCAATAGAAGTATAAGTACAAAGAACATGTAAATATCATCATAAAACATCACAAAAAGTTTGAATTCCAATATCAACATAACTTTTTATTCTACAACATTTGGCATCCTACACCTTGGGATTGGAAATCCGAGGGAGGAATATCCTTCTAGGAATATAACCACATTCTTGTATAGTATATTTTGACACTAATTAGAATGATCTTCTATTCCATACTAATTGATATTCTCAGGGCTCCCCATATATTTTGTTAACATATAGAATGATCTTTTATTCATATTCAGAAAATCTGATAATAGAAGTCACACCAGTTTACTATATTGCACCATTATCCTCATATTATATCATGGTACTCTGTAAAGTTTCCTTTGTTGATCCAAATAGAGTCATCTGCATCCTGCAAGTCTCTCAAAGTGCCATCACCAAGAGTGTGATTCCAATAAGTAACAAAAAACCTCTTATCTGTTTCCAATGTGTTTCCATTCCACATATCCTATAATTTGTAGGACAATATATCATGTGATCATGTGAATGTGTTGCATTTGTTACCTTGCTTCCATGTTCCAAACAGGAAGTTAACATATGTAATTTCAAGTTCAGAGCAACAAGTACATAACTAAGGATTAACTTACAAAAAGAATCATTAATGGTGATCCAAAAGAAAATGTGGCCAAACAAGAACCTAGTAGCTCAATTGCAGCGATGACAGCTTGCTTTGCGATAGGATCTTGTACATGAAGAAGTCATGAGAGCACATCTGTACCCTGCAAGTAAAAGTTGCAAGTACACCAACCACAAAGTTCATCAATCCCATAGGTAGGTAAACTAACAATTATTTATTTGTTTAGCATCAGAGGGATGAGCACTGTCTATGTATACGGGCAACATAGAGAAAACAGCTTTGCTTTTACACATCAGACTATAGATAATGATAAACATAATCTTTAATATAGCATACATCACGATTTATCTCACGCAGGTAACTGATCTTTTGTTTCGCTTTTTGATAAAGGTAACTGATCTTTTGTTTCGTTTTTTGTATTTCAGATTCTTGCTCATACAGGTTTCTTCCTCTTTATTTTATCCTTCTAGTAACACTATGAATGTGGATTAATTTAACTCAGTATTTTCTTGTGGTTGGAGGTTGTTTTACGTATGTATTACCAATTTTTTACATGAATCAAGTTTAACCAATTTACTTTAATCCTTCATTTAGAAATGGTTAAGTTGTCAGTCATTTATAGTTTGTATTTATTTGAACATCCAGTGATGGATTTGTTACCTAAACTTTACATTTGTACTTCTTTAATTTCATGAACCTTTGTGGATGTATTGATGTTTATTTATTTATTGTATTTCATGATAAACCCTGCATATGGTATTCAGACGAAGTTAACTGACTACAACAGCATGTAGGCATCACTCATATGACTACAACAACTTCAAGAAAATGCAGAACAATATCCTGCCAGTTATGAGTCACAAAGATGGCAAGTCAGTTGCAATCTACATTGATAGACCTACATCATCTCAAAGCATGAACACTCGTTTCATCTTGTGTTTCCTCATCCGATGGAACTTGGATGTTCTGAAATAAGGTCCAATTGGTAATCTTAAAATTTTGTCGGTCAATATTTCTGTATAGCCATCTCTATTTAGACCTGTACTCCAATGCTGATCCTATTTTGGAGGAAGGTTAGATGGTTCATATTTTGTCTTTATTAGTTTGGAGATTGAGCATTATGTCACCTGCATTCACACACTTCCATATCTTGCCAGCTCCTACCCCCGAACACAACTTCACATTTACAACACTTTCTGAACAGTTTTCTACCTAGCTAGCTCCTACTCCGAATACAACACAGTTACAACATTTTCTGTACTCACACTCCCGTAACACATTTACAATTTCTCTAATCACTTTCTGGAATCACACTTTTCTACCTAGCTAGCTTCTACTCCCGAACACAACTTCACATTTCCAACGCTTTATGCAATCACACTTTTCTACATAGATAGCTCCTATTCCGAAATACAACTTCATTACTACATTTTCTGTACTGGCACTCCCCTAACTAGCTAGCACCTACTCCCGAAAACTTTACTTTTACAACCCCTTTTGTATCCACATTCCCCTACATAATAGCTCTTATTCTAAGCTATGTTCATGTTGCCAATAATAGACTAAAATGGATACTTATCTTGGATATCAAGATTTCTGTCATGATAAATAGAACAAGTAAAATCCTAGACTTCAAGAAAAAAGAGATACTTCAAACACATCAATCTATCTTCACTAGTACCTCTGAAATCTACTACTCCCAATATTATCTAATATGAAAATGGAAGCCAAAGAGACTGAACCTGGGTTGGTTTTGTACCATGTTAAAGTCCCTGCACTTATACTAATTATATTGTTTGACAGTTACTATTCATCCAACTTTTTTTATCACATGGCTACAATAGGACCATTTTAGACATTTTTGTTACTTATACTATTATTTTTTATAAATGTACAGATCTTACCTATATGACGAACCGAGGTCGTCGCCGCCTCCGCGGAGGTTCCTCTCGACCTACCCCATCCACTCCAGAGCAACAAATGGGAGGAGCATCAGAGGACGACGTCATTATGGCAGATGACGGGTTGCCCCCACAGCCTACTCCATCATCGGTGGGAGGCACGTCATCTTATCTTCCCTCTGGAGGCACGCCAACTTCTCGTCCCTCTAGAGGCACGTCATGCACTCTTCCCTCTGCACCTATGACTACTGAAGCGAATATATATCCCGGTCTTATGTTTTTGCCAAATAGAGCATATTACCGACGTCCAGGTTGTCTAGACCCCCCCGTCTACCAGAGAGGCCTGCTAATGAAACACGTATAGAGCTATGGCCCGATGGAAAAGCATAAGTAAAATAATAATAAATTATTGTATATTCATGTATTGCCTTGTTATTATTTATTTCTAATTGTAAATAATTTGTTTATTCTTAGGTTCTTTCCCCTTAGAGATGGAATTGAGCCTGGAGAGCTCATACGAGGAAATTTTCATGGGCCTTAATTAAATTTTAGGTCTATACCGGAGCCGAAGAAATACATTTGGCTTGATATGTTGAGGGTATGTTCTAATTAATTCTAAAAATTTATGGGTCTTTTTGCTTATATTTATAAGAGAATAGTTTATATTATTGTTATTCTAAATTTTAATCTGCAATAATTTGTGATTTTCTATTTTAATTTGCAAAAGCGCTACTAGTGGCCGGACCACAGAGAGATAGAGATAAAAAAATGTTATTAGTCGGTTGTCGGAAAAAGTCTAGGGGATATGGTAAGTGACCAGAAGGCTTTTGCGGCCCAAGATGAAAACAAGCGCAAGGATTGGCTGAAAGAAGAATATTGGAAGAAGATGAAAGAGGATATGGCCAAACCTGAGTACAAGATCAGGTCGGACAGGGCAAAGGCAGCTCGTGCTAAGGCTGGACTCCACACTGGTGGATCGATTCCGACCTCCGAACATTTTCGACGGATGGTATGTAAAATCATTAATAAAATTATAATTTTTTATTATTTATGTATATCTCATAGAATTAATTTTTACAGTGCGAGGAGGCTGCTAAGGCAGGCTTAGATACGAGTACAGTCGATTTTCCCAAGACATTCGAATGTACCCATAAGAGAAGGAAGGATGGGAAGTTAGTAGATGAACGGGCTTCCAAAGCATTTGTAAGTATTTACTTGTCTTTGAACATTTTATCAAAAGTTTAGTCTAACTAGAAGAGTAAATTGCATTCGATGCTATAAGGAAAAACTGGAAAAACTGATACAAGAAAAACTGGAAAAACTGGAAGCTAGGACCATATACAAGAAAAACTGATACAAGAAAAACTGGAAAAACTGATACAAGAAAAACTGGAAAACTGGAAAAACTGAAAGTTTTTGAGCCGATGCTCTCACGAGGTCATAAACCAAATACAATAACCTACGACACGACACCTTTTTGATGAGATGCCTTGTAAGGGATTGCAACAAACACTTGCTATACACAATATTATGTTAGATGGATCATACCAAGCTGGAAGAGTTGCTAATGCAAAAGAAATACAGTGATAAAATGATTGCTTCTGGAACTTCCTTATAACTCCACACCTATCTATCATGCTATAAGGAAAAACTGGAAGCTAGGACCTTCAATATTTTAATTGAAGGAATGTTTCAAGTTGGTAAGGTTAATGCAGCAAAGGATCGCTTTAACTCTATTCTTGCAAATGATTAATCTCTTTAACTCTATTCTTGCAAATGACAGATGTTGTAACATACAATATAATGTTATAACTTGGTGTAAAGAAGGAATGGTCAGAAAAGTTTATAAATTATTAGCTGTAATTATTCAAAGAGGTTTGGAGCCCAATGTTAACATGCATACAATACCTTAATGGATGGATATTGCCTGATACAAGAAACAAGTAAAGTATTTAAAGTTTTTGAGCCGATGCTCTCACGAGGTCATAAACCAAATACAATAACCTACGACACGACACCTTTTTGATGAGATGTCTTATAAGGGATTGCAACAAACACTTGCTATACACAATATTATGTTAGATGGATTATACCAAGCTGGAAGAGTTGCTAATGCAAAAGAAATACAGTGATAAAATGATTGCTTCTGGAACTTCCTTATAACTCCACACCTATCTATCATGCTATAAGGAAAAACTGGAAGCTAGGACCTTCAATATTTTAATTGAAGGAATGTTTCAAGTTGGTAAGGTTAATGCAGCAAAGGATCTCTTTAACTCTATTCATGCAAATGATTAATCTCTTTAACTCTATTCTTGCAAATGATAGATGTTGTAACATACACTATATAATGATATAACTTGGTGTAAAGAAGGAATGGTCAGAAAAGTTTATAAATTTTTAGATGTGATGATTCAAAGAGGTTTGTAGCCCAATGTAGTAACATGCATACAATACCTTAATGGATGGATATTGCCTGATACAAGAAACAAGTAAAGTATTTAAAGTTTTTGAGCCGATGCTCTCACGAGGTCATATACCAAATACAATAACCTACGACACGACACCTTATTGACGAGATGCCTTGTAAGGGATTGCAACAAACACTTGCTATACACAATATTATGTTAGATGGATTATACCAAGCTGGAAGAGTTGCTAATGCAAAAGAAATACAGTGATAAAATGATTGCGTCTGGAACTTCCTTATAACTCCACACCTATCTATTATGTTATAAGGAAAAATTGGAAGCTAGGACCTTCAATATTTTAATTGAAGGAATGTTTCAAGTTGGTGAGGTTAATGCAGCAAAGGATCTCTTTAACTCTATTCTTGCAAATGACTGATCTCTTTAACTCTATTCTTGCAAATGACAGATGTTGTAACATACACTATATAATAATATAATGCCTTATTTTGTTGGATGAATTCGGTGAGTTATTTTTGTTAATAACATAATATCATTACTCTTCAGATTCTGGTATGCGTAATGCTATTGTTAAGGGCTTGTTGGATACTGGAGGCATCTACTGACTACTGCGGCATCCATAATGGATCTTCTCTCAAGAGTAATGAGATTAACATTGTCATCATTATATGAAATTGCTTCCTATTTTTTCTCAACATTGTGCAAAGAGTAATGAGATTAACATCGACTTGTCTATATCATCATTGATACATGAAGTTTCTGGGTAAACACTAGACTAGAGTTCATATAAAGTTTTTCACTAGAAAGGGATGGCATACCATCTGATCTCAACATGTCATCTATAATGGGACTATTCAATATTCACCATAATTGCTTTATAAGGTTTCATTTAATTTACGTTATTAATGGGTTATATATAGTTGCATACATTGATTGGCAAATAAGTGCCATACCCTTTTAGAGCTTCTTTACTTATCAATTAAGTATATGGATTGTAATTGCTCATGTGTAGTTCAGTTGTAATATATTCATGATACCTTTATATGTACAGGAGGCCTACGAGAAATTGGAGTCTCATGAGGCTGCTGATCAGGAAGGGGGCGGCTGGTACTAGTAGGCCACATATGCCCTCTAAGAGGAATAACTTGTGGATACAGGCTGTTGGGAGAGGAAATGGTGGTAACGTATACGGTACCGGGTTGTTAGCATTGCAACCGTCGTTATACTCAAGAGCTCTTCCACCTGCACAGTCTACTGCCGATCCTGCTGCTCCTTCTACAAGCTTTCTTACTATGGAGCAGATGACTACCATGATGTTCGATTTTCAGAGACAACTGAAACATGTTATGGAGATGGTGTCTTCTACTAGTGCTCGTGATGGTACCACTGCTCCTTCCAGTACTCCGACTGTTCCTTCTCCTGCTCCTCATTCCTTTACTCCGGCTATTGTACCATCCGTTGCTACTCTGGCTACGTCTCCATCTATTGCTCCTCCAGCTACATCTCCATCGGTTGCTCATACTACTACTTTTGTTCCAGCACCTATTTTTACGACGAGCCAGTAACAAGCATTAGTTACGTTCATGACACAATTTATGGGAAGCATGCAACCACCGTCAACTTGACTTTTGTTCTTTTGTATCACTGTCGTGTCATACTCTTTTGTGCTTGTATTAGTTTATCGTTTTTTGTATGGATGATGTATGGTCAAATGTTGGATATGAATGGACATGACTATATATGATATCTAAACTTTTTGTTTGTGTACTTTGTGTATGCTATTAATTTTGTCTACATCATTGGTAATGATTGTGGTGTGAAAAGTTGATTACAATGTATTTGTGTGCTGTTGACTTGTTTATATCACTCTTAAAGGATGTGTATAGTATTATTCTTACAAAACAGGGGAAAAAAAGCAATTCATCACTCCATAGCGACTAACTGGCGACGAACAGCGACTATAAACTGAAGGAAAAAAAAGAAGGTGACTAACTGGCGACCTACCAGCGACGAACCGGCGACTAACTGGCGACTAACCAGTGACTAAGATGTCTGCTGCTAAGAGTCCATAATTCACTGGGTTAATCGCTAAGGAGTCGTCGGTTAGTCGTAGACCTAGTGACCAACGTTTTGGTCGTAAGTTAGTCGCTAAGTTCCGCCGCTGAAGTAGTCGTTGGTTAGTCGCTGTAGCGACTAAAATTTGGCAACGACGATGTATTTACCGACGAAAGGATTTAGTCGCTGGTTAGTCGCTATTTTACTTTATCGACTGAAAGTTCCATTTTAAGGACTAAAACATCAGTCGCTATTTCGTAATTTTTTTGTAGTGGATGGCATGCCTCGACATGGAAGGCATTTTTGCGTACCCAGTGGTGACATCAAACAAGAGATCATAGCAAAGGCTCACAGTTTGTAGTATTCAATTTATCCTGGTAGCACGAAGATGTATCATAATATCCATCAGCATTTCTGATGGAATGGCATAAAGAGGAAGATAACTCGATTTGTCTCTCATTATTTAGTTTGCCAACAAGTTACAACTGAACATCAGAGATCAGCTGGACTTCTTCGAACTTCACCAATTCTAAAATGGAAATGGGAACATATTACCATAGATTTTGTAATTGGGTTACCTAAATTCCTAGCTGGAAGAGATGCTATAGGGGTTATAGTTGACAGACTCACTAAAGTAGCTCATTTTCTTCATTTTAGAATTGGCCAGTCAACGGATCAGCTTGTAGAGATGTACCTCAGGCAGATAGTCAGATTGTATGGAGTTCGAGTCAGTATCGTATCCGAAAGAGATTCGAGATTTGCGTTATACTTTTGACTGAGTCTTCAAGAAAGTTTGTAGACTCGCCTCAAGTTTAGTTCAGCTTATCATCCGCAGACAGATGGTCAGTCGGAGTGCACGATTCAAACTCTTGAAGATATGTTATGATCCTGTACACTTGACTTCGGCGGTTCATGGTAAGATCACCTACATCTGGTGGAGTTCTCCTACAATAACAGTTTTTAGGCCAGTATTCAGATGGCACCATATGTAGCACTGTATAGTAGGAAGTACATATCACCTTTAGCCTGGAACGATGTTGACGAGAGGCAATACATGGTCTAAAAATGGTTACTGAGACTATTGAGATGGTCGGACAAGTTAGAGATTATCTTCTAGTTGCATAAGATCGTCAGCACCATTGGGCCGATTCTCATCGACGCCCTCTTAAGTTTTCTAGGCGACTACGTATTCCTTAGGATCTCGCCTACCCATGTCATCATTCAATTTGGCATACAGGAAAAGCTTAGTCCTAGATATATAGGACCGTTTGATATTCTCGAGCGAGTAGGTGATGTGTCCTATCGTCTCGCTCTTCTGCCATCATTACGAGAGGTACTTGACGTATTCCATATATTCCAATTGCGACGGTATATACCGGATCCGAGCCATATCCAATTGATCATTCAGAATTCGTTGTTGGTACCAACCTTTCTTATAAGGAAAGTCCCGTATCCATATTAGACCGAAGAGAGAAGGTACTCAAGAACAAGGCTATTAGTTTAGTCTATGTTGCTTGGGGTCATCACTCTTTGGAAGAGTCAACATGGGAAGGTGAGGATGATATCCGATCGCGATATCCACACATGTTTGACTCATAAGGTATAATGTCTTCCTTATGCCTTATATTTTTAATTTCTTGCTTGCATGAATGATTAATTGATTGACTGCTAGTAGTAGATTGCCAGTAGTTAGTATAGCTTGGCCCGACACCTCAAGCTTATTGATTAAATTTTGAAGAAAGAACTCTTTTAAGATGGGTAGAGTTGTCACTCCCTTTTTCTGTTAAACGTATTTTCAGCATACGTGTACGGAATTTTGTCATTTGTCAGGTGATCTGTATTTTGACTTGTCCTGTTTAGCCTAGTCTTGGCTTAATTTGCCCTTGGTTCAATTCGGCTTGACTTGGCTTGGCTTGGTTTGTTTTGGTTGGGTTTGTGATAAGAAGTGTTGATAAATAAACCAACTTCTATCTCTCTCTCTCTCCTCCATTATTTCTCATTACTTCTCCACCTTCTTCCTTATTTACACCTCCACCAACCATAGGCAAGTGCAACTTGCTTCATGATGGATCTCAAGTTTTATTGTTCTATTCTCTTCCTTGCATGATTCTAAGCTTCTTTAGGACATGGCTTTTTTGGTTTTGATGGATGGTTTTTTGTAGATCTAAGTATTAAGTTTTTTTTTTCATGTATTAAAACTTGATAATTTTGAAAAACCAGTTGCTCCATGTTGTAGGAAATTCCGTTCTACATAATTTTGACCTTTGAAAAGCTTAATTTTGACTCTTTTTAGAGGAGTTATGGCATTTTGAAGTTCATGGGTTAAACTAAGCATTCTGTGCCGGTTGGAGAAGATGAACAGTACGTGCATGTGCTCTTTAGCACAGTGTTATCTCATTGTGAGTGCTCTCTTTAGCGTCGTGCCATCTCGTTGTGCCTGCGCGTTCCTTAGCGTCCCATTATTCTGGTCGCTCGCTCTTTAGCGCCACGCTCTTCAGTCGTGCGCCATGTAGCCCAGCGCCACTTCTCGTATGCTACCCCGTGCTTGTAGCCGAGCGCCGTCTAGCCCCGAGCTCTTCGATCGTGCGCCACTTGGCCCAGCGCCACTTGCCGTGAGCCACCCCGCGCTTCTAGCCGAGCGCCACCTAGCGTCGTGCTCTTCAGTCGTGCGCCACATGGCCCAGCGCCACTTGCCCCGTGCCACCCCGTGCTTCTCACCGAGCGCCATTCTCTTTGCGTGTTCTAATTATCGTGCATCTAATAACGAGTGTATCTCCATGCTTGTTCACTTTTAACGTTTTGTTATATACATGTACCATGTACTTGGCCTATCTAGTAACAACTCGACTTGACTACTACAATATGGAACCAGTATCTTAAACAGGACAGTATTTGACTGTAACCAGAACCTGACCTGAACACGACATGATAATACAATCCTGACTTGATAACTTATTAATACTACGCATGATAGAACTTGAGCTTGATGAGATTTGAACTGAATATTGACTTAACTTGAACATGATAACATGAACCCGTCTTGTATAATCTAGATTGTAGCCCGTCGAGGCGCACTCCTGACAAGTACTCTTAACATGACAAGTAAACCTGACATGACATGTATAATCTTGATTGTTGTTGCGACAGCTATTCCTGTCTTACTAGTTTAACTCTTGCCTTGACTCCGTGGTGTATTGTGCCTATACAAGCTACTTGTCTCATCTTGCATCATGTCTAGGACATGGATTCCTGGTTACCACGGTCAGGGATTTATAATGAATCTCACTAGGTTAATGACTAGATTGATCAAGTAGTTTATTTAGAGAGATTTTCCAATTACAGGCGGTATCCCGACCACACATGTGAACTTGTAGCCTGCCGACGAGTAGGACACATTTCTAGCACACTGTCATGTGTTGCACTTCTTGAATCATAAGTACTAATGTACACCAGTAATCTTTATAACTCATGTAACTCTTGTAACCCCGCCTGGATAACCGGGATAGTCTGTAGGACTTGTGACTGCGGGAACATTTCATTGCATCTTGTTAGTAACTAGCCTTTCGACAACCCTTGTTAGCTAATGATAGCAAGCCGTAGCACTTGATTGTCCATGCCTGAATGATTGTCTCATGATTAACATGGGAATTATATTCTACCTCATTTTTTCTAAATACAAGCTAGTATGTTCTTTAAAGCATGTCTTTTTATTATTTAATTATGTTCTTTTATCAGTTCTTCTATTCATTTATGCTGCTTTTAGTTCCTAAGTGGAGCCCCCTTGTGGAACTTGCTCTTTCTGGGGTATGACCCAGCTGGTTTTGTATTGTCAGATTTCGGAGTGATACCCGAGGATCTACCTGCCTTTCAGTGTGTGGGTTTTCTTATTTTGCTCTCCCACTCTATTGTAACTTATTCTTTTGAGGCGTTTAGCCGTCGATCACGTGTTAGCTCGTGTTAAAACTTTATTTATGTCCGCCTAAGGGCTGTAACATGATTGACAAATCCTAGGATTTATTATATATGACTTAACTCTTGCTAGTCTCGCATTTTGTATGACTAGTTTCATGATCATCTGAATATGTAATGTTTGGGATGCCTTACTTTGTATCTCTAATGATCTAACATCTTGTAAAAATTATTTACTTGATTAAGATTGAGAGACTAGGTTTGTTCTTGACCATAAGAGACTGTTGGCTTGTAGATAAACCCTCATGGATCTACACAGCCATGACCGTATTGCGAGGTGGGATGCACTTCAATGTACGTAGCTGGCTGTGTCTGTCCCCCGCTTTCCAGTATTCTGGTTTTGGGGCATGACATTACCGCTTGTTTTTATTATTTTACTTTAGTATTGTTATGATTTGTATGCTAGTTTTGTAGTTTGGCTTCCTTTGTGGTACTTGCTATCTGGGGGCCTGACCCCGGTAGTTTTGTTGGCCATATTTGGTAGACGAGCCTGAGGATCTACCGGACTTTCCATCTGGTGCACCAAGGTGCCTGAGTTGGTGTTCTTTCTCATATCCACTCTTATCTATATATGTGGTCTTTTACCAAATTTAGCCACCGAGCACGTATTTAGCCTGTGTTCTGGACTTGACATTTGGCCTACGGGCTTAGACATTTATATATTCTGGACTGTAGCTAGAGCTGATTAAGTATGTCACGACCTATGTCCCCATGATCGGACATGAGTGCGTGAGGCTCATCCAGCCTACGTCGCAGCATCAGCGGTAGAACGCTAATGTATGTCACGATCCACGTCCCCATGATCGGATACGAGTGCGTGAGGCACGTCCAGCCTATGCCACGGCATCAGTGGTAGAACACTACCTTGTCAATCACTAACTAACCATATCAAACATATATATAATTCTAAAGAAGAAATAATAATACTTGATAATGATAATACTCAATAGCAAAATCTAATGCACGATTTGATATGGAAAGATAGAATATAAGAGATGGTAATCCAAATCCATAAGTTCTAGATAAGTCGAGACAACAAACAACAAAACTAAATCTAATATAACATTCCAAGGTATCAATAGTTGTCGGAGACAAATCTGGCACTAACAAAGGAAACTAAGATAGCTAGATAATCTGGCTAGACCTCACAATAATCACTCATATACTCCTGAGCTACAGGGTCAATTCTGCTCCTATCTGCCCGGGTTCCATTATAAGTGGGCCACCAATCCACCAAATTGATCCCTGAAAAATGTTATCCAATCATGATTGGAACGAGCACAACTCTAACAACAGTTCCAATAACATGATAAAGACTATAAAACAGTAATCACTACACCATAATATGCAAATTGTAACACAATTTTTTTCAATTAGTAACGATTATTACCGTGACAAGTTGGTAATAGTTATAACCATTATTATGAGTAAACAAGTGTTACTAAAATTCTAATAGCATAATTTTATTATTTTTAGATTGTTTGTAACAGTAAAAATTATGAAATATTTATGGTTTAGGTCACATGCATAACATGTGCCATGAGATGTGCCATGAGATAAGTGTTACAAACTATTTCAAAGAAAAAAGGTACCCAAAATTTTCCCACACCCAAACTTTTCCTGGTTCCCCCTTCCCTCTTTCAATCTTCCTTTGACCAGCCGCCTGTCGATTACAATTCCCTCCTCCATGAATAACGATGCAACCAAGGTACGTCCTCTCCTTCTCTCTCACACTCTCATGTTTCGATTTTCTTATGGTTTCGTTAGGGTTTCACAATTTCCTTCTCTAATAATTTCAAGATTTCGAACAACGTCGAAGCGGAAAGGACACCTCCACCACACCGACGGCCTACCCAAAGATACTTCTCTTATATTTTCTCTTTAGGTTTTGTCGATCATTCGGTATGGAAAGTGTTGGCCCATTGGTCATGGTTAAACCTAATTTTAATAATTGATCAAACTCTGTCTCGATATACGGAACAACTCAGATGTTTACTCAAGACGTTTTGGACACTTGGACACTGATCAAGATTGGATATCTACTCGTTCAAGACCGAAGCTATGTTTGCCACTCGAGACTGTATTTCTTTATGCAATATAATTTTTATTTTTATTGAGTCTTGGAATACATTGTACACCAACTCGTACTGGCAAATAGGTTATCCAAAATCGTTTTCAAAAATGACCTTTGTTTTGAAAAACATCTCTTATTTACAAAAGCTTCTAAAGGATTTCAAAAAGACCAAAAATATTTTCTTAAAATATTCTTGACCAAACCCTGACAGAGTTCGGCCATAGTTAAAGTTATGTGAACGTTGGATTTTTGAACTTGGTCTCCCTTCTGTTGCGGATTGTTACATAGAGTTCTGTCCGAATTCTGCCCGAATTCTGTCAGAGTTCTGCCTTTGGAAAAACTATAAATAGAGAGGAATTCTAATCTTTTAAAATCACTCATTCACTTTCATCTCTTCTTTTCTAAAGCTTACGTTTCTTCCAAAGAGTTTTCTAAAAAGCTTTCATTTTCAAATCCCAAGTCAGTTACAATTCTCTAGTCAATTTGCCGGTACGGTGCGGTCTAGAAGATTTCAGAGAAATTGTAATCAGAGGCTTGATTAAAGAAAGACCCTTCAAAACTGAAGTTGGTCGAGTTCTTCGTATCAAAGCTCATGTCTGTAGAAGTTGCAAGGACTTCGTATGAAAACTTGCAGGATTTTCCAATAGTGGATTCAACTGGAAGCTAGAGTTCTTCCGACTGGACTAGTCTTTACAAGAGGGAAACCAGTATAAATCGCTGTGTTTGCGTTTGCCTTCTGATCTCTCTTCTTTACAGTTATTACTTTGTGATTATTGATATTATTTCTGTGATCTAACTGCTAACAAGTTTTTAATTCGTAATATTCTGCTGCCTACTCTATTCACCCCCCTCTAGAGTATTCTTCTTTACGACTTCGTTCTTACAATTGGTATCAGAGCGAGTTAAACAGGTAAAGCAAGGTAAAACTACAGTTATATTTAATTGTTATATAGATCACAACATTACATATGGCAACTATGAAATTCATAAGTGAAGGCCAAGCCACAAACAGACCTCCACCGTTTGACGGCACAAACTACACTTATTGGAAAACACGAACGAGTTTTTTTCTTAAAATATCTTGATTTTGACTTATGGTTTATAGTTATTGATGGCTACAAAAAGCCTCCTCGTATTACTGTTGAGGGAGTTTTAGTTGATAAATCCCATAATAAATATACTGAGGATGAAAAAAAGGCCAGTCTTGACACACGTGCTATTAACGCTTTATTTTGTGCTTTAGACAGAACTAAATTTAATAGGGTGTCGACTTGCACAACATCAAATGAAGTATGGAAACTTCTCGAAGTAACCCACGAAGGAACAACACAAGTCGAGGAGTCAAAGATCAGCAGACTTACTCAAGAGTACGAGGCGTTCAAGATGAAGCCAAATGAATCTGTCACTCAGATGTTTACGAGATTCTTGGATATTGTAAATCCTTTCTCTTCATTAGGAAAGGAATACGGTAACCATGAGAAAATTTGCAAACTTCTACGAGCTCTCACGAAGAGCTGGATTCAAAAGTCTACAACAATCATTAAAGGAAACAACCTCTCAACAATGTCTTTGGAAACACTCATGGGTAAGCTACTCACTCACAAGTTGGAACTTCAAGACTTTAAAGATGCTACACAAAAGGAGAAGTCAAAGAAGTCGATCGCTTTCAAAGCTCAATATGGAAGAACTGTCGAAAATTATTCTGACGACAGCGACTCTGACTCTCAAGATCAAGCTCTTCTGGTAAGAAAATTCAAGAAGTTCATGAGATTCAACAGAAGAACAAAAGACAGCAACAGCAACAACAACGAGGAAGATCTTATTTGCTACGGATGTAAGAAGAAAGGACATATGAAGAAAAATTGTCCAATATCATCATCATCAACAAGAACAAGCAGCAAATATGACAAAGGCTACCTGAAGAGATCTACATCAAGTAAGTACACCAATACAAGCATATGGCATGAGAGTGAAGCCAGCGATTCAGAAGACGAACAATCGGTTGGAATGCCCTTCACATGTTGGAAGCAAATGGATCCTCGACAGCGGTTGTTCACAGTACATGACCGGTGATGCATCATTATTCGCAACACTGTCGAAGAAGAATAAAGAAGGATATGTCTCCTTCGGTAATAATTTAAGAGGGTACATAATCGGTATCGGTCACATTGGTAAGGCTCCCTATCCTGTGATTAAAGATGTCTATCTAGTTACCGAGTTAAAACATAATCTGCTCAGCATAAGCCATTTAGCTGATCACGATTATGGCATTAACTTCGTCAAAGACAAATGTACTATAGTTGATAGCTCAACTGGTAGTATTATCTTTGAAGGTATCAGGAAAGACAACATATATGTTTTCTATCTGTTAGAATATCCTAACAAAGCTTGTAGATGCTTGATGGCCAAGAGCATTGAGAGTCAACTATGGTATATGAGACTCGGTCGTGCAAACATGGACACAGTTTTAAACTATCTACAAAAAAGTAGGTACGCGGCTTACCGGACATATCTTTCAAGAAGGATACGGTATGTAGCGAATGTGAAAAGAACAAAGCTATTCGATCCGTCTTTAAATCCAAGAACGCTGTAAGTACCACTAGACCTCCAATTGTTGTATATGTACTTATTTGGACGTAGTAAAATTGCTAGTCTAGGTGGTAAGTTATATGAATTTGTCATTGTAGATGATTACTCTAGATACACATGAGTATATTTTCTTGCACGCAAGAACGATGCTTTGTCAGAATTTGTAACCTTTTGCAAGAAAGTACAGAATGAAAAAGGTTTCATGATTACTCGCATTCATTGTGATCATGGCGGCAAATTTGAGAATGCAGAGTTCAAGCAATTTTGTGACACACGGTTATTTGCATGAGTTTTCCTGCCCTAGGACTCCACAACAAAATGGAGTTGTAGAACATAAGAACAGGACTCTATCTGAAATGACTAGAGTAATGTTGAACCAGTTTAGTCTACCTAGATACTTTTGGGCTGAAGCTGTCAATACAATGTGCTATATTCTCAATAGGGTTCTAATTTGACCTATATCGAAGAAGACTCCATATGAGTTATGGTTTGATAGAACACCCATTATTTCATATTTTAAGATATTTGGTTGTAAATGCTTTATTCTTAATACTAAAGACAACCTGAGTAAATTTGATGAAATGGCCGATGAAGGTATCTTTTTAGGTTATGCGGCAAAGAGCAAAGGGTACAGAGTCTTCAACAAGAGAACCATGATCATCGAAAAATCAATTAATGTAAAGTTTGATGAACTAAATCAACATTTAGACGATGACGATAATGAAGACGTGAGTACACCAAGTACAGCTACTGCAGAACCTTTCCAAAAAGATGCAGAACCTTCACACCAAGCACCAGCTGAGTCTTCAAGCAAAGAAGACGGAACCAGCAATCCTGAGGATATGCCAAAAGAGATGAGATTCTTGGCAGATCATCCAAAGGACTTGGTAATTTGTGAGATTACCAAGGGTGTATGTACTCGTTCCTCTAATAAAGATATAGGTTCGTGTGTTGCTTTTGTTTCACAGCTTGAACCCAAAAACATTGAAAAAGTATGTAGTGATAATTTTTGGTTAAATGTTATGTAATAGGAATTAAACCAATTTGAACGGAATCATGTTTGGGAACTTGGTCCCAAGCCCATTGACCATCCGGTCATTAGCACCCGTTGGGTATTCTGAAACAAACTGAACGAGAATGGTTTAGTGACTCGTAATAAGGCTTGACTCGTAGCTCAAGGATACAATTAAGAAGTAGGTATCGACTACGATGAGACTTATGCCCCAGTTGCGAGATTAGAATCCATTCGCATGTTATGTGCATTTGCATGTTTTTATAATTACAAGTTATTTCAAATGGATGTTAAAAGCATATTTTTGAATGATTTTATAAAAGAAGAAGTTTATGTAGCTCAACCTCCAGGTTTTACTGATTTCAAAAATCCTGATTATGTTTTCAAGTTGAAGAAAGCCTTATACGGTTTGAAACAAGCCCCTCGTGCTTGGTACGATCGTCTAAGCTCTATCTACTTGACAATGCTTTTTCAAAAGGAAAGGTTGACACTACACTGTTTATAAAATCTTTGAATAACAATCTTCTTTTGATTCAAATCTATGTAGATGATATTATTTTTGGATCCACTGATGAATCTCTTTCTCAAGGATTTTTAAAGTGTATACAGAATGAGTTTGAGATGAGCATGATGGAAGAGCTAAAATTCTTTCTCGGACTACAAATTAAACAAACAAACAATAGGACGTTCATAAATCAAGCAAAGTACGCAAAAGATTTATCAAAGAAGTTCGACCTGGAAGCAGTCAAACCACTTAGCACTCCAATGGCGACTTCAACGAAGCTTGATACTGATGAACAAGGCAAACCCGTCGACATACGTAAGTATCGAGGTATGATCGGTAGCTTACTGTACTTAACTGCTAGTCGACTAGACATTATATTTAATGTTTGCTTGTGTGCACATTTTCAAGCCAATCCTAAGGAATTACATCTGTGCGCAGTTAAGTGTATCTTTCGATACCTTAAATGCACTTCTTCTGTCGGCTTATGGTATTATAAAACCACGTCATTTGACCTAACCGGTTATTCTGATGCTAATTTTGCCGGATGCAAAGTAGATAGAAAAATTACCAACGGCACATGTTATTTCCTAGGAAAAGCCCTAGTCTCTTGGTTTAGCAAGAAGCAAAATTCTGTCACATTATCAACAACTAAGGCTGAGTATATCACCGCAAGACGTTGTTGTGCACAAATTTTGTGGATGAAGCAAACTTTAGAAGACTTTGAATTATATTTCACACACATACCCATTTCCTGTGATAACACTAGTTCTATTAATTTGACTAAGAATCCAGTATGTCACTCTCGTACTAAGCATATCGAGATTCGACATCATTTTCTTAGAGATCATCAACAAAATGGAGATATAGACCTTGTATACATAGACACACAGAATCAATTGGCTGACATTTTCATAAAACCTCTAGCGGAAGATCGTTTCAATTATTTACGTCGAGAATTAGAAATTTTAGATGTCAATAATATTAATTAATTTTGTTTTATTAATTAGTTTATTCAATACTCAATAACTGTTTTCGAGACAAGCCTACAAAGAGTCTATCTGTCACCACGACTACGGTCGAAGCCAAGCGGTACTTAATTATTCCTCGGTGAACTTCTGTTAGCTGGGACAGTACTCCTACAGCTAATCTGAAACAGATGTTGAGTAAAGAAAATTAATTTATAAAATAATATTAATTATATTATTTGAAGTTTAAAATTACTAAACTTTGAATTAAATATTTAAAATGAGTTGATGAAAAGGATATGGCCCACAATTTTTTTTTAAAAACCAAGGAGAACCCTAGGCAAATTCGGCCCAAATTCGGTCCAAATTCGGCCAGAGTTCTGTTAGTGCTGTAAGTTTTTAAGTCAGAACCCGAGGCCTTCTCCTCTTCATCTCTTCCAAACTATTTCATCATAGCAGCAGCAGCAGCAGAACCCCCAAACCCTAGCTTTTCTCCACTCATTTTCTTCCAATCTACGTGGAGAGTTCCATCCAAAATTTTGATTCGTGCGGAGAATAGCGTCCTCTACAACATACTTGATTCTCGGAAGGTATAACTCCTTCTCTCCTCCACTTTTAAATTCTTAGGGTTACCTAGTTTTGGGAAAGAATGCCTAAGAGATTCAATCCTTTCAAGAGAAAGAAGACCAATGCCAGTGAAGAGGCATCGTCTTCCGATCCGAACATAGATTCACTCTTTTCCCTAGTCCAATCGGGTGACGGCGTGTCGGATGAGTTTTACTTCAATACTCATGACCAAGCTTTGCTTTGGTATGCCGACTTTGCTATGCGTACAATATGCACAAGCGCTCTGATTAAATGGACTGTATTTTCAGATCACCGTACTTTGTTTGAGGCATTAGGGTTACACCGTCTCGTTATCCAACAATTCTCTATAGCTATTAATGCCCTTAGACTATTCTATTGTAACTTCGTGTTAGACACTTTTACCGTAAGAACTCGTGTTGGAGGGATTGATATCGAGTTTGATGATGTATTCTTAGCAGAAATCCTTGGTATTCCAAACGAAGGTGCCCCGCTCGATGACATCACCGACTTCGACTTTCCCGAAGGCACGACTCTTTTTAGTTTCAAGAATGAGCTTTGTACGCCAGCACGTGCTTATCCTGAAAATTTCAAGGCCAATAACTTGAACTTGTTTAACTACGAGTTACATCGTATTATCTATTCCACTATTCTTCTGAAATCAACTTCAAAAGATGATGTCACTGCACTAGAACTCTCTGCCCTCTATCACATTCTTAAGGGGATTCTTTTTTCTGCCCCTAAGACTATCATCCAGATGATAGGAAGATGTCGCGAAAGAGAATGCAATCTCTCTTATGCGATGCTTATCCCTCGCATCTTTCAGCATTTTGATATAGACTTATCCACTTGCGCTCTGGACCCTGAGCCCAAGTTTCTCAAGCTTTCTCGTCGTAGCATTGTCACTGCTCAGCCCCCTCCTGCACCTGCTCCTACTGCACCTGCTCCTCCTCAGACCTATCCTATGACTTTTGAGGGTATCCATCAGCACCTATCGAATTTGAAGGCTTTCTTTGTTGACACTTCCAGGGAACATGAGTTCCGTGACGTGACTCAGTTTTAGGCTATTGCCAACTCATTTCCCGATCTTCGATTTGCTCAGACGGGTCATTCTGCTAGCAGTCTTCCTAAAGACCCTAATATATCTAGTTACTGCATTGAGGATGAGGTGGTCCATTCTCTGTTCTAGCCAGGGAACGCTTATGATTGGTACCATAGTTCTGGTGCTACTCCACACACCTCTAGAGCTGGCATATTTGGAGCTGGTCCATCTGGACATGGTGGACATGATGGCACTACAGATGATAATAATGACGATGAGGATGATATATGATTTGTCGTACTATTAAGACTGATTTTATTGTCTTTGTTTACTTGGAAATGCTCCGACATACCAAGCTAGTATCAGTACTCTTATTTGGTTGTAATTTCTTGTGTTACTTTTGTCTGATAAACATGTTATATGTTTTCTTCAGCATATTTTATTTAGTTTAGCATTTTTCTCATAGCATTATCTTTTATTATGCTTCCATTTACACTGTCTGTAACATTTATACCATGCATAAGATAAAAAAAATTTATATATCTATATTTTGTGTTACTTCACTGATTGTTACTTATGCATATATTACGGAAGTACTTTCTCTTTTGTAATTATTTTGCTAAGTGACATCTGGGGAGAAATAAGATCTAACATCTTCGATCTATAAGAATACAAGATATGAACAATCTACAGGAACATTTTTTGGGTACATTATATCGGTACAATTTGTTTTGATAAAGACCAAAGATGTTATATCGGTCAAGGTTTGTAAATTATCAAAATAGAAGAGATTGTTGGCCCATTGGTCATGGTCAAACCTGATTTTAATAATTGATCAAACGCTGACTTGATATATGGAACAACTCAGATGTTTACTCAAGATCTTTTAGACACTTGGACACTGATCAAGATTGGATATCTACTCGTTCAAGACCGAAGCTATGTTTGCCACTCGAGACTGTATTTCTTTATGCAATGTAATTTTTATTTTTATTGAGTCTTGGAATACATTGTACACCAAGTCGTACTGGAAAATAGGCTATCCAAAATCTTTTTCAAAAATGACCTTTGTTTTGAAAAACATCTCTTATTTACAAAAGCTTTTGAAGGATTTCAAAATGCCCAAAAATATTTTCTTAAAGTATTCCTGACCAAATCCTGACAGAACTCGGCCAGAGTTCGGCCATAGTGAACGTTATGTGAACGTTGGATTTTTGAACTTGGTCTTCCTTTAGTTGCAGATTGTTACATAGAGTTGTGTCCGAATTCTGCCCGAATTCTGCCAGAGTTCTGCCATTGGAAAAACTATAAATAGAGAGGAATTCTGATCTTTTAGAATCACTCATTCACTTTCATTTCTTCTCTTCTAAAGCTTACATTTCTTCCAAAAAGTTTTCTAAAAAGCTTTCATTTTCAAATCCCAAGCCAGTTACAATTCTCTAGTCAATTTGTCGGTACAGTGCGGTCTAAAAGATTTCAGAGAAATTATAATCAGAGGCTTGATTGAAGAAAGACTCTTCAAAACTGAAGTTGGTCGAGTTCTTCGTATCAAAGTTCGCGTCTGTAGAAGTTGCAAGGACTTCGTATGAAAACTTTTGTGTTTTCCAATAGTCGATTCAACCGAAAGCTAGAGTTCTTCCGACTGGACTAGTCCTCACAAGAGGAAAACCAGTATAAATTGTTGTGTTTACGTTTGCCTTCTGATCTCTCTTCTTTACAGTTATTACTTTATGATTATTGATATTATTTCTGTGATCTAACTGCTAACAAGTTTTTAATTCGCAATATTCCGCTGCCTACTCTATTCACCCTCCTCTAGATTATTCCGCTTTACGACTTCGTTCCTACAGAAAGAACAACACCATGTTAAATGATTTTGGTCCACGATAAAACATGTATACTCCATCAATGTTATGACTGTGTCATATTTGTATAAGACACATTTCGGATCCCTATGGACAAGCTTAGGAAAATTTAGGTTCTTGTGTTAGCTTGTTCTTTTATTTATTTTCTACAATTAAAGTGTTAGTTTATAAAGGTTTTTTTTTCCAAAAATTTGCAACCAACTCCAGTCTAGATTCCTCTAGCAAACTGAGTAATAAGTTTCAATGATCGACAAAAGACTTTAATATTGCATTTAAAATAAATAAATAATCTAATAGTTAAGTTAATATGGTTTTATACTTGTAATCCGAACATGTCACCAACTATGCTTCACGAGCCTACAAAAATGCATAACATTGTTTGGATTGTTAGAACCATCTTCTATTGTGTATTCTAGGAAATAAATAGTCAAAAGAATGTATGCTCTTGTTGTTAGTTTTGATCTTTATGACTTGGTAGTTAATACATAAATCAAATTTCAACTAATATAGATAATCCTGAACCACAAATGTCAATAAAATATTCTTTTGCAATTTTAAATGATCTATATAGTTATTTCTCAGTTTCTAGGCAAAAGTTTTTGGAAACCTTGATCGTCTTATTGGGCATATTAAGATGTATATGTAGATATATGTAAAAATAGTAAAAAATATATAAGGCCCAAAAATCGTTTATTTTTAAAGCCCAAAATATTATAACTAAATATTAATCTTATGATAGGCTCATGCCCAATAATAATAGTATATATAAAGGAAACTACCTAAAACATATTTTGAAATATTAATAAAGTCAAAACATTCTCTTATTTATTATTTGGCCTATAGGAGTCCAAAATATTTATTTAAGCATTTAATAAATTTAAAACTAGCGAAACCAAAATTAAATGATTAAAATCATCGGTTGAAAATAATAAGCTCATTAGGCTTAGTATACCAAACCAGTCCAAATAGAACTTATCATATCTTTAAAATATATTTGTAAAATTACAAGGGCAAAGCCTATTAAATTAAAATCCAATTAAATCTTAGAGCCCAAATAACCTTAAAATTTGTAAATCTAATGCGAATAATAAAAATAGCAAAATAATAACTTAATCGTATTACGCAATACATTTATTAATCATAATACTATGTTTTACCTAGATAAAATACCATAATAAATTTAATAATAACAATCATAATATTAGTAGTAATAATTACAAAATACCATAATAAATTAGTAGTAGCAATTACCATAATAAATTAGTAGTAACAATTACCATATTAGTAGTAACAATTAGTAATAACAATTAGTAGTAACAATTACCTAGATAAAATACCATAATAAATTTCCCAGGCTATAGGAAATCTCGTTCTATGCAGTTTAGACCCTTGGAAGTCTTAATTCGGACTTGTTTTGAGGAAGTTATGGTCATGACAAGTTTTTAGAACTTTTATGGCTGAACTTGCTGTTTGGAGACGACGAACCCCATGCGCGGAAACCCTATGCGCCCGGGAGGCCTTACGTCGAGAGGCCATGCATCGTGAAGTCCCGACAATGCATCTTTTGACTCGAGCGTGTCATGCGCGTAGGTTCCATACTTGCATGTACTGAAGACGCATCGTGAGTCTCCCATTATGATGTGCCTATATCTGGATATCCGCCTCTTTGGCCATGCGCCTATATCTAGCCATGCACATATATCTTGCTATGCGCCTCTTTGGCCATGCGCCTATATCTGGCTATGCGCCTCTCTGGCTATGCGCTTCTTTGGCCATGCGTCTATATCTGGCCATGGGCCCATGATGGTCCAGCGTCTCTCTGGCCATGCGCCTACCACGGCCATGCGCCATCCTGACCCTGGTGTCCATTCATGCCTAGGCACCCATGCTTGCATAGGCGACCATCCATCGTTAAGCGTCCATTGTGACGCACCTAACCCCTACACATTTCTTGTTCTTGTAGTTGTCTACATGTTTTGTTATATACATGTGCCCTGAGTTTTGACCCGACCTGAGCATGACCTGACTTAGCTGTAACACGATCTTGACTTGCACTGAGCTTTGACTTCGACTTGAACATGATAATTCTAGGCTATGATCTGAACTTGACATGAACACGGCATGACAACTCCTTTGGTGGCCCGTCGTGGTGCACTCTTGACCAGTAATTCTTGATATGACAAGTACTTATAGTATGAGCACGACATGTTAACATGAACCCTTCTTGATAATCTTGATAGTGGCCCGTCGAGGCGCACTCTTGACAAGCACTCTTGACATGATAAGCAACATGACATAACATGTATAATCTTGATAGTGGCCCGTCGAGGCGCACTACTGACAAGTAATCTTGACAAAAAAGAAGTAACCTGAAATGACATGATAATCTTGAAAGGCTGTTACGACGGCTATCCTGACTTGCTAAGTAACTCTTGTCTTAACACCGTGGTTGATCCTCTTGATTGTGCTTGTACAAAGTACCTATCTCATCTTGCATCATGTCTAGGACATGGATTCCTAGTTACCACGGTCAGGAATTTATAATGAATCTGACTAGGTTAATGACTAGATTGATCAAGTAGTTCATATAGAGAGAATTTCCAGTTACAGGCGATCCCGTTATCCCGGCCTCACCTGAGTGGACTTGTAGCCTTCCGACGAGTAGGGCACATTTCTAGACCACTTTTATGTGGGGCACTTCTTGAACACAAATATACTAAGGTACACCAAGTCATCTTGTAACTTATACAACTCATGTAATCTTGATAACTATAGCAACCTCGCCTGGATAACCTGGATAGCTGCAGGGCTTGTGACATGAGAATATCTCAAATGCATCTTGTTAGTAACTAGGCATGTGATAACCCCAGTTAGCTAATGATAGCAAGCCGTAAGACCTGATTGGTCGTGCCTGAATGCTTGCCTCGTGGTTAACATGGAAATTTTATTCCGCCTCTTGTTTTCATAATGTAAGCTTTTATTTTATTCTAACCCTGTCTTCTTGTTACTTAATCATCATGAATCTTGACCGGATCACATTCTTATATCCCTGATCTATCTCAGCCCTTCCTTATTGTTCCTTATGTTATTTCTTCAGTGGTATAGTTCCTGGTCCTACCGATCAGCCAGGAGGAGCACCACCAATGAACCAGCAGCAACCTGGGGACCAATCCCAGCACTCGAGAGCAGCCTCCCGAGCCACGCCTTTCAGAGGTCTAGAGCCACCGGTTCAGCCAGTCCAGCCTACAGAGTCTGGTAATGGAGCCCTGGTGGGACTCATCAGGGAATTGCTTGCATCATAAGATCGTCGGGCCTACACTAGACAGTACAAGATGCTATGGGCAGAGTTGGTTATCAAGGGAACAATACGGCCAACAGTTTCAAGCGCTTGAACCCTCCCTTCTTTGATGGCAGTGAAGATGTGATTGATGTTGATGCTTGGCTTCAGGATATAGAGGTTATTCTGAAGGCTGCTTGAATTCCAGAGGATGAGAAGGTGGCCGTAGTGCGCCTGCAGTTATTCGACTTAGCCCGCAGCTGGTGGGCGATACAAGCAGTTGGTTTGGTGACGCCTGTCTTATGGGTGGTATTCAGCGACAAGTTTCAGACAAAGTATTTTGATGCAGTAGCTCGGTATGATCGGCAGACCAGATTCAACAATCTCAAGCAGATGGAAAGGACGGTCGATGGATATGCGGCCGAGTTTTCAAGGCTTAATCGGTTTGCACCTACCTTGGTAGCGACCGAATTGGACTGAGCCCAGCGGTTCCAGCAGGGGCTCCACCTAGAGATCATTCTAGTGGTGGAGCAGTTTGAGCATTAGACCTTTGATGCTATTTTGCGAGCAGCTAGGAGGCATGAGTACACCTTCCAGAGGATAGTAGACCAAGTAAGGGGTCGAAATAGGCCTCATGGTCAGTTATTTCAGTCGTCAACACCAGCCCCGACAGCTAGGGCATTGACTATTAGAACTCCTAGGAGGGCGACCACAGTTTTATCGATTCAGCACTCGACACCACCGTACCCTCGACAACAGAAGCATAAGCAGTCTTCCGCATTAGGCTGCACTCATTATGGGAAGTCAGGACACATAGTCTCAAAGTGTCGCAGAGCACAGGCGTTGTGCATGGCTTGTGGGGCACCGGATCACATGATATGGTCCTACCCGTATAGAGCTAGTTCATCTTCATCAACCCTAACCAGTCCATCGATTAGGGTACCAGCACCAGTGCAGCAGTAGTACCAGCCTCCAAGGCCCTTGCCGCCTTAGGCTTAAGCATTCCAGCAGCAAAGAACTGAACAGTTTGCTCAGGTCCAGGTTCAGAACAGTTATAGAGGTTACCAGTGGAGGGGACCAGCACCAAGAGGACAGGGTCAAGCCATGGCCTTATCGGTAGCAGAAGAATTGGCATCAGGTGAGGTGGTGGCAGGTACCATTCTCGTTAACTCTTTTCCAGCATCAGTATTATTTGATTCAGATGCATCGTACTCATTTATGTCTGCATGATTCGTGACACGGATAGGACTGGAGCCCAAATCATTATCAATAAGACTAAATATCCTTAGTGGTAACGGTCTTGTGGGAGTAGATTGGATATTTTCCTCGTGTCGAATCGTAGTTAGCAGTAGTAAGTTTCCCGCTAGATTGGTAAAATTTTCGATGACCGACTATGATGTGGTCTTAGGAATGGATTGGTTGAAGGATCAATATGCAAGAATAAACTACCATGCTGGCAGGATTATTTTTGGTATCCCCGACGAAGAGAAATTTTTGTTTTCCAGAGGCGAGGTTGTAGCTCCCCTTCCCGGAAATTTTGAACTATTTTTTTATTATTTATTTATTTGATTTAAATGGTGATTCTTAGAATTTTAGAATTAATTATTTAGTTAATTATTACGGTAGATGACTTTAGCCATAGTTGAGTTTTGAAGTACCAGACGACTAGAAATTACGGCACGGATAGTGCAGTGGCGTGCTTTGACTAGTGTATTAGCCCTGGTAGGGAAGGCCGAGCCATATTGATGTCCTAACTAGAAAAACGGGGCCATGTTGCGACTTAACTCCTATAGATTAATTATATATTAATTATGATTATGAATTTTTAGAAGACCCGGTTGGCCCAATTTAGTCCAAACTGGACCCGAACCAAGTCTGAGCCCATGTGGACATGTAGAAAGACCAAAGACGGCCATGTAGACATTTTACGTGTGTACAAATATTTCTAACTTATTTTTAGGACTTGACAAATATTTTATAAATATTTAATAGTTTATATAAATGTTGTTTTAGAATAAATGTACGAAGTTCTAGGACCAAATAAGATAGGGTATGATATGCTTACCAAAAACTCGTATTGGTCATTTTATTTAATTAATATTGTTATTGTTATTGTTATCGTTATTATTATTATTCTTATTATTTTGTTATTCTTAAATAATATAATTAATATTCGTTTATTCTGATAACTCATTTTCAAATGAATTATATGTACATAGGTGCATATTTTATTTTATGAACCATAAGCAAGGAAATATCATTTAAGTTTTGATTATCGAATATTTATATATATATATCGGGTTGTATTGTCATATGGTTACATATGTATATTTACATATATATATGGAAGTATATGTAACTATATATATACAAATATATATATATATATATATATATATATATATATATATATATATATATATATATAGTAAATATATATATATATACATATATATATATATATATATATATATATATATATATATATATATTTTATATATATAGTAAATAAACAATAAGAACAAAACAAAAAAAAGCCCCAGGCCATCCCAGCCCGGCCCAGGGTCCCACAACCCAGGCCAAGCCGAGAGCAAACCCGTGACCAACTCTCTAATCCTAGCAAACCCGACCCTCCCCTGTAAACTACAGTGTATCTATATATATATATATAGAACGAGAAGAACCAGGGAAAATCTCTTGAAACCCTAGCCTAAGCCACGGCGCCCCTTCCCTGACCCCTGGCGACCAACCCGCCGCCGGCGCCACCACCGCGCACGGTCGGAGTTGGCCAGGAATGTGCGCACGCAACGAACGAAAACAGGACAGTGACAGCAGTACGCAGTGCGCGGGATGGTTTTTGCGGCAACCGTTCATCACGTACACGCGATTATTTTACGAGCCACTTCCTTCGGTAAAGTCCCGTCAAAACCCTCTTGAACTCTGGTTAGTTAGATCATGTTGATACGTATTAGTTCGATTGTAATTCGAGTTCCAAAACTCGGAAAAACCCACTTTTGTAGATACTAAAACGCGTACCAAACCCTGCCTTGGAAGGCTGATTTCGGCCAAACTACTGACAATTTCTCAGAACCAATTCATTTTAGTCATTGACAACCTATACGAGATTGAAACCCCATTTTTACTTTTATTTATAATTGTTTAAACAGTAAGATATTTATTCGTGAAAATCAGGAAAACCCCGATAAAACTGTTTTTCAAAACTAGAAATTCTTCCGATCCAACGTGCGTCATGCCATTCCGGGCGACGTGGTCGCGAACCGAAAGCATCGAAAGGTATGTAATGGCTTTGTGGGCGTGTGGGCTTTGACGGAATTCAAATTGGTCGCGTGTGCGCGACGAATTTGATGTGTATCCATCAAAATTCACCGTATCGGCCTATGTGCAAATTTTCCAATTACTTTGTGTACATTCGTTAAATCGAGACGAAACATGCGCCAACAGGACCGTATCATTTTTTTGGTCCTGTATGCCAAGTAACAGTTGATCGGATCGTCGTTTCGCGGGCCCCACGATCCGATTCAACGAGTGATTTTGTGCACGGCCAGCCGGAATCCAACTGTGGACATACGATTGGGTTCGTATCAAAAAATTAGACCTGTTGACATATAGTTTGACGACTTTAGAGACCGTTGACTCTGGCACGCTTTTCGATGCAAAGCGGGTCCAACGACGGACACCGTTTTATCCCAAAATTACTATTTTGCCCCTATGTCTAGAATTGGACTTAAGGACATGTAATCCTAGCTAATTTGACTATTCTGAGAATGTTGGCAATGTCTGTTTCAGCTTTCAGAGACAGTTATGATGATTTGGACTTTACGGCTTCACCAGTTGACTATATTTTGTGGGATCTGCGTGCAACCTCCATGCAAGTATACCTTGCCTTCCTCTACAGTTTTATTTACATGTATTGTATTTCCTTTCTTAGTTTTGGTTGTTTATGGACATGTGTTATTCGTATTATATTCCTTTGAGTTGTTTTCATTGCATATAGTCGTGTTAATGTTTGGTCTTGTGGTTCACACTTGGAGTTTCTCGTCAGTACCTTGCTTGAGTCGTGTCATAGAACGAGTACGTGTAATTGAACTGTTAAATCCTTGATATTGTTTCCTTGGTATTAGAGAGTCCACACTCGGGACGAGGGTCTTTTTCTTGATCTGTTTACATCCGTGAGTCCACACTCGGGACGAGGATATCGATTATTTGCACCAGAGAGTCCACATTCGGGACGAGGGTGTTGACTTGACTTGCACTAGAGAGTCCACACTGGAGACGAGGGTGTTTACATTAGAGAGTCCACACTCGGGACGAGGATGTTATACTTGCACCAGAGAGTCCACACTCGGGACGAGGGTGCCTTGCCGTGAACTAACCAGAGAGTCCGCACTCGAGACGAGGGTGAGAACTAACAAGAGAGTCCACACTCGGGACGAGGGTTAGTGCTTAGTTCAAACCTGTGAGTCCACACTCGGGATGAGGGTTTGGTTCTTCCATTGATGTCGTGTTCATTGTTCGCTCGGCAGTTCATTTACGCATAGTTGTTCTAGTGTTCGTGTGTCCGTGTTCGTGTTTGTGTTCGTAGTTATTTGTCGTGTTCCTATTTTTCTTGTTTATTTTCTTTTGCATGATAAAACTGTTAGATAGGCATGTATATTATGTATCTGTTTGCCATGAAATATAAAAGAACAGAACAATTATCGGAGGACCGAACTTTTACTTCACGTTACAAACTCGCTTGTACAAAGAAAGCCTAGGGACGAAAACCTAGGTACAGCAGTCTAAGTACAATTGTTTATTTTAGATTCTGGAGGGGTGACGATAGAGGCTCGGGAAGGCCACGGCAGCCCTGCCTTACTCCTTGGACGATCGGTATGCAGCCTTGGCTCCTTGTGAAAAGATGGTTGGTGTTGACGAAGAAATGCTCTTCTTGCTCCTCTGTTGCTCTTTGGCTTCTCTCTCTCTGTGTACTCTTTTTCTCTGACTATTGGGGAGTCTCTCTGTATATACGTATTTTTCTCTCTGAAATTGTATATCTTACAAGGGAATGGCACCTTGCTATTTATAATAGTGGGATGTGATCATTAGGGTTGCCAATGATTAGCTTTTGGAGATGGCGATGGCTTGGAGAGCTTTTCATGGTCATTTACAACCTATAGGTAAACATGTAACACCCAGTTTCTGGAATGAGGGTATTTTTGAAATTTTGTATTTATAAATATTATTTAATTATATTTATTTCACATTATAATTTTTGGTGATTTTTAATTATTTTTAAAATGAATTTAAAACTGTTTTAAGTCATGGCTTGTGATTTTGATGCCTTGTTAGGGTAACCAGAGAGACTGTCTGACCTAGTGCCTGACCATGTCATTAGGATAATTTATTTCTACTTTGAGCATGAGGGTATTTTGGTCATTTGGCCTCTTTGAATTATTTTATGATTTATTGCACTGGTGATTGTTGATTTGACTTTTGACTAGCTGTGACTTAAGAGACTGTCCTAGATTTTGACTTTAACTTGGTGACTTAAGTTAACATGGTATGAACCCTAGTCTAACTTAAGTCAACTCAAGTTAGGACACTTAGGATCAAGTTTGAAATAGGAGGATTGGTGTTTTGGTCCATAGACTTGAGACTTAGAAATGGGTTCCATGACTAGTGCAAATAGGCCTATAGCCATTAGACTAAGCCCTAACCCTAATTTTCTACTTTTTAACCAGCCACTAGGGCTCCCCCTTCCCTATAAATAATCTTCTCCTTGTTCTTGCTTCTTTTTTTTTTCAAGTTTTGAAGAAGAGGTAAATAGACATTCCATAACTTTTTCATTCCAACTCCTTTTTAACCCTAGTCTTTTGCATTAGGACCTAATTAGTGTTTATTTATTGTTGGTGGAGAGTAATCCCAGATTTTGAACAATTTGGGGATCCGAGCTAGCAAGGAGGAACACTTCATTTTGGGGCTTTTTCTTGCTAATTGCACATATAGGTAAAATCCTTTAAATTGCATTAATATTTTGTTTTCTTTGCATTTAGGGCTAGATCTAGGAGTCCCCTAGCTGTCCCTGAAGTTTGGGTCAATTTCGTGTCCGTTTGGTGTCCGTATCAGACACGTGTCATAGTGTATGTGTAGGTGTTCGACGAAATGCCTCAACCAACATTTTGTTCTCATTTTTGAAATATTTTTGAATGGAATCCTAGCACTAGGGCTTGCTTAGTGATTTGTATTATTATTTCCTGATTTTGGTGTCGTGTCGTGTCCACACGGGGACACGAACACGCGGGGACTGAACCGTACACAGTGCCCTGCTGCTCGGGCACTGTAGCGGACACGACACTACACGTCTTGGCACAAAATTTTGGGTACACCTAGGACACATGACTGACACAACACACACAAAATTTCAGGCCATTTCATCGAGCGGATTGGGAGAAATCCCACCCACATCGAATGGACACTGCATGTCACACGGTTTGAAACGGGCGCTGATACGCCCGTTTAACTTCGACATGACAATACGCCGACATGGTACAGAGTGTTAGAACCCTAGCCCTACTATGGGTGAACCCATATGCACGGGCTCGACCCATCCCGAGCTCTGTGTCGAGTCCACAATGACTCGGCATGCGTGCACGAGGACTGAGATTTCTGTTTCCTGTCATTTTCGATTTTGGGATTTTGGACACCTCGTGTCCTAATTTTTGGACTCGTGGGTGTCCCATTAGACACGTGTGACAGGTCCCCATGCCTATACACTCTTGACACACCTTATATTAGGTTTTTGATTTGAAATTGCCCTTTGGATATCGAGCTCAAAAACACTCTGATACACGTTCAGTTTGTGATTTATGGAATTTGAATTTCATTTTTAAATTTAATTTTTAATGTTTAAATTGACAATGTTAGATTCATTTACATTTGTTAGTTCACTGATTAGTTGATGACATCTAGGTGAATGGATATTGGGTTGGTCGGGTTAATTCATAACCTGGGAATCATTCCTGAGTTCTGTACACGCTTTACTGTCGAGTGCAGAAACACAAAAACTTTCCTGCCATTTGCCATGTTTAATTTCCTATATATATGTGTATTAAATTACTATAGGCTGGTTCATGATTTGGTCGATGTTATCATGGTATTGATAAATGGATTTTCGATTAATTTTGGATGTGTGACTGTCTTTGTTCCTGGAAACTGATTTGGGAAGGAAGATGTCAGTAACAGTTACCTGCCATGCCTCACCAAGACAACTGCTTTATCTGTAACTCATGTGATTCACTGCATCCCTATCTAGTCCAGACCCTCTCCTCCATCTGATACTTCCATGTATCAGTTGTAAGAATATGGTATTAACTCATATAGATAGGGTACCAGCTATAGAGTCCTATCCAACTTGATTGATGACTGCATTGCTAAAACCTGTTCTGCCCCAACCTTGGTGTGTCTAAATTGATCACCTGTACACCTCAGTCCTATTCTATACACATTCAACCCCACCCCATGTCTCTCTTTGATCTAGAGGTTAAGTATCCATTTCACATCAAAACCTTTAGTTCAGTCCTGTTTTCTTTACATTGATTTCACTCACTTCTTTGTTCATTCATACAATAATTATCTGTCCAGATTGAATATCAGATAGATGTTGAACATTCTCATTGTTCATTGGTATTCCAGAACTTATTATCAGTGACCGTCCCATTTGTAGTTCAGTTCACACTATTATTCGAGTTTAGACATTCAGAGTAAGGATAGACTTCATGATAATTCCCTAACAATATGGTAGTCCAGGTAATTACCTATTGGTATCAGATGATACACTCACCTTCAGTCTTACATCCATACAATGTTCAGTCAATACATATTAGTCCAAATATGTGCCCTGCTTGCATTTTTAGTTCATCTATTTGTAATCAGTCCACTTGGGTTTCCAACTGTCCAGTTCACACTATTGTGTGCTATCCACATTTATCCTTGAGAGTTCAGTCTCCTCCTGTATCTTGTTTATCCCATAGTTAAGTAGCATCCCTTATACTAATATTCAGTGATGGCCTAATATCACCATATAATGTCCTTCCATGAATGATCTGCCCTATATCTTTTCAGTCCAGATTTCCTTTTGTTAGCCTTTGTATATGTCAATCTATATACCTACCATTCAATTCATGTATCTCTATGTGATGTTAGTAGGAAAAAAGTTTAAGGTAATATACTCTATATGTTTCAAGTAGAATATATTATATGTATGTAAGAAATTGGTGTTTGATATTGAGTTTGAGTATGGTATCATAAGTTGCACTATAAGATATGTAGAAATCTAGGATTTGGATATGGTTTGATACCCCTTAGCTTAATACTAACTAGTCTACTAGCCAAAACTATAGAGTTGAGTTGACAGTTAACCACCCTAGAATTGACCAAGGTTTGACCCAACAGTCCAAGATTGACTAGAGTTGACCAAAGGTCAACATTGAGTTTAAATGTGACCAGTTGAGCAAGTTTGACATGGACCTAGTTTGGCCTAGACAGTTGACCAGGTTTGACTTTGAGTTGACTTTGACCTAGTTTGGCCTAGACAGTTGACCAGGTTTGACTTAGAGTTGACTTTGACCTAGATTGGCCTAAAAATCATGTAGATTGCATCGTAAACTTCACTTACATTATTTAAACACATTTTAACCTGTATTACTCTGTTTAGGACATTGTGACTCCGGTGCAGACATATGATATTATACTACTCTTTTCAGAGTATCAGGCGAGTACATTCTCTGATAGTTCTCTCATTTACTTGTCAATTACTGTATTTCAGTTCTAGTTAGTTGTATGCGATTCTCTGTTACAACACGTATGGATATTTTTGAATTCATGTATACGACACACATACTTTACTCATCTTGTCTCTATTATTCGAATCACCATTCGAACTATTCGAACCACCTATTCGCATCTTCATGTGCTGGTTGGACTTGTATTCGATTGATGTGTCGGATTATGGATTCACTTGTATTAGAATGGGCAAGAAAATACTGATTAGACATGTGAACATTCCTACTATTCGAACCAACCCTCTATGAATGATATTCGAACGATAGCCATCCCACACTTGGCCAAGTGTACGGTGTGCCGTATTACCCTTCGCCGTTTACATGTCTATCTCAGTATTTTAAAACACACTTGGAGAATTTAATCTAATTATTGTTAGAACATCATGTGAATCATTATTCGCACCACCTTATTCGAATAACCTTATTAGAATAATGATTAGAATCACATTCGACTCATCTTGTATTAGACTCACAATGGGATTACACTCGACTTATATTGTACTGTCTGGACTCATCATGTTACCCTGGTTCAGCTAGTTCCATTTTTTTACAGTCTTTAGTGCCATGATTCTTCTCTTGTTTAGTTACCTACTTTCCTTGCACTTTATCTGTCTTTCTTACCATCACCTAAATATAAACTGCCATGTCCATCAATACAACTGCCTATAACTGCTTTATAGTTCTCTGTCATTTACTTGGTTTTTCTAGATGAGATTGTGCTCGTTCCTGTCCTGACTGAACCTGTTGAAATTTTACAGATGATTGTCCTGATGACACTTGCCCTACTCATTATGGACCTGATGAGGGATTAGCTACCTTTGGCCCCGACACTCAGGAGTGATCGGGATTTAGTTTAGTAGACTTGCATCTGTTTTTATGTAGAGCTTGTTGTATAGAATTGAGACTTGAGATGTATTTGAGATTGTTCGAGATGTCGTTATTATTTCAGTAGTTATTGTTGTCTTCAATTTCTTAGTTATATTTCGGTGTTATCTTATCGTGCTTAGACTGTGATTGAGTTACACCATATCTTATACTTTTCCTCCGTTCGGAGTTGATCATGATGAGTACATTATATATACTGCATGAGTTGAAGTTTAGTTAGAGACTTAGAACAGCGTTCTACCGCCGATACTGCGGCGTAGGCTGGGCGCTGTTACGTACTCGTACCCTCAAAGTGGGTGCGGGTCGTGACAAAACCCTTCAAATTGTATTTTAATTCCGTTTTCTTTGTATCCTAACCTAGATCTAGGTGTCCCCTAGCTGTAGAGAAGGTTTAGTGTCAATTGCATTTGATTTCGTGTCCGTATCGGACACGTATCCTAATCTAGAACTTGGTGTTCGACAAAATGCCACACTCAGTGTTTTGTGCTGTTTGTTGACATATTTTTTAATGGATTTATAGATCTAGGGTTCGTCTTTGATTTTGTGTCCTTGGTCTGTGATTTTAGTGTCGTGGCATGTCAGTATGTGGACGCGAATACGCTGTTGCAGCCGCGGGAACACTGTCCTACTACACGGGTGGGATTCCTCGTTGGACACAGCGAATGGACATGCGCCACTTGGCGAGGACCAAGAGGCAGTGACTGACACGAGTCCCCTCGAGTCTCGGGTCACATCATGTCGAGTCAGACACGCTCTAGGGCCAATACTGGATTTTGCCTACACTGTGTACGTGACACAGGCGGCTCTGACATGGACTTCGTGTCGCGTCCTAGAGTCACGTAGACATGGTGCAGTGTGTCTGTGTCATAGCCCTAGAGGTGGCGAACCTAGGTGCACACCTACACCATGTCTCGTGTCGTATGTCGTGTCCTAGACACGAGTGCATGCGTACACGAGACTGTGTATTCGTGTGTGCACGTGTAGTGTTCATGTGATGTGGATACGCCGTATCCGGTACTGGGTAACACAAGATGACTCTATGGACACGTGCACATGTGTGTCTTTCATTACCAACCCTTAATTGCGAGTTATTGATTGAATTTGGACTTCGAATTAGGTTTCCCCAATTTTACTGATACACATTTCACAGATTTATTATTCTGAGATTAAATTGTTTCTTTAAGTGATTTCTAAATGATAAATTGCCATGATAAGGTCATCCACATATGTAAGGATTAATGTACATGATAGGTTTCATGATAGCTAGAGGTTATGGGGTTTTGAATTGAATTGGACTGATTCACTGAATCCTGAACTATTAATGTGTAAACTGAAATCGAAATTCCTGAGTTTAATACACTAATTTGTACCCACATGTTCACTGAGATTTGTCACTCATAGTTGCACACTGTTCTTCCCATATTCTATACACACACACCCCTATCTACAAATCTGAGCACATTGGACTGTCACCTATATACGCATTACACTGATTTCATATTCATGTACACACACACACATAAATGCATCACACATACACACATTCTCTATTAAAACATGGGAACACAACACCCTATCTAATGTCATATGTTGCACTGTTTTAAATGACACTACACACACACATAGGTATACATGACACACTCTTCCGGTCATACACTCTAGCCTAGATTGTATATGCATACACATGTAAACTGAAAACCTAGTACACTGTTAGCCCACCCACACACACATGTAAACTGATATACACCTATAGCCCCTGTCACATATACACAAACTATCATCATGTTCTCTACACACACACACATGGCAGAACCCTCACACTATTTTCCTATTTCATATACACACACTCACCATTGATGTCACTCACACACACTCATGTACACACACACATGTCACTCTCTCTATTTTGTATACATATGTAATATTTGTTATCTATGTGATAATAATAATGTGATAGATATATATGTAGCTTATATTAATTTAGATATATATAATGTGTGAAATGTGTGTGACTCCAATATAGACTGTGGCATATAGCCTATGGGATGTAGCCCTATGTTATAGCCTATGTATATGACATATATATTCATGAGATTTGTGTGTTGATAGACTGGTATGGCCTTGTGATGATGTGTGCTTGCTAGAATAGGCTGGCTAGGCTTAGTGAGACTTGTTTGGGTTAGGCTTGACCTAGTTTGACTAGTGTAGTTGACTAGAGTTGACCAAAGATTGACTTTAGCCTAGATTGACCCAAACATCATGTAGAATGCATTGTAGCAGTCTATTTTACTATTTCGGACATGTAGTGCCTTGTACTATTCTATAGGAGCCAGACACCACTACTCATATAGTATATTCTCTTCAGACATACAGATATCAGGCGAGTATATTCTCCGATCATTTCATATCTTGCTTAGGATTATATTCCTACTTTAGATTACTTTACTTGATGCTGACACATTGATAACACGGATTGGTACTATATGGATCCCTTAATGAGATGTTATCCCTCCCGGGAGCATCAGATACTCATGTCTCGTGTGTTTTACTTACATCATGTATCTCATGCTTCTATTATCATGAATCTATCATGAATCTGCTTGTGATTCCTGTACTCTCATGAATCACAGAGCCTTCACGAATCTATTCGTGAATCACTCTTTATGAGCCAATAGCGTAGTCATGAATTATAACGTAACTTGACTGGATCCTTGTGTATTGATTGGGGATGGGGGAGAAGAACTAAACATGTGAATAATTCCAAAGTAGTATAGTCATGAATCACCTCTTTAGTATAGCTATGAATCACATCCAGCTGTTCACATGTTTATCTTGTACTCTGAATCACTAGTCACTGATAGTTCTCTATATATATTGTAGCTATTTACTTACACTTCTCTCTTTTATATCATGTTGTTCTTCCAGTTTCATGTATCTTACTCTCTAGCATGTTTATATTTCCTAACCTGTTATGAATTGCATGAGATGTATTGTGCTCGCTCCTGTCCTGACTGGACCTGTTAAAAATATTACAGAGGATGAGGATGAGGCGCTCTGTACCACTTATTATGTGACTACCCTAGAGGATTGTTGTGACCTGGATCTCCAGCAGGATCTATTAGCAGTGGATGACACACCATTAGTCTAATGTAGTAATTTTCAGTTGTATTTATTCTATGGATTATTGTATTGAGTTGGGATGTTTCTAGATTTGTTGTTATCTTAGACACTTAGAACTCTTTATCTATCTGTGTTTTGTGGATTCGTTTCATATATATCTTATCGTATTATGCCTTAGTTGTGATTGAGACTGTATTCTGTTATGTCACCTCCATTTGGAGTGTATATACTGTACAGGTACCTTATATTGTTAGATGTTGTGACCTAGGACATCTTTCTACCGTCGACGCTATGGCGTAGGCTGGACGTACCCACTTCTCGTGCCCTTACTCTAGGGTGCGGGTCGTGACAAAACTCTCCGGTGAGGCTGTTAATACCTCATGAGCAATGGAAGGGGGTAGCACAATCTCGGTCTTATCCTGAACTACAGCAATACGCTGGGGACAGGCTCTGGTCATGGGTGTCATAATGGAAAAGATAAAGAAACTACAAATCGTCAAGGTTGTAAGGCAGTCTACCCTCCTATATAAAAACTTGTAATTATCGAAAAAAATAACTGAGAATTAACTATAAACGGTTACTATTCCAAACATGATCAAAATCGAAAGTTTAAAGCACGAGTGTCATTAGCATTGAAATCCAATTACGATATATATAAAAGAAAATTTAGTCTCGACACGATCTAAGTTGATCAATCTCTGGGTAAATCAAGATTTGGACAAGATGGGGAAGAAGGTCATCGAAATCTGAGCACGAGCATCCAACGATGGAGATCTAGGTCACAATTTAAATTTAATTCAATTGAGTACGACCCAAGATATTAATATGATAAGAAAAGATGACCAAAGTCGATTGGTCGTGATCAAGGGACTTAGGATTCAATGATATTGAAAACTTAAATGATGATGCAAGGATATAGAAGTAAGTCAATTTCCTTCTTTTGATAGGGAAAACAAAAGACAAGATTTAATAGGGAAGTCAAGTTAATCATCTCTCTGTGTTACTATCAAGTTTATCTAGTCATCATTTGCCAATCATATTTTTATCTCACAAGTCCCAATATGAAAATCAACCTTTATATGACTACCATCAAAATTATATCACTCCATCATAAAGACTTGACCTTGTCATGATCACCATAGGCTTAATTCATAAATTCCAAAATATTACTCATGAAGCATAACCTTCTTATTAGGAATCAACAATAACCACTTAATCATCATAAATCCAAATTCTTCTAGAACATTTACCGACGTTTACCGACTCGTACCGAAGTTTATCGACACGGTATTACGTTGGTAGGCATCGGTATACCTGCTGATATTACAGACGTTTAGCGACTCATAGTCGCTAATCACCGACGTTTACCGACGTAAGTCTGTGTCGATAAGCGACGGTAAGCGTCGATAAGGGTCGCCAAATTTGCCAAACAATAAAAAATAATAAATTACAGAATGTCATTTTTACCACAGAATCACATTTTCTCCTTGTAGTTTAATAAATAACAATAAATATACAGAAGCCCATATTTTCTTCCTTGGTTCGTCGACCCTTTTGCTGGAACACTCAATACCGGTAAATCACAATAGTATAACATAAAATGTAAATCACAACAGTATAACACAAAATATCGAAATACTCTACAACCAATACTCAAAGTTTACAACCAACCAATATCCAAAGTTTAAACAACCAATACCAAGTCTACAACCAACCAACCAATATCCAAAGTTTACACAACCAATACTAAAAGTGTACACACAAACAAACAATCAACACAAACAAATACTAAAATATCACCTCATCAAGCAGTCCTAACTCTGACTACTACGCATCTGAAGGAGGAGGGGCACTGCCGCTCCTCATGGATAGAAACATCTCGTACTCCTCCAACAAAATTGTCACCGATGAAGAATGTAGTGACGTCGGTGTCGATAAAAAAGGCAGTAACGTCGGCGGAGTCAATGACGATGAAGGCACACCCGGAGGACAATAATGCTCCAACGCTGCTAGTCGCTGGTATTATAAATCCATGGTAGATAACAGCCTCGTACTGCTATCAACCATCGAATCCTGCATCAACGTCAGCCTCTCGCCCATGGACAGCTGTGATGCCTACAGATCCGTCACGCTGTGCTCTATCGACACTCTAAGATCAGTGACGCCCCGTTCTGTCCGCTCAGTCATATCCCTGAGCTCCATAATGTTGCGGTCGAGCACATCCAATCGTGCTAGGAGTGCAGCATCGTCCGTATGGTGCTGAGACTGGGGCTTCTCCTGGATCCGTCGTAGCAGCTCGTCACAGAGAGACTCCACCATCTGGTGTGCTCGGGCAGACTCCTGGAAGGGCTGTGGACCATGCACACTAGCATGGGAGGCCCTAGAGACTGTGTCGCAACTAGGGTGCCATAGGATCCCGTACCGTAGTATGTACCCCTATGGAGACCACCAGTGGCAGTCGCCCACAACTCAACCGCCGACGAAACTGGAGCGGGCTGTGAGGAAGTACCAGCCTCTCCCGCTGCAGGTGCACTAGCAGCAGCCCTCTCACGAAGATTAAGATACGCGGCCTAGAAAAGTATGGATACTCTTTAACTTCTAGTGTCTAATGTACTTATTATTACTAACTACATGAATATTTATTTGTATGCATATTTACTAAGTTATAACAAAACTAACACGAAGTATTAAAATTAATAAATAGAATTGTAATACTTACATAGGTCTGCTCGGCCCTCATGTCAATAAGCTTTCCGTCCTTCAGATGTGTTGCCAGGAAGACGGTTACCATATTGGCGTTATCACCCCTCTTTACTTGTAATTAAAAATATTTTTCTAGTACTAATTTATCGGACTTGTATTAAAATAATATTTCTTAAATAAAAAGGCATACCAATCGACGGAAATGTTCCATCATCAGAATCGACCCACCGCCCCACTTTGATCCCTGCTGCCTAGCCGCCTTAGCCTTCTTAGACTTTTCTTTGTAGCTTGGCTCGTCGAATCGAGCCTTCATCGCAGTCCACTGATCAGGGGTGATCCAATCTTGGATCGTCTTTTCGGCACGATCACGAGCCTTCTCATCATTAATAGCGCCGTGGATCAGCTTAACAGCGACGGCAGGAAACATCCCCTCGATCAGCTCAGCCCGGTGCGTTGGATAGAAAAATATAGCCTAGAAGAGTGCAAAACAAATATTTATTAGTTATATATAATATGCATAAATTATATGATTCATGTTAAAAGCAAATATATTTTTACCTTGAAGCGTGCAAACAAGTAGGACTTCCTATCGTCCGGAACAACAGAGTAGTTTATCCAAGGACCACCATGATTATGCCTCAAAAAGTGGCTTAGGCGTCTCTGTACCGACGGGGGATGATATCTATACAGACATATTATATTCATGAGAAAAGTTAATTTATGATAAACAAAGAAAAAATAATGATAAACCAAAACACTTACTTTGTACCATCGGCCCAGATCTCCGTCCTCATCTCCTCCGTAGGTGCGCACGCATCATCTGCCAGATACGGGTCGGCCGTCGGCCGTCGGCTCAGCCTCCTCCATCTGCTCATCTGTCTCTATCGTCGTATCAACATGAGGAACGCTAGACGAGGGAGCAGTCTCAGGCCTGGAATTACTCGTCCCATGAGATATGCCATGTAATGTCGTGGCAGACGGAGGTACTGTCTGATACATAGGAGTACTCGGCGACGAGGATCCAGAGCTGGTACCAGTATGAGGTACTGAAGGAGGACCCCGTCCTCCCCTACGTCGGGACATCCGAAACGATCCGAAACGACCTGTCATACCTGATAACAACATATGATGATACAACAAATAATAGAGACTCGAAATATGAAAGTAAAATAAAGACAAGATAATAACCAAGACAACATATGATGATATATTTTACAAGAAACATCTAAGTCCAGATAGTATATTTTAGAAGAAACATCTAAGTTCAGATAGTGCATTCTACAAGAAACATCTAAGTCCAAATAGTATATTCTACAAGAAACATCTAAGTTCAGATAATAACCAAGACTAGATAATAACCAACTCTACATAATAAGAAAATGAAAGTACATCTCTCTCAATCATCTTTAGAATATTCATCATGTTCATCTTTCTCGACCTCATCTTCCTCTTCCTCCTCATCTTCACTTTCATCTTCGCCTTCGTCGGCTACGCCTTCCTCTTCAAATAATTTTACATCTTCAACATTATTAGTCATGTAATGTGTAACTTTCGTGGAGTCCACATCAACAATATTGGTTACAAGAGGTAGTTTGCCCTCCTGATAAGCTTTTTTGTCAACATTAAAAGTATCTCTAGCTTTAGTCTTGCATACTGCCCACCAGTCAGACTTCGTTGTTCCCCGTCTCGGATAAGCTATGAAGTATACGAGCTGAGCCAGAGTTGATAGGAAAAATGGTTCGTACACGAGTTTCTTCTGAAGAGTGCGTGTAGACTTCTCTCGTGATTTTTGTCGTCACTCTATAGAACCTATTCGGGTGGTAATTCTGGCATCAAGGCCTTGTTGCAGCCTGGCAACTGACGCTTGGCCGATTGTAATGCCCCAGTCCCATAATACATAGGACTAAGTACGTCAATATGCTAGGTGCACATATACGAAGAATACACCAATATGTGGTGTCCCCAGATTTGTGCATAAGCTATAAATAATATAACATGATAAGCCACAATATAAATAACTATATCTCATCCACAGCTCAACATAGAATAAATAATAAGTCTCAAATATAAAAGTAGTCAAAGAGATAGCCGAGTGGACATACCCACTCCAAATAGCTATGAGAAATAGTCTCAACTAAATGGAGTCCAACCTCCTCAAAACATAAAGATGAAGATAAAAAGATGTTGTCCACTACATAGTCCCAGATAATAAAGAAAAAACTAAGTATCAGTGGAAGATGCCTCGTCATCGACGTAAGAAGGATCCAAAGCTGCTCCGTACTCCTGGGGATAGTCCTGTGCGTCTAATCCTAGAGAGATCACCAGGTCCTCAGAAGGACGTAATAAGATACAGAAAAATATACCAAAATAACTGAATGTGTAAACATGCAACTGTGACACTACAGGATCTCCTCACCATCTATGTGAGATGCACTTTGAGGACAATATTCTATACAGGGGCTGTAGGATCAGCAAAGTAAATAAAGAATGGCAGTAAGTAGCGCTCATCCGAGTCGCTATCGGCCAGTGGCAGAAAGTAGCGCTCATACGAGTCACTATCGGCCCATAAATGTGTGTAAAAAGTCAATGTAGCCCCTACGCTAGTAGCTATCCTCTTCCCTCGATGCTTTTGTCCAATATGTATCCACAGCCTGTCCAGTTGGCAACTGCTACGGTTTCTAACTCGACACACTAATAGGAGTTACCTCTTTTCTGCCATACGACCCATACGTATAGATGGCCAGTCGAGTACGCATGTCCGTGTCCTATATGAACTCACTCATCACGTGATACACATGTGTCAGGGCCATAGGAGATATGAAAATATCGCACACTTATAAGGTGGTCGTCTAACTTTAAGTCGACATGCATAATAAAATATAAAATAACAAAAACGACTAAATCTAGTCGCTTGCACCCAAGTGTGACTTGGATGCACAATGTAAACAAAATGACAAATAAGAAAAAGAAATATGCAACAATAAAATATACTGAAAATAAATGAGCACAATCAGAATCTATGGCAAGTTATACTTGCCTGTGGTGCGAAGAAGGCAATCTAACGGTCGCAAGCGGCAGTACCAAAACTCACAATTCACAGATGACTCTGGATGCTGAAACAAACATCAAAAACATTTCTGGTGTAAAATATATCTTAGAAAATACCTGTCCGAAAGTCAAATTTCAGAACAGGGACAAAATCGTAATATCGAGTCAAAATAATGTCCGTCGTTAGACCCATTTTGTACCGAAATGTGTGCTGTCACGACCCACACCAAGTGTAGGGGCACGAGAAGTGGGTACGTCCAGCCTACGTTGCAGTATCGGCAGTAGAACGCTGTTCTAGGTCACAACATCTAACACAGTTTAAAATATAACTACACAAGATATACTCTCCGAACGGAGGAACAAGAAGATAGATACAATCTCAATCACAATCTAAGGTAGAAGATACGATAAGATCGATAGATATGATATGAATCCACAAAATAAAATACAAACAGGAGAGAAGTCTAAGTATCCAAGAAAACATCTCCACAAAATATCCAAATAACACAAGATCCCAAATATACACAGAAAGTATCCAAATGAGATAAGACAACAGAAATAAGATAAAGTCTAAGCTAGCAAGCCTAACCTATGGGGGTATCATCCTCTACTGATAGTGGATCCTGCTGGAGGTCCAGATCGCAGGTGTCGTCTAAGGCCGCTCCATAGTAAGTTGTACAAAAAGCCTCGTCCACATCCTCTGTAATATATCAACAGTTCCAGTCAGGATAGGAACGAGCACAATACATCTCACGCAGTTCATATCATGTCAAAAAATATAAAGCATATAATAGAGTAAGATACATGAACAACTGAAAGAATGTACATGAAGTAAAAAAGATAAGTATAATGGAAATATCTACTATAAGAAATAACTATCAATGACTAATGATTTAGAGTACAAGATAAACATGTGAAAAGCTGGAAATGATTCATGGCTATACTACAGACTTGATTCATGACTATACTACTTTAGAATTATTCATATGACTATTTCTACTCCCCTAACCCCAACCAATACACAAGGATCGAGACAAGTTATGTTAAGATTCATGATTTCACTGCCTCATAAACGAGAGCACATAAAATTGATTCATGAGGGCTCTGTGAACATGAAAGTACATGAATTACAAGAGTATACATGAATAGTAAAAGCATAGAGATACATGATATAAGTGAAACACACATTACATAAAGTATCCGATGCTCCCGAGGGGGATAACATCTCATGAAAAGATCAATATAGTACCAATCGGTGTTACCAACGTGACAGCATCAAGTAAAGTAATCTAGAGCAAGAATATAAGTTCTAGCAAGTATAAAACGGTCAAAGAATTAATGTACTCGCCTGATATCCTGAGTATCTAGTAAGTGTAGATGTCCAGACAGAGTAGATGAGTCCTAGTTTGACCAACACAGGTCACAACATGTCCAGAATAGTAATATTGAACTTTATAATGCATTCTACATGATGTCTAGGTCATTCTAGACTAAAGTCAACTCTTGGTCAACACTAGTCAACTACACTAGTCAAACTAGGTCAACTAAGTCATACTAGGTCCAAGCCTATACTAGCACACCAACACAAACAATTCCAAAAGGCACACACAAATTTATATATAATATATATATATATATATATATATATATATATATATATATATATATATATATATATATATATATATAGGCATTCTAGGTTAGTGTTCAGTTTGGTATCAATACATACTAGTGTAATGTGTACATGGCATATAGTCTAGTGCTCAATTTTGTATCAATACATACTAGTGTAACGTTAACATGGCATATAGTATAGTATTCAGTTTTGTATACATGTGACAGCAAGTGATGTAGGAGGGGGTGTTAACATATGAATGGGTTTAATATAGTAAATAAAGGGGTTAACTAGTGTCCAGTGTCTATGTTCAGGTAGTGTGTGTATGTTTGGACATGTACTATACAGGGGGTTCTTGAACCTGAGCAGCATGAAAAGGGGTCTCAGGTTTATGTGTACAATAAAGGATTCTAAATATTGTGTTCAATTAATGTACATGGCAGTTGTGTGTGTGTGTGTGCATATAAGAGTGTTCGAAAAGCCCAGCTCGAAACAAAAACATATCACCATTGAACCCAGTTGCACAAACATGTATCCTAGACATTATGACACGTTCAAACATTAGCAAATAACATTTATTATCAATTTAATTCACATTTTAAAACTCTACAAATATTCAGACTAAACACAGTATCAGAACTCTTAGTAAACCCTAAATCACATCTCGAAATCCAATTAAATCACAAATTAGCAAGTGGTATATTGTCGTGCACATGAAAAGGTGTCACCTGAGTCGTATCGTGTCCATAAAATAGGACACGAGGTGTTCAATCACACAAGAACACACAGAGACATGCCTGCACAGCACAGGCTCGTGCGGCGAGTCCACGTGCTCGTGGACACAATATACGACACATGACACCTCGTACTCGTGTCCATGTGTTCGTCAGGTATAGGGATGCGTGCATACATGTCTGTCTCGTATCCAAGTGAGTCGTGTCGAGTGAACGAGACACGAATTAGACACGAAATCGTATTCGTGCAGTGTAGGAAAAAATGGGTACGATCGAGATTTCACACGATCCACTCGATAGATTCGCCTCATACTTCGTATGCAATGTGCCAGTGATTTTCCCTTCTTGTCCAAGAAATCTCAGCTCAAAATGTGTCGTGTCCAGTATACACGACACATCGAGGAGCAGGAGATCACAGTGTCCCCTGCGATGTGTCCAAACAGCAAGTTCGCGTCCAATTTGAACACGAACTGCACACTAAATTTAACTCAGCCATATACAAAATCAAAGAGCACCTATAGATCTACAAATCTGTTCAAATAGAATTTGAAATTATGCAAATAAATCCCTTGTGGCATTTCATCAAACACTCAAACATAGATACTGATACGTGTCCGATACGTACACCAAACCAAGTCAAATTCCTACCAAACTCACTCTACAGCTAGGGGACACCTAGATGGATGCATCTATAGAAAGAAATCAAGAATTAGAGATGATTTGAAGGGATTATCTATAGAGAGTCATTTTTAATAAAAAAGGCTCCTAAATGAGAAGTTTCCTTCCTCAAGTAATGTCTAAATGAGCTCCACTCCTTGCAAGCAAGCCTCCACTAGCCTCCACTTCTGAAATGAATCAAAATACAAGAGAGTACCCACAATTTGGGATCAATTTGGATAAAGGGGGGAGGAATTTAGGAAAGAACAAGTTAGGGTTCTTTGTAGGTATTCAAAAAGAGGCAAGGGGCTACTAAATGATACTTTATAGGAGGGGGTCCTCTATGGCCGGCCACACTAAAAAATTAGGGTTAGTTTAGTGTAGATGTGTGGCTAAGACTTCTCCACATGATTTCAAGTCCTCTTATTGGTTTAATTTAGTCCTAAGGTTTTCTTTCTACAAATATCTTACACTACCAAAATACACTCAAGTAGGGACGAATATTTAGCGACGTAAATTTACCGTCAGTGTTGACGGCTTCGTTGTCGCTCAGCGACTGAGTACCGACTACAAGCCTTTGCCATTTTTTATTTTAATTTTAGGGGGAGGAAAGGTCGTACGTCCGTCGCTAGACTGTCGGAATTATAGCGACGGATCCCCAGTCATCGCTACGTAGTCGATTATTTGGCGGAAATTGTGTAGATAATTGGCGGGACATATCTTCGACTACGTAGCGATGGATATTCAGTCGGCACGTATCAAACATGGCGACTACGTGGCGACGGGTTTCCTTCCGTCGCTAGTCAGTCGCTATATATACGTACCAGACTTTAAATGAAACGGCGGGGGGAACTTTTTGTATTCCCCCCAAATTCACTCTTTCTCCTCTCTCTCTCTCTCTCTCTTTCTCTCTCTCTCTCGCCGGTATCGGCTTCGGTGATTAGTGTCGGCGTCGGCGTCGGTGTCCTCTCCTCTCTCTCTTCCGAAGGTAACCCCCCCTCTCTCACTCTCGATCTCTTTCTCTCTCTCGATCTCTCTCTCTCTCTCGGGGTCTGGGAAGCAGGCTTGGGGTTGTAGCATCGGGGGCTGGGCGGCTGGCTTAGGTCGGGGGCTGGGCGGTGGGCTTGGGGCGGCGGCGTCGGGGGCTGGGTGGCTGGCTTGGGACGGGGGCGTCGGGGGCTGGAAGGCTGGCTTGGGTCGGGGGCTGGGCGGTGGGCTTGGGGCGGTGGCGTCGGGGTCTTGGAGGCGGGCTTGGGGATGGGGCGTCGGTGGCTGGGCGGCTGGCTTGGGTCGTGGGCTGGGCGGTGGGCTTGGGGCGGCGACGTAGGGGGCTGAGCGGCTGGCTTGGGACGGGGTCTGGGCGGTGGGCTTGGGGCGGGGGCGTCGGGGTTTGGGAGGCGGGCTTGGGGTTGGGGCGTCGGGGGCTGGGCGGTTGGCTTGGGGCGGGGTCTGGGCGGTGGGTTTGGGGCGGGGGCGTCGGGGTCTGGGAGGCGGGCTTGGGGTTGGGGGCTGGGCGGTGGGCTTGGGGCGTCGGTGGCTGGGCGGCTGGCTTGGGTCGGGGCCTGGACGGTGGGCTTGGGGCGGGGGCGTCGGGGCTATTTGCAACCGACGCACAGCCATAAGCACTCTTCATATATATACAACCGAACTACTGGACTGGGCGGCGGGTTACTTTGCTTCTCAAATTCATCTGAGTTTACATATTTGCTAAATAATGTGTTATCCATATTGGGTGTTCCATTAGTTTGGATTAGTAAATATGAATATGGGGTTTGGATTCATGGTGTATATATATGTTCACTGTCTCAAGGACAGTGCGAGTTCTATCAGTTGTGTGCTTCTGTATAGATGTATATATCTATACATCTAGCTGTGATATACATATGTGTATGTGACAATCTCTGTTAGCGATGGACTAGTTACCGATTAGCGATGGATATGTCCATCTTAATTTGTATTAATTTACGGTACGACATGGTGATCAGGACATAGTCCCTGCAGCCATTCGACTGGCGAGGCAGAAACTATGTAGCCGTAGATAAAGTTGACTGTCTTCCGACCCTCATCCCTTGACAATGATGATACGACAACCAATCACTATATCTTATATAGTAGTAGATGATGTCTTAGTATTACATTAAGTGAGTTCATCTTGATTCTGTTATATCCTTCAGATACTAGATACGATAAGAACGTATACTACACGATATGTATACAGAATATAGATGATTCACACTAATGTATGCTTGAATGAATCTTAGGTTGTGTTCTGAGCCATCCGTTCTCACACTTGGCAAAAAATCAAATTTTTTATACTTTATCGGTTTTCGAAAATATACTCAAATTACATGATGGTTCCTTTAGTTAGCTTGCTTATGTTACAATTATATTATTTGTGACTATCGATCTTACCAGATGGCACCCATGACCCGAGGAGCGGCACGTCGTTTGAGGAAAACAGTGAATGCTGAGGTGGCTCCTCCTACAGTTAAGGAGGAAGCGACACCGGTTGCTAGTGAGACCGGGAGTTCTATTCATCCAGCACCGGTAGCTAGTGAGACTGGGAGTTCTCTTCAAGCAGTCCTTGCAAGGGACGACATCTCTCCTCACGCCAAAAATCATGTTTTTTTGAGGTGGTTGTGTGATCTTATCACTGAGCGTTTGCGTGAGCAGCGTGGTTCTCATTAGCTATTAGTACTTATTTGTATTGGACTATTTGTATTGAGTTGTTTTTGTATTATACTATTTGTATTGGACTACATATATGAACTAGAACTGTGTCAATCCTTGGATTGTATTGGACTACGACATGGTGATCAGGACATAGTCCATGCAGCCATTCTACTAACGAGGCAGAAACTATGTATTCGTAGATAAAGTTGACTGTCCTCCGACCCTCATCCCTCGGCAGTGATGATACGACAACCTATCACTAGAGGATACTCTGAGAGATCCATCTGAGTAGGATGTATACTCTGAGAGATCACCTTTACAAGAATGATATCAGTAGTAGGATTGAGTGCTGGAGGGGATATTATCAGAGTATACGTCCTACTCAGATGGGTCTCTCACCGTTACTATTTTTTTCTGATAGCAAGGTGGATGTGCTCCATCAACAGATTCTTGCTTCGAGATAAAACTTTGCCCCGGAGCTCAAGTGGACATCCTTCGTGCAGAGCTCGAGTGAGAGGTTCCTGACAGCATGGTGGTATCCTTTGTCAAAGTATCCGTGCTCATCCCACATTGGTTGTCGGACGAGCACGGATACTTTAACAAAGGAGACCACCATGCCGTCAGGAACCTCTCACTCGAGCTCTGCACGAAGAATGTCCACTTGAGCTCCGGGGTAAAGTTTTGGCTCGGAGCAAGAATCTGTTGACGGAGCACATCCACCATGCTATCAGAAAAAAATAGTAACGGTGAGAGACCCATCTGAGTAGGACGTATACTCTGATAATATCCTCTCCAGCACTCAATCCCACTACTGATATCATTCTTGTAAAGGTGATCTCTCAGAGTATACGTCCTACTCAGATGGATCTCTCAGAGTATCCTTTCCGGTTGGGTTGTGTTCTGAGCCATCCGTCCCAGGGATTTGATTCTGTATTTTGGTTTCTGTATTTTGGCTCCAGCTCCATTTGCATTAGTCTACGGTACGACATGGTGATCAGGACATAGTCCCCGCAGCCATTCGACTGGCGAGGCAGAAACTATGTATCCGTAGATAAAGGAGGGAAAAGATAAATCGAATTATAACGACGAATATTAGGTTACTCTTCAGGATAATTGATGTATATTTTATATTAATTTGGTTTCGTCTATATGATTCTTGGATAATTGGTGTGCATTAAATTCGTATGTGCATATTTGGTCTATGTGATTGTTGGATAATTGGTGTGTATTATATATTGGTTTGGTTTATGCATATTTTTGTGAACAGGGGAAGTGCTGCAATTTTTTTCAAAAAAATTCTCAGTTACCGACGGACTAGTGACCGTTTAGCTACGGATATTTCCAGCTCCATTTGCATTAGTCTACGGTACGACTTGGTGATCAGGACATAGTCCCTGCAGCCATTCGACTGGCGAGGCAGAAACTATGCAAGTAGCGTTAGATAAAGTTGACTGTCCTCCGACCCTCATCCCTCGGCAATGATGATACGACAACCTATCACTATATCTTATATAGTAGTAGATGATGTCTTAGTATTACATTAAGTGAGTTCATCTTGATTCTGTTATATCCTTCAGATACTAGATACGATAAGAACATATACTACACGATATGTATACAGAATATAGATGATTCACACTAATGTATGCTTGAATGAATCTTAGGTTGTGTTCTGAGCCATCCGTTCTCACACTTGGCAAAAAATCGAATTTTTTATACTTTATCGGTTTTCGAAAATGTACTCAAATTATATGATGGTTCCTTTAGTTAGCTTGCTTATGTTACAATTATATTATTTGTGACTATCGATCTTACCAGATGGCACCCATGACCCGAGGAGCGGCACGTCGTTTGAGGAAAATAGTGAATGCTGAGGTGGCTCCTCCTACAGTTAAGAAGGAAGCGGCACCGGTTACTAGTGAGACCGGGAGTTCTATTCATCCAGCACCGGTAGCTAGTGAGACCGGGAGTTCTCTTCAATAAGTCCTTACAAGGGACGACATCTCTCCTCACGCCAAAAATCATGTTTTTTCGAGGTGGTTGTGTGATCTTATCACTGAGCGTTTGCGTGAGCAGCGTGGTTCTCATTAGCTATTAGTACTTATTTGTATTGGACTATTTGTATTGAGTTGTTTTTGTATTATACTATTTGTATTGGACTACATATATGAACTAGAACTGTGTCAATCTCTGGATTGTATTGGACTACGACATGGTGATCAGGACATAGTCCCTGCAGCCATTCTACTGACGAGGCAGAAACTATGTATTCGTAGATAAAGTTGACTGTCCTCCGACCCTCATCCCTCGGCAGTGATGATATGACAACCTATCACTAGAGGATACTCTGAGAGATCCATCTGAGTAGGACGTATACTCTGAGAGATCACCTTTACAAGAATGATATCAGTAGTGGGATTGAGTGCTGGAGGGGATATTATCAGAGTATACGTCCTACTCAGATGGGTCTCTCACCGTTACTATTTTTTTCTGACAGCAAGGTGGATGTGCTCCATCAACAGATTCTTGCTTCAAGATAAAACTTTGCCCCGGAGCTCAAGTGGACATCCTTCGTACAGAGCTCGAGTGAGAGGTTCCTGACAGCATGGTGGTCTCCTTTGTCAAAGTATCCGTGCTCATCCCACATTGGTTGTGGGACGAGCACGGATACTTTAACAAAGGAGACCACCATGCCGTCAGGAACCTCTCACTCGACCTCTCACTCGAGCTCTACACGAAGAATGTCCACTTGAGCTCCGGGGTAAAGTTTTGGCTCGGAGCAAGAATCTGTTGACGGAGCACATCCACCATGCTATCAGAAAAAAATAGTAACGGTGAGAGACCCATCTGAGTAGGACGTATAGTCTGATAATATCCTCTCCAGCACTCAATCCCACTACTGATATCATTCTTGTAAAGGTGATCTCTCAGAGTATACGTCCTACTCAGATGGATCTCTCAGAGTATCCTCTCCGGTTGGGTTGTGTTCTGAGCCATCCGTCCCAGGGATTTGATTCTGTATTTTGGTTTCTGTATTTTGGCTCCAGCTCCATTTGCATTAGTCTACGGTACGACATGGTGATCAGGACATAGTCCCTACAGCCATTCGACTGGCGAGGCAGAAACTATGTATCCGTAGATAAAGGAGGGAAAAGATAAATCGAATTATAACGACGGATATTAGGTTACTCTTCAGGATAATTGATGTATATTTCATATTAATTTGGTTTGGTCTATATGATTCTTGGATAATTGGTGTGCATTAAATTCGTATGTGCATATTTGGTCTATGTGATTGTTGGATAATTGGTGTGCATTATATATTGGTTTGGTTTATGCATATTTTTGTGAACAGGGGAAGTGCTGCAATTTTTTTCAAAAAAATTCTCAGTTACCGACGGACTAGTGACCGTTTAGCGACGGATATTTCTAGCTCCATTTGCATTAGTCTACGGTACGACATGGTGATCAGGACATAGTCCCTGCAGCCATTCGACTAGCGAGGCAGAAACTATGCAAGTAGCGTTAGATAAAGTTGACTGTCCTCCGACCCTCATCCCTCGGCAATGATGATACGACAACCTATCACTATATCTTATGTAGTAGTAGATGATGTCTTAGTATTACATTTGGGAGTTCATCTTGATTCTGCTACGTTCTTCAGATACTAGATACGATAAGAATATATACTACACCATATGTACAGAACATAGATGATTCACACTAATATATGCTAGAATGAATCTTGGCTTGTGTTCTGAGCCGTCCGTTCTGATCAAGCATCTTCCTTCTCCTCTCCTCCACCATGGCTCTGAACAAATCTGCTCCTCCCTCTACTTCTCTTGTTTTTATTTGACTCTCTCAGTCACATATGACATCCAGCTCAAGTGTAGAGTCGGGAGAGAAGAAGTGGACAGGAAGAGGAGGGGGAAGCAGCACAACCGGCGGCATGACCCGTGACCGTTTTGCGACGGTTACTATCAGTTTCTGACTACTTTTTGATGGCTATTCCGTCGCTAACTGGAGATTTGAAAATGTTTCCAGGTAGCGACGGATGGTCGACGGATTATCCGTCGGTATGGTATATTGTTCGACGGAATAGGGACGACCTATTCGTCGCCCTTGTTCTGGAAATACCAAGAATTTCCAGAACAAGATCGACGGTTAATCCGTCCGTATTCCGTCGATATATATCGACGGAATAGCGATGACTTATCCGTCGCCATGTTGCTAGAAATGACATGAATTTCCAGAAGCTGATCGACGGATTTTCCATCAGAAAACCGTCGCTAATCCGTCCTTTGTTATCGAAGGCGTCGACGGCTTAGCGACGGAACGATACGCTGTGATACGCTATTACGACGGGTTACCGACGGAATTTTACGTCGTTATTGTCTACACAGTTCAGTACTTAATAGTTGAAATGGACGACAGTCCGTCGAAAATGCGTCGCTAATGCTTCGTATTGTGACGTCGACAATCCGTCGCTATTTCGTCGTTTGACGACAACTTAGCGACGGACCGTTATTAGCGATGAGCTGATTGCCGATGGATGTTTTTGGCCAAAATCCGTCGGTCATCGATCGCTATTCGTAATTACCGTCGGTTTAGCGACGGATGGTGCCGTCGATAAAACGATAAATTTTGGTAGTGTTAAGGCGAAAATATCCTACATAGAAATATCTAGATATTGCTAATCTTGTCACTTAGTAGGATATCCTAATCATGATTCTAAGCTCATGACTAACCTAGATTAGCCTAAGATTCTAGATCAATTCTCAACTAAGCAAATAACATACATTTATATAATAAAATTTCAAAATCACTAAAAAGTCAAAATGACCAAATTACCCTAAAGCCAAAAATGTGGTAGTGACAAATCTACCCTCCTTAAAGGAATTTTGTCTCGAAAGTGAAAGGCGAAACTAAACTGATGAGAAGGATAGGCAATCATACCTTAAGATCCAAAAAGATATGGGTATCGCTAGCGCATCTCATCATCTCGATTCCAGGTAGACTCTCCTGGAGAATGATGCCTCCATGCAACGAGAACGAAAGGTATCGTCTGGTTCCTCAGTATCTTCTCTTGTCGATCCAGAATATCGATAGGCTGCTTTGGATAGCTTAGAGTAGGTCCCACCTCGATCTCCGAATGATCGAGCACATGGCTATGGTCCGCCACGTACCGTCTTAACTGCGAAACATGGAATATGTTGTGGACACCCACTAGTTCAGGTGGCAATCTAGCCTGTATGCTACGTCACCGACTCTCCCGCTGATAACAAAAGGTCCGATGAAGCACGGGCTAAGCTTTTCTCCTCCACCAAAACGTATGGTACCACGCGTCGGAGATATCCTCAGAAAAACCATATCTCCGACCTAATCACAAACAAGGTCTAAAATTAACTACATAATCAAACATGATCAAACAAAATCACAAACAAACAAACCTACTTCTAATCGTATCTCTAAGCTATACCTCGAACTCCAAAGGTCTACGGTGGCTATCGACCTAATGCCGACGTCTGTCCTGCGCCACGCGAAGTCAATCTCTGATGACCTTCACCTTCTCGGCTGCATCTACAACCATCTCAGGTCCCAATAAAGCTTGCTCTCCAACGTCATCCCATGACAAGGTTGTATGTCACCTATGCCCGTACTGTGTCTCGAAAGGTGACATCTCAATGTTGGCCTGAAAAATATTGTTGTATGCAAACTCCACTAAGTGCAGGTGATCCTTCCAGGATCCTTCGAAATCTAAGACACAAGTCCGTAGCATGTCCTCGAGTATCTGAACAGTCCTATCTGACTGTCCTTCCGTCTGAGGGTCGTATGCAGTACTAAACTTAAGCTGAGTGTCCAAGCTAATATGCAGACTCTGCCAGAAATGAAAAGTAAAGCGACTATCCCGATCCGAGACAATGCTCACCGGAACTTCATGAATCCTAATGATCTGTCGCATATACATCTATGCTAGATTCTCGGTAGACAAACCTACTTTAAACGACAAAAAAGTTGATTTCGTTAACCGGTCTACGATGACCCAAATTGCGTCTTTCCCTTCGGGTGTACGCGGCAATCCAGATATAAAGTCCATTGTGATGTGTTCCCACTTCCACTCCGAAATGAGCAACGGCTGCAACAAACCTCCAGGCCTCTGCCTCTCTGCCTTCACTTGCTGGCAGACCAAACATCTAGCGACGAAGCGCGCTACTTCCTGCTTCATGCCTCTCCACCAAACATGCTCTCTTAGATCCCTATACATCTTGTTGGCACCAGGATACATAGAGTACTGAGAACGGTGGGCCTCCTGCATAACCTTCTCCCGAAGCTCTCCGTTGGGCACACACAGTCTGGAACCGTGCCTCAATGCGCCATCCTCTGCAATGGTGAACTCCTCATCCATCAGTCATGCTCGAGCCTGGTCTCGGATGCACCGGAGAGCAACATCGTCAAAATGAGTCGACATGATCCTCTATATCAAATCTGACTGAATCTACAGACCCCACATCTGCATCTCCATCCCTGGCACTAGCACCTCGATCCCCAAGCTATCCAGATCTGCTAGTAGGTGACGATCTACCATCAAGCACATGGCCACTGGGTATCTGCTCAAAGCATCGGCGACTACATTCGCCTTCCCCGGATGATACTACAGTACAATATCGAAGTCCTTCATCAACTCCAACCATCTACGATGCGTAATGTTGAGCTCCTTCTATGTAAACACATACTTCAAGCTCTTGTAGTCTGTGAAGATCTCCACACGCTCTCCGTATAGATAGTGTTTCTATAACATCAGAGCAAAGATAATTGGCGCCAACTCCAAGTCGTGGGTAGGATAGTTCTTCTCATGCAGACGTAACTACCTGGAAGCATATACAATTACCTTCCCATACTGCTGCAAGACACAACCCAAACCCTTCCCTGAGGCGTCACCGTAGATAGTGAACCCGCCTGATCCTGATGGCAATATCAGAATCGGAGCTGTCGTCAACCCCTTCTTCAACTCATCAAAAGTGACATGACACTCCTCTAACCAGATAAACTCTGGGTCCTTGTGGGTCAGCCTAGTCAACGGCTCTGTAATACGGGAGAAATCCTGATTGAACCTCCTATAGTAGCTTACCAATCCCAGGAAGCTCCTGATCTCCATGACTGAACTCGGTGTTATCTACGCCTCAACTGCCGTGATCTTCTTTGGGTCAACTAAGATCCCATCTCCATTCACAACATGCCCCAAGAAATCAACTCGATCTAGGAAGAACTCATACTTCGAGAGCTTGCCATAAAGCTTCTACCTCCTGAGAGTCTCCAGAACCACCCTCAAATGCTCCTCATGCTCCTCTATGGTCTTCAAGTACACCAAGATATTATCGATGAACACCACCACGAACTTGTCCATGTACTGGTGGAACACCTTGTTCATTAGGTTCATGAACACCGTCAGGGCGTTAGTTAACCCAAACGGTATCACCATTAACTCGAACTGGCCATACCGCATCCTGAATGCTGTCTTCGGGATATCCTCCCTCTTCACCTTCACCTGATGGTAACCTGAACTCAGATCAATCTTCGAGAATACCCGAGCTCCGCTCAACTGATCGAAGAGATCATCGATCCACAACAGTGGGTACTTGTTCTTGATCATAAGTTTGTTGAGTGTCCTGTAGTCGATACACATCTGTACCGACCCATCTTTCTTCGGTACAATGAGCACCGGTGCACCGTATGGTAAAGAACTAGATCAGATGAAGCCCTTATCCTGTAACTCATCCACCTATTTCTTTAATTCTACCAACTTGCTATTGTCTACCCTATAGACGTGTTGGGAAATCGGCTCTACGCCGGGCACTAAGCCTATAGAGAACACAACGTCTTTTTCTGGTAGAAGTCCTGGCAAATCCTCCAGAAAGACATCCATGAACTCTGTTATCAATGGATGTGGCACTATCTGCTCCGTAGAAAACTTTGATGCTCTGCTCCGCCTGCCGTTGGGTGAACTCTAATTCTGGCTCTTCTGGCACTCTGAAAAGAACTCTACCCCCACAAAAATCTACGCTGGCGTGGTGCCTGCTCAACCTATCCATATCGAGTACGATATCGTAGTTCGGTAGTGGCATTACGAGCACTCACATCCAACGCTCGGCCTCCCAAAATAACTCTTCGTCCCTTGCAAATATCAATAACGAGCATAATATCACCCCCAGTCGTGATCTTGTAAGTCCTAGGTAACGATTCAGAAGCAAGATGGTGTCTAATAGCAAAAGATACAGACACAAAGCTGTGGGAAGCCCTCGAATCAAACAAAGCAAAAGTTGGAATAGAGTCGAGAAGAACAGAACCTGCAATAAGATCTCCGATGGCCTCTGTGTTCTCAGCTGCCATGGAAAAAGCTCGCCCTGCTGGCCTCCCCTAGCCTATTGCTGATGCTGTACAAACCTCTGCTGCTAAGTCTACAAAGGTCCCTTCTGCTGCCCTGCTGGATCCTTGGCTCCTGCTCCCTGTATTGCTCGTCCCGTGAAGAGGAAACACTCCTTCAGCTGGTGGTCCGCTGAACCACAGAGTAGGCACCTGCCTAGCCTCTTCCTACAGTGGTTCCACCCATGCCCCGGCCTCTTATAGTAGGAACAACTGGTGGGCTGCTGTCTCGGAGATTGCTGCTGATGTCTCGGCTGTTGCTACACCTGCTGAAAAGGTGCACGGGCCTGCCCTTGAGGCTACTGCTGAAACGGCCTCTACTGGAATTGCTGCTGGAAGTGGGGCCTCTTGGTCGATCCTCCGCTGCCACTAGCTCCATGAAAGTCCCGACCTTTCTTTAGTTTCAACCCCAGGTCGTCCTCAGCCGCCATAGAAGGTAGCGTCCCGGTCACTCTTAGTCAATGACCGGACCTCTCTGATCAAACCTCTGCGGAACTTCCACGCCTTCTTCTTCTCGCTCAAGTCCTCAATGAATCTGTTCAGCTGGCAGAACTGTTCGGCATATTTCTCGACTGTCTGGTTCCCCTGAACCAGGCTCTCGAACTGCTGTTCTATGCCTCCCAGTGCTACGTCTGGGAAGAACTGCTCCTTGAACAACATATTGAAGGCTGTCCAAGTCTGTCCCTCGGTTCCCACTCGGGGGTCTGTCTGGTATCAAATACGGGCCAGGTCCTGTATCTAGCTGCCTGTCGCCTCAATCTGAAGTTGGGCTGGTATCTCTGCTAGCCGAAATATCTCCTCCATATGCTCTATCCAGTCATCCGTATAGTGGATGCCCTCTGTACAAAGGAAATCCCTCGGACGCATCTTCTGAAACTCCTGGATACCCGGTGTCCTCAGCTGGTACTGATGCTACTGTTGCGCTGGCCCCTGGATGGTCACCATCTCCACTGTCGTCCGGACCAGTTGGTGAGCCTCGTCTATACCCTGACGGAAGTTGGCAGTCTAACCCTGCTGTTGCTGCTTGTGGGACTCCAGAATCCTCTCCACAAAGGAAAATAGTTGGGCAGTATTAAACATCCCCGCAGGTGGTTGCTACTGCGGCAGAAACACCTCGGAAATAACTGGGGTCTACCTCTGAACTGGTGGAGGTGCTCCCCCAAAGGCTGCAGATACTCCAACCTGAGTAGGTACTAAGGGAGCTGCCGTCTCAAGTCCTGGATGAACTGGACGAGAAGTGGCAGACCTCTCTGACGTACCTCCCGTGATGGGGTGCTACGATCGTGTCTCAATCACCATCCTGGAGACAGATCAAACAAGGCATCAATAATGAGATAGAAGCGATAAATCAAAGGAGGACAGTTTATTTCAAGGGAAGCAATTAACAGCAAGAGTTAAATGGCAGGAATTTAGATAAGAGTTTTTCCTAATGTGATTGAGTACCTCAAAATGTTATCCAATATTCTACTGCAGGCTGTAGTGATACTCTATTTCGAATACAACTACATAAACTAGACCTGCATGGGCTACCACTAAAAACTTGTCACGACCCGCACCTAGTCTAGAGCACGAGAAGTGGGTACGTCCATCCTACACCGCAGTATCGACGGTAAAACGTTGTCCTAGGTCACAACATTTAACGTAGTATAAAATATAACTGCACAAGATATACTCTCCGAACGGTAGAACAATAAGATAGGTACAATCTCAATCACAATCTAAGGTAGAAGATACGATAAGATAGATAGATATGATATGAATCCACAAAATGAAATACAAACAGGAGAGAAGTCTAAGTGTCTAAGATAACATCTCCACAAAATATCCAAATAACACAAGACCCCAAATATACACAATAAAGTATCAAATGAGATAAGACAACAGAAATAAGATAAAGTCTAAGCTAGCAATCCTAAACTATGGGGGTATCATCCTCTACTGCAAGGGGATCCTGCTGGAGGTCCAGATCGCTAGTGTCGTCTATGGCTGCTCCATAGTAAGTAGTACAAAAAGCCTCGTCCTCATCCTCTGTAATATATCAACAGGTCCAGTCAGGATAGGAACGAGCACAATATATCTCACGCAGTTTATATCATGTTAGAAAATATAAAGCATGCAATAGAGTAAGATACATGAATAACTGAAAGAATGTACATGAAGTAAAAGAGATAAATGTAATAAAAATATCTACTATAAGTAAAGAACTATCAGTGACTAGTGATTTAGAGTACAAGATAGACATGTGAACAGCTGGAAATAATTCATGGCTATACTACAGAGTTGATTCATGACGACACTACTTTAGAATTATTCATATGACTATTTCTACTCCCCCATTCCCAATCAATAAACAAGGATCGAGACAAGTTATGTTAAGATTCATGATTTCACTGCCTCATAAACGAGAGCACATGAAATTGATTCATGAGGGCTCTGTGAACATGAGAGTACATGAACCACAAGAGTATACATGAATAGTAAAAGCATAGAGATACATGATGTAAGTAAAACACACATGACATGAAGTATCTGATGCTTCCGAGAAGATAACATCTTATGAAAAGATCCATATAGTACCAATCCGTGTTACCAACGTGACAGCATCAATTAAAGTAATCTAGAGCAAGAATATAAGTTCTAGCAAGTATAAAATGGTCAGAGAATGTACTCGCCTGATATCCTGAGTTTCTGGTTAAGTGTAGATGTCCAGACAGAGTCGATGAGTCCTATTCAGAGCAACATAGGTCACAACATGTCCATAATGGTAATATTGAACTTTACAATGCATTCTACATGATGTCTAGGTCATTCTAGACTAAAGTCAACTCTAGTCAACTACACTAGTAAAACTAGGTCATCTAAGTCATACTAGGTCCAAGCCTAGTCCAACAAGTCTCACTAGGCCTAACCAAGCCTGTACTAGCACACCAACACAAACAATACCAAAAGGCAACACACAAATATATATATATATATATATATATATATATAGGCTAAAGAATATATATACAAAGCAATATATGCATCAAGCCTAACCATCATTCACATCATCGTCATAACTTATACATATATATGTATAGGTATATCATACATACTATGCATTAATATAGGGTGTTGAAGCATGGAAAAGAATAAAGAAAGATCCATGCGGCTCAGAGAGTTCATGCGGCTCAAGGATCCATGCGGCTTAAGTGTCTATGCGGCTCAAATAAGTTCCATGCGGCTCAGAGAGGAGCCACGTGGCCTGCAAACAGCTCTTCCATTTGTCCTTTACTACTTTAAATGCCTTAACGGCTGACAGCTCTGACACATGACAACCCTGACACAAAAATACAATTATGACTCCGTCATAATGGCAGACTCCTAGGCAAATGAAGAAAATCTCTGACACAATCTCCCGAAATCTAGAAACCTTCATAAGGACTTGACACATGGACAGTCGCATGCGGCTCAAGTAGAGACCACCCCATGCGGCTCAGGCCGAAGCTGTCCCATACGGCTCAGACCGAAGCTATCCCATGCGGCTCAAGCAGAGGCTGCCCCATACGGCTCACAAGGACTGTTTCCATGCGGCTCAGAAAGAAGGCACCCATCATACACTCATGCGGCTCAATTCATTACCATGCGGTTCAAATGTTCAGGGGGCCACTCTCAAGCAGCCTTGACACGTGGCCAGTCTTATACGGGTCAATGAGGAGCAACCTTCCTGCGGCTCAGATTTCTGAAGTGGCTCACGGTCAAGACACGTGGCATGATAGCGGGACACGTGGCATCAAATCGATCAAAATTCCTCAACAAATCCCAATAAAATATTAGGATCAAATCAGATCATTTGCAATCAAGCAAATTAATGACACGTGTCGGGAAATCCGAGGTTGGCATGACAAATCAGGAGGATTTATGTCAATCATCATTAATTACCCACAAAAGATTTGATGCAATCACATTTATTGCTCAAATCTCTTATATTCAAGATGAACGGCCCAGATCCAGTAATCCTTAGCCGCCGACTTTTAAGAATAGGCAATCATTGTAAACCCTAATGATGCCCCCCACTTTTATAAATAGCAATGTACCATTCCCTTGCGAAGAAGGAGATGCTCTGATAAAAAAAAGACACAGAGAGCCAGAGAGCTAGAGAGAGAATATACAGAGATCAAAAGGAGAGCATTTCTTCATCAACGCCAAGCAGTTCTTCTACAGAGCCAAAGCTGCACCCGATCGTCCAAGGAGTAAGGCAGAGCGGCCATCGCTTTCCCGAGCCTCTATCGTCACCCCAGAATCTAAAATAAACAATTTTACTTAGATTGTTGTACCTAGGTTTTCATCCCTAGGCTTTCTTTGTACAAGCGAGTTTGTATTGTGAAGTAAAAGTCCAGTCCTCCGATAATTGGTTTGTTCTTTTATATTTCATGGCAAACACGATGGCGACTCTGCCGGGGACAAACTTCTCCACGGCTGAGGAGTTGGTGACGCAATCGGATACAGCCAAACTTGGCTCCACGCAACAGAAGATGGTCGTCCGCTTCGACCAACAGGCATTTGAAGAAATGCTCTCTGAGGGAAGCGCTGGCCCGGTCCAGAAGCAGACCCGTACAAAGAAAGCTCGCAGCGAGTGGAGGCAAAAATTATTTGCTCCTCCCCAAGCTTTGGACGGAGTGCTCTCTACTACCCAAGACGGCGAAGGCGACTCTAATACGGCTCCACTTCGAGCCATAGAGGACTCTGCTGTGCCCAAGTCCGACAGAGGAAAGCACTACGATGCTGGACTTGCAGGAACAAATAGTGAATTTATGCGCCCCAAGAATAAGCCGAACACTCATGTGGCCAAGTCTGCCAACCGCATGCAGGATGCTCATTCGACTGAAACTGCCAGCCGCATGAAGGAGGTCTATGCGGCCAGATCATCCAGCCGCATGAAGAAAACTCATGCGGCCGAGACTCCCATCCGTATGAAGAAAGCCTATGCGGCTATAACTGCCAGCCGCATGAAGATTATTGATTCCAGCTGCATGACGCCTATTCCACGCGGCTCTGTCTTCGACCGCCTCTCCTATGGTCCTGATCTCTTGTGCTCCCAAGAAGATATGTCTGACTCTCTCCAGCACCACTTAGACTCTTCCTACTATGTGCCCTCACGTACTATAGCGAAGAAGTCTAGGGCAGCACGAGCTTGGCAAGCTCGATCCGCTGATCCAACCTCTGAACATCCGAGCGTCCTATATACTATTATGTGGGCCTCAGATGGAAAGTTGTACAGAACCACTCGAGTCTAGCCCCCTGCGGCAAACGGACAGAGAGGTTCCCAAAAGTCTTCCAAAATCCAGGGAGCAAACATGGTCGACCCGAATCCATCTGACTTGCGTGAGGCCATCCTCCACAAACGTAAGAAAAGAGAAGGTGCCTCGGGGTGCAAAGAGTCCTCTTACGGATGTCACTGCACCCAAATCATCGTCAACTACCGTTGCAATAACGCGACGATACGAGAAGACCGACAGTCCATCTTCCAAAGACTGCAACAACCATGTTCAAAAGATGAGGCACTTCTCGTCGTCTCCTGCAACTCTGCTCAGAAAATCCCCGTCGATGGGAGAGGAAAGAAGACCAATGTTTCCAGCCCGAAGATTTCAACCACCATGACTAAGAGACTACCGTCTAAACGGGTGCCCACCACAGGAGTTTTCCAAGGTACCCGTTCAAAGACGAAATCTGCTACAGTAGGAAATTCATCGTCTATGCCACTGGGGGTTACTGGGACTTGGGGTAGCACTCCTCCGAACCTCCACGACAATCTGATGTTCCAAGAAGACGAGTCGGAGGAAACAACTCTCCCATCAGATGCAGTAAATCCCGACGTCCCCGAGGACGTCCACAATTCCCAAGACGAGGCGAATTCGGAAACTGGGGGTACTGTTCCTTCTGAGTCCGAACCAGAGGAAGACATTCCCATATACCCCGATGATTTCTTATTATAGGGGTATGATTCAGAGTGTACGTCATCCACCGTCCCTTCCACTTCTACTCATGTCAGGACGACAATCATGACAAATGACGAACATAACGGACCCAGTGATCGCCAACGCATCGATACTCTGGAGGCCATACTGCGCTCTTTTGTCAAGTCCGTGGACGAGATCAAAGAAGCCCTCCCTACTCTGTAAGGGGGGGCACCTAGACAGACAAACTTGGGTCCCACGATCAATGCGAACTCGAACTCAGCGGCACCGAACCTGGGCAGTAATCCTCCTGAGACGTCAGTTCCTACCACCGTGGATGAGGCCCGAGAAGCGAGAAGAGAGGTCCAGGAGCTTCAAGCCATGTTTCACGCTCGAGAAAACTCTCAAGACCTCAGAATAAGGCAACCGTACCCTGCTGCATGGAGGGATGTCCCCTTCCCGCCAAGATATAAGCCGTTCAACATCAACCCTTATGATGGCAAGACCTCCGCAAGTTGGTACATCACTTACTTCGAGGTCACCACCGACCATCTACACCATGACGATGCCATCCTCACACGATTATTCATTGGGGCATTGGAAGGAGTCGCCTTTGACTGGTATCACAACCTGCCGGACAACTGCATCCACTCCTTCGTCGGCTTCAAGCGCATGTTCTTGGAGAGATTCTACGAAGTAGGGCAAGACATCATAATGTCCACCCTCATGGACGTCGTCCAAGGGGAGAAAGAGCTGACAAGGAACTATATCGAGCGATTTTGCCAAACCGCAATGAAGTTGCTGTCTGGTAACCTGGATTCCTCCTTAATTGAAATTTTCCAAAAGAGACTGCTTCCAACAATCATCCTCTGGATGGGCGAAAGTTAATTCAAGGACTGGAAGACGTCTATCATTAGTGCCACTAGCACCGAAGAACGATTGCTGAAGGCTCGCCAACTGGGATTGCACATCTTAGAAGAAGAAGACAAGGGCAGGCGTCTCAACGCCAACACCAACAATGGGGGTGGCTCCACCAACAACCGAGACAACAAGGGCAAGCAGGCTATGGTGGCTGACACAACACAAAAACTTGAGCCAAAACCGGCAGACAAGCAATGGCCACAAATGACCTACTCCTTTGAAGATGGCCACGTCAAGCCCATCTTGGACATGCTCATACAAGAAGACAGAATTCAGCTTCCTCCACCAAGACGGGAACCTCGGCCGGTAGAAATAGAGAACCCAAAATACTGCCACTACCACCGCTACGTCTACCATGCTACACACGACTGCTACCAACTAATACGGTACATCCAAAATCTCATCAATTCGAACGCTCTGGCCATCGATTTCGAGGAGGTAACTGTGGCAGCCAATATGGTGTCAGTAGAATTTGGCAGCTTCTCTCCAACGGAAACTCAAGACGGTGTGGTCCCCATCCCTCTGGCGACAATGGCGATTGCTAATCTTCCACCTCCCCGAGATCAGGCTGCTAGTCTAGTACCCTCACCACATCATGAGGGGAGGTCATATGGGTCCATTCAGACTTGGTATCTGAAGTGACTCAGTCCACACCATCTTCCATTCGCAAGAAGAAGAATAGAAAAGTCAGATCCTGCCGCACAATCTCGGTAGATACCAAAGAAGTCACCGCTGTCGTTACTCGGTCTGGGCACAATCCCAACCTATGGCTGATAACTCGGCTGAAGATCATCAGCCTGCTACAACTGACGCTCTGGGACCTTCTCAGCCTCCGACGACCGACAAGCCTAGGCCGAAGGAGACTCGATTTGACAAATCCCTCCGAAAAGAGACACCACAAGGGCTAGAGAGGCCCTACAACTTCGATATCTTGGCGCAATTGGCCAACACACCGGCCAAGTTGTCATTATACGATCTTCTGAGACTCTCAAAGGATGTTCGCGCGACTTTGAGCGATGCACTCCAAAATGCCGACGCGTACCTGGCTCAGGTCAACCTTTCGGGAGAGAGCCCGCCTGCAGATCTCCAAGACAGCGCTTGCACGGGAGCGATGCCCAACATTGTCTTCACTCCGCAGGATATGCTCATCAAAACCAACATTCACGATCGCCCGTTATACTACACTGGATACATCGGCGACGTAAAGGTGGATCGGATGCATATTGATCCTGGTTCTTCCATAAGCATCATCCCAAAGGGTCTATTACATCATCTCCGCATCCCTACGCATCGTCTGACACCTACAAGCACCACCATCAGCGGTTTCAATTCAGGCAGGAGCTACCCAATTGGAAAGATTTATTTGAAGTGTCAAATTGGCGATCTCCAGTCAGAAGTCACCTGTTACGTCATAGATGCAGACACTTCTTACAACATCCTCCTGGGGCGCCCTTGGATATACGATTATATGATCGTGCCTTCCACACTGCACCAATGCTTCAAATATGTCGACAAATACGGCTTCGTGAGGACAGAATTTGCCGACATCGATCCCTTTAAAGGGGTCGAATCCTACTACTCAGACTCCTGCCTGTACGAAAAGTCGAAGAGGCACCTTGGTGAAGGAGATGTGCAAGCTCATACCGAAACAGCCACAGGATCAGAAGAACCCCTAATGATCCACCTCCAAGCTCGCAAACCTGGCAAATCCGTAGCCCTTATAGCCACTCTGCGTAAGGACGCAATCAGCCTTTCGGCACAAGAAGAGCAAATGATAATCCGGCTGCCAAGGTCGGGCCAAGTGCCAAGACCCACAACGGAGCCACTGACAATCAGACTGCCAAGAGTCGGCCAGCCACAAACGAAGAAGCTTAATCCTTTCGACAAACCAATGACGATACGCCTTCCCAAGAAGAGTCGTCACCCTGATGCAAGGTCTGGGGCTTCTAGCGAACCAACCACTCCCCACCTAGCATCAGGTACCAAACTGGGGGTCGCTAGTCTGCCAACAACTCCACATTCTGCTCTACCAGCTGAACACCTGACGATCAAGCTGTCCAGGTCGTCCTCTCAGTCTTCGTTTATACAGGGGATAGCCGAAGAGGAACCGGAGCTAGCCAAGTATGTTGCTGCCCACACTGATGTTCCCTCCGCAGATGATATAATCCTGCTAGAAAAGGTACCTTACTTCTTCAATAAAAGGCTATCTTTGAACTACCTCGAACTCAATAAGCTTTGTACAATGTATGCTATGGAACACGGTATAGGCATTCGCCTACATACACAGGTGACAAATGTGTACACCGTAAACTAGCTTACTCCAATGGAAGACGCTTATCGCATAATCGAGGGAGGGGACCATCCAATCATCTTCGGTCGGAAGGACGATCCGCAGCCCTTCACCATAGAAGAAGTCGACCTTGAATCAGATGTCGGGAGACTGCCTCTGTATCTTTATAGCCCTCAATCCAAATATCTCATACAAAAATAGGGGTACGATCTGGCAACTACGCCAGGCTTGAACTACGGTACTGGGCGACGATTACCTCTAAAGCCACCAGTCCAGGCTGGCAAACCACGGGACTACTATAGCAAGACTCGATGTGGATTAGGGTATGTTACACCAACAATGACCCCTGAAAGTTCAGATGAAGAATGTGACTGGCATTCACATTCAACTGGGTCACCAACGTCTGACTCGGATACCAGCATAGGAGACGTATTCAGACAAGTCCTGTCAGTCAACATGGCATTCGTCGACGCTTACGAAGAAGATAAAGACATTTTAAAAATCCTCGAGTTAGAACCGTGGGCCCAACAGTTGGATGCACAATAGGAAAAGCTGTTCGAACAGAGAGAACCGCCTACTGAAGATGAAGTTATACAGGTCGACCTCGGCAGCAAATCTTCTCCAAAACCAATCTTCATCAGTAAAAGCCTAACAGACGAAGAGCGAGAATCGCTGCTGGAACTTGTCAAATAATATATTGATGTGTTCGCTTGGAGCTATGAAGACATGCCGGGGTTAAATCCCGATATTGCTCTTCACAAACTCAATATTCGGCCAGATGCAAAGCCAGTCAAGCAACAACAGTGACGCTTCCGCCCAGGCATCATGGATGCGATCGAAGCCGAAGTCAACAAACTAAGCCAGCAGCTTTATTCGTGAGGAATAACATCCGGATTGGGTTGCCAACATAGTACCAGTCCTCAAGAAGAATGGAAAGATTCGAATCTGCATCGACTTCTGTAATTTGAACGAGGCATGTCCCAAAGACGAATTCTCCCTCCCTATCACAGACATCATGATTAACAACACCTGCGGCTTCGAACGTATGTTATTCATGGATGGCTTCTCAGGGTACAACCAAATCAAGATGTCTCCTGATGATGAAAAGCAAACATCATTCCGAACACCGATTGGCACATACTGCTACACAGTTATGCCTTTCGGTTTGAAGAATGCTGGTGCCACATATCAAAGAGCTATGAGTATCATCTTCAGGGATCACTTGCGCAAGATTGTGGAGTGCTATGTTGATGACATTGCCGTCAAGAGTCGCTATAAGGGAGACCATCTGCAGGATCTAAGGACGGTATTCGACCTGATGCGAGCACACAACCTGAAAATGAATCCTACAAAATCTTTCTTGGGCATATACAACAGAAAATTCAAGGGTTTCATCATCACCGCCCAGGGTATTCATGTAGACCCTGAGAAGACAAAGGCAATTATGGAGATGGATCCCCCGAGAAATCTTCGTGAACTCAGAGGCCTTCAAGGGAGGCTAGCTTACATCAGGAGGTTCATTTCTAACCTCTCCGGACGATGTCGACCATTCACCCATCTCATGAAGAAAGGCGTCTCATTCGTATGGGACAAAAAATGTCAGCGTGCCTTCGACAGCATCAAAGAACATTTGTCGAACCCTCTAGTCCTGGTGGCCCCGGTTGCTGGAAAACCATTCCTGCTCTATGTACGCGCAATGGAGCATTCCCTTGGCGCCCTGCTAGCACAAAACAACGATGCAGGCCATAAACAAGCCATATATTACCTCAGTCGAATGATGATTGGGCTAGAGCACCGATACACCGCCGTGGAGAAGGAATGCCTCGTCCTGGTGTTTGCCATTTAGAAGATGCGACACTATGTCACTGGACAAACCATATATGTGATCTTACGAGTCAACCCTCTCAGAGTCCTCATAACTAAACCAGGGGCACTCAGCTCTCGCCTTGCTACATGGGCAATATTGTTGTCCCTTTATCATATGATCTTTGTCCCACAAAAGGCCGTTAAAGGTCAAGCCCTGGTAGACTTTTTGGCAGCCCACCCGGACTCGGAGTCATCCAGAATATATGAAAAAATCCCAAATGAGGTCACCGACTCGCATGCAACCTCTCACGATGATGTATGGCGAATGTTCTTCGACGGTGCCTCAAGGACCGGACCTAAAGGCAACATCGTCGTCGGAGTCGGGGTGGTGCTGGTCTTCCCTTTCGGATTGGTGATTGTCACGACCCGCACCCTAGAGTTAGGGCACGAGAACGTAACAACGCCCAGCCTACGCCACAGTGTCGGCGGTAGAACGCTGTCCTAGGTCTCAATGCATATAACAGTATAAGACTAAACAGTTTATACTCCCCGAATGGGGGTGACATAGCAGATACAATCTCAATTACATCTAAGGTAGAGCATGATAAAGATAGATAAAACATGAAATCCAAGAGATACATGAGATAGAAGTCTAAGTGTCTAAGATACATAAACCCATAAATACATCTCAAAACTCAATACAGTAATCCACAAAGTAAAATACAACTCCAGACAAAATGAAATAACTATCTAAACAACCTCTACTGTGTCTCCTCTAGGCTAGCAGACAACCTCCAAGCTATCTGTAAAATTTATCAACAGGTCCAGTCAGGACTGGAGTGAGTATAGTATATCTCAACAGATCATAGCAGGTTAGAAAGTAAAAACATGCAGTAAAGTAAGATACAGGTACTAAGGAAATGCGATATGTAAATAGGAAGAGAACTGTAATATAAATATCTACTATACATAAAGAACTAGCAGTGACTAGTGTGTCAGAGGACAATATGAACATGTAATACTCCCCCCGTACCCCCGATCAATACACAAGGATCCAGCTAGGTTATGTTATATGATGCTATGTAACAGACCTCGAAGGTGATAGACCACGAAGGTGATAAGCCCCCGAAGGGTGGTAGACCACGAAGGTGATACATAGTAGTCCCATAAAAATGGGGATTCTGGGGGTAACCCAACAGTGTAAGTCCCATAAAAATGGGGATTCTGGGGGTAACCCAACAGTGTAAGTCCCATAAAAATGGGGATTTTGGGGGTAACCCAACAGTGTAAGTCCCATAAAAATGGGGATTCTGGGGGTAACCCAACAGTGTAAGATTCCAGGAAGACTCTACGATCATGAGGGTACATGTCGTAAGTGATCAAAGAACCAAGAAGCATATGATACGCAATAAAAGTGAAACGTACAGAACATAGAGTACCCGATGCTCCCTAAGGTTAACATCTCAAGAAAGGATCCATATAGTACCAATCCGTGTGACCAACGTGACAGTACAAGTAAAGTAATCTACTGCAGGAAATAATTCTAAGCAGGATATGAAATGATCAGAGAATGTACTCGCCTCGATAACCTGAACAGCTGATAAGTATAGGAGGTCCCACTGAAGCCACAGAGTCCTATTTAAAGTAACACAGGTTACAAGGTGTTCAAGTTGTAATAAATGAATCTCTATAATCAATCTACATTATTCTAGGTTCTTCTAAGTCAAAATAACTCTAGGTCGACTCCGGTCAATAATGTAGTCAAACTAGGTCAAGTGTTGACTTACAGTTAACTTTGGGTCAACTGGTCAACTCTGGTCAAACAGGGTCAATTCTAGTCTAATATAAAGTGTACTTCGTTATTTGTACGTCGAAACTTACGACACGCAAATCGAGATAAGAAGATTATCGGTAAGGTTTATAATCTTATTATAGTGATCTACGTATCCAACTTGTCAATTTCAGCGATGTGAGATCACTGGAATTGACTGATCTCAGTTTTGTTGTACTAATCCCGAAATACGAACATTATATGAATTAATTATTAATTAATTATAAAAAAGTTAAACTCAGAGAAATTATGAACAAACATTGTCGGACGATGAAATAAACATCGCCAACGTGTCCAGAACGGTCAAATTAGCTAGGATAGCCTACCCAACGGTCCAATTTGGACACAAGGGAAAAAAAGGTAATTTCGGGTCAAAACGGTGTCCGTGTCGGAGCCGTTTTGCACCGAAAAATGTGCAAGAAAATAAGTCTATAAAATATAACAATTTATATGTCCACGAAACCAGAATGTCGATACGAACCCAACGGTATCTCCAGAATTGGATTCCGTTGACCCGATCTCAATTTGGCCCGTTGACTAGAACTTAGGATTCCGGTTTGCACGGAAATGCGTGCCGGAGCCAAGTTTCTCAAAACTTAGCAAACTACCTGTCAACGAGACCAGAATGATGATTCGAACTCAACGGTATCTCCGTAATTGGATTCCAATGAGCCGATCTCAAAATGACCCGTTGACCCGGATATTGGTATCCGACTTGCATTGAAATGCGTGCCAGACCCAATGTCCACCAAAACCTAGCAAATTATATGTCAACGAGTCCAGAATGATGATACGAACTCAACGGTATATCCGGAATTGGATTCTGATGAGCCGGCATCAAAAAGTCCCGTTGACCCAGAAAGTGGGACCCGCTTTGCACCGAAATGCGTGCCCGGGTCCACGTTCTCCAAATCTAACAAATTTTATATGAAAACAAGCCAGAACGATGCCACAAGTCTAATGGTGGTGTCGGAAATGAAATCTGGAGTCCCATGTTCAAAAATAGAATTTTACAAGTTGGAAATTACGAATTCGGACGACCAACTTTGGCGTCGAATTCAACCAATCAAACAAGCTCACAATGAAACGAAACTGGAGGGGTAGTCAGAGGGTTATACCAGCTTCGCACAGGAACTGGTAGCACGCCAAAAGGAGCCGCGGAGGAGGAGATACAAGCTGACGAAGTTGGCCCCGCAAAACTGTCCAAATTTAATACAATTTAAACGGTCAACTTGGTGGCCGGTTTTGATGTATCAAACGATAAAATTAACGGATGAAAATTGACAGGGATGAAGGTGGATATACCGAGATTGCGACGGAGCAAAGAAATCGCCGTTCCAACGGTCGAATCTCCGGGAAAACGTGTGTGAAGTCGCTACGACGGGGCGCGATTTCAGCGTCGTTTCCGAGCTCGTCACGACGGGACGTCGTGCAAAACGCACGAATCGCCTCGACGGCGCATCCCGAAGGACATTGGCCTCCATGGGAGGAGATCCTAGGGTACGGCACGCCCATGGGGGTGGTCGACAGCGACCACGGCGGCCGACGGCGGCGGCGGTGGCGCCATGCACGCGTGCGCCGTGGCTCGTGCCGCTGCTACTGTCACTGTGCGCCGCGGCGCTGTGCATGGCTGCGCACGGCCAGCTCGACCGACGACAGCTCGTCGGGGGCGGCCAGGCACCATGCACGACGGTGAGGGGTGGTGGTGGCGGCGGTTGAATGGTGCGGTTGGAGGAGGAAGGAAGAATGGAAGGATGGTGGTGGTGTGGTCGTGAGGTTGAAGAGGAGGAGGAGATGGCCGTGCTCGTGGCCGACGGCCAGGTGGGGAGGAGCACGGCGGTGAGGCTGGCCAGGGGAGGAGAGGTGGTCAGACTGGAGTGGGTGTCGGGTTTGCATGGGAGGAGAGTGGTTGTTGCTGTTGAAGTAGTTTTTGTTGTAGAGAAATGGAGAGAGAGAGAGAGAGAAAGGATAAGTAATAAATATGAAAGAGAGGAAGAGAGAGAGAAGGAAAAGTCTTCCCTAGGAATTAGGGCCGGCCAACTTGGTTGTGTGAATGTGAGGGGGGAAATGAATGGTTAGGATTTGTTTAGGTGAATCAAAAGGCTAGGATTGATGTGGCTAAAAATATATCATTCCAAAGGATTTAATTCAAAGAAAATTTCAATAAATAAATTAAAAATGGGTAGAATGAGTATTAATATTTTTGGGCAAGAATTATGAGGGTGTCATGATGGAGAATAATATGGAGCTGGGCTGGACTCGATGGAGCCGGATTGGGTCAAAACTGGACATTGTTCGAAAATTTAATTAAAAATAGGCGTCGATGATCATGGAGAAATAAGTAGCACATGGGGATTCTAATAAATGGGACACAAGTGGCGGTCGGATAGTAGGCTCAAAGTGGGCCATGTCCATAGTTGGGGCCGACAGGTTTTGGTCGACAGGGGACCCACAAATCAAGTTGGAAGATAAATATGACGCCGTGGGGTGAAATAAAATCGGGTCACGTGTCGGAAAAGTTGTGCAAATCAAATGGAGCACAAAATAACGTGTCTGAGTAGTACACGAAGGTCATGGGTGACGAACGTCTCGAGTAGATCATCAATGAGGAGTTGGTTTCAAGAAACTGACTGGTCTTGCGCTCCAAAATTAAAAGTCACGGTAACGTGCTAAAAATGATCAAGGAAAAGAGTGGAAAAATCAATTAATAATCAAACAGTCTAATTCGACCCGAAGTTCAGCGAAGCAAAAAGAGCACAAGGGAACAAGTTTGGGTGGGACACCATATACCGTCATGAAGGTAATCGTGTCCACTCCAAAACTCGTGAAGAAGATTTCCAGAGTTGAACATCCCTGATACTCCAAATATCAATAGCACGGGAAAGTACACTTAAAGATAAATAACAGAATAAAATATTTATCAACCAATCAATCAGAAAATAAAATAAATAAAAAAAATCAACCCGAAATTCAGGGTGCTAACAGTGATTAACCGCGCTTACTCTCTCACAGAGCCCTGCTCTAACAATGTGGCTGAGTACAACGCTTTGGTCATTGGCCTCCAACTTGCAAGAGAGCTAGGGGTAGAATATCTTGAAGCATACGACGATTCTCAGTTAATCGTCAATCAGATTCGGGGTTCGTACGAAGTCCGCCACGAAGACATGATCCCCTATCACCAAATAGCAATCAATATCATCGCGTCATTCGAGGGGTTCTTCATCGAACACGTTTTCAGACTCCGAAATATCGAAGTCGATGCCCTAGCTGGCCTTGCCGCTTCCCTAGCAGTTCCGAACTATGCTCGCCAGTCCGTAGATGTGATAGGCCACGAACTGGTCTGTCCCAAGAACAATGTTCAATTCGTGGTAAGTTATTCCGCTGAGACGATCGACGAAGCGCCAGACTGGAGACAACCATTCATAGATTTCGTAATCTATGACATCATGCCCGAGAATCCGAAGGAAGCTACTTCCATCAGAAGGCGTTCTCTCAGATTCTTCTACGATACAGAGACGAAAATGTTGTATCGGCGATCCTACGATGGGTTATTGCTTCGATGTCTGTCAAAAACAGAAGACAAAGAAGCCGTACGCGAAGTTCATGACGGTGTTTGTGGGGCCCATCAGCTAGGTCCTAAATTGCAAAACCGTCTTCGCCGAATGGGCTACTACTGGCCCAATATGGTAGCAGATGCGATAGACTATACAAGAAAGTGCAAAGCCTGCCAAGTCCACGCGGACTTCATCCACCAACCATCCGAGTTTCTACATCCGACAGTGGCCTTCTAGCCATTTGAAGCATGGGGAATGGACATCATCGGTCCGATTACTCCACCGTCCTTCCGTGGACATCGCTTCATACTCGCGATCACGGATTACATCTCCAAATGGGCGGAAGCTGTCCCACTTGCAGAAGTAAAGACTTCAAACGTAATCAGCTTCCTCAAGCATCATGTCATCTATCGATTTGGACTGCCCCGAAGGATCATCCATGATAATGGTCCGCAGTTTGCAAGCCACGCCTTCTATTGGTTCTGCGACAAGCATTGCATCCAGAATATTGCTTCGACACCATACAATCCGGCAGCAAATGGGTTGGCAGAGGTATTCAACAAAACAATCATCAAACTTCTAAAAAAGTTTGTCTCTTCCAACAAATGCGACTGGAACGAGAAGCTTGGTAAATGTTTATGGCGTACCATACTACAGTCCGAACGGCCACCGAGAATACGTTATTTTCCCTGTGTACGGGAGTGAGGCAATCCTCCCATTGGAGACTCAAATACCCTCGTTCGGTGTCGCGCTCACTTATCAATTATCGACGGATGATAACTACCGGTGCCGACTACAAGAGTTAGAGGCCTTATATGAAAAGCGCCTCCTGGATCAGCAACGAATCGAGCTATACCAAGCACGCATCTCTGGTGCCTTCAACAAGAAGGTTAAAATCAGAACATTCCAAGTGAACGATCTCGTTCTGGCAGTCCGGAGGCCGATGGTCATGACTCACAAGACCGCCGGCAAGTTCCAGCCAAAATGGAAAGGTCCATTTATCATCGAGACTGTATTCTCCAACGGTGCTTACCGCCTCGCAAAATAAAATGGAGACTTGCTCATGTTGCCCGTCAACAACAAGTTCCTGAAGAAATATTATGTCTAAATGACGCATTTCATATCATTGAGCTATGTACCCACTGGTGCCGCTGAACTCACATCCATAATATTCCAGATCATTGAGCTATGTACCCGCTGGTGCCGCTGAACTCACATCCACAATATTCCAAATTATTGAGTCATGTACCCTCCCGTACTGCTGAACTCACAATCTCCCAGATTATCGAGTCATGTACCAGCATATGCCTCTGAACTCACATTTCGGTCACTCTTTCAGATAGTAAGTCATGTAGGACCATACCTCTGAACTTTCTTCCTGAAAGAAATCCTCCCTCATGATCCACTACCGCACTTCTAGTGCACAAAAAGGGTAACAGATCCACAAATTTCCAAAACGGCCATGTCCTAATTACCTCTGAGTCATTTCACTTCCGCCAAAAACAAATCCCCCCTTTACATAGAACTTCTATGTCCTCATTACCTCTGAGTCGTTCTATGTACCCTCCTTCATCGAGCTCACTCCTGCCATGTTCTTATTACCTCTGAGTGGGACGGCTCCGTCGAAGAAACCCTCATGCTTGTCATGTCCTCATTACCTCTGAGTAAGTATGATGATTCTCTTTCGACTTATTATCCGTACCCACTACCGGAGTACGCCAAGGATAATAGGTCCACAAATATTCTCCGCTGAGTCCACTCCTGCCATGTCCTTATTACCTCTGAGTAGGAAGACTCTACGGTAAAACATCCGTACTTGCCATGTCCTCATTACCTCTGAGTAAGTATGTTGGTTCTCTCTCGTCTTATTATCCGTACCCTGAACCAGGGTACTCCAAGGGTAATAGGCCCACAAATATCCTCTGTTGACCACAAATATCCTCCGTTGAGTCCACTCCTACCATGTCCTCATTACGTTTGGGTAGGAAGACTCCACGGTAAAACCCTCATACTTGCCATGTCCTCATTACCTCTGAGTAAGTATGTTGGTTCCCCTTCATCTTATTATCCGTATCCTAAGTCGGGGTACGCCAAGGATAATAGGCCCACAAATGTCCTTTGCTAAGTCTCTTAGTACAGGCCCACCATTCCTTATCATGTCCCGGGAGCCCAGCTGCCCCATGGCATTCTATCTCCCGATACCCCGAACACCCACGACCACCTTACTGTGGAACTGTTCTAGGTATCCCTAATCAAACTTGTTATCCGTACCTAAAACCAAGGTATGCCAGGGGTAACAGGTCCACAAAAAAGTCCTCCATACGAGGCAAACATCGCCATAGCACTACAGGCACAAACAAGCAATACAAATGAAGGATAGAATGGAAAGTACTCTTTATTTGAAAGACAAAAAAGCATTATATATGGTGGAGACCATGTCTCTCTCAAAAAGAAAAGAAAAGGAAAACAGAAACAAAAGAAGGAAAGGTCGACTATAGTTCGGTATTACACAACTCCAAGAGGCGGTTTCTCACCAAGGCAGTACCCCGCTCAAGCCTCTATCTAGCTCGGCGCTCGGCCTCCTGGGACAACCGCTCCCCATAATCCAGGTCCATGAGTGCTCGCCAGTCGTCGTCCAACTTCTTCAGAGCTATTTCCAGGTCAGCCGAAGTTTGATTGACTTTGTCAGCCTCCTGGAAAATTAGCCCCTGTCGATCCGGGCAGCCTCAAGCTCAGACTCAAAGAAATTTAACTTCCTCTGAAGCTCAAGGATCTGCTCCTGCGTGTCAGTAATCCTGCGGGAGGCAGTCACTTCCCGAGCCGTAACACCTTCGCTCTCATGGCTCAATTGATCATATCGATCAGACAGAGTACGGACATCCTTCAGTATGGCCGGCCTGGTTTTATCCTGAGCGGCCCTCGTATTCTCTATAGCAGTTATGAGGGAGCTGCGCTCCTGATCTATAGCAGCAGACAGATCAACCTGCCGTAATACCTGAAGCTGGGCCACTAGCTGATCAGTCTCCAGCAATTTTACCTCCAGAAGTGCAGCCACCCCTGCCCCACCAGGAAGGGCCTTAAGGATATCAATTTGACCCTGGACGCATTGTCAGGCCAAGATGAAAGAGGTCCCTATCTCCACAGCAGCTTCTATCCCCCTTTTTATGTGACGATAAAAGCTGTCGACCACGTCTTGTAATGCTTTGTCCAGGACCTCTGTAGAGGACAACGTCAGAAGATACGTGGTCGGCAGTATCGAAGGAGTTGTGCTAGAACTTGCCACCATGGGGACAACTTTCGAGCAGAACGATGCACGGATAGCGGCTAACTCTTCCTCTACCACCCGAAGAGCCTGAACACTTGGCAGGATGGAGAGGTCGACTCTCGGGGCCGCCCGAACAGAGAAAGACACAAGGACCATCGTCCCCTGCCCCGGTTGTTCTATCACCAGACTTGTCGAACTCGAGCCCGCAGGAGGCCCATCAAGACGAGCCGGAAGGGGAGAGGGTACGCTCCTCTCCGCCAGTACCCTTTCGGCAGAGTATATCTCAACAATATCCATCCTCGGCACTGGAGAGGCAGGACCTGCATGTCCATGATAATGATCAATCGACGTGACCCGAAGGATGTGATGATCGAACAGATAGGGCTCCTCGCAAGTTAAGATTCGGCTTATCTTACCAGGAGAGGAGCATGAAGGCTGCAGCTCATTCGCAGCTGGCATGGTCTCCTCACCCGCGATCTCTAAGTTAAATTCGGCCGGCTCCTCTGACCCAGCCACTTCGAAGGGAGAGGCAACTCGATCATTATCATCTTGATGGAATTCAGCAATTTTTGGGGCAGGCTCACCGGAGCCCCCGTCATCCCGAGTCACGACCTCGGCAACTTGAGAGTCCTCTTCTTCTGACACCTACAAGAGGAAAGGAAGATGATTAAAATCAAAGCTAGAAGAAAGGAAGAACCGGTAGTAACTTATTTACCTCTGATGTGGGGTCAACTTCCTCGCCTCTTTCCTTTATAGTTAGCCTGCGGTGTCTGGTCACAACCAGTTTCCGAGAGCAAGGAATACCGCCGACAGGAGAAATTTGCCTGCTACACTTTCGTGCAGGGCCGGGCGCAACGGATGGCTGATCTACCACCAACTCATCTGGCAAAACAGGCGGCTCATCCGCCCCTACATCTGCCACCGGAAGGGAAGAGTCATCTCTATCATGCTCGTCGCCTTCGTCATCTGCAGCACCGGAGTCTGAATCCGGCGCTTCGACTCTGTTCTTCCTCTTCCTTTTCTTGGCCCCTGGGAACCCTCATCCAGGCCGGTACCAACAACGAAACTGGCACCCGGGTTAAAACCGACAAGGGGCTTGTTCGTCATAACATGATACAGAGCCGCCATATACAAGATCTCTACTGAGGCCTTAATAGCAGGAACTGAGAAAATGGTACGGGTATGGAATGTGTCATAGTAATGCCAGGCCCTGATGCCGTCAAGAAGGCTACCTTTAAAACCCAGACAAGAGCTGGGGCTGTCTAGAAAAAGTTGACTGTATCCAATTTATCGGAAAAACCTACTAGGCAGATAAGGCTCCAGAAAGACAATGTTACGGTTGCGATACACCAGATGAGCGGGGCGAATGTTACGCAGCCACAGAAGCATCTGGCCGTCCAGAAGTTGAGGGGGCCCATTACCGTCAAGATGTACAGTCGCTATTTCTTCAGCAGTAAAACAAGGGACAGATACGAAAATATTGTACATATCTGCTCTCGCCAGTGCCATCCGGCAAGTACGCATGGTCTCGTATTCCTAAGAATCATTACGATAGCGGAAGATAAAAGCGTTGTCATCAGTTACGTCGTCTTCAGAGCCCGGTCTCATCAAAGATGGATAATGCATTAACAGCCACCCCATCAGATAATAATAGGGCAGCTCAGTCCGTTCAAAATATTTCGTCACATCATGGGCAATGACCCTGGATGTGTAAGTACGAAGGCCACGGTGTATACTGCACACCATGGCCGGGAGGAGTGCTAGCAAGACTCGTAAAACTAACTTCACAGCCGGAAGGATGAGGTTACGACTGATCCTCTCGATAAAACCAGCTCCCCCGAGACTACACAATTTCGTAGCCATATCATCAAAAATCCCGCCAGGAGCGCCTTCTCTGACAGTTCTTGGATATCCTGATAAAAATAACCAAAGGAGTCAGTTTTACTCCCGAATCGGTCACTAGTGGTGGCCACTCTCTTAGCCGACGACACTAAGGCTTTAATCGCCTCCGGTATTGAGGACGTCGGGAAGTAACTTGACTTGAGGCGTCCGTCGTGAAGAGATAGCGCACCCAGTCCTTGGTATGGGGGGGCATTCCCTTCCGAGCTGCTATCCTTTTTGGCTATCTGATGACATGTGCTATAATGGCACAATATCTCTTGATAAAGAGCCACGAAGCCTGGATACCGTCTTTCTAACTCTTCGAACTCCTCATTCGTGGGAGTATACGACTCAAAAGCTTCGTCCCCCAAGGAAGCTTGGAGACCGCATGCATTTTGTAGAGCGCTAGCCCCATTTTCCCTACGGGTGTATAGAAGGTTCCCGTACGGCGGTTATACATCTCCAGCAGAGATATAAATAATCTCTTATTTATAGGCAAGCCATGGCTGTTGCACCGAATAGCATGGTAAAGACCAATCTCACACAGAAAGGCCTCATACTTACGCAAAATCCACATAGACAGATTGGTCCACGAGGGAATGGGATGTATCCAGCTAGGGAGCATCAACCGACCGATGGAATAGGAGCCCTTCCGAGCAAGTTGGTTCATAAAAGTGTCGGTTGTAAAAAATATAAAATTGGGACCCGACATATTCAAGAAAGTACCCGGGGCCAATTCCATTACAGAACGGCTGGTGTGCACCTTGCCCACACATACTGACTTCAGGCTGTTGTTATAATGGATATCTCCCACAAACATCCTACTTCGGGTAGGAGTTAAAGATACTTCCATCTTCCGGTCCAGTGGGAGCATATTGAACCAAGATAGGGGGAAGCTACGCTCCATTTGCGGAATACGGATCGCCATCCCGTTAGAAACAAAACTTCAATTCTTTGACACCTCCAGAACCTGACTGTTCTTTACAGTCAAGGCATCTCCAAAGAAGAACGCATGCTTCAAGTATTCCCCTTCTAACTTCCCCGAGTTTATCATAGCGTTAAGAAAATAGAAAGGCTGGTTCTTGAGGGCATTCAATCTCGCCGGAGGCTCATCACTCGGAAACTGGTCTGCCACATGTCTAACTATATGATCGTACCTATAATCCAGAGCAGCTTGGGCAGGGCCTACCAGGAGTTCTCCAGCAGCATTAACCGGCAAATTCAATGAGAAAAAGACAGAAAAAGATAAGTTAAAAAAGATAGACAAAAAGAACCAGTGGGTGTTTTCGAGTTTATACGGCTCCAACTTAACGAAGCCTCATGCGGCTCAAGAGAACACTTATGCGGCCCCAATTTAATGAAGCCTCATGCGGCTCAAGCTCAGAAGAACATTTATGCGGCTCCATTCAGAGAAGGTTTATGCGGCAGTGCTTTCATAGGTCCCTCAGGGATCAGATAAGTTCGTACGGACCACATGACGGATAAATGTGTGCGAATCTATGTGGCTCAGCGCAGCTTATACGGCTTCGTTGGCGAAGCACGTATGCGACCATTGTGGCTATTCTTTTGTGGCTCGCGGCTCGGCCATAGGACGAACATGCGGCTCACATAAAAATAAAGGCTCGTACATAAAGCATGCGACGTAGCCATAGCAGTTAGGGTTCTTTAAACCCACATAAAGTCCTTACCAGCAATAGGGGGATGGACGTCAGGATGAGTTATGGGCACGTCGGCCGACGGAGGAGCGGCCGCAGTCGAAGTAGAGGCAGTCTTCTTGACCTTCGCCGTCGCAGACGACGAATACGCCGCCTTCTTGCCCTTCGTCGCAACGGTCTTATTGGGAGCCATTGGTGATCGAAGAAGAGGATGACAATCGGGGTAGGGAAGGTTCGAAGTAAAGGAGAAAGTAAAGAAGTTTTCTCTCTTAAACTCCTCTTATTTATAGGAAGACAAGAGAGGGGGGGACACATAGACTAATAACCGCCTCGGAAAAGACAAAACCGACTCCTTGGATTTCATCCCCTCTCCCATAAAGGAGATTCACCCAGGGCATGAAATCCAAAGATTTAGTGAGCCGACCCTTGGGATTTCCCCTAAAGGCAGCACTAAAATGAATTTGAGGCAAATAAATACACGCACACGTGGCAAGGAGCTATATGGCCCGAAAGTCCATGCGGGCGAGACATCCATGCGACCGAGACATTTATACGGCCAGGACATCATCTGCGGCCAGAAGAATTTATATATGGCCATGCCTCTTATTCAAAGTATTTCAATTTTGCAAATTGAACACTTTGAAGGGGGTCTTGTAGAAGCATGGAAAAGAATAAAGAAAGGTCAATGCGGCCAGGGAGCCCCATGCGGCTCAGAGAGTTCATGCCGCTCAAGGATCCATGCGGCTTAAGTATCTATGAGGCTCAAATAAGTTCCATGCAGCTTAGAGAGGAGCCACGTGGCCTGCAAACAGCTCTTCTGTTTGTCCTTTAGTGAATTAAATGCCTTGACGGCTGACAGCTCTGACACATGACAGCCCTGACACAAAAATACAATTATGACTCCGTCATAATGGCAGACTCCTAGGGAAATAAAGAAAATCTCAGACACAATCTCCCGAAATCCAGAAACCTTCATAAGGACTTGACACGTGGACAGTCGCATGCGTCTCAAGTAGAGACCACCCCATGCGGCTCAGGCCGAAGCTGTCCTATACGGCTCAGACCGAAGTTATCCCATGCGGCTCAAGCAGAAGCTGCCCCATGCGGCTCACAAGGACTGTTTCCATACGGTTCACAAAGAAGGAACCCATCATACACTCATGCGGCTCAGATCATTACCATGCGGTTCAAATGTTCAGGGGGCCACTCTCAAGCAGCCTTGACACATGGCCAGTCTTATGCGGCTCAATGAGGAGCAACCTTCTTGTGGCTCAGATTTCTGCAGTGGCTCGCGGTTAAGACACGTGGCATGATAGCGGGACACGTGGCATCAAATCGATCGAAATCCCTCAACAAATCCTAATAAAATATTGGGATCAAATCAAATCATTTGCAATCAAGCAAATTAATGACACGGGTCGGGAAATTCGAGGTTGGCATGACAAATCAGGAGGATTTATGTCAATTATCATTAATTACCCATAAATGATTTTATGCAATCATATTTATTGCTCAAATCTCTTATATTCAAGATGAACGGCCCAGATCCAGTGATCCTTAGCCGCCGACATTTAAGAATGGGCAATCATTGCAAACCCTAATGATGCCCCCTACTCTTATAAATAGCAAGGTGCCATTCCCTTACGAAGAAGAAGATGCTCGGATAAAAAAAAAAGACAAAGAGAGCCAGAGAGCTAGAGAGAGAATATACAGAGATCAAAAGGAGAGCATTTCTTCATCAATGCCAAGCAGTCCTTCTACAGAGCCAAAGCTGCACCCGATCGTCCAAGGAGTAAGGCAGAGCGGCTGTCGCTTTCCCGAGCCTCTATCGTCACCCCCCAGAATCTAAAATAAACAATTGTACTTAGATTGCTGTACCTAGGTTTTCGTTCTTAGGCTTTTTTTGTACAAGCGAGTTTGTATTGTGATGTAAAAGTCCAGTCCTCCGATAATTATTCTGTTCTTTTATATTTCATGGCAAACAGGTGTGTCAATAGTGTATATAGCAAGGGTGAGTGAAATTGGTGTCTAGTGTACATGGGCTAACAAGTTTGTAAGGGGTTCTAAGTTAGTGTTCAATTTTGAATCAATATATACTAGTGTAATGTGTACATGGCATATAGTGTAGTATTCAGTTTTGTATCAATACGTAATAGTGTAATGTATACATCGCATATAGTGTAGTATTCAGTTTTGTATACATGTGACAGCAAGTAATGTAGGAAGGGGTGTTAACATATGAATGGGTTTAATATAGTAAATAAAGGGGTTAACTAGTGTCCAGTGTCTATGTTCAGCTAGTATGTGTGTGTGGACATGTAGTGTATAGGGGGTTCTTGAATCTAAGCAGCAAGAAAAGGGGTCTCAGGTTTATGTGTACTGCAAGGGCTTCTAAATATAGTATTCAGTTAATGTACATGGCAGTTGTGTGTGTGTGTATATATATAAGAGTGATCGAAAAGCCAGCTCGAAACAAAACCATAGCACCATTGAACCCAGTTGCACAAACATGTATCCCAAATATTATGATATGTTTAAACATTAGCAAATAACATTTATTATCAATTTAATTCACATTTTAAAACTCTAAAAATATTCAGACTGAACACAGTATCAGAACTTTTAGTAAACCCTAAATCATATCTTGAAATCCAATTAAATTACAAATTAGCAAGTGGTATAGTGTCGTACACATGAGAGAGTGTCACCTGAGTTATATCGTGTCAATAAAAAAGGGCACGAGGTGTTCAATCACACGAGAACAAACAGACACGCCTGCAAAGCACAGGCTCGTACGGCGAGTCCACGAGCTCGTGGACATGACACCTCGTGCTCGTATCCATGTGTTCGCCAGGTATAGGGCTACGTGCACGCATGTCTGTCTCATGTCTAAGTGAGTCGTGTCGAGTGAACGAGGCACGTATTAGACGCGAAATCGTGTTCGTATAGTGCAGGCAAAAATTGGTACGATCGAGATTTCTCTCGATCCACTCGATAGATTCGCCTCGTACTTCGTGTGCAAGGCATCAGTGGTTGCCCCTTCGTGTCCAAGAAATCTCAGCTCAAAATATGTCGTATCCAGGGCATACGACACATCGCATAGCAGGGGATCACATTGTATCTTGTGCCGTGTCCAAACAGCAAGTTCGTATCCAATTTGGGCATGAACTGTACACTAAATTTAAATCAGTCATATACAAAATCAAAGAGCACCTATAGATCTACAAATCTGTTCAAATAGAATTTGAAATTATGCAAATAAATCCCTTTGGGGCATTTTATCAAACAATCAAACATAGACACTAACACGTGTCCGATACGCACACCAAACAAAGTCCAATTCCTACCAAACTCACTCTACAGCTATGGCACACCTAGATGGATGCATCTATGGAAAGAAATTAAGAATTAGAGGTGATTTGAAGGGATTACCTATTGAGAGTCAATCTCAATGAAAAAGGCTCCTAAAAGAGAAGTTCCCTTCCTCAAGTAATGTCCAAATGAGCTCCACTCCTTGCAACAAGCCTCCACTAGCCTCCACTTCTGAAGTAAATCCTAATGAAAGAGAGTAACCTCAATTTTGGATCAATTTAGATAAAGAGGGGAGGAATTTGGGGAAGAACAAGTTAGGGTTCTTTGTAGGTATTCAAAAAGAGGCAAGGGCTACTAAATGATACTTTATAGGAGGGGGGTGCCTCTATGGCGGGCAACACTAGAAAATTAGGGTTAGGTTTAGTGTAGATGTGTGGCTAAGGCTTCTCCACATGATTTCAAGTCCTCTTATTGGTTCAATTTAGTCATAAAGATTTCTTTTTACAAATATCTTAAGGAGAAAATGTCCTACTTAGAAATATCTAGATATTGCTAATCTTGTCACTTAGTAGGATATCCTAATCAAGATTCTAAGCTCATGACTAAGGTATATTAGGCTAAGATTCTAGGTCAAGTCTCAACTAAGCAAATAACACACATTTATATAATAAATTTTCAAAATCACCAAAAAGTCAAAATAACCAAAATACCCTCAAGCCAAAAATGTGGTAGTGACATGTGCCAAAGTCTATGGTCTCTAAAGTCGTCAAACTACACATCTACAGATCTGGTTTGAGGAGGCGAATCCAACGGTATGTCCAATTTTGGATTCCGTTGAGCCAATGCACAAAATCGCCCGTTTGATCGGGTTGCGAGCCTGCCAATTTTGGCGTTCCGATCGACCTTCTCAGAATCGGACCAAACTTGGCATACATGACCAAAATTTTGATTCGGTTCTGCTGGCGCAAGTTTCGTGTCGATCCGACGAACGTACACGAAGTTATGGTCAAGTTTGCAAAATGTCGATACGGGGGTATCTCGACGGATACGTACTGATTTCGTCGCGCACACGCAATGAAATCGAGTTCCATCAGTTCTCACACGTTGGCAATATCCATACGCGCCTTTCGATGCATATAGTGCGCGACCACATCGTCCGATTTGTCGGGGCGCACGTCGTATCGGGAAAAATTTCCAAAATTTAATATTTTAGAAGCAGTTTTTCTGTCAACTTCAACAAGGAATTACTTCCTGCATATATATCGAAACTTCGATATAAAAGATGCGTTTTACTCATTGTTATGTTATTTATGACTGTCTTCAACTAGTTTCTGCCAAACCCTAATGTCCAGTTCATAAATTGGCTTCCAAGTTGTCATTTTAAAATAGTTTTTAATACTGCAGAAAATAGGTTTTTTCAACTTCATCTCATTTTTTCGAGCAAGTCGATGGGTTGTTTCAAAATTCTCCTGAAGGATCTCTAATATGATCATGTGGGCTTCGCATAAAATTTCCTAGAAGCGAAAACGAACGAACGAGCATGAAGAAATCAAAATAAGAAGATTGATACCTCGTCTCATTTTTGAAACAGAGCCTTTTGTTTTGCGGCTCGATTTATCGTCGTTCTCCGACGATGCGGCGGTCGACAGCAAGGTGCAGGCAGCGGGGTAGCTGTACTGGGTTGTTAGCAAGGCTCGGGTGCAAGAAATTTAGGTTTTGTGGAGAATCGAGAGAGAATTTTGTAGAAATCTATTTTTTAATTTTTCTGGGTATATAGGATTTAAAATCCGAAATTGGATAGGATAAGAGCAAGATTTGGATTCGAATTCGTGTTAATCTAGTGGAGAATCTATATATGAATTAATAGGAAAAGATTTGATTTGAATTGGTAGGGAATTGGAGGTTTTCGGTTTGAATTTCCTCACGAAAATTTCTGTTACTATGCTCGGCTTGAGGGGTCGGGTATTAATTGGTATTGTAGCTTCGGCTACAGTACCGGCTGTATATGTTTACTTCTTTTTTTAAACCGCTATATATATATATATATATATATATATATATATATATACTCATAATCATTCTACCACAAGTAAAGTAGCTTATAGAAAATTCCAAAAATTATAAAATAATATCTAAAATTTCTAAATTATAATGTACACTATATTTGATAGCATAATGTACAAGCACACATACCTATACAATAGATATATACATACAAAAAAAACAAATGAATTAATACAAAAATATATATAGCAAAAAATAAGTAAAAATATTAAAATAATTAGGAATAAAATATGGTGGTTTACACCGATGATGGCCAAAGCGTCCGTGCGGATGTTCACCTCAGTGTGGAAGGGATATGGAATGTCTGTGTCGGAGGGTTGCGGGTCCTAACTAACCGTCAGAGCCTAAGGGATCACCGAGGATTCTGCTGGTGTGCTTGCCTCCTTAATGGTGTTATCGCTTCTTCATGTATCCTCTTCCGATGAGTTCGCACTCATGTGTTTTTTCGTGCCTTGTGAATTGTCTATGGGCTCTGAAGCAAGTATGTCAAATTTGTTGGTAAGATTGATGCCTAGGGGAACGTATGGAACAATGGCTCTACCCTGGGAGGCTGGTTCCTGAGTATGGGAGGTGACCCCAAAGTCGACCATCACCGGACAAGAAGACGAAAGCGAGGAGGGCCGACATGCAGGCCGGAGAGCGTGGGAACCAGTGAAGGGGAGAAGGAGGGGGAGATAGCCGGAGTAGGATGGAGGTCGGGGGGGCCGACCTAACGGAGGGGCTGGAGGCGGAGGGTGGGCTGGCGGAGGGGGGTCTGGAGGCAGACCCATCAATGCAAGGAGGTCGAGGGGCCACGGGGTTGACCGCAGGAGGGCCGAAGGAGGATGAGTCATCACGCCGGGGACGAGGACGAGAGGGCAGGGGGAGAGGGGGCGCCGACCTCCGACAAGGCGGGGGCAGGTCCCCTACAGGAGAGCACAGACACTAGGAAAGAGCATGGGGGTCGGAAATTTGGTTGATAGTTATATATTATATATTATATATATATATATATATATATATATATATATATATATATATATATATATTGCCGAAGCCTATACAAGTAAGCGCATCAAGCGCGAGCTGAAATACTACAAATAAAAAAAAATACTGCCAGAGGCAAAAAGACTCCGCTAGCTGGACAGAGCCATCCGGAAGAAGTTCGCGAAGTGTGAGCATCGCCTACCGATCTTAGCGATTTGCCGAAGGGCCTCCCTGAACAGTTGGTCGGCATTGTATTGGTGTCCTTCATATCTGAATTTGTTTCAATTCTTCCAGAGTACCCAAATACCCGCGGGTCGTGCCTGGAACAATGAGAGAGGGTTGCCCAAAGCTGGGAGGCGAGCTCACTGGAGAGCAGAATATGCTCGGTAGTTTCTGGACAGTATGAGGTGCAACAATGGCATTTAGATGAGAGGCTAAAGCCGATGGAGTTAAGGGCGTCATCGGTAGGAAGCTTCCTGCGATACGCTCTCCAGAGCAGGATAGACTATTTAGTGGGGATATATGACTTCCAGAAAGGGGCGATGATGGGGGACGGTACTCCGAAGCCGTAAACCATGGTCTTGGCTGACGCCAAAAAGAAAACGTCATCGGACTTAGGGGTCCATTGCCGGGTGTCCGGGACATTGAGAAGATGCAAATGTGCGGCTGTAAGTCTGACTTCTGCCTTCGTACCAAGCCAATCTCTGACCCTATCCCATCTCCAACCCGGGTTAGAGTCCCATAAATCTCGAATCGTACGGTTCGCTGGGGTGTTTGGGGTTTGTTGGAGGGCAACATCGCCAAGCCAACGTTCGTGGCACATCGACAAACTCCTGTAGCCAAGCAGTAGGCAGATACGGGGTTCCCTGAGATAACGCCCATGAAGGATACGGTGCCAGGATGCTGGTGATTTGTTGTTTGCGACTGCAGTAACGGGGTAGGAATAACGGAAGTTTATGGCCGTCATAAACATGGTCCAGCTAGAGGAGTCCGTTCAAAGCTTCCACCACAACTTCATAGAGCAAGCATCGACGATGATCGACAGTTTACTGAAGCCAAGCCCTCCCTCGTTCGTCGGTCTAGACATGGAGTCCCAGCCGGCCCAGTGGTGCTTGTCCTTCCCGTTAGAGTGGCCCCAAAAGAAGTCAGAGAAGAATGATTCTAATGAGGATAGGACCTTCTTGGGGGGAAGCAAACGGCCAGAGTGTAGATAGGGATGGATGAGAGGACATGCTTGATCAGAATCATCTTTCCGCCTGGGGAAAGGGTTGCGTTATGCCAACCCTTAATTTCTTTCTGATCTTGCTTACCAGGGCATCGAAGATGCCGAAGCTTGCTTTTTCGTACACTAGTGGGCATCCTAAGTAAGAGAAATGAGGGTACAGTTGAGAAGGAGGTTAAGTTGGAAAGAATTACCGAGTGGTCCCTGTCAGCTTGTGGTGGGTGTAGACGATGCTTTTGTTGGTGTCAACTCGCTATCCCAAGCACCTGGTATATTTTTCGGGCGTTCTGTGTACTATCTCGACCGACCCGATGCGAGGAAAAGATGAGGATGTCGTCTGCATAAGCCAGATGGGTGATGAAAGGGCAGCCAGTGGTGGTGTGGAAGTGATTTAATCTGGGGGTGTTTGCCATACTGTTGAGGTTTCTGCTGAGAGCGTCGGTTGCAATGATGAAGATGGCGGAGGATGGGGGATCGCCCTGTCTGACCCCCTGCTGGATTTGAAGAAACCCTTTGCTTGCCCGTTGATGACCGTGGAGAACCAAGAGTTGCTTATCGATCTGAAAATGATGTCAATCCAAATATCGGAGAAACCGAAGGCCCGGAAAACCCAAATCATGAACTGCCAGTCAAGACGATCATAGGCCTTCTTTATGTCAAGCTTGATGGTCACGTTCCCCCCCCCCTCCACAATTGGAAATTTCATGCATGTTGTCATTTTCTACGCTAGGAAGATGTCGTCGGTGATGTTCCGGCCCGGGACAAAACCGCTTTGTTCTTCGGATATGATCTTGGGGAGAAGGACAGACATACTGGTCGTGATGATCATCGGTATGATTTTATTTGTGAAGTTGCATAAGCTGATGGGTCGAAAGTCTTTGAAGGTCTCCGGGTTGTCTGTTTTGGGGATTAGGATGAGGTTAGTGCAGGAGATAGAATTGAGGTATCTAGCGCCTCGAAAGAAGGCGACCGCAGCCTCGAGGATGTCAGGTTCAATGATGTCCTAGCAGCATCGGAAGAACATACCGGAGAAACCATCGGGCCTGGGGGTGCTGTGCTCATCGAAGTCCCGTACAGCAGATCCGACTTCTTTCACGGAGGGTGGGGTCAGAAGCCGATCGTTCTCGCGTGCGCTGATCAAGTGTGGGATCTTGTCCAGGAAGTCCTCATCCTTGGTGATGACCTCTTTCGTAAATAATTTGGAGTAGAAATTTGTGACGGCCGTGTGGATGCTCCGCTAGTCTTTTAGTAATGTGCCATTGTCGTCTGTGATTAGGTGCAAGTTGAGTTGTTGCCTGCGGCCTTTAACACATGAGTGGAGGAAGCAAGAATTTTTATCTCCTTCTGCATCCCAGGTCAGTCTGGCTTTCTATTTCAAGAATTCGGTCTCCATCTTCGTGTGGATTTGAGGAGGGCTCTGTTAAGGTTGAGCGTAGTACGGTTCTCCGGGGAGCAGTTAGTGGCATAAAGGTGCTCTACCCGGGTGACGTCATCCTTAGCAATCTTAATCGCCTGAAAAATGTTTCCGAAGGCGCTTCTGCTCCAAGTCGAAAGCGCTTTCCTGGTGGCTTTGATTTGTCCGCTACGCAAGCAAGGGGGTCGGTATTGGTGGTAGAACTCCAGGCGGAGGCCACGACGTGTCGAAATTGAGGGTGGTGGCTCCAGAATTCAAGGAAACAAAACGGTTTCTTGATAAGGTTGGAATTGATGTTGATCTCGATCAGAAGAGGGGAGTGATCCTGTAACGCCCCAGAACCAGAATACAGAAGAGCGGGGGCATACATAGCCAGCTACGTATATCGAAGTGCAACCCACCTCGCTATACGGTCACGGCTGTCTAGATACATGAGGGTTTAACTACAAGCCATCAATCTCCTATTGTCATGAACAAGCCTATTGTCTCAATCTCATGCAAGAAATAGTAGTTACAAGATGTTATACAATAGTAAGACGTCCCATACATTTCATATTTGGATGATCATAAAGCTAGTCATTACAAAATATAAAGACTAGTAAGAGTTTTAGTCATACATGATCAACCCTACGATTTGCCAATCAAGTTACAGCCCGTAGGCAGACAATAAGTAAAATGCAATCGAGCTAACACATACTCGTCGGCTAAACGCCTCAAAAGAATATTTTTATAATAAAGTGGGAGAACAAAAGGGAAACCCACTCATTGCCTTGGTTACGCCTGGTGGTCTCCATCTGACTGGAAGGTAGGGAGATCCTCTGGAGCTACTCCGGTATCTGGCCATACAAAACCAGCTGGGTCAGACCCCAGAAAGAGCAAGTGCCACAAAGGAGGCTTCACTTAAGAACTAAAACCAGCGATTAGCATAAAACAAAATAACATATAATTAAAGGACAAGAGATATGGAAAATTATAATGATATACGATAATATAACCATGGAACTATTTAGATAACCAAGTTACAACCCTTAAACCAAACAAGGACCAAGCAATCAGGTTATGTTACAATCTTATACAGGATCAGGATAAGACTAGACTGGGTTAGACTCCATCCAAACAATCACGGCCAAGCAATAAGTATGGCTTGATACTTTAACTAACTAGGGTTATCACAGGCCTAGTTACTAGCAAAATATAATGAGATATTCCAACAGCCGCAAGCCCTGCAGACCATCCAGGTTATCCAGGTCGAATATCAGTTCACGAAATGTGCAACACATGATAGTATACTGGAAATGTGCCCTACTCGTCGACAGGCTACAAGTCATCTTGCGCGCCCTGATAACGAGATTGTCTGCAGCTGGGAAATCTCTTCATGACTACCGGGTTATTCTAGTTATTAGCCTTAGTCAATTTTAGTAGGTACCCCTGATCGTGGTACTCAGGGGTCCCCGCCTTAGACATGATACAAGACAGTACTAGTTCACTTGTACAAACACAATCGTCCACGGTGTCCAGGCCATTCATTCTTGTCATGTCATGCTAGCCGTCGCAACAGCATTCTATAGTTCCCATCTGTCTTGCTTGTCATGTCTTACTAAGTCATGTCATTTCACTTGTTATACCGTGCCATGTACAATTATCAGTCCAGTCATGTCAATCAATTCAAGTTATCAAGTTCATGACAAAAGGAGTAAGAATATAAAAAGGGCAACGGGGTATGCCATAGGGACTCAAAGTCTCTTCGCGAGCCAGAGTACGCTAGGCCAAATGGACCCTGAGCATAAAACAGCTCTACGCGGGCAAGACCTAAGGATAGGCAGCTCTACGCGAGCAAGAGTGCATGCAAGCAGGATTCTACGCGAGCAAACACTCTACGCATAGCAAGCACCCTATAAAAGCGGAACTTTACGCGCACGAGCACCCAAATGAAACTTTACGAACGCAAGGCTCTACGCGAGCAAGTGAGAGGCTACGCGAGCGAGGCTCTACGCACGGAGCACTCTACGCTAGCGTGACTCGACGCGGCAGGAGAATACGCGAGCGCGATTCTACGCGAGTACGAGTCTACGCGAGCGGGAAGGCCCCTGCGTAGAGTTCAAGTGAACTCGGCGTAGAAGGATTATGCTGGCACGCAAAGCGTGTGCGTAAAAAGGGAATTCTATGCGCACACATAAAAATGTGTGCGTAAAGGCTAAATTATACGCTGGCACGTAAAATGTGGGCGTAAAACTTAATACTACGCTAGCACGTAAGAACATGTGCGTAAAAACTTCATCTTCTCTCCAAGGCCGGTACAAGCAGGCATAAAAGCTCAAGAGCTCAAGAAAAGTCCCAACTCCGTCAAGTCTCGATGAAATCCAACCATTCCAAAACTAAACTTGCGTAACATCAGAATGTCTACCACATGGAACTCTCGGTTTTCGCAAACAAGCCAGTTTAGTAGATCAAACCATGAAAATGAAAGAATGCTAAAACCTAGATCTACAAAAATCCATGTAGTGAAATAAGAAAAGCCAAGTTCTAAAGTAGTTTGAAATCAGGCAAGGAAGCTAAATGATCCATAAAAGCATGGTGTTCTCTTGTGGTAGCAAGTTGCACTTGCCTACGGTGGAGTGGGTGGAGAAGGAGATGAGGAAGAAGAAGAGAAGAGGAGGAAATGAGTATTGAATGAAGAGAAAGAATGGTAGTTGGGTTAATAAATGAGGGATGGTGGTAGGTAGGGGTTTACATATCAACCAAAACCGAGCCCAACCATGCCGAACCCAACCGAACCCAATGCATGCCAAGGCCAGGATAAACCACATGAACCAGAAAAGGCTAATTAACCCATGCCAATGCAAACCCAAGACTAGCCAGTCAAGATAAGTCGATCCAGGATGAACCCAAAATTACCCCAGGTAAGATTAAACCAGGATCAAGCTAAACAAAACAAGTCTAATTACGAGTTGGGATTTCATATACAAATACCAAAATATGTAATACGAACCACGGGCGTTACAACTCTACCCATCTTAAAATAATTCCGTCCTCGATATTTAATTAAGAGACTAGAAAGGCAAGGACAAGCTATACTAATCACAGACAAGCTATACTAAGTAAGCAATCATTCATGCAAGCAAGGAAATTGAGGGCATAAGGCATAAGAAGGCATTATACCTTACGAGTCAAATAGGTCGGGATATCGCGATCGGATATCATCCTCACGCTCCTATATTGACTCACCAAAAGATTGATGACCCCAAGCAACATCGTCTAACTTGATAGTCATGTTCTTGAGTATCTTCTCTCTTCGGTCCAATATGGATACGGGCCTCTCCTTATACGAAAGGTTGGTACCAACAACCAATTTCGAATGATCAAGGACATTACTCGGATCCGGGATATACCGTCGTAATTGGGATACATGGAAGACATCATGCACCTCACGTAATGACGGCGAAAGAGCGAGACGATAGGACACGTCTCCTACTCGTACTAGAATGTCAAACGGCCCTATGTACCTAGGACTGAGCTTCCCCCACACGCCGAAATGAATGACACCATAGGTTGGCTAGATCCTAAGGAACACGTGGTCGTCGACAGAAAATTCAAGGGGACGCCGATGAGAATCGGCCCAATGACGCTGGCGATCTTGTGCAACTCGAAGATGATCTCTGAATCTTCTGACCACCTCAATAGTTTGAGCAATCATTTCCGGACCGAGCATCTGCCTCTCTCTAACATCGTCCCATGCTAGAGAGGATCGGCACTTCCTACCATACAATGCCTCGAACGGTGCAATCTGGATACTGGCATAGAAATTGTTGTTGTACGAGAACTCTACCAAGTACAGGTGATCTTCCCACGAACCACCGAAGTCGAGTGTACAAGATCTCAACATATCTTCCAAGGTTCGTATGGTACGTTCTGACTAACCATCTGTCTGCGAATGATAAGCTGAGCTGAACTGGAGGTGAGTTCCCAAACTCTCTTACAGACTGTACCAAAAGTGCGATGTAAATCATGAATCTCTGTCCGAGGTGATACTGACTGGAACACTATGCAATCTGACAATCTGCCTGAGGTACATCTCTGCTAGCTGAGTCGTCGACTGACCAACTCTGAACGGGGAAAAGTAAGCCACCTTCGTGAGTCTGTCTATAATAACCCAAATAGCATCTCTACCGGCCGGGGACCTAAGTAATCCAGTCATGAAATCCATGGTTATATGCTCCCACTTACATTCTGGAATCGGTAAAGTTTGAAGAAGTCCTGTTGGCCTCTGATGTTCAGCTTTAACTTGTTGGCAAACCAAATATCAAGAGACAAACCGGGCCATCTCCCTCTTTATTCCATTCTACCAAAAGTGCTGGCGGATATCATGGTACATCATCGTGCCACCGGGATGAATGGAATACTGAGAACTGTGAACTTATGCCACGATCTCCTGTCTGATATTTCTACTGGATACACAAAGATGCTTTCCATGTCGAAGTGTACCGTCCTCACGGATGTATAACTCTGGTCTTCGTCCTGTCTCACACTCTGCTCTGAGCCGCTGAAGCATAGAATCTGATAACTGAACTAACCTGATCCTCTCAACTATAGTGGACTGAACTTGTATACTTGCCATCAATGCCACACTGGCAGGAAGGACAACTTCTATACCCATATTCTAAAGATCTGATAATAACTCTGGCTGTGCTGTGAGAAAATAAACTCCGGCTCTCCTACTCAACGCATCTGCCATAACTTTGGCCTTCCTAGGATGATACTACAGGTTGACATCATAATCCACAAGTAGCTCTAGCCATCTTCTCTGACGCATGTTAAGATCCTTCTGGGTAAATACATACTTCAGGCTCTTGTGGTCGGTGAAAATCTCTACCCTATCTCCATACAAGTAATGTCTCCAAAGCTTAAGTGCAAACACTACTGCTTCCAACTCCAAGTCATGAGTTGGGTAATTTCTCTCATGATCACGAAGTTGATGTGACGCATAAGCTATTACCTTCCCATGCTGCATTAAAACACATCCTAAACCTCTGCCTGAAGTATCATAATATACTGAAAATCCTCTGGTCCCATCTGGAAGCGTGAGAATGAGAGCCGTCATCAAACCTCGCTTCAACTTTTTAAAAGAATCCTGACATTCAGCTGTCCAGGCAAACTGCGCATCCTTGCGGGTCAACTGGGTCAATGGCACTGAAATTCGAGCAAAGTCTGAAACAAATCGCCGGTAGTAGCCGACCAAGCCAAAAAAACTGTGAACTTCTACAACTGTGCTGGGTACTGGCCATATCTCAATAGCCACGATCTTCTGGGGATCCACTTCTACTCCTCCTATGGTTATAATATGACCCAAGTACGAAATACGATCGAGCCAGAACTCGTATTTACTGAACTTAGCATATAATTGGTGCTCTCTGAGAATCTGGAGGACAACACGGAGATACTGCTCATGCTCCACTTCACTCTTGCTGTAGACCAGGATATCATCTATAAACATAATAACGAACTGATCCAAGTATGGCATAAAAATGCGATTCATGAGGTCCATGAATACAGCTGGCATATTGGATGCTCCAAATGGCATAACAAGGAACTACCAATGCCCCATATCTAGATCTAAAAGTTGTCTTCGGGATGTCCTGCTCTCTGACTCTGATCTGATGGTATCCTGACCGCAAGCCAATCTTCAAAAATATGGACGCCCCTTTGAGTTGATCAAACAAGTCATCTATCCTTGGAAGAGGGTATCTGTTATTGATTGTCACTGAGTTCAAGGTACGATAATCTACACTTAATCTGGACATACCATCCTTCTATTTCACAAGAAGCATCGGGGCTCCCCAAGGCGATCCACTTGCACGAATGAATCCCTTGGTCCTGAGTTCTTTAATCATCTTGTACAATATCTCTAACTCTGACGGTGCCATCCTGTAGGCTCTCTCCGACACTAGGGCTGTTTCTGGGATCAAGTCGATAATAAACTCGATCTTCCATTCTGGCGGCATTCTTGGAAGCTCTTCTAGGAAAACAAGTGGAAACTCTTCGACTATTCGGGGTAACTGCACTGCTGCTACTGCCATCCGCAATACTGGAGGAGAAAGTTCAATTTTGCCTAGGAAAAAAGAAAACTCTAGCTTGCCTGGAATGCTAAAAATAGCCCTGCCAACATGGCAGTCTATCGTAGCATACTGATTCCTTAACCAATCTATCCCTAAGACCACATCATAATCGGCTATCGGGAACTCTATCAATCTAGTGGGGAACTCTCTAACGCTAACTACGATCCGACACATGGAATACACTCTATCTACTCCCACAAGACCGTTACCAGTAAGTATATTGAGTTTTACTGATAACCACTCAGGCTCCAGTCCTATCCATGTCGCAAATTATGCAGACATAAATTGAATGTGATGCACCAGAATTAAATAACACTGATGCTGGAAAGGAGTTGACGAGAATAGTACCTGCCACTACCTCACCTGGTGCCAATCTTTCTTCTACGATCATTGCCATTGTCTGACCATGTCCTCTGGGTGCGGGTCCCCTCTGCTGATAACCTTTCTGTCTTCTCTGAGTCAGGGCTTGGGCTTGTGTATAGTGCTGGGGGTTTTGCTGCTGGAATACTTGGGACTGAGGCGGCAAGGGCCTCGAAAACTGTTGCTGCTACTGGACTGGTACTGGTCCTCTCACCGAAGGACTAGAAAAGGTCGAAGAAGTGGAACTCCCCCTGTTCGGGCAATTTCCAACCCTGTGGTCCGGTGCTCCACAAACCAAGCACAATTGTCGTACTCTGCGACATTCTGCCACCACATGTCCTGGCTTCCCACAATGAGTGCAACCCATTGCGGAAGATTGCTTCTGCTTCTGCTGCTGGGGAAATGCTGGGATCGAATGCTGAATCGATGTCACTGAGGCCGCCTGCCTCGTGGTTCCAATTGTCAAAGCCCTGGCTGCCGGGGCTGGTGCTGAAGACTAATTCATCTGGCCGTGAGACCGCTTTTGACCTCCGGTCCTGTCCACAATCCTCTGGAAGGTATACTCGTGCCTCCTGGCTGCTCTTAATACCGTATCAAAAGTCTGATGCTCAAACTGCTCCACTGCCAATAATATCTCCAAGTGCAGTCCCTGCTGGAACCGCTGGGCTCTGTCGAACTCGATCGCTACCAAGGTGGGAGCAAACCGACTAAGTCTCAAAAACTCGGCCGCATATCCGTCGATCGTCCTGTCCATCTGCTTCAGATTGGTGAACCTTGTCTGTAGATCATACCGAGCTACATCATCGAAGTACTTGGTCAAAAATCTCTCATGAAACATTGCCCATACAATCGGTGCCACTAATCCAACGGCCTGCACCGCCCACCAGCTGCGGGCAAGATCCAATAACTATAAGCGTACTACCGCCACCTTCTCGTTCTCGGGCATCTTCGTCGCTACTAGAATCACTTCTGTATCCTGCAGCCAAGCATCTACGGCAATCGCATCTTCTCTACCATCGAAGAAGGGAGGGTTCAAACGCTTGAAGCTGTTGGCTGCCTGGTTCCCTTGATGACCGCCTCTGTTCAAAGCATCTTGTACTGCCAGGTACAGGGTGTCGCCCCGACGATCTTGAGATGCTAGCAATGTCCTGATAAGACCCACCAAGGTGCCATCATCGGGCTCTACAGGCTGGACTGCCTGAACTGGTGGCTCTTGACCCTTAGTAGGCATGACTCTGGAGGCTACTCCTGAATGCTGGGCTTGATCTCCAGGTTACTACGGATCCACGAGAGGTGCTTTGCCTTGCTGATCGGTAGGACCAGGAACAATGTCGATAAAGAAGATGACACAGGAAACAATAAGGAAGGACCAGGACAGATTAAAGATACAAGCAAGTGATCAGGTCAAGAATTCAGAGATTCAGAGGATACGAGCAAAGATCAAGGACGAGTGTTGATTGAGACATATATTCAGTAAACCCTCGCATATCTTGATTTATAAGACCTGCATGGGCCACCACTTAAACCATGTAACACCCCAGAACTAGAATACTGGAGAGCAGGGGCATATATAGCCAGTTACGTATATCGAAGTGCAACCCACCTCGCAATACGGTCACGGCTGTCTAGATACATGAGGGTTTAACTACAAGCCATCAGTCTCTTATGGTCATGAACAAGCCTGTTGTCTCAATCTCATGCAAGGAATAGCTGTTACAGGATGTTTGAGCATCAAATATACAATAGTAAGGCGTCCCATACGTTACATATTTGGATGATCATGAAGCTAGTCGTTACAAAATATGAAGACTAGTAAGAGTTTCAATCATACATGATCAATCCTAGGATTTGCCAATCATGTTACAGCCCGTTGACATACAATAAGTAAAGTACAATCGAGCTAACACGTGCTCGTCGGCTAAACGCCTCAAAAGAATTTTTTTACAATAAAATAGGAGAACAAAAAGGAAACCCACTCGTTGTCTTGGTTACGCCTGGTGGTCACCATCTGGCTGGAAGGTAGAAAGATCCTCTGGAGCTACTCCGGTATCTGGCCATACAAAATCAGCTGGGTCAGTCCCCAGAAAGAGCAAGTACCACAAAAGAGGCTTCACTTAAGAACTAAAACCAGCAATAAGCATAAAACATAATAACATATAATTAAAGGATATGAGATATGGAAAATCATGATGATATACGATAAGATAACCATAGGACTATTCAGATAACCAAGTTACAACCCTAAAACCAAACAATAATCGGGGTTGTAACCCTTCGTCTGAACGAAACTTGGTTTCCCACCATTTATCGATAACGTAAGCACAAGCAATCAGGTCATGTTACAATCTTGTACAGGATCAGGACAAGACTAGACTGGATTAGACTCCATCCAATCAATCACGGCCAAACAATAAGTACGGCTTGATACTTTAATTAACTAGGGTTATCACAGGCCTAGTTACTAGCAAGATGCAATGAGATATTCCAACAGCCACAAGCCCTGCAGACCATCCAGGTTATCTAGGTCGAATATCCGTTCACAAAGGATGCAACACATGACAGTGTACTGGAAATGTGCCCTACTTATCTACTGGCTACAAGTCCTCGTACGCCCAGATAACGGGATTGCCTGTAGCTGGGAAATCTCTTCATGACTACTGAGTTATTCTAGTTATTAGCCTTAGTCAATTTTAGTAGGTACCCTGACCGTGTTACTCAGGGGTCCCTGCCCTAGATATGATGCAAGATAATACTGGTTCACTTGCACAAACACAATCGTCAACGGTGTCGAGGCTATTCATTCATGTTATGTCATGCTAGCCGTCGCAACTGTATTCAATATTTCCCATCAGGCTTGCTTGTCATGTCTTGTCATGTCATGTCAGTTCATTTGTTATACCGTGCCATATACAATTATCAGTCTAGTCATGTCAATCAATTCAAGTTATCAAGTTCATGACAAAAGGACTCAAAGGGCAATGGGGTACGCCATAGGGACTCAAAGTCTCTACGTGAGCAAGAGTACGCTAGGCCAAATGGACCCCGAGCATAAAACAGCTCTACGCGGGCAAGACCTAAGGATAGGCAGCTCTACGCGAGCAAGAGTGCATGCAAGCAGGATTCTACATGAGCAAGCGCTCTACGCGAGCAAACGCTCTACGCATAGCAAGCACCCTATGAAAGCGGAACTTTACGTGCACGAGCACCCAAGTGAAACTTTACGCACGCAAGGCTCTACGCGAGCAAGGGAGAGTCTACGTGAACGAGGCTCTACGCATGGGGCACTCTACGCTAAAGTGACTCGATGCGGCAGGAGAATACGCGAGCACGAGTCTACGCGAGCGCGAGTCTACGCGAGCGGGAAGGCCCCTGCATAGAGTTCAAGTGAACAAGGCATAGAAGGATTATGCTGGTACGCAAAGCATGTGCGTAAAAAGGGAATACTACGCGGACACGTGAAAACGTGTACGTAAAGGGGTAAATAATACGCTGGCACGTAAAACGTGGGCAAAAACTTAATATTACGCTAGCACGTAAGAACGTATGCGTAAAAACTTCATCTTCTCCCCAAGGCCGGTACAAGCAGGCGTAAAAGCTCAAGAGCTCAAGAAAAGCCCCAACTCGGTCAAGTCTCGGTGAAATCCAACCATTCCAAAACCAAACTTGTGTAACATCAGAATGTCTACCACATGAAACTCTCAGTTTTTGCAGACAAGCCAGTTTAGTAGATCAAACCATAAAAATAAAAGAATGCTAAAACCTAGATCTACAAAAATCCATGCATCGAAATAAGAAAAGCCAAGTTCTAAAGTAGTTTGAAATCGGGCAGGGAAGCTAAATGAGCCATAAAAGCATGGTGTTCTCTTGTGATAGCAATTTGCACTTGCCTACGGCGGTGTGGGTGGAGAAGGAGATGAGGAAGAAGAAGAGAAGAGGAGTAAATGAGTAATGAATGAAGAGAGAGAATAGTGGTTGGGTTAATAAATAAGGGATGGTGGTTGGTAGGTGTTTACATATCAACCCAAACCGAGCCCAACCAAGCCAAACCCAACCGAACCTAATACATGCCAAGGCCAGGATAAACCACATGAACCAGAAAAGGCTAACTAACCCTTGCCAATGCAAACCCAAGACGAGCCAGTCAAGACAAGTCAATCCAGGATGAACCAAAAATAACCCAAGGTAAGATTAAACCAGGATCAAGCTAAACAAGATAAGTCTAATTACGGGTTGGGATTCCGTACACCTATACCAAAATACGTAATACGAACCACGGACATTATAGATTCGATTCGATGGAGTTGTGGTAGGAGAGATTTAAAATAAGGCCCGTATCGGACCAACGGTTGTCGACCAATGCACGATCGAGATGAGAGTATTGTCTTCGGGCACCTTCTTGCATATTGCACCAAGTGAAAGCATTACCTGAAAAAGGGAGTAGGGACAAGTGTTCGTTGAATATGAATGAGTTGAAGTCGTTTTGTCACGACCCGTACCCACTGTGAGGGTACGAGAATGAAACAACGCCCAGCCTACGCCGTAGTATCGGCGGTAGAACGTTGTCCTAGGTCACGACATCTAACAATAATATACTAAGCAGTTTATACTCCCCGAATGGGGGTGACATGATAGAAGTAAACTCAATAACAACTAAGGAAGAAGAAGCATGATATGATTTAGAACTCAAGGAAATACAGATGATAAAATAGTCTAAGATAACATCTCAGCAGATAACCAGAGTACAAGGTCTCAGCTACTGAATATAAAAGAATATATACAACCCAAATCTCAAAGACAGAAATAAAGTCTAACTACTAGTCTCAAGACAAAATAAGAAAGATAAGCCTAACTAAACTAGTCTAGGCAGTAGGGTAAAGCCGTCAGCTAGAGCTGTCCCGTAGAAGGTATCCTCACAGGCCTCCTCCTCGTCCTCTATAGTATTTTTAACAGGTCCAGTCAGGATAGGAGCAAGCACAATACATCTCAACAGTTCATAGCAGGTTAGAAAATATAATCATGCAGTAAAGTAAGATATAGATACTGAAAAAATACAGTATTTAAACAGAGAAAGAGAGAACTGTAATAGAAATATCTACTATAAGTAAAGAGCTATCAGTGACTAGTGATTTAGAGTACAAAGTCGACATGTGAACGGCTTGATTTGTACATGGCTATACTAAAGAGGCGTACATGGCTATTCTACTTTGGAATTGTTCACATGGCTATTTATACTCCCCCGTACCCCCAATTAATACACAAGGATCCAACCAGGTTATGTTATAATTCAATGTAACAGCCCCCGAAGGGTGGTAAGCCCCCGAAGGGTGGTACATAGTAGTCCCATAAATAGAGATTCTGGGAAACCCAATAAATGGGATAAGGATTCAAAGAAGACTCTGTGATCATAAGGGTATATGTCACAAGTGATCAAAGAACCAAATGAAGCATAGTGATACGCCATGTAAGTGAAACACACAGAACATAGAGTACCCGATGTTCCCTGAAGGGATAACATCTCAGAGAGGGATCCATATAGTACTAATCCGTGTGACCAACGTGACAGTATCAAGTAAAGTAATTTAATACAGGAAAATAATTCTAAGCATGATATAAAATGATCAGAGAATGTACTCGCCTGTATCTGAGTGTCCGGATGAAATGTACTATCCGAGGAGAGGTGTCTGGCTCCTAATCAGAACAGTACAGGTCACAACAAGTCTAAAATGATATAATGAAGTCCTGTTATGCATTCTACATGATTCTAGGTCAATCTAGACCAAAGTTAACTCTTGGTCAACTCTGGTCAACCCTAGAAGTCAAACTAGGTCAACTATGGTCAAACTAGTCTATACTAGTCTAACTAGTCTATTCTAAGTCTAACAAGACTACACAAGTCTAATCTAGGCCCTAAACTGACACACAGATGGGCCATAGGCTAAGTGACTAGGCCATAGGCTAATTAGGCAATACCATGCCTAATGAACCAACCAACCATAATATTACACACATGACAATATATCTATATTTAATACACACATAGATATAACTATATAATCTAATATAGGAATACACACATTGATCTATTTTATAATATAACATAGAATTACACACTAGCCTATAGGTTACTATACACATATCACCCATACATATATGTATCTAATATATATAAAAGTACAACACATTATATAATATATATGTAAGATATATACATATCTATTCATCTCAATATCAATACATGTATATATACATGTAGAGAAGGAGAAAAGGGAAATGTGTGGTGTACTTGTGTGTGTGTGTGAATCAACATGGAGCTGCGTGCAAGGGTGAGATATATGGCATATAAGTTCAATATATGGTGTAGAATATGGTATGTGTGAGTGATTACAAGAGTGTGAGCTTGTGTGTGTTTAGGCTAGACATGTGTGTGTGTGAGTCTTGAGGGTGTGTGATTAGGATATCTATGAGAGCATGTGTGTGCAGGTATAGGAATAGAAAATAGTGAAAAGGAAATTACTTGTTGTCACCCCCATTTTCCGTATTTCGTATCAATACTCGTAATCTGATTTTGGCAAGTATTTTATTTTCTGGGCTTATGGAATTTTGGGTTTTCTCGTAAAATAGGTTTTGACTTGGCTTGGTTTTATTTCGTGGAGAAGGATTGGTTTGGTTTGGATTAATATGCATGGAACACCTTAGCTAACCTCCACCCTCAACACAACATATCCTCCACCATTAAATCCCACCTAACTTTTCTCTCTCCTCTTTACTTTCATTTATTTTTTCCTCCATCTTCTTCTTCCTTCCTCCATACAACACCTCCACCATAGGCAAGTGCACCTTGCCAACAAATAAGTACCATATTTTATTTGTCCATTAGCTAGATTAGGACATGGAGATCAACATTAGAATTTGACATTTTTGGATTTGCAGCTTCTATTTTTCTAGATCTAAGTTTTGGATATTTTTGGATTTACATGGTTTTGATCTATTTAAGTTGGATTTTTATGGGTTTTGATGTTCCTATGTTGGAGAGAATCAAATTTCACCCAAGATAGAACTTTGAAATTCTAGATTTGGTTGTGATTTGGCCAAGTTGTGGTGTTTTAAAGATTTGTAGCCATGGGTGTTCTTCCTCTCAAGCTTAAGGAAGAAGAAGACCCCTCCCCAGCGTACGCTCTTTACCGTGCTGCTGACCCGCACGCTTCACTGCCTTGCCCCCCGTGCGCTTGGATGCTTTGCGCTGCCCTTCCCCCGCGCCGTGCTCTTTAGTGCTGGTCGCTGATAGCGCAGCCCTGGCCGCTGCCCGATTGTGTGCGCGCCCCTGCGCCATTGGCCGCTATGCCTTCGTCCATGTGCCATCGGCCGCTGCGCCTTCGGCCATGCTCCATCGGCCACGCGCCCTCGGTCGTGCCCCATTGGCCTCTGCACCATCGGCCCTGCTCCTCCTGCTTCCTCCTGCGCACTTGGACCCCTGCGCTAACCGATCTAGCATAAGCCAGTCCATGTGCCACCCAATCCTGCGCCCTGTGTCCCTGCGCACTTGGCACCCTGCGCAGCTGACACCCTACACAATCCAAACCCCTGACCCCTTGCACAATCCATCGGCTCTTAGAGTTTTGGTTTTATTTCTTTAAGCTTGGCTTCTCTTTTGTGGTTTGGATTTTGAGATCTTGTTCCACACAGCACGACTATCTTGACCCAACACGACCTGGCACGATTTTCAGTAATTGCTACGACTAGTACGGTCTTCATGATTTCTGTGATTTATGATCCTAGTACTCTATGATCTTTATGATAGTGACCCGATGGGGTGCATTCTTGACTTGTAACCTGATAACTTGATAGTGCCCCATGGCTGCGCACTCTTGACTTGTAACTCGTAACTTGTAACTTGTAACTTGTAACTTATAACTTGACCTGCCTTGACTCGACTTGATAACTGGTCGAACTTGACTCTTGTAACTAACTCTGACACTGTGGGTGTTTCTATTTGCTTGCTTGTGCAATCCACTTGCCTTGTCTTGCATCATGTCTAGGACGTGACTCCCTGGTTCCTACGGTCAGGGATTCACGCTAATATGGATTAGGCTAATGATTTGATCAAACTAGAACATATAGAATTTCCAGTCACAGGCAATCTCGTTATTTGGGCGCTTTAATTGGACTTGTAGCTTGCCGACGAGTAGAGCACATTTCCAGCGCACTGTCATGTGTTGCACCCTCTAAGTCACCTAAGGGTATATCGTCTCCTGGGCGATGTATCCAACCATTCTCTCAATCCGCGGAAGGATAAATGGATGGTCTGCAGGGCTTGGGACTGGGAAATTCTCACTTGCATCTTGTTAGTAATTAGGCTTGTGATAACCCTAGTTAGTTAAAGTAGTAAGCCGTAGTATTTGCTTGGCCGCTTGTGAATGGATGATGTCTAGTCTAGCCTTGTCTATGTATTGTCTAGTCCCAGTACCTGGTACTCCTATACATGATTGTTTTACTTATCTTTAACAATAAATGGGTATGGATAGGTGATATTCAGGCGAAGGATTACAACCCCGGTCCTTGTTTGGTTTACGGGTTGTAACCTGGCTCCCAGAATGGTTCCACGTCCCTAGTCGTCTATTGTCCTGACGTGCTCTTTGTTACTTGTACTTTTTTTTTATTTTCTTATGTTCTGATATGCTGGCTTTTGTTCTTATTTCATGGCCTCCTTTGTGGCATTTGCTCTTTCTGGGGTTTGACCCAGCTGGTTTTGTGTGGCCAGATTTCGGAGCAGCACCCGAGGATCTACCGAACCTCCAGCCCGATGGTGGCGACTAGAAGGAACCCGGGCTACGAGTGGGTTTTCTATTTTGTTTCGCTCACTCTATTGTAAATTATTCTTTTAAGGCGTTTAGCCGACGAGCATCTGTTAGGTCGATGCACATTTACTTACTGTCTGTCTACGGGCTGTAAACATGATTAATAAATCTTAGGGTTGATCATGTATGACTTAACTCTTGCTAGTCCTAGCATTTTGTACAACTAGCTTCATGATCAGCTGATATGTAATATTTGGGACGCCTTTTATTGTATATTTGGTGGTCGAACATCTTGTAATTATATTACTTGCTTGAGATTGAGACAATAGGCTTGACCGTAAGAGACCGTTGGCTTGTTGTAAACCCTCATATCTAGACAATCGTGACCGTATAGCGAGATGGACTTCATTTCAATATACGTAGCTGGCTATGTTCGCCCCCGCTCTCCAGTATTCTGGTTCTGGGGCGTGACATGGTTTAAGTGGTGGCCCATGCAAGTCTTGGCATTCAAGAAATATGAGGGTTTACCGAATAGATGTCTCAATCAGTACTCGTCCTTGATCTCCGTTCATATCCTCTGAATCTCTGGAATCTTGACCTGATCACATGCTTATATCGTTGATCTGTCCTGGTCCTTCCTTATTGTTTCCTATGTCGTTTTCTTCAGCGGCATTATACATGAACCAGCCGATCAGTAAGGCGGAGCAACTCCCGTAGACCAGCAGCCCGGAGATCAAGCCCAGCACTCCGGAGTAGCCTCCAGAGTTGTGCCTACTGGAGGAGAGCCCTCAGTTCAGCCCGTTCAGCCTGCCGAACCGGACGATGGCACTTTGGTAGGTCTTATCAGGACCTTGATAGCTTTCTAGGATCGTCGAGGAGATGCCTTGCACCAGGCAGTGGCAGATGCTTTGACCAGAGGCGGTCATCCAGGGAGCAGCGCGGCCAACAGCTTTAAGCGCTTGAACCCTCCATTCTTCGACGGCAGCGAAGATGCGATTGCCGTGGACGCTTGGCTTCAGGATACCGAGGTGATTCTGGAAGCAGCTAGAACACCTGAGAATGAGAAGGTGGCGGTGGTACGGCTACAGTTGCTGGACTTAGCTCGCAGTTGGTGGGCAGCGCAAGCCATGGGATTAGTGGCACCCATTGCTTGGGCAGTATTTAGAGAAAGATTCTAGACGAAGTATTTTGATGCTGTAGCTCGGTACGACCTACAGACGAGATTTACCAATTTGAAGCCAGGAGGCAGAATAGTTGACAGTTATGCATCTGAGTTTTCTAGACTCAGTAGGTTTGCCTCCACCTTGGTGGCAACCGAGTTTGATAGGGCCCAGCGGTTCCAGCAGGGACTGCATTTGGAGATCTTGTTGGCAGTTGAGCAGTTCGAGCACCAGACGTTCGATGCAGTTTTGAGAGCAGCCAGGAGGTATGAGTACACCTTCCAGAGGATTGTGGATAGGACCGGAGGTAGGAAGCAGTCCCACAGTCAGATGTACCAATCATCAGCTCCAGCCCCCGTAGCTAGGAGTTTGACTATTGGAACCCCGAGGCAAGCGGCCTCAGTAACGTCGGTTCAGCATTCGACCCCGACGTACCCGCAGTAGCAGAAGCAGACTTCCGCAATGAGATATTCTCATTGTGGGAAGCCAAGCCATGTAGTGGCAGATTGTCGCAGGATGCAAGGACTGTACCTAGCTTGTGGAACGGCCGATCACAATATAGGAGTGTTTTCCATAAATAAATTCACTTTATTTATTTTGATTCTGGGAAAATACAACTTTAGGAATCCGATCTAGAAGACGATCGCTTTATCCCTTTGACGATACGAAGAAGAAAAGCTCTCACAAATTCGACAGCAATTTAGATATTCTGTATATCTGTACAATGAATGAGAAGAGAACTCTATTTATAGAGTCAAAAAATAACTAAAAAGATAACTATTTTCATAACCTGTGCATAGTTGATAATCACGCAGGACTCAAACATACGCAAGGTTAATGAGCAGTTACTGGACGTGGCCCATAACTGTTGGATACATAGCAATCATACATGAGTCATGTGCAAGTTACTGGGGCACGCATACAAGAGATCCGTGGCATGGCTGCCACGTACTCCAATCTGATAATTTGAGATGAAATCCACGCCAAATAGTTGAGGATGAAATCCACGCAGACTTGGGGCAGAAGGCTTCAGAATACACGCCAACTTGAGGCAGAAAGCTTCAGAATACACGCCACCTTGAGGCAGAAAGCTTCAGAATACACGCCAACTTGAGACAGAAAGCTCAAAATTCACGCAAACTTGAGGAAGGAACATAGAAGTTCAAGATACACGCAGACTTGAGTCAGAACGGCCAGCTGTCTTGATTCGACGTGCCTCGACTGGCACAAAATCTCTGACATTGATTGCCTTTGTCAGTCATATTAAATGACAATAAGGTCTTTTTGGTACGCCAACTTGATGAAGACTGAATCTTATTGAGGAAGATTTCGAAAGTCACGCAATAGTCGGCTGAGATCTCTCGAGTCCCGTACATACGTGGCATACGAGGAGACATTCTTTGACTGTCGTGCTGTCAGTCATAATGACACTCTGACAAATGATGAGCTGTCTCTGTGTACCATTTAAACTCTGCGTATATTTGAGGAAATGGTCTGATAGAACTCAGCGTGTATTTTAGACATTGTTCTGATAGGCTGTATTAACTCAGCGTGACTTCATTTTTTGAGGCCTACAAAACCCCCTTCAAAGTTTTCGAAAAATGATAAATTATTTCGAAATACTTTGAAATCGAGATGATAAAATGAATTTAGTCACGCTGATATGATTCAGGGAAAGATTTCTTCCGAAATGATTGGGCTGTTGGGAGTCTGTGCGGTTTAGGATCCCGTGCAAAACTCCTATATCAAAGCAAATGATGACTTTGTCGTTTGAAATTCTTCGTGAGCCTATAAAAAGGCCATAAATCACTTCCTTCTTTCTTTACTTGCTTTAGAGAGAGAAAATCCCACTCAAAAGAGCTTCGTCGTCTACCCCGTCTTCTCCTTCTTCTTTTTCAGCAATGGCTCCCAAGATTGATGCTCAGGCTAAGGGCAAGGCCCCTGCGACGTCTTCGCGTACCACCACCGACAGACTTCCTCGCCGCGAAGCTACTTATCACCCTATGCAACGTAAGTGACAGATGGGGATGCGAACTGATGAAGACGAACTGATGAAGATGAACTCCACATAGAAATCTTAGGATTCGTAAAACAATCAATAATGAACTTTCAAAATATATCCCCCCTTCTTAGGGCAAAGGATATTAATAAAGTATGCCCCCTCTTTAGGGTTGGCCATACTTCACATCTTCGTGTTTACGAAGCTCTGTGTTTTACGCAAATAAGCATGGCTCTCATGACTCTGCGTGATTTTTCATATGTTGGCAGAGATGTCAATGTTGAATTATTCATGCAGACTTCTGAGAGTCATCCTCTGGATAGATTAGTCTTGATCTGTCAGCGTATTTTTTTGTCATTTTCACTTCAATGTGATTCTGGCAATGATGCATGACTTTTCATTCTAATCTGTCTAGACTTTGCGTGAATTAATCACATGCGTGAATAAATCATTCACCATGTCTTTTTGATCTTTGTCTGAAGTCTGCGTGACTTATAAAATTTTCTTTGAACACTGTTAAACACGCATAAGGCTCGTAGACATAAATTTTTCTGAAGTTTACGTGACAAAACATGTCTGATCTTTTCTTCTTTTCTTTCTGTAGTGGACATCCGAAGTGAAGAAGCTGATTATGAAGGATATTTGAGCTTCTCTTTCAAACATGATTTATCTCATGTACAGTTTCCTCAGTTTGACACTCCGGAAACCAGACTATCTTTGTTGAAGAATCAAGATCATACCACTCTGCTCTGTCTGATAAATGGTGAACCATTTCAGAGTCTTGACCGGATGATCCATAAGAAACCAGCTTTTCTGTTTGGGGATGCCATAGCACATAAGTCACAACCAAAAGGCATCAGGGAGAAGGTCTGCTTCTATTTTGAAGGTGATGCAAGGAAGCCCATGTACTGGCCGAAGGTATCTAGGGGTTTGTCTATCATGCGATTCATGCACGCCAGTTACCCCAGGAAGATGACATGGCACTTAACAGAAAATCAGCAAGCTAAGGCGAGCAGAATCATTTACAAGAAAGACGAATTCTACAGTGCTCCGGAGAATCACGTATCCTTGTTTCGAGGTTTGAAGCCGGGATGTGTGCCACCCGAAGACTCGTCTATATTGAAGCCATTCAGGATGCCTATTTTCATAAATAAATTCATGGCAAATGAGAAGGCATTCTATCCTACTGATTCGACGCCGAGGATGATAGGCTTAATGAATCAGGAGAATATGAGGTGGACGACTCTGGTCTATTGGGTTCTGGAGAAGTTTGAGAATGAGCTGAAGCAGATAAATCTCTATGACACGATCGTCAATTCCTCCTACGGCTTCAAACCCAACCCATTTCTATATCTGGCCTTGGTTGAAAGATATAACCACCAGACGGGAACATTTATGACTCCCAAAGGGGAGATGGGTTTTGCCCTTCATGAGATGGAATACATCTTTCATCTGCCTTCTGGCACACTGCCATATGAAGAATATGTGCCTACAACCGAGGAGCTAAATTTTCTGTCGGAGAAGAAACCGGGATGGTGCATCTGTTTGAAGAGATAATGTGCCATTTCGGCACATACACTCTGTATTATAAAAATACTAAAGAGGAAGCCGGCTGCCACATCCAGAAGTGGATGTCTTATCTTTTCATGAATCGTGAGAAAGATGAGAAGAAGATAAATGAGAAGAGAAGGTATCAAATTAACTCCTTCAAGCCCCTCTCTAAGAGTGAAATCACCAATCTACTAGAGAAGTATGACTGTAAAGATTTCACAATCAATGAAGACTGGTATGAGTTTAAAGTCGAAACCACCTTCACATCATATGTGAGACAGAGTGGAAAAACTTTGTCAAAGAACGGTCATTTAGTCGGATTCCTCTCTCTCTCTGGCTAAGAAGATTTGTTGTTCCTGGCTCCAGCTCTCTGGATAGAATACATAGAGGCGTTGTTTTTGCAGCAGTGTGCCTTATGTACGGCTATAAGACAGACTTATTATCAGCGATGACTTGCAGGCTGAACGCAGGTCTTCGAAATTTTGTAACCAATATGTTGTCTAATCAAAGGAAGATGACCGATGAATTCCCAAGAATAGAGATGCCCTATACTTATTTGTATGGTTGGCTTTTTCTCCATCACGATGGTCTGATACCTCCTGGAGCAGGAGGGAGCGACAGCCTCTTTTTAGAGAAGTACGTCGGAGAAACTTTCTGGAAGGTTCACACTCTTTCAGAATGCAGAAATGTTTTGAACCGATCATCACATTGGTCGATTCAATTTGCTCCTCCGCCATTGGGTTATGAGAGCATGCCTCTGAACATGATAGACGGAGAAAAAGGGCACAGGCTAGATGACGTAGCTTTTCAATGGCTGCAGCGGATTCGGCCATCTCACCTGGTATATCGTCATAAAGAAATGACGTACTTAGAACCATATCTACCGAGCCGATTTGCTCGGCAATTCGGATATGACCAACTTCATGTTGGGAATGCCACCACCTGCCTTTCTGCTCGTGGAGGACTAATTGATGGAGCTCGAGCATGGAGATACTTCACGGCTAGAGATACAAAAGTTGAATTCTCTCTGCCGAATCCTCTATCCAGGGCGGGGACAAAAATGCTCTATAAATACGCCCGCTTCTATGTTTCATCGAGCACTTTCATGTCGAGTTTTTATTTGAAGAATTTTGTTGCAGAAGACGACCCAGCTCCATCAAAGAGGTCGAAGAAGAAGATTGTTATTCAACGATTTACTCCGGAACCTGAAGATGAGACTGCGGAAGTTGAACCCTTATATGAATTATCTCTGGAGCAAAACTTTCCTGATGAAGTTCTTTCTCCAATATTCGTGTCCATCTCTAAGAGGAAACAAAGTGATAAATCTGAGACGGTCTCTAAAAAAAGTACTAAGTCACAGACTTCCAAGAAGAAAGGGGTTTCAATAACTACCACCTTATCTCTAGGTGGCATCCCAGTTGATGAAGACGATGCTGCCGACAAAGATGAAGATACAGGTAAGACGATGCTCCTTTGATAAAAAGGAGATCGAGAGGCAGATACGTCAAGAAGACTGTCGGAAAGATGAAGGGCAATGAACTCCTGGAAACTATTATGAGTGGAGGGATCTTGCCAGAGATCGATGAAGCGGTTTCCACAGAAAGAACAGAATCTGATCATGTTCATCTTCCAGCAACTTCAGCTGAACCGACTGAGGTAGAGTCGACTGTCCCGACGACAAGTGGAGTGGCTGCTGAACCTTCAGAGATGAGGATTATCCTTTTTTAGCACGGGAAAGAGGGTGTCATCCAGGCATTGGATGATCAAATTGAATATTCAGAAGAAGAACCAGCTTCCGGGACAGAAGTTAGGAAACAACCGGAAGTGCCAACGTCTGAACTATCAGCTGCTGATGAATTATTGAAGAATGTTTGTAAAGACACCATTCTTCAAACTAACTTTCCAGAAGAGACTGAACCTGCAGTCAATACCGAGTCCATGGAAATTGAAACTCAAGAACCTGAACTCGCTATTGTTACTGTTCCTGAGATTCATCTATCTCAAGAAATAGATGTTGATGTGAATATCATGGATTCTGGATCAGAGACCCATCCTGAAGCTGGGGATCTAAGAGAGTCTGAAGAAGAACACTCTGAGAAAGAGAAAGAGGCTGAAGAGGAAGAGGATTGGCATCCTGAGACTTCCACTCATTATGATGAAGATAAAATCAGAGGAAATAGAATGGAGCTCAGTTCTGAACATGCTCAATCTCCTGATAATGCTCCAGCACTCAGTAATTCTGGAGCTGGTAGTAGTCATATAAAGCAGGTGTCATACACCATTATGGATCGACTGCGAGAGGATACGAGACTTCCTCAACATATAGAATATGAACCTCAGCCTGGTAGAATTTTATTTCAAATTCTGTTTATAATGTTTCTTTTTTTTTATATGCTGATTATTTTTCCTATGACTAGTAGGAAGTGCTGCAGCAATGAGCTCGACTCATGCTCCACTTATCCAGACTGATGTTGATGAAGGGAGCTCGCACTTGCCAACTTCTCCAGTGGCACAGACTTCAATTCCCAGGACAGAGAACGTACAAGCTTCTTCTTCAATAATGACAGTAACTCCTAGGTTTGAGACGGGATTGGCAAGGACTCTGGGAATGTATTCAGATATCATCTATTCATATCTGGATACGTACTCCAGGCGTTTCTTGAAAGACGAAACTATGCCCTTCTCTGAGCTCCGAACGGTGGTCAATTTCCCGCTCCTAGTACTGCGACATGCTTGATGTGAAACTCAATGTATCTTCTTTGAACATCTCCTTGATGAATTGGAAACAACTATCCGAAGATACTGGAAGATCAAGAAGGAAGATGTTAAATCTTTGACTGTGGCTGAGATCGCTCAAATGGAATACGAAGCCCAAGCTCAGCAAGCTGCTTTAGAAGAATTTCTTGCTTCTTCATCAGAGAAGTTAATAGAGAAGAATAAAGAAATAGTAGCAACTCGTCGAAGAGTAGAATTTCTGGAGAAGGATGAAATATCAAAAGCTGAAGAGCTCAAGAAGTTGAAAGAGGAGCTGGCTCGTCTTCAGGAGCGAATTGCCTTCATGGAAAAGGAGCAGGCTGAGGTCGTCACTGCTCGTATATCTGAAGCTGAACGCTATCAAACTCTTCAAAAAGAACGAGAACAGATGCAGGCAGAGCAAATTGAAGAAGTTAATCATCGCCAATATGCTATTATCACTTTTGATGAACAAATTATCACAGTCGAAGCAGCAGAAAGAGTTTGCAAAGCTCATGATGAGAAAATGAGTACTGTACTTGATCGCATTAAGGAGCTAATAACTCCTAATAAATAGACCTTTTACATATTCACTTGTAATCAATATTTTGATTTTGAATGAAAACAAATGAGAACTTTTGATCTGATTTTTGATTTTGTTGTTTTAATAATGATGTATTCATAGAAAATATGTTCAGAGGTAAATAATACATGACACATTTCAATAGAATAGAATATACAAATGAACTTTGTAATTCTATCAGATGATATTAAACCAGAGATGATCTTAGTTTAATACTGATTAAAAAAATAGAATTTAGACATAAAAATATCTTTGAACTCAATTTTTCATGATCTTTGGACTCGAGAATCCGAAGACTAGATATCATTTTCATAAATATGATACTGAGATAGAAAATTCAGAGGTAATATGGACGTGATTTTCTAGATATCAAATTTGCTAAAAAAATGATACAAAATAGAATATCTATTTCTACTGGGGATAAAAGATATCGAAACGATTCTTGTAAAGAACAATGACTTTGGTATTTTTACTAGCTGGAGAATAATAGGAGAACAATCTTGACAGATGAAAATATTACATATAATATTTCTTCAAGAATTTGCCATTAATGGGCATCATAGTGACTTTACCATCCATAGTGGTAAGCTGATATGCCCCATTAGAAAAGACTTTATTCACAATGAATGGACCTTCCCATTTTGCATCGAACTTGCCTTTACTCATATGCGTCATAGTCATCGGACGTCTGACTGTAAGAACAAGTTCTCCTTTTTGATATGCTCGAACTCTGACTTTTTTGTTAAAAGCTCTTGAGATTCTAGCTTGATAGAATTCGATATTCTGTTGAGCATATAACCGCTTTTCATCCAGAGCTTCTAATTCCTGAAGTCAAAGACGATCATTATTCTCGGTGGTAAGTTCATTAGCAATTGCTATCCTTAAAGAAGGAATTTGAATCACTAATGGAAGAACAGCTTCGCATCCATACACCAAAGAGAAAGGTGTACATCTAGTAGCATTACGAACTGTAGTGCGGTAAGCCCACAAATATTCACCAAGTTTCTCACTCCAATTACGTTTGTTAGTAGAAACAAACTTCTTTAAGAGTTTGATGATGGTCTTGTTGAAAGCTTCTGTTAATCCGTTAGCTGCTGGATTATATGCGGTAGAAGCCAAATTGTTGATCTGATGATCGTCACAGAATCGAGTAAACTTCTGGCTGACGAATTGTGGTCCATTATCATGAATAATGCGTCGGGGAACACCAAATCTGTAGATGACATGATGCTTGATAAAGTTGACGACATTAGAAATTTTGACTTCGGATAAAGGAATAGCTTCAGCACATTTGGAGAAATAATCGGTTATTGCGAGAATAAACTGATGACCTTTTGATGACGGCGGATTAATTGGGCCAATAATGTCCATGCCCCAAGCTTCGAAGGGCCATGATGCTTCCGTTGGATGTAGAAATTCTGAAAGTTGATGAATAAAATCTGTATGGATTTGACAAGCTTTACACTTCCTTGCATATTCGATGGCATCTGATACCATAGTAGGCCAATAATAACCCATACGTCGAATACGGTCTTGAAGTTTTGGTCCTGGCTGATGTGCTCCACAAATTCCATCATGTGCTTCGCGGATAATTTGTTGGACTTCATTACCGGCAACACATCAAAGAAGTAAACCATCATAAGCTCGACGATATAAGGTTTTTGTAGTATGATTGTAATAGAATCTGAGTGATCGTCGTCTGATAGATGCTGCCTCACTCGGATTATCTGAAAGAATATCATATAATACAAAATCTAAGAAAGGAAGTCTCCAATCTTTATCCGTATTCTGAGTCTCAGCTAAATTACTGAAGGAGAATTCCATACTAGAATCAGATGAAGATGATAATGATTTACGACTTAATCCAAATCCTCTTGTTGTATTGACATCATGAGATGTTGATTCTTCAATATCAACTGGAAGTCCTAGAGTTAGATTGTTCTCAAGATGAAATAATTCTCGATTGTAAACAACAATCATTTGTTGACGTCTAATCGGAATAGCTAATACCACCGCAAGATTAGCAAGAGCATCAGCTTCTGTGTTACATGCTCGCCTAACATGCTCGATGAAGAATCCTTCAAATAAAGAAGCCATAGATATAGCCGATCTATGATAAGGAACCAGATCTTGATGGCAAAATTCATAAGTACCCCTTATCTGATTGACAATGAGTTTAGAATCTCCATACGCTTCCAAATGTTGAATATTCAGATGTCTAGCGAGTTGAAGACCAATAAGCAGTGCATTGTACTCAGCTACATTGTTTGAACATGGTTGATCGAGAGAATAAGCTCTTTGGATAGCAGACCTTCTGGCGATACAAGAACAATTCCAACCCCAGCGACAATATCACCATTAGGACCTATTCTTGAAGCTCCGTCAAAGAATAGACGCCAAGTAGGATCTTCTTCAGCAATTTGGTTTGAATCTAGGACTTCATCTGGGATTTCATCGTAGAGTTTTAAATTTTTTGGAATTGAATGAGCAGCCAGAAAATCAGCTAAAGCTTGTCCTTTGACCGATTTCTGAGGAATATAGTACATATCATATTGAGCAAGTAAAATTCCCCAGTTAGCCAATCGAGAATTCAAAACACTTGGTTTCTTCATCATGACTCGTATATGATTAATCCTGGAAATGACATGAATGGTCTGGCCAATGATATAATGTCGTGTCTTTTGGACAGCGAACATAAGGGCTAGACATTCTTTTTCGACCGGTGAATAACGAGGTTCAGCTCCGGTCATAGTACGACTGAGATAGTAAATGGCTTGTTCATGACCATTTTTATTCTTTTGAGCGAGCAGTGCACCCAATGAATGACTCGTTGCTCGGGTATATAGAAGGAACGGTATTCCTGAAATAGGAGGTACCAATACTGGGGGGTTCATCAGATACTGTTTTATATCATCGAATGCTTTCTGACATTCATCATTCCAGACGAAAGAAACACCTTTCTTCATAAGTTTATTGAATGGTCTGCAGCATCCTGAAAGATTAGAGATGAATCTCCTGATATAAGCGATCCTTCCTTGAAATCCTCGTAGCTCTTTTAAGGTGCGTGGAGGACGCATCTCTTGGATGGCTTTGATCTTCTCAGGATCTACGTGTATACCTTTCGAGGTAATGACGAAGCCGAGAAATTTGCCACTAGAGACGCCTAAGAAGGACTTAGTAGGGTTCATCCTTAATTGATGCCGACACATTAGATCAAATATAGTTTTCAAATCTTGGATGTGATCCTCTTTTTGTCGACTTTTGACTGCAATATCATCAACGTAGCATTCGACTATTTTTCGTAAATGTTTACGGAATATAGTGCTCATAGCTCGTTGATAAGTTGCTGCTGCATTCTTGAGACCGAATGGCATCACTGTATAACAGTATGTACCGATCGATGTTCTGAAGAAGTGTGTTTCTCGTCATCTGGAAACATTTTAATTTGATTGTATCCAGAATACCCGTCCATGAACAACATTCGTTCAAAACCACAAGTATTATCGATCATAACATCAGTAATTGGTAGGGGGAACTCGTCTTTAGGATATGCCGTATTGAGATCACGATAGTCTATGCATACTCTGATCTTGCCAGTCTTTTTAAGGACAGGAACTATATTAGCCACCCAATCAGGGTGTTGTTCCTCTCTAATAAACCCAGAAGCCATGAGTTTATTAACTTCGGCTTCAATTTAATCCATGATGTCTGGACGAAATCGTCGCTGTTGTTGCTTAACCGGTTTAGCATTTGGCATGATATTGAGCTTGTAAGTTGCTATCTGTGGATCAAGTCCTGGCATATCCTCATAACTCCAAGCGAAGATGTCGATGTATTCGCGAATAAGTTTGATCATGTCTTGCTTATCAGTTTCTGAAAGGCTTTCACTAATGAATATTGGTTTGGGGGATCCCTCTTCACCAACATCTATTTGAACGAGTTTATCTTCAGTTGGAGGTTCTCTTTGCTCAAATCTATACTCCCATTGATTATCTAGCCTTTGGGCCTATTATTCTGATTCGGATGAGATTTCAAATTCGTCCTCGTCATCTTCTTCAGGACCATCAACGGAAACCATGTTGGAAGACAAAATGTTACGGTGGAAGTCACCAATACTTGTATCAGAATCCCAAGAGGAGGAACTAGAAGAATCAGATCTTTTATCTTCGTCAGATTCGAGATCTTCATGGATGATACTGATAAAGGGAGTAGGAGCGATATAACCCAATCCGTATTTCGTTCTTCCATATTATAAAGGAGGAATTCGAACAGGCATTCTTCTTCCTCTCCCATTACTGAGGCCAGTTCTGAAGTCATAGCCCATATTTTTGATAATTTCTTTAGATTGCTGGCTGTAACGACGCAACTATAATCTTCCAGAATCATCATTTTTATCATCATCTTCAAGGTTGATAGGGTTCTTTGGTCCTTTGTAGAAGAATATTGGAATATCTTCTAATTTTCTGCTAGGTACTAGAAAACATGAACCTTGTACTGATTCTAAGGATACTTCTGTATGAAAAGTCTGTACAACTCCTATGGTTATTGTTTTCAAGTCATCTAACAAATGCAGATAATTATGAACATGATTACAAACATCAATATACTGCAAAGACGGAGACATTTCATTAATTTCAAAAGTAGTAGTATTTACATCAGAAGGAGGTTGAACCTTAGAAATTTTAGCCAAATCAATGACTAAAGGGGGAGAAGAAGAACTAGAAGGAGTTTTGTTTCGATTAAGATCGATCACAAATGGCTCAGAAGAGGTGAGCTCCCTTGAATCTTGGGATGGAAAAGTAGTTCGCCCACCAACAGGGATTACCAGAGTGTCCTGTTTTGTAGATGAAGATGCCAAAAATGTAGTATGCCCACTGACAGGAATGATCAGTATGTCTTGGGTAGATGATTGAGATAATGGAGAGACACGTCCGCTCACTGGAAGGGGCCTTCTCCAGAGGGTTTAGGAGACTGTTGCTGAGTAGTTCGACCTTTAATAGGAATTATCAAGGTCTCACTTTGCGGATCTTCTTTTTCCATGGCTTGTACTATTTTTGTATACTCCTCTTTGTACATCCGGGAATCACCGAAATAAGCTTCAACCCCACGGAAAGGATTTATATCAGCAACTTCCTTTTGTACTTTTCCATCGCTGTCAATATATTTGAAGCACTGATGAAGAGTAGAAGGCACCACATTATTTTCATGAAGGAAGGGTATTCCCAAGAGAAGATTATAAGATCCCACGATCTCGATCACATAGAAAGTGACTTTAGATCTGAAATTGCCTATTTGAAGTTTCAGATGAATCTTTCCCAACGGCTCGCTTCGGCTTTGATTGAATCCCAATATAGTAGTAACCATCTTGGAAAGTTTATGAAAAGGAATTTTTAATTCATCTAGCAGACTCCTTGGCATTATGCTTAAAGCAGACCCTGGATCAATAAGAATACGATCTACCTTCATCGTATCGATATAACTGGTGTAGTAGAGAGGCCGATCATGTCGATTATCCTCCAATAACATGTCATCTTGTGTAAAGGTGATATTCGGGATGATCTTCAATACACTATTGCAATGTAAGCAAGTAACAGGTTCTTCATCTGGCTTTTTTAACTGTGCGAGACAAGAGTCAGCCTGAAGAAGTGCCTCACTTAATGTCTCTCGAGTCTCTTTAGAAAGACATAGAAGTTCGAAGAGGGACATTCTAGCTGTAGTATTAGCGAGTTGAGCTAAAATGTCAAAGTTATAAGGCTTCTGAAGTCCAAGGGGAGGGGACTTCCTGATTGGTTTATCGAAGCGAACTTGTTGTTTGCCTTTCTCAAGTGCTGTGGGCTTGGAAGGAATAGGTACAACCGGTGTAGTTGAAGGAACAGGTACAGTGGATGATTTTTTCTCCCGAGGAACATCAGGAATATCTTTGTCAGCTGGAGAGATATCAGGAACATCTTCAGGACTATCAGGAGTATCTTCAGGACTTTTGGAATAATCCTTTAGATAATGTTTCTCTGTTCTAGTAGCACCAGCAAGTGCTTCTACCTTATCTTTTGGCTCTGTGTCGGAAGTAGATCCAAAAGAAGTCATATGACATGACTTAGGTTTTTCGGCCTGCTTAGATTTTAGGGAAGTAGTCTTGTGAAGGGAAGAAGATTCAAAATCTGCCACTAGATCAGGATGAATCCATATTATTTCTCCTGTTTCAATAGTGATCGGTACTAATCCTTCAGACTGTGGAGGGGGAATATTCACGATTTCAAGAGTTGCCTTGGGAATAGGAACGATCCCGCTTTCAAGGAGTTGAGGAGGAAAATCTTCGAATTGCATAGAGACGACATTGGAAGTGACGGTCTTTTCTTTCGAAGTGAGAGTGACAGCTCCAGATTTGATCATTTCCTGGATCTTTCTTTTTAGTACAAAACATGTACGAGCTGTGCGACCCAACATTCTATGGTACGGACAGTATTTATGATGATCTGTCTTACCAGCTTCATCAGGTTTCTTGATTTCAGGTAATTGTATTTTATTACCTTTAAGTAGACATTCAAAGATACCAAGGACGTCATCGTCGTCAAAAGAGTATTCTTCTTTGGGGCGAGGTGCTCTTGGTTGTTGATTTGTTGGAGCTGGGGTAGCTTGGGCAGATATTACTTTTTGATTTTTTCTCTGGAGATTGACTTTAAGAGTCTCCTTTCCTTTACGATTGTTAGGTCGCGTACTATTGCTAGTATTTTGACCTGATTCATTAGGATTCATGTGTACCCTCAGACCTTTGAAAGTTTCGGCACTGATTTCGGCAGCTTTGGCACTGACGATGAAGGAAGGCCAATCTTGGAATTGAGTGCATCCTGTCCACATGCTGATGATTGGTAAGAGATTTGACTTGCAAGTGTCGATAGTGACGGCATCAGGAGTTCCAAGAGGCACTTTTAAAGCTTCTCTTCTAAATCTTTCAATGAAGCTTTCAGTGCTCTCATTATTTCTCTGTTTGATTCTTATAAGAGCAGACATAGTCATGTCATTGAGCCCTTCATAGAATCGTTCAAAAAACATTTGTTTAAAGCTGGCAAATGAGGTAATACACCCATCAGAGAGACTTCTATACCACTCATAGGCCGTTCCTTTGAGATATCCGACAAATACCCGAGTAAGGAGGGCGTCACTTGGTTGTAGCTGGTCAGTCATCACTTCAAAATGATTAATAAACTGACTAGGAGAAATGGTTCCATCAAAGAATGAGATAGTATGAGGCTTGTATTTAGGAGGATATAATACTTGCTTCCATTCTATTGGATAAGGTTGCTTGATACCTAACCTTTGTAAACCATCTTTCTGTTTAAATGCCTCAAATTGGGTTCGAAGATTCCTCAATTCTTCAGTTACGACTCCGGAAGATTGTGGAGTTGTAGCTAGTAGAGAATAGTTAGGAGGCGGGACAGCATTATATGCACTACCCCCAGCTCCCGAATGGCTAGGAATTGGTTGAGCTTGTCCAGGAATATTGGATTGTACTGCTGGAGGAACTTGCACTGGACGTATACCAGTGTCAATCGGTATGGCGTCAGGTACAGTCCGTGGATTTTGCAGCTGGTTTGCCATAAGTTTATACATTGATTTTATAGTATCAGCCATAGATTTCATTTGTTGTTCCAAAGAAGCAATTCTATGATCTTGAGGAGTCATTGAAGAAGAAGGTTCATTGTTCAAATCAGTATTCCCATCTGTCACCCTCATTTCCCGTATTTCCCGTATTTCGTATTTATACTCGTATCTGGATTTTGGCATGTATTTTATTTTTCTCGACTTGTGGAATTTTGGTATTTCTCGTATTTTAGGTTTTGGCTTGGCTCGGTTTTATTGGGGATGGTTCATTTTGGTTCGGTTTTATGTGTTGGAACACACTAGCCCTATGCTACCCCTTAACCCACCACAACTCCCTCTCTTTATATCCCCACCTGCCACTCTCTCTCTCCTCATAACTTCCACCATTAATTTTCTTCTTCTTCTTCTTCTCCTTCCTCCACAACTCTCCTAACCCTAGGCAAGTGCATCTTGCCACTACATAAGGACCCTCTTTTCTTTGTCCATTTGCTAGTTTAGGACATGGAGATCAACATTAGTTCTTGGGTTTTTATGATTTGGAGTCTCTGTTGATGTAGATCTAAGTTATTGCTATTTTCAGATTTTGTATGTTTTGATCCTTTTTGGTTGGTTTTCTTTGAGTTCTGATGTTTCCATGTGGAAGAGCTTTCAGTTTCACTCCAGTTGGAGCCTTGGAAATCCGGATTTGGAGTTCGGATGGCCAAGTTATGAACTTTTGAAGTTTTGGTTTCAGCCATGTGTTCTTGCTGTTTGGAGAAGATAGTGAGCAGTGTGCAGAGCTGTTTAGCTACGCACACTGAGCTATGTGCGCTCTTTAGCGCTGCGTACGCAGGCTTGAGTGCGCTTCCTGTTGGAAGCGTGTCTCCTGGAGCGTGCGTGATTTCACATACGCTGCCCCTTGAGCGTGCGTGACTTTCACACATTGCTCCCTGTAGCGTGCGTGACTTTCACGTACACTGCTCCCTTGAGCGTGCATGACTTTCACGCAGCTGCTCCCTTGAGCGTGCGTGACTTTCATACACTGCTCCCTGTAGCGTGCGTGACTTTCACACACTGCTCCCTGTAGCGTGCGTGACTTTCACACACTACTCCCTGTAGCGTACGTGACTTTTCACCCACACTGCTCCCTGTAGCGTGCGTGACTTTCACATACGCTGCCCTCCCCTGAGCGTACGTGACTTTTCATGTACGCTGCCCCAGAGCGTGCGTGACTTTTCACCCACGCTGCCCCTTGAGCGTGCGTGACTTTTTACCTACGCTGCCCCCTTGAGCGTGCGTGACTTTTACATACGCTGCCTTCCTGCGTGCGTGTTATAATGCGTATGCATTCCCCCTGCGTGCGTGCTTTTGTGCGTACGCATCCCCTGACCCGTATTTTGATATTTTATTAGATATTTCATGCCCATTTTATATCCTTACGCCTTTTGTCATGAACTTGATTTTACTTAATATGTTGGAATGACTATGGTACATGGCTTGATATGACAAGGAACTAGCATAACACGACAGTGACCCGTAGTGTTGCACTCCTGACATGACCAACATGACTTGATAGTGGCCCGTGGCGGCGCGCTCCTGACTTGACATGACTTGATAACTTAACTTGACCTGTCTTGACACCGTGGGTGGTTCTTTCTTGCTTGCTTGTTAATCCACTTGTCCAGTCTTGCATCATGTCTAGGATGGAACTCCTGAGTACCACGGTCAGGAGTACCTACTAAAATGGATTAAGGTTAATAACTAGAATAACACAGTAGTCATGAAGAGATTGACACAGCTACAGGCAATCCCGTTACCTGGGCGCTCTTGGGATCTGTAGCCTGCCGTCGAGTAGGGCACATTCCAGCGCACCGTCGAGTGTTGCACCCTCTAAGTCACCTAAGGGTACATTTGTCTTCTGGGCAATGTACCCACCTGAATTCAACCCTAATCTTTCGTCCTGGGTAGCCTGGATGGTCTGCAGGGCTTGTGGCTGTTGAACAATCTCACTGCATCTTGTTAGTAATTAGGCCTGTGATAACTCTAGTTAGTTAAAGTAGTAAGCCGTAGTATCTGCTTGGCCGTGATTGATTGAATGAAGTATAACCAGTCCGGGCATGTCTTGATCCAGTACCAGATTGTTTCCTGTCTTGATTGCTTATATTATTATCTTGCCGATAAATGGTGGAAAACCAAGCTCTGTTCAGATGAAGGATTACAACCCCGGTCCTTGTTTGGTTTACGGGTTGTAACCTGGCTATCGGAATAGTTCTATGGTTATCTCGTCGTATATCATCCTAACATGTTTTCATAATTCTAGTTTTAATATTATATCTTCTTGTGTTAATGCTGGCTTTTGTTCTTATTTCGTGGCCCCCTTGTGGCACTTGCTCTTTCTGGGGTTGACCCAGCTGGTTTTGTGTGGCCAGATTTTGGAGCAGCTCCCGAGGATCTACCAAGCTTCCAGCCCAATGGTGAACACTAGACGGAATCCGGGCCAAGAGTGGGTTTTCTATTTTGTTTCGCTCACTCTGTTGTAAAAATTATTCTTTTAAGGCGTTTAGCCGACGAGCACCTGTTAGCTCGTAGCACTTTTACTTACTGTCTGCCTACGGGCTGTAAACATGATTGACAAATCCTAGGGTTGATCATGTATGACTAAAACTCTTGCTAGTCCTAACATTTTGTAACGACTAGCTTCATGATCAGCTGAATATGTAATATTTGGGACGCCTTATTATTGTATATTTAATGATCATACATCTTGCGACTTTACTTACTTGTGGTGATTGAGACACTAGGCTTGTTCATGACCATAAGAGACTGTTGGCTTGTAGAAAACCCTCACATATCTAGACAGCCGTGACCGTATATCGAGGTAGTTTCCATTTTAATATACGTAGCTGGCTAGGTCTGTCCCCGCTCTCCAGTATTCTGGTTCTGGGGCGTGACATGGTTTAAGTGGTGGCCCATGCAGGTCTAGTAAATCAAGATGTGTGGGGGTTTACCAGATAGATGTCTCAATTAGTACTCGTCCTTGATCTCTGTTCGTATCCTCTGAATCCCTGGATTCTTGCCCTGATCCTATGCTTATATCGTTGATCTGTCCTGGTCCTTTCCTTATTGGTCCATGTGTCATCTTCTTCAGCAGCACTGTACCTGATCCTACTGATCGACGAGGTAGAGCACCTCCCGTGGATCAGCAACAACCTAGAGATCAAGCCCAGCATTTCGGGGTAGCCTCCAGAGTTGTGCCTACTGAAGGAGAGTCACCAGTTCGGCCCGTCCAGCCCGCAGAGCCAGATGATGGTACCTTAGTAGGCCTCATCAGAACCTTGATAGCTTCCCAGGATCGTCGAAGCGATGCCCTGCACCAAACAGTTTAAGATGTTTTGATCCGAGGCGGACATCCAGGGAACCAGGCGGCGAACAGCTTCAAGCGATTGAACCCTCCTTTCTTCGACGGCACCGAGGATGCGATTGCCGCGGATGCATGGCTTCAGGATACCGATGTGGTTCTAGAAGCAGCTAGGACACCTGAAAATGAGAAGGTGGCGGTGGTACGCCTGCAGTTGTTGGACTTGGCTCGCAGTAGGTGGGCAGCGCAAGCCATGGGATTAGTGGCACCCATTGCTTATGCAGTGTTTAGAGAGAGATTCCAGACGAAGTACTTTGATGCTGTGGCTCGGTACGACCTGCAGACCAGATTTACCAACTTGAAGCAAGGAGGCAGAACAATCGACAGTTATGCATCGGAGTTTTCTAGACTCAGTAGGTTTGCCCCCACCTTGGTGGCGACCGAGTTTGATAGGACCCAGCGGTTCCAGCAGGGACTACATTTGGAGATCTTATTGGCGGTTGAGCAGTTCGACCACCAGACGTTCGATGCAGTCTTGAGAGCAGCTAGGAGGCATGAGTACACCTCCCAGAGGATCGTGGATAGGACCGGAGGTAGGAATCGGTCCCACAGTCAGATGCACCAGTCATCAGCTCCAGTCCCGGCAGCTAGGGGATTGACCATTGGAACTCCGAGGCGGGCGGCCTCAGTAACTTCGGTTCAGCATTCGACCCCGATGTACCCGCAGCAGCAGAAGCAAAAGCAGACTTTCGCGATGGGATGTTCTTATTGCGGGAAGCCAGGGCATGTGGTAGCAGATTGTCGCAGGGCACAGGGATTGTGCCTGGCTTGTGGAGCAGCAGATCATAGGATAGGGGCTTGCTCGAATAGGGGTGGTTCATCAGCATCTAACCCTTCTAGCTCTTCGGTGAGAGGACCGGCCCTAGCACCAGTTCAGCAGCAGCAGTATCAGTCTTCGAGGCCCTTGCCGCCTCAGTCTCAGGCATTCCAGCAACAGCACCTCCAGCAGTATGCACAAGCCCAAGCTCAGACCCAGAATAGGCAGAGAGGTTTCCAGCAGAGGGGGCCGGCAGCCAGAGGACAAGGTCAGGCCATGATGATGGCTATGGAAGAAGAAGTTGCACCAGGTGAGGTAGTGGCAGGTACTATTCTCGTCAATTCCTTTCCAGCTTCGGTATTGTTTGATTCTGGTGCATCGTATTCATTCATGTATGCACGATTCGCGATACGGATAGGATTGGAGCCTGAGTCATTATCAGTGAGGCTCAATATACTTACTGGTAATGGTCTTGTGGGAGTAGATCGAGTGTTTTCCTCGTGTCGGATCGTAGTTAGCGGTAGGGAGTTCCCCGCTAGATTCATAGAGTTTCCTATAGCAAACTATGATGTAGTCCTAGGCATGGATTGGTTGAGGAACCAGTATGCTAGGATAGACTGCCATATTGGCAGAGTTGTCTTTAGTATCCCCGGCGAGCCGAAGTTTTCATTTTCTAGAGGCGCAGTGGAGCCGTCTTCTCCAGCATTGCGGATGGCAGTAGCAGCAGTGCAGTTACCTCGGATAGTTGAACAGTTTCCAGATGTCTTTCCAGAGGAGCTTCTAGGGATGCCGCCAGAACGGGAGATTGAGTTCACTATAGACTTGATTCCCGGGACAGCACCAGTATCAGAGCGAGTCTACAGGATGGCGCCTTCAGAGTTGGAGATTTTATACAAGATGATTGAAGAACTGAGGACCAAGGGATTCATCCGTGCGAGTGGATCACCTTGGGGAGCCCCGATGCTTCTTGTAAAAAAGAGGGATGGTATGTCCAGGCTATGTGTTGATTATCGTACCTTAAATTCGGTGACAATCAAGAATAGATACCCTCTTCCGAGGATAGATGACTTGTTTGATCAGCTCAGAGGGGCTTCAGTATTCTCGAAGATCGACTTGCGGTCAGGATACCACCAGATCAGAGTCAGAGAGCAGGACATCCCGAAGACAGCATTTAGATCGAGGTATGGGCATTGGGAGTTCCTTGTTATGCCCTTTGGAGCGACTAATGCGCCGGCCGTATTCATGGACCTCATGAATCGCATTTTCATGCCTTACTAGGACCAATTTGTGATCGTGTTCCTAGATGACATCCTGGTCTACAACAAGAGTGAAGCAGAGCATGAGCAGCATCTCAGAGTCGTCCTTCAGACGCTTAGGGAGCATCAGTTGCACGCCAAGTTCAGTAAATGCGAGTTCTGGCTCGATCGTATTTCGTACTTGGGTCACATCATTACCCGAGGAGGAGTGGAAGTGGATCCCCAGAAGATTGTGCCTATCGAGTCATGGCCGGTACCCAGCTCAGTGGCAGAGGTTCGCAGCTTCCTTGGATTAGCCGGCTACTACCGGCGGTTCGTTTCAGATTTCGCAAGGATTTCAGCGCCGATGACCCAGTTGACCCGCATGGATGTGCCATTTGTTTGGACAGCAGAGTGTCAGGAATCATTTGACAAATTGAAGCAAGGTTTGATAATGGCTCCCGTTCTCACCCTTCCAGATAGGACCGGAGGATTCACAGTTTATTGCGACGCTTCAGACAGAGGATTGGGGTGTGTCTTGATGCAGCATGGGAAGGTAATATCTTATGCGTCATGTCAACTTCGTGATCATGAGAAGAATTACCTGACCCACGACTTGGAATTGGCGGCGGTAGTGTTTGCTTTGAAGTTGTGGAGACACTACTTGTACGAAGATAGAGTGGAGATCTTTACTGATCATAAGAGCCTGAAGTATGTTTTCACCCAGAAGGACCTTAATATGCGGCAGAGAAGATGGCTCGAGCTACTAGTAGATTATGATGTGGATTTACAGTATCATCCCGGGAAGGCCAACGTTGTAGCAGATGCATTGAGGAGGAGAGCCGGAGTTTATTTCCTGACGGTGCAACCAGAATTTTTGGCAGATCTTCAAAAGATGGGAATTGAAGTGGTTCTTCCTACCAGTGTGGCATTGATGGCCAGTCTACAGGTTCAGTCCAGCATAGTTGAGAGGATCCGGATGGCGCAGTCTACAGATTCCAAGATCCAGCGACTCAGAGCAGAGTGTGAAGCAGGAAGAAGGCCAGAGTTATGTATCCATGAAGACGGTACCCTTCGGCACGGCACTCGTCTTTGTGTACCCAGTGGAGATATCAGGCAGGAAGTCATGGCAGAAGCCCACAGTTCACAGTATTCTATTCATCCGGGTGGTACGAAGATGTACCGTAATATTCGTCAGCATTTTTGATGGAATGGCATGAAGAGGGAGATAGCCCTATTTGTCTCTCGGTGTTTGGTTTGCCAACAGGTTAATGCTGAACAACAGAGGCCCGCTAGACTTCTTCAACCCTTACCGATCCCAAAATAGAAATGGGAACATATAACCATGGATTTTGTGACCGGGTTGCCCAGATCTCCGGTCGGCAGAGATGCTATTTGGGTAATTGTGGACAGGCTTACCAAGGTGGCACACTTTCTCCCATTCAGAGTTGGACAGTCGACGGTGCAGTTAGCAGAGATGTATCTCAGGCAGATCGTCAGGCTTCACGGTGTGCCAGTCAGCATCACCTCGGACAGGGATTCAAGATTCACATCACACTTTTGGCGCAGCTTACAGAAGAGTTTGGGGACTCGCCTTCAGTTCAGCTCAGCTTATCACCCGCAGACGGATGGTCAATCAGAGCGCACAATCCAGACTCTTGAAGATATTATGAGATCTTGTACCCTTGACTTCGGTGGTTCATGGGAGAATCATCTGCACCTGGTAGAATTCTCGTACAACAACAGTTATCAGGCCAGTATCCAGATGGCACCCTTCGAGGCTCTTTATGGCAGGAAGTGCAGATCCCCGCTAGCATGGAACGATGTCGTAGAGAGGCAGATGCTCGGACCCAAATTGATTTCCCAGACGATTGAAGTGGTCAGGAAGGTCAGATATCACCTCCGAGTTGCCCAGGACCGCCAGCGCTATTGGGCCGATGCTCATCGGCGTCCCTTAGAATTTGCTGTCGACGACCATGTATTTCTTAGGATCTCGCCTAACCGCAGCGTCATTCGCTTCGGCGTGCGGGGAAAGCTTAGTCCTAGGTATATAGGGTCGTTCGATATTCTAGAGCGAGTAGGAGATGTATCCTATCGTCTCGCTCTTCCGCCGTCGCTAAGTGAGGTACATGATGTATTCCATGTGTCCCAATTACGACGGTATATTCCGGACCCGAGCCACGTCCTAGACCATTCGGAATTGGTTGTTGGTACCAACCTTTCGTATGAGGAGAGGCCCGTGTCTATTTTAGACCAGAGGGAAAAGATACTCAAGAACAAGACTATTAAATTAGTCCGTGTTGCTTGGGGTCATCACTCTCTGGGTGAGTCAACGTGGGAGCGTGAGGACGACATCCGATCACGATATCCCTACCTGTTTGACTCGTGAGGTATAATGTCTTTCTTATGCCTTACGTTTTCCCTTCCTTGCTTGCATCGTATGATTGTATGATTGAACTGCTTAGTGTAACTTGCCTGTGCTTAGTATAGCTTGTCGTGGCAATCTCTAGCTCCTTGATTAAATTCCGAGGACGAAATTCTTTTAAGGTGGGTAGAGTTGTCACCCTCATTTCCCGTATTTCCCGTATTTCGTATTTATACTCGTATCTAGATTTTGGCATGTATTTTATTTTTCTCGACTTGTGGAATTTCGGTATTTCTCGTATTTTGGGTTTTGGCTTGGCTCGGTTTTATTGGGGATGGTTCATTTTGGTTCGGTTTTATGTGTTGGAACACCCTAGCCCTATGCTACCCCTCAACCCACTACAACTCCCTCTCTTTATATCCCCACCTACCACTCTCTCTCTCCTCATAACTTCCACCATTAATTTCCTTCTTCTTCTTCTTCTCCTTCCTCCACAACTCTCCTAACCCTAGGCAAGTGCATCTTGCCACTACATGAGGACCCTCTTTTCTTTGTCTATTTGCTAGTTTAGGATATGGAGATCAATATTAGTTCTTGGGTTTTTATGATTTGGAGTCTCTGTTGATGTAGATCTAAGTTATTGTTATTTTTGGATTTTATATGTTTTGATCCTTTTTGGTTGGTTTTCTTTGAGTTCTGATGTTTCCATGTGGAAGAGCTTTCAGTTTCACTCCAGTTGGAGCCTTGGAAATCCGGATTTGGAGTTCGGATGGCCAAGTTATGAACTTTTGAAGTTTTGGTTTCAGCCATGTGTTCTTGCTGTTTGGAGAAGACAGTGAGCAGTGTGCAGAGCTGTTTAGCTACGCACACTGAGCTACGCGCGCTCTTTAGCGCTGTGTACGCAGGCTTGAGTGCGCTTCCTGTTGGAAGCGTGTCACCTTGAGCGTGCGTGATTTCACATACGCTGCCCCTTGAGCGTGCGTGACTTTCACACATTGCTCCCTGTAGCGTGCGTGACTTTCACGTACATTGCTCCCTTGAGCGTACGTGACTTTCATGCAGCTGCTCCCTTGAGCGTGCGTGACTTTCACACACTGCTCCCTGTAGCGTGCGTGACTTTTCACCCACACTGCTCCCTGTAGCGTACGTGACTTTCACATACGCTGCCCCCCCTGAGCGTGCGTGACCTTTCATGTACGCTGCCCCTGAGCGTGCGTGACTTTTCACCCACGCTGCCCCTTGAGCGTGCGTGACTTTTCACCTACGCTGCCCCCTTGAGCGTGCGTAACTTTCACATACGCTGCCTTCCTGCGTGCGTATTATAATGCGTATGCATTCCCCCTGCGTGCGTGCTTTTGTGCGTACGCATCCCCTGACCCGTATTTTGATATTTTATTAGATATTTCATGCCCATTTTATATCCTTACGCCTTTTGTCATGAACTTGATTTTACTGAATATGTTGGAATGATTATGGTACATGGCTTGGTATGACAAGGAACTAGCATAATATGTTGGAATGACTATGGTACATTTTATATCCTAAGGGTACATTTGTCTTCTGGGCAATGTACCCACCTGAATTCAACCCTAATCTTTCGTCCTAGGTAGCCTGGATGGTCTGCAGGGCTTGTGGCTTGTAGAAGCATGGAAAATATTAGAATAATGATCCATGCGGCTCAGAGTAAGAAGCTTATGCGGCTCACACAGGAGCGGCCCTATGCGGTTCAAAGAAGACTCTCAATCGCATACGGCTCGGGAGTGTATGTGGTTCAGCAAGGTATATGCGGCTCGATGGATGTCATGTGTGATCCTTCCCTACAGCTGGTCGTTTGGGGGTGGCCTCATTTAATGATCTGACACGACTTGGCGACTGTGACTGCTCTGACATAAAGTGTCATAATGGCTCTGCCATAATGACAGACTTTTCGGGAAAGGAAGAAGATCTCTGACCCGAACCGTCAGAAATCCTAGGTTGCCACGTGGCAACTTTCATGCGGCTTAAATGGAAAACAGCTCCATGCGGCTCACGAAGAAGTCACTCTATATGGTTAGCAGAAATCAGCCATATGCGGCCCACCGAGAGCTCAATCCCTGCGACTCAATACAATGCTAGCTCATGCGGCTCGCAAAGACTATGCATATGCGGCTCACGGAAGGTTCGTCCCCTGCGGCTCGATGAGGCATTATCTCATGCGGCTCAGGAAGAGTATCTCTCTGCGGTTCGAGGATAGTCAATCCTATGCGGCTCTGACAGGACTCACAATTAAGACGCGTGGCATAAGATCAATAAGAGATTTAACCGAATCTCAACAAATATATTTGACATCATCGTCATAATTACTGAGATCAGGGCATATCATTTATCATCAAGCTAATGGGACACGTGGCGAGCAATCAGACATTGGCATAATCAATCACGAGGATTTAAAGCAGCTAGCATTAATTGCTCATGAGATACGATGCTATCCGCATTGATGGCCGAGATTCACTATAATCAGGATCAAGGGTTCAGATAGAATGAAGGAGCGTCGACATTCCAAACAGATAATCATTAGCAAACCCTAATGATCACCCCCACTCTTATAAATAGCCAGCATCATTCCCTTGTGAAAAAAAAGAAAAAAAGAAGAAGAAGAGAGAGAGAGGTCGGCACCAAAAGAAATAAGAAGAGAGAGATCTACACAGAGAGAGCTCCCCCTTCCTTCTTGATAATCACAGAGAGAGTAAGAAGTCAGGAGAGCAATCCGAGGAGAGTAAGAAGAGCGTTTCTTCATCAACGTCGAGCAGATCTTCCCCGAGCCAAGACTGCATACTGATCGTCCAAGGAGTAAGGCAGAGCGGCCGTCGCTTTCCCGAGCCTCTATCGTCACCCCCCAGAATCAAAAATAAACAATCGTACTTAGTCTGTTGTACCTAGGTTTTCGTCCCTAGGCTTTCTTTGTACGAGCGAGTTTGTATTGTGAGTCTAAGTTCAGTCCTCCGATAATTGTTCTGTTCTTTTACAATCAATGGCAAACACGATGGCGACTCTGCTGGGGACTAACTTCTCCACGGCTGAGGAGTTGGTGACGCAATCAGATGCAGCCAAACTTGACTCCACACAAAAGAAGATGGTCGTCCGCTTTGACCAACAGGCGTTCGAAGAGATGCTCTCTGAAGGCAGCGCTGGCCCGGCCCAGAAGCGCACCCGCACCACGAAGGCTCGCAAAGAATGGAGACCGAAGTCATTTGCTCCTCCTCATGCCCTCGATGGGATGCCCTCTGCTGCTCAAGACGGCGAGAAGGATTCTCCTGCGGTCCCACTTCAGACCGTAGACAACTCTGCTGTCCCCAAGTCCGGCAGAAGAAAATATTATGATGCCGGGCTCGCAGGGACAAAGAGGGACTCTACGCGGACCGAACCGCAGAAGATTATTAGCCGCAAGGAGAAAACCCATACGGCTACATCCGCCAACCGCATGAAGAAAACTCATGCGGCTACTTCTGTCAGCCGTATAACTTATGCGACTACAGTTCCCGACAGCATGGATGAGACTCATGCGGCCAGTAAAGTCAATCGTTTGCAGAAAACCCATATGGCCACAGATGCCAACCGCATGCGGCCAGCCTGTACGGTCGTGACCCCTAGCCGCATAAGAACTCGTCCGACGACAGGAGACAATCGCATACAGACAGCCTGCACGGTTTCTGCTCCCACCCGTATAGCATCTGCTCCATGCTCCTCTCGATCAGTTTTCGACCGTCTCTCGTACGGTCCGAACCCTGATGACTCTCTGAATAATAAGCCAGACTCTGTGATGTTCAACTTGGACTCTTCCTATTATGCATCCACGAGTGCTAGAAAGAAGAAGTCTAGGGCAGCGCGGGCTCATCAAGCCCAGACAGCTGCCCCAACCTCTGACTATCAGGGCGTCCCGCTGATTGTCACGCGGGCCTCGGATAGGAAGTTGTACAGAACCGTTCAAGTCCAATCCCCGACGGCGAACGGACATAGTGGTTCCTCTGACCTGCGTGAGGCGATCCTCCACAAACACAAGGAAAGAGAAGGGGCCTCGGCGTGCAAAGAATCCCCATATGGACGTCACTGCACCCAGATCATCGTCAACTGCTGCTGCAACGACGCGGCAGTGACGGAAGATCGTCCGTCCGTCTTCCACAAACTACAGCACCCGAACTCAGAAGATGAGGCACCTCCTGTTGTCTCCTGCAATTCTGCTCAGAAGGTCCCTGCCGAGGGGAGAGGGAAGAAGACAAGCATCTCCAATCCAAAGATATCAGCCACTACAGCTAAGAAGTTTTCGGCTAAACGGTTATCCTCCACCGGAGTATACCAACACACCCGTTCGAAGACAAAATCGGCTGCAACAGGAGGCTCATCGTCCCCGACCCTGGGGGTCGTAGGAGCTGGGGGTAGTACTACCCCGAACGTCCACAATAATCCAATATTTCAAGGAGACGAACCCCGAGAAACAACCCTCCCATCGGGTACAACAGATGCTGATGTCCCCGAGGACATCCATGATTCTCTAGGCGAAGCAAGCTCCGGAGCTGGGGGTAGTGTTCCTTCCGAGTCCGAACCTGAAGAGAACATCCCCACATATCCAGATAATTTCTTGACGCATGGGTACGACTCGGAGGGTACATCCTCCACCACTCCCTCCGTCACTCCTCATGTGAGGACGGTATTCATGACAGATAGCAATCAAGGCGGTTCCAGCGATCGCCAGCGCATCGACACGTTGGAGGCCATATTGCATGCCTTGGTCAAGTCTGTAGACGAGATCAAAGTGGTACTTCCTACTCTGCAGGGAGTGACACCTGGCCAGACAAGCGCGGGTCCCGCAATCAACGTAGATTCAAATTCAGTGGCGCCAAACCAGGGCAATAATCCTCCCGAGATAACGGCCCCTACCGCGACAGATGAGGCCCGAGAAGTAAGAAGAGAGGTTCAGGAGCTCCGAGCAATGTTCTACGCCCGAGAAAACTCTCAAGACCTCAGAATACGGCAACCATATCCTGCTGAATGGAGGGATGTTCCCTTTCCGCCAAGATATAAGCCGTTCAATATCAACCAATATGATGGCAAGACTTCAGCAAGTCGATACATCACTTACTTTGAGGTCACTACTGACCATCTGCCCCATGATGAAGCTATCCTCACGCGGCTATTCATTGGGGCATTGGAAGGAGTCGCCTTCGATTGGTACCGCAACCTGCCAGACAATTGCATCCACTCCTTCGCTGGCTTCAAGCGTTTGTTCTTGGAGAGGTTCTATGAGGTAGGGCAGGACGTTACGATGTCTACCCTCATGGACGTCGTTTAAGGAGAGAAAGAACTAACGAGAAATTACATTGAGCGGTTTCGTCAAACTGCAATAAAGTTACCATCTGGCAACCCGGACTCTTCTTTGATTGAAATTTGCCAAAAGAGACTACTTCCAACAATTAGTCTCTGGATGGGCGAAAGTCAGTTCAAGGATTGGAAGGCTTTTATCATCAGTGCTACAAGTGCTGAAGAACGATTGAAGAAGGCTCGCCAACTGGGGTTGCATATCTCGGAGGGAGAGAACAAGAGCAAGCGTCCCAACACCAGCAACGACAATGGGGGTAGCCCCTCCAACAACCGGGACAACAAAGACAAGCAGGCTATGGTGACCGATACAGCCCAGAAGCCCGAGCCACAGCCAGCAGACAAACAATGGCCTCAAATCACTTATTCCTTTGAAGACGGTCACGTCAAGCCTATTTTGGACATGCTTATACAAGAAGATAGGATTCAGCTTCCTCCACCAAGACGGGAGCCTCGGCCGGCTGATCTGGAGAACCCAAAGTTCTGCCATTACCATCGCTACGTCCATTATGCGACACACGACTGCTACCAACTGAAACGATATATCCAAAACCTCATCGATTCGAACGTCCTGGCCATCGATTTCGAAGAGGTAACCGTGGCAGCCAACATGGTGTCCGTACAATTTGGCAGCTTCCCTCCAACGGAGACTCAGGACGGGGTTATACCTATCCCTCTGGCAACAATGGAAATTGCTAATCTGTCGTCTGCTCGCGATCAAGCCGCTGGTCTAACACCCCTCACCACATCACGAGGGGAAATCATGTGGGTCCATTCGGACCTAGTCCACGAGGTAACTCAGCCCTCTCCACCTTCTAAAAGGAAAAGTAAAAAAGTCAGATCCTGCCGTACTGCCTCGGCGGAAGAAGAGGAAGTCTCGGCCGTCACTACTCGATCTGGAACACAAGCCCAACCGGTGACCGAAAGCGCGACTGATGATCATCCGCCCACTACCAATGATGCTCCGGGACCGGCTCAGTCTTCGACGACCGACAAGCCTAGGCCGAAGGAGACTCGCTTCGACAAGTTCCTCCGAAAGGAGACACCTCAGGGGCTGGAGAGGCCCTACAACTTCGACATCTTAGCGCAGTTAGCTAACACCCCGGCCAAATTGTCCTTATATGAACTCCTCAGGCTCTCAAAGGATGTCCGCACGGCTTTAAGTGAGGCGCTCCAAAATGCCGACGCATACTTGGCTCAGGTCAACCTCACGGGAGATAACCAACCTGCAGAGCTCCAAGATAGTGTGTGTGCGGGAGCAATGCCCAATATCGTCTTCTCTCCGCAAGATATGCTCATCAAAACTAACCTGCATGATCGCCCGCTATACTACACTGGATACATCGGCGACGTAAAGGTGGACCGAATGCACATTGATCCTGGGTCCTCTATAAGCATCATTCCGAAAGGTCTGCTACATCATCTTCGCATCCCGATGCATCGCCTGACACCTACAAGCACCGCTATTAGCGGTTTCAATTCGGGCAGGAGCTACCCAATAGGGAAGATCCGTTAGAAGTGTCAGATCGGCGATCTCCAATCAGAAGTCACCTGTTATGTCATAGATGCCGAAACTTCTTACAATATCCTTCTGGGACGGCCTTGGATACACGATTACATGATCGTGCCTTCCATACTACACCAGTGCTTCAAATATGTCAATAAGCACGGCTTCGTGAGGACAGAGTTTGCCGATATCGATCCTTCAAGGGGGTCGAATCTTATTACTCAGACTCTTGTCTATACGAAAAATCAAAGAAGCATCTGGTCAAAGAAGATGTACAAACTCACAACAAGACGGCTACAGGATCAGAAGAACCTCTAACGATCCACCTTCAGGCTCGCAAACCGGGCAATTTCGCACCCCTTACGGCCACTCTGCGTAAGGACGCAATCAGTCTCTCCGCACAAGAAGAACAGATGAGAATCCGGCTGCCAAAGTCCGGCCAAACACTGAGACCCATAACAGGGCCACTTACCATCAGACTACCGAGAGTCGGTCAGCTCCAAACGGAGAAGCACAATCCCTCCGACAGACCGCTCACAATACGCCTTCCAAGAAGGTTCATCACCCCGATGCGAGGTCTGACACTTCTAGCGAACCAGCCACCCCTCGCCTCACATCAAGTACCAAACTTGGGGTTGCTAGTTTACCAACAACTCCACGATCTGCTCCGCCAGTTGAGCCTCTGAAGATCAAGCTGACTAGGTCGTCCTCCCAGTCTTCATTTATACAGGGGGTGGCCGAAGAAGAACCAGAATTGGCCAAGTATGTGGCTGCCCACTCCGATACCCCCTCCGCAGATGATGCAATCCCTCTAGAAAAGATACCTTACTTCACCAATAAAGGGTTATCTTTGAACTACACCGAGCTCAATAAGCTATGTACAATGTACGCTATGGAACACGGTATAGGCACTCACCTACATACACAGGTGACAAACGTGTACACCGCCATCCAACTTACTCCAGTAGAAGACACTTACCGAATAGTCGAAGGAGGGGACCACCCGATCATCTTCGGCCGGACGAACAACCCACATCCTCCCGCTATGGAAGAAGTCGACTTCGGGTCAGATGCCGGAAGACTGCCTCTGTATCTCTATAGCCCTCAATCCAAATATCTCATGCAGAAATAGGGGTATGATCTAGAGACAACGCCAGGACTGAACTACGGCACTGGACGACGATTACCTTTGAAGACGCCGGCCCCGGCGGGCAAACCACGGAACTACTATAACAAAACCCGATGCGGTTTAGGGTATGTAACGCCTACTACGACCCCTGAAAGCTCAGATGAAGAATGTGACTGGCAGTCACATTCAACCGGATCACCGACTTCCGACTCAGATACCAGCATCGGAGATGTGTTCAGACAAATCATGTCAGTCAACATGGCGTTCGCTGACGCTTACGAGGAAGACGAAGACATCCCCGAAATCCTTGAGCTAGAACCATGGGCCCAGCAATTAGACGCGCAATGGGAAAAACGGTTCGAACTGAGAGAACCTCCTACTGAAGATGAGGTCATACAAGTGGATCTCGGCAGCGAATCTTCTCCAAAACCGATCTTTATCAGTAAAAGCCTGACAAACGAAGAACGAGAATCGCTGCTGAAACTCGTCAGAGAATATATCGACGTGTTCGCGTGGAGTTACGAGGACATGTCGGGGCTAGACCCCGATATCGCTCTTCACAAACTCAACATACGGCCAGATGCAAAGCCAGTCAAACAGCAACAACGACGCTTCCGCCCAGGCGTCATGGACGTAATTGTAGCCGAAGTCAACAAGCTAATAACCAGCGGCTTCATTCGTGAAGAGCAACATCCTGACTGGGTCGCCAACATAGTGTCGGTCCTTAAGAAAAATGAAAAGATCCGAATCTGCATCGACTTCCGTAATCTGAATGAGGCATGTCCGAAGGACGAGTTTCCCCTCCCCATCACAGACATCATGATCGACAACACATGCGGCTTTGAACGTATGTCATTCATGGATGGATTCTCGGGGTATAATCAAATCAAGATGTCTCCCGACGACAAAAAGCATACATCATTTCGAACGCCGATTGGTACATACTGCTACACAGTCATGCCATTCGGTCTAAAGAATGCTGGCGTTATATATCAGCGGGCCATGAGTATCATTTTTCGAGAACATTTACGCAAAATAGTAGAATGCTATGTCGACGACATCGCCGTCAAGAGTCGCCATAAAGAAGATCATCTGCAAGACCTGAGAACGGTATTCGACCTGATGAGAGCCCACAACCTGAAGATGAACCCTACGAAATCATTCTTGGGCGTATCCAGCAGGAAATTCTTAGGCTTCATCATCACGGCATGGGGCATCCATGTAGACCCTGAGAAGACGAAGGCAATCATGGAGATGGGTCCCCCGAAAAATCTCCGCGAACTCAGAGGCCTCCAAGGGAGGCTAGCTTACATCAGGAGGTTCATTTCCAACCTCTCCGGGTGATGCCGACCGTTCACACACCTCATGAAGAAGGGAGTCTCATTCGTATGGGACGAGGAATGCCAGCGTGCTTTCGACGACATCAAAGAATATTTGTCGAATCCCCCAGTCCTGGTGGCCCCGGTCCCCGGAAAACCATTCCTGCTCTACGTACGAGCGATGGAACACTCCCTTGGTGCCCTGCTAGCACAAAATAACGATGCAGGCCACGAGCAGGCCAAATATTATCTCAGCCGAATGATGATCGGGCCAGAACATCGATACACCACCGTAGAGAATGAGTGTCTCGCCCTGGTATTCGCTATTCAAAAGATGCGGCACTATGTCACAGGACAAACCATACATGTGATCTCGCGAGTCAACCCCCTCAGGGTCCTCATGACTAAACCAGGGGCCCTCAGCTCTCGCCTCACCACATGGGCAATATTGCTGTCCCCCTATCATATGATTTTCGTCCCACAAAAGGCTGTTAAGGGTCAAGCCCTAGCAGACTTTTTGGCAGCCCACCCAGGATCGGAATCATCCAGAATCTATGAAGAGATCCCAGACGAGGTCGCCGATTCGAATACAGCCACCCACGATAACATATGGCGAATGTTCTTCGATGGCGCCTCACGGACCGGACCCAAGGGAAATATCGTCGTCGGGGTCGGAGTGGTATTAATTTCTCCTACTGGGCTGGTGATCAATCGTGCCTACTCCCTCACGGAACCCTGCTCCAACAATGTGGCCGAATATAACGCTCTGGTCATTGGCCTCCAACTTGCAAAAGAGCTGGGGGTAGAATACCTTGAAGCATACGGCGACTCCCAACTAATCGTCAATCAGATCAGGGGCTCGTACGAGGTTCGCCATGAAGACATGATCCCCTACCATCAAATTGCGATCAACATTATCTCATCATTCGAGGGATTCTTCATCGAACACGTCCCCAGACTCCAAAATATCGAAGCCGATGCCCTAGCAGGCCTTGCCGCTTCCTTAGCAGTACCGAACCAAGCTCATCATTCGGTTGACGTAATAGGCCACGAACTGGTCTGTCCCAAGAACAACGTTCAAGCCATGGCAAGTTATTCTGCCCAGAAGGTCGACGACACACCGGACTGGAGACAGCCGTTCATCGACTTCGTCGTATACGACATCCTCCCAGAGAGTCCAAAGGAAGCTATCTCTATCAAACGGCGCTCTCTCAGATTCTTCTACGATACAGAGACGAAAATGTTGTATCGCTGCTCCTACGACGGATTATTGCTCCGGTGTTTGTCGAATGCGGAAGCTACAGAAGCTGTATGAGAAGCTCACGACGGTGTATGTGGGGCCCATCAACCCGGCCCTAAGCTACAGGACCGCCTTCGCCGGATGGGCTACTACTGGCCCACAATGGTGGCAGATGCGATAGATTATGCCAGAAAATGCAAGGCCTGCCAAGTCCACGCGGATTTGATTCATCAACCATCCGAGTTTCTGCATCCAACGGTGGCATCCTGGCCATTCGAAGCATGGGGAATGGATATCATTGGTCCAATCATCCCACCTTCCTCCCGAGGATACCGCTTCATACTTGCGATCACTGATTATTTCTCCAAATGGGCGGAGGCTGTCCCACTCGCAGAAGTTAAAACTTCAAACGTGATCAGCTTCCTTAAGCATCACGTTATCTACCGCTTCGGACTACCACGAAGAATCATCCATGATAATGGTCCACAGTTTATAAGCCATGCATTCTACCGATTCTGCAAAAAGCACCGCATTCAGAATGTCGCTTCGACACCATATAACCCGGCAGCAAAAGGGTTGGCAGAGGCATTCAACAAAACAATCACCAAACTCCTCAAGAAGTTCGTCTCCGCCAACAAACGCGACTGGAACGAGAAGCTCGGCGAGTGCTTATGGGCTTATCGCACCACGGTTCGAACAGCCACCGGGAATACACCATTCTCTCTGGTATACGGGAGCGAGGCAGTCCTCCCTTTGGAGACTCAGATCCCCTCACTCCGCGTCGCCCTTACTTATCAATTGACGACGGATCATAACTACCGACGACGACTACAAGAGTTGGAGGCTTTAGATGAAAAGCGCCTCCTAGCTCAGCAAAGGATCGAGCTATACCAAGCACGCATTTCAGGAGCCTTCAACAAAAAAGTTAAAATCAGAACATTCCAAGTGGGTGATCTTGTTCTGGCAGTCCGGAGACCGATGGTCATGACTCACAAGACCACCGGTAAGTTCCAGCCAAAATGGGAAGGTCCATTTGTCATCGAGACCGTGTTCTCCAATGGCGCCTACCGCCTCGCTAAGCCGAACGGAGATTTGCTCATGTTGCCCGTCAACGGCAAGTTCCTGAAGAAATACTATGTTTGAACATCATTCTCCAGATTATCGAGTCATGTACCCCTTTAGTACCACTGAACTCTCATCCACCCTATTTCAGATTATCGAGTCATACACCCGCTGGTGCCGCTGTACTCTCACTCCCTCAATAGTCCAAATTACCAAGTTATGTACCAGCTGGTGCCTCTGAACTTACATTTCGGTCACTCTTTCAGATAGTAAGTCAAGTATGATTATACCTCTGAACTTTCTTCCTGGCAGAGATCCTCCCTCAGGATTCACTACCCGCACTCCCAGTGCACAAAAAGGGTAGTCGATCCACCAATTTCCGAAACGACCATGTCCTCATTACCTCTGAGTCGTCTTCACTTCCACCAAAAACAAACCACCCCCTCGCATAGGACTTCCACGTTCTCCTACCTCTGAGTCGTTCTATGTACCCAATCTTCATTGAGCCCACTCCTGCCATGTCCTCACTACCACTGAGTGGGAAGGCTCCGTCGAAGAAATCGTCATATTTGCCATGTCCACATTACCTCTGAGCAAGTATGTCGATCCCCTTATTATCTGTACCCACAACCGGAGTACGACAAGGATAATAGGTCCACAAATGTCCCTTGTTGACCATAAATGTCCTCTGTTGACCACATATGTCCTCGGTTGACCACAAATGTCCTCTGTTGACAACAAATGTCCTCTGTTGACCACAAATGTCCTCTGTTGACCACAAATAGCTTCCGTAAAGTCTCTTCTGCCATGTTCTCATTACCGCTGAGCAGGAAGATTTCACGATAAAACCTTCATGTTTGCCATGTCATCATAACCTCTGAGCAAATGTGATTGGTTTCCTTTCATCCCATTATCCGTATCCTGAACCAGGGTACGCCAAGGATAATAGGCCCACAAATATCCCTTGCTAAGCTTCTTAGCATAAATCTACCATCTTACCATGCCCCGGGAGCCCAGCTGCTCTACGGTATTCCTTTCTCCAGTACCGAGAACATCCATGACCATTTTGCCGTGGCTGTCCCGGACATCCTAATCAAACTTGTTATCCATACCTAAAACTAAGGTACGCCTAGGGTAACAGGTCCACAAATAATCCCCCAGTAAATCCGATTCCATAAACACCGCAAGTACAAGAAAGAAAAGATGAGTTGAAACATGCTCATTTATTCAAAAATCAAAGGGCTACATCAGCGGGAATCACATCCCTTACAAAAATTAAAAGAGAAAAGAAAAAAAAAGAAGACAGAGGACGGATCACTGCTCTGGAGCACATAACGCCATGAGACGGTCCTTTAACAAGACAACCGACCGCTCAAGCCTCTGTTTGGCTCGACGCTCCGTCTCCTGGTTCAGCACCGCCGCATCCTCCAGATGAGCATGGGCTTGCCAGTTGTCCTCAAACTTCTTGAAGGCCCGCTCCAGGTTGACAGAAGATCGGGAAACTCTCTCGGCCTCCCGAGCAATCGACTCCTGTTCTGCATGATCAGAGAATGTACTCGCCTGTATCTGAGTGTCCGGATGAAATGTACTGTCCGAGGAGAGGTGTCTGGCTCCTAATCAGAGCAGCACAGGTCACAACAAGTCTAAAATGATATAATGAAGTCCTACTATACATTCTATATGATTCTAGGTCAATCTAGGCCAAAGTCAACTCTTGGTCAACTCTGGTCAACCCTAGAAGTCAAACTAGGTCAACTATGGTCAAACTAAGTCAAACTAGTCTATACTAGTCTAACTAGTCTATTCTAAGTCTAACAAGACTACACAAGTCTAATCTAGGCCCTAAACTGACACATAGATAGGCCATATGCTAAGTGACTAGGCCATAGTCTAATTAGGCAATGCCATGCCTAATGAACCAACCAAACCATAACATTACACACGTGACAATATATCTATATTTAATACACACATAGATATAACTATATAATCTAATATAAGAATACACACATTGATCTATTTTATAATATAACATAGAATTACACACTAGCCTATAGGTTACTATACACATATCACCTATACATATATGTATCTAATATATATAAAAGTACAACACATTATATAATATATATGTAAGATATATACATATCTATTCATCTCAATATCTATACATGAATATATACATATAGAGAAGGGGAAAAGGGAAATGTGTTGTGTACTTATGTGTGTGTGTGTGAATCAATATGGAGCTGTGTGCAATGGTGAGATATATGGCATGTGAGTTCAATGTATGGTGTAAAATATGGTATGTGTGAGTGATTACAAGAGTGTGAGCTTGTGTGTGTTTAGGTTAGATATGTGTGTGTGTGAGTCCTGAGAGTGTGTTATTAGGATATCTATGAGAGCATGTGTGCAAGTATAGGAATAGAAAATAGTGAAAAGGGAATTACTTGTGTATGGCAACAGTTCATAATCTCAGGTATTAGAAATTCTAGTGAATGTGTGAAAATCAGTGAATGATAAGCATGACAGTTAACCATAATGAATCATTAAATCTCAGTAAAAGGAAAGAACCAAACTCAGTTAAAAGAATTTCAAATCCAACCAATACCTAAACATCCCATTACAGTTAAGTTAATCTATAGTTTATTAAGAAGGGGTTAACCACAGGTTATAAGGCATTTCGAAAAAGGGAAAGGGATTGGTAATCAATGAAATCAGTTAAACATTATAGGGAATTCAGTTAGCTAATGAACTATACATGCATACCACAGTTCTAAGGAGGAAAGGAGATAGGAAATCAATCTCAGATTAACATTAACTCAGTTTTCATGTACAACCTAACATTCAAATCAATCCCAGTTATGTGTCAAAGTGTTCATGATTCTCAGGTTTTATAAACCTGGTAAATCTCAGTCAATCATTAAACAATTAACTCCTATGAACCTTCAACTGAGATTTGAAATCGCAGCTTAAAGAAAGGGAATCAATTCTCGGTTTAGCATATCACATTGTTGTTAAAACAGTCCAGACATCCCCTTCCATTTTCGAATCAAAACTCAACCGAATAGCATGCCATGAATTCTCAGAGTTAAACATCTAATTGAATCAACATGCTCTTGAAAAAAAAGAAAAGGAAATCAGTTCACTAATTCACAGGTTTGCATATTCAGACTTTGTAAAACAGTTCAAACATTCCCCTCCATTTCGAGTTCAAAATACCACCAAACATCCCCAAAATTAACATACAGTTAGATTACACATAGGAGATTAGTATTAGGAACTAAAACTATACAATTAACAGTATAAAGTAGGTCTAATTTAATGTCAAAGTTCATATTCAAAACCTAGAAATACAGAGACTGTTACCCAGTTCTCAGAAATTGGGTAAATGAGAATTAACACATAAAAGTAAACCAAAATACAAAATTATAGGTTGGTAATAGTAAACACACATGTGCACGTGTCTTGGGATCCAATTCGTGTCCACCATACACGACATAGACGTGTCCAAATCACAGAAACCTAAAACGAGCACAACACAGACACACACTAATACACAACATCGTACACGTGTTCACAGTGTCCGTACACTCGACACGACGCGACACAAGCCACTTGGTTGTGTCCAAGTGTCGACTAAGTATAGGGCTAGGGTTAGGACACCCTGCCACGTGTCCACGATACGTGTGCGTGACACAGGACACGCGTATCAGTGCTCAAAACTGACAGCCAACAGTGTAGTACAAAAATGGTACAGGAGCTCGTGCGTGTCCGACACGACACGTGGGGCTCTGAAACTTGGGGAGCCCCGTGTCAGTGTCGGCCCTGTGACACATGACAAGTTTCACGTGTCGGGGAGCCGTGTCCAGGGCGTTGTGTCCCCCGAAATGCAGGGCATGCACAATGCATGTGCACGCGCGCGCGACCGCGTGTTCGCGTGTCCTTATAAACTCGACACGACACTAAAACTACACAAAGACACAGAAAACATGCAAGCAAGATCAAACCCTAATTTTCTATTCAATTACAATCCTAAAATCAGGTCGAAATGTCCTTTGGGATATTTCATCAAGCACCTAGGTCTATAGGCCAATACGTGTCCATTTAGGACACGAAATGGACACAAAACCTAGGTCTAGGCATACCTACAGAACCAGGACACCTAGGGCTAGGTCTACATGCAATGAAACAAGAATTTTAATGGTGTTTACATTGATTTACCTATTGGTGTCAAAATACAAGAAAAGCCTCAAATGGGGGGTTTCTCTTGCTAGCAAACATCTCCAAATTGCCCCAAGGCTGAGGTTGAACACCACAAACAGCAAGAAAACTAAAATTAGGATCTAATGCAATTGATTGGAGGGAAAAATGAGATAAAATGGAATTACTATGGATTTATGAAGATGGAGACTCACCTCTTCCAAAACTTGAGAAATTCTAAGGAGGCTAGCCCTAATGGAGGAGATTATTTATAGGAGGATTCCCAAGGCTAGTGTTGGCTGGCCACTAATGGATTAGGGTTACGTTTGGGCTAAAGGATTGGGCTTAGTCATTAATCAATGGTTCAAATCACAAGTCATGACTTGTGTCCAAATGCCTTCTATTCTAACTTGGGTTTAAATGACTAAACCATAGGTTAACTCTAGTCTAACTAGGGTTACATAACCTAACCAAGTCCAAACTCAACTCGGGTTAGCTCCTACGTTGGTCTACCATGGTCATTGCTAGTCAAAGTCAACCTAGTCAACCCTCATTCAGACAATTCCAAAATAAATTATAAAAATTTCCATAAATTCAAATAAATTATAATAAAATCAAATAACCCCAAAAATAACAAAAATACCCTCAACTAGAAATGATAAACACAATACCCTAATCATTAGGCTAGGCTCTAGGTCAACCAGTCTCCAAGGTTACACTTATCAAAATACCAAAATCATAAGTCATGATTTAAAATAGTTTTAAATGATTAAAAAGCACCAAAAATTATATAATGATTTAAATATCATTATTAAAAGACTAAAATTACAAAATTTTAAAATTACCCTCTTCTGGAAAATTGGGGGTCACACGTTCATTGCTTGCTATGGGGGTGGACGGCCCCGGACTTCTAGTGTCTGCACGTGAGCGCGTTAATGTTGCCTATGAAAAGCAATGGGAGGTTGTTAAGGTGTTGGTGGGTGTCCGACAAAGTCACCCAGAGTTGTCTGCGCTCGGAGATGTCGCAGTTGCCATGGATGGCTGAGAGAAGGATTCGGGATTGGAGGGTGGGGTGTTCGACCCAGCAAGAAAGTGCCTGCTTCGAGTCATGGACGGTGGCAAATTTGCATTCGACGAAAAAGAGGACCAGATGTCGTTGTAGCCGGCCACAAAAACCGGGAAGCCGAGGTGCAGCTGGATGGATTTAAGCTTTTTGTGGGAGATTTTGGGTTTGATGATGACTAAGATGTCGATAAGGTGGATTTTCTTGAGGCTGAATAATCTGCTCAAGGTAGGTTTATTGGCTAGCCCTCTGACATTCTACGACAGGATGTTAAGCATTGGGATGGGGGCGGGGGTGATGGGCGTGGGCTCGATGTCGTAATTTTTTTTTTCTTTTTTGTGATAGATTTTGTTGCTTGATGATGCTGTAGGGGGGGCGACCATCGCCCCGGGTTGTCTGTTAGGGTTGATACCAGGACTTACTGGCTGGGAGGTCCCATCTTCTTCGAACTTTGTCACCATACAGAGGGGGTTGTCGGGGTTAAAAAATTCGGCTTCCAGGGCTTGCTGAAGTCTGTCAGCAAGGGCAAGGTCGATGTTGTTCGGGTCTGTGCCGGGTGACGATGTTGGTGATGAGAGAAGAGTCTGCTATGCTGGCGAAGGCTGGGTGGAGGATCATAGCGAGCTGGTCCTTCTCTTCTCCGACAGAAGAGGCGACAGCAGGAGGGGTCTCGCTGTCGTCGTGAAGGTTCATGCCAGGAGGTGGCTCTCCAAGTTGTCGGTAGGGGAGGAGAGGTGAGGGTGTCGAACTGGTTGTTGAGAATAATAGCTAGAGGCTTGGGGGAAATGCTGGCTGTTGAGAGGGGTGTCTAGATGATGGGAGTGATGTCTGGTGGCTTGGGTGGAATACTGGTTGTGTAAGACGGTGGAAGGGAGCGAGGGATGGGGGTGTCGTCGCTGTCTTCAAAGAGGGAGTGTTTGTTGGGGCAGGAAAGGATCGAGGCTGAGGGTGGGGTAAGGGTCTCCTTCTGGGAGAGCGACTTCCGAGGAGGTTTATTCTTCAGCTCCTGGTGTGCCCTGAAGCACAGTTGGGTGGGGTAGCCTCGAAGCTGACAATGCTTTAAAAAAATTATGTTGTTGACGTACACCATCTCCTAGGAGTGTGTCCGGCTCCCGAGTTCTAACTTGATATAGGTGGGGGGATCGGTGGTAAGGTTGAGTTCCACACATATTTTTGCGATGTTTCCTTTGGTGAGATTGTGAGTATCATCAGCAATGGCTACAAGCGTCCCAAAGGAGCTGGTGATTCTCTTCAGAGAGGCGGGTGCAAAGCATAAAAGGGGGAGGTTGGGGAGGGTGATCCACGTCGAGATGATTGACGAGTCAATTTTAGGGTTGAAGCTCGGAGACCATTTGATGATTTTGATGCTGTGAGCATCGATGATTGTGGTACCTTTTGTCAAACAGTGGAGAAGTCAGAGTCAGAGGAGATGTGGAGGTACAAGTGCTTAGGGTCCAGCGGGGTGACTCTGTATGCTGAAGTGAGGCCGCAACCAGGGATAACCTCTCGGGCTTTAGAGATCTTAGGGCACACCGAGGGGAATTTTAGGACGAGTGTTTTTACGAACCCGGGCGCTGAGGAGGAGATCTCTTCGGAGGAGAAGGGGACTCGGATAGATTGACCGTCTTCAAGTGACGGCAGCTCGATGACCGATAGATTTGGATCCTTCATCTGGAAGGGGTGATATGGTCCTAAGTCTGGATGCAGTGCCTCAGCGTAGAACAGATTCTTTGTACGGGTCGAAGGGGATGACATCCCAGCGGGGCCGGCGCCTGCGATGGAAGGCGCATGGCCGCCACCCGTTGGCATATGCGACCCAGGATGGCCTCAGGGCTGGGCGCATATGGTGGTGGACGCATGGCCGGCGGGGCTAGAGGGGAGAAGAGCTAAAGGGGGCACATGAGCGCCCATGACGGGAGTTAGGCCTGCGGCCATATGTGGCCCCGAAGCTGGTTGGGCACATGCGGCAGAGGAATGCGCATGCCCACCGTGGTGGGCACATACCATCGGGTGCGTTGGAGGGGGCACAGGCTGCCGACTGCCCGGGGGGCAGGAAGGACCCTGCGCGATAGGGGGCACAAGGAGGGTCGGGGGGACCATGCCGACATTGGGCGCATGGTCGCCTCTAGAAGATGGGAGCACATGGACTTCCTCGACATTGGGTGCATACAAAGCAACCCCTGAGGTGGGCGCATAGCCCTCCACGCAAGGCGATGGCGCATGGCCGGGCAGGGACGTCGGGCCGATAATGGGCACATGGTCGTCCCTCGATGAAGAGGGCGCATAGCAGGTCGCTAACAAGGGCGCATAGCTCGTGACCCTTTCCGTCTTCGCCACGGAGAGGGGGGAAATTAAAAATTCGAATTTGAATTCGGCGGCGTCGGGCGAAAGAGTCCCAAACCCGAGGAGCCAGATGCCTCTGCGAGCTGGACGACAGGGTGGACCTCGTCACCGAGGGTCTCCTTCGAGTGCGGCCACCGGAGGGGGAGTACGACTCCGGGGGGCTAGTCTCTCCGGTACGCGACCTCCGGGGGTGGAAACGCGGGTGGCGGCAAGGTGGCGATGGCGCGGTGGCCAGGGGGTTTGCCTAGGGTGGCCACCGGAGCGTTGGGGCCTTTGCGACAGGGGGTGGCCGACGAGGACGAGCATCTCAGGTGACCATGCGGTCGGGCTAGGAGCCGATCGCTCGGGCGTAGCAGTCAGGCAGGGGTTGGCCGAGGAGAAGGTGGCCGTGGGTCGGCCCGAGCAGCGGCAGGGGGAGAACTGGGGGTCTGTCTGCGGGTAGCCGGAGTAGCACTGCCCCAGCGCCGGGCGCGAGAGGGAGGGGGAGTCATGGAGCCATGCGTGAGCAGAGGAATATATATATATATATATATATATATATATATATATATATATATATATATATATATATATATATATATATATATATATTATATATATATATATATATAAAATATATATATTTATTTATTTATTTATATACACACATGCAACACACACACAAATTTACATTAAGGACATCGTTGTTCGAATAGTTGGAGTGAGGTATATCCCACCAGAGGTTGCAGGTTCGAGCAATGGGAGAAGAACAAGAATTATGCGAGAAAGATATGGTACACCCAGGGTCTGGATGTAGATGAGGTGATATATATATATATATATATATATATATATATATATATATATATATATATATATATATATATATATATATATATATATATAAGAGGAGATGTGGAAGAGAGCGGGGCTGCTCCCCACTCCGCCATCCCCGGCGACCGGCTTGATCGGGTGGCCGGTCGGCTTCCTCGGCCAGGCCACGCCCCTCGGCGTGCTCGTTCTCTTCCCGCTCGGAGGCCCCCTCGCCTTCCCTCCCACTGGCCCCCCTCTTTGGCCGTGCGCCGCCTGGCTCTCCGCCGGCTCCCCGCCGCATGAGACTTTCCCTTCCACCTTTCCTCCGCATCCCCCTCGGTGGCGCCGCCAGCGCCGGAGGCATCGACGCCACTGGACGCAAATCGGCCCCCCTTCTTCGGATTTGGCTCAGCCGGACACCTCCGCCCCAGCCTTGGCGTCCTTTCCTCCCACCGCCCCTCACCCTACGCCGACCCCGGCCCCCGAAGCCGCCCCCTCGGCCTCGCCTCCTCCAGGCGCTCTTCCACCGCCGTCGACGTTTCCTCTCCCCTCGGGAGTCGAGCCCATCTCTTGGGCTCAGGTGGTCTCAACTTCGTCGTCGGCCGGTCGATTCGCGTTCCTGCCGTCGCCGCCTGCCCCCTCGGCAGCGGCCCCATCCCCTCACCACCCCTCCGTCGGACGTCTCTCCGCCTCGGACCCTCCCCCGCCCCTGACGCCCTGTGCCCTCGCGGCGGCTCCCGTCTCGGCTACCGCCGCCTGTGCCCGTCCCGCACCCCTCCTCGCGGCGGCGTCCTTTCCTCCGGCCGCGGCCACCCGCTCATCCCTTCGGTAGCCCAACTCGGTGTCGTCTTCTCTCGGTCCCCCAATCATACCCAGCGGCGGCCCAGGGCTGGCCCCCCCAATCCGTTTCCCCCCTCTTGTGCCGGCGCCCTCGCCCGTGGTGGCGCAGCCCACGGAGCTCAGGCGTTCCCTCCGTCTGCTGGTGGATCCTCCCACCCGGAGTTAGGCCTGCGGTCCTCCTCCGTCGCCTGCCGATGGCCCTCCTCCCGTCTTTCCCGGCGGATCCCACATCTTTTCTGTCGGCGGCCCTCTGTGTCAGCCGCCCGCCGGAACCCAGTCTCCTCACGCCTTCCCCCTCCCCTTCCGGCCTCCGCCGGCGGGGCTCCCCTGGGGCCCCCTTCCCTCTTCCATGTCTCAGTCTGGCCGGCCACCTCCGCCCGGAGGACGCCCCCCTCCCTCCCCTCCTCCATCCCCGTTCTTCTTCCCCTCACCTTTCCACCCTCCCTACCCTCACCCCCCTGCCCGCGTCTCTCCGGCTCATCCGTCGGACTCCGGCCTCGGTCGCTGCGCTTGGGCTGGGGTCCCAAGGCACTCTCGTATTGCGTGCCTTCCCCTTTGGACAGGCCAGCGTGCCTGCTCCACCTCTGTTTGTGTGGCCTCGGGCGACGTGTGGCACGTTGGACAGTGTGCCCTGTCTCCTGTTGGGCTGTGAGCCCCTATGTTTTCATAATTTCAAAATTTTTCAAAATTTCGAAATTTAATTTTATGTATTTTCTACATTGCTCTTTAGGGCTTTTTGTGTTTTGGACCCTGGCACCTGTACTGATCTTTATGAGCCACTTTTCCCATTCAATAAAATGTTGTTTAGATTATATATATATATATATATATATATATATATATATATATATATATATATATATATATATATATATATATATATATAAATATATAAATATATTTATATATATATTAATATATATAAATATATATATATATATATATTCGCTTTTAGGATATATGTTAGGGGTTGCTAGGTTCGGAGTAGGCGTGAGTCTTTAGAAGCATGGGTTCGGCATGATGTTATGCGATGGGCAAGGTAGGACTCATCCATATTGGGTAGAGTTCGGGAAGGTAAGGCCACAAACATCATGGGTTCAGGTCGCGGAAGCTGGCACGATGAGGAAGCCCAGAAGGGCCAAGAATCCCTACAAATCAGTAGAAGCATGGAAAATTCTAGGTCAATGAGCCAACACTATGTGCTCAACCTTATATGCACTGAAAGCCAAAGACAATTAACTTTGGTATTTTATGAAGAACCTATGCGCTAGGTGTTATGCGCTGAAGAACCTATCATTCCATTAGGACAACGAACCTCAGGAATTTGAACATAACAACAACAATTTTCTGAAGGACAGTGTAACCTAGGAGTTAGAAGCTGATAATGTAGACTCCAGCTACACTGCTTTTTCTACCACTCCATCCACCAGCCAACACATGGCATATGTGTAGATAAATGATAACAATCAGGAGGGCACCAGCGATAGTCAATGGATGAGAACTCTTGAAACAACGATGAGTAACCCGAATGTTATATTACAGCAAATGCATCAAATGATGTTGAATATGCAAGCTAGTGTAGTCGCCTCACAATCTGCAGCAGCTCAGGTTCAGGACAACCAGGATGTGGCAGATAATGATAATTCAGTAGTACCTCCTACTAATGTTTCCAGTATTCCTCTACCAGTGATGCTAGGAACACAGTCGATTGTTTTTTTAAAAGCAGTCGACCTACAAGAAGTTATCCGTTCTTTGTATGCCTATCTCGATTAATAAACAACAAGGATGAGCTCTAGAAGTTGGGAATATCACAACTATACCCTTCTGAATGGTACAATATTATTTTTCCACGAAAGTATGAACGTCACGCCCAGTCCAAAAATACGCAGGACCAGGCCACGTGACAATGGCCAGCTACATATTTAACTAGACTTTAGTCCAACTCAAATACATATAAGTTATGTAGATCAGAACTAGTGTCCATGTAATCATAATATCATCTAAATATACTAGAACTACGAAAGAAAAGAACTAAGACGCATCGTCAAGGAGCTTGACACTCAGGCAGTCGACCATTAGCAGCTCTACCCCTGCTGCTTGACGCTAGAAGATGGCTCGGCTTGGAGGGTCCAGCTCCACAAAAGATTATTTAAGCCAAAAATAAAATTTTAAAATTGTGGGGGGTGTTTAGCCACATATATTGCTCCTATTTGACAAGATAAAGTTGCCCCATCAATCTCTAAAGTACTTCGACTCATAAACTATGCACATGCTGCAAGATGATGCACTTCTCACCAAGCTGTTCGTCGGTACCTTGCGGGGGCAGCCTTCAAGTGGTTTTGTAGTCATTATGACCTAACGACTGCATCAAGTCATTTAAGGACTTAGAGATGATACTCCTTGTATGTTTCTATGAGGGTAAGATGGATATCACCATGTCAATACTGATCCTCACAAAACAAAATGTGAAAAAAATTAGTAACTTCATCAAACACTTTAGACAGTTACCACTGAAGCTGCCTTTACGAATTCTACAAACTGTATTAATAGATATATACAGGCACAATCCACTCCCTACAAAATCAAGTTGTCCGATGCCAGAAGGCCGTAAGAGGTGGGTAGCAACAGTGACCACAAATGTTGCCTATTTTATCGATATATACATCATGCAACAGGGATTGCGATATATTGAAGAAGAAGATCCAACAGATAATAGATTCTAAAGCTACCATCCTTTGTCCAGTTGAGAAGAAGGTCACTACCAACATGGTCTCTTCAATTTTATGACTTCCTGTAGTTGGAAGTCCAAGACGGTGTTGTCCCAATTCCAAGGGCACCTATGAAAATTGTTAATCTTCCACCAACCCATAGCCAAGCAATAGGTTTGGTACCGCTCACTACCTTGTGTGTTGAGGTTATGTAGGTTAGCACAACAAATTAGCAATAAATATTACAATTTACTCTAACATTCATTCTTTTATTCTACTATAGATTCTTTCTTACAAATTCAACATTATTTTTTATTTATTTAACCGTTCTTGATATAAGGGCTTGTTGGTCATTCTAATGACCAAGTTTTGTCCACTAGGAGAAGAAGACAATGGATGAAATGCTACCTTTATATATCATTGATGAATTTTATGGGTATGGAAGATAGTCGTTCTGAAAAGTTAGCACATTTCATTTTGTGGCTAAGATTTGAAAATTAAAGGTTTTAAAAGCTCTGAAGCTTAATATTTAGATATGTATGAAGTGTAAACATAATATATGTTAGACTCTTGTAAGTTTCCTAAATGTCCTATACGATATCTTAAAAAATTGCATCCGAGAATCGCAAATACGATACTATATATTGTATGTTACGTAGCATAGAGATGTATTCATGTACCCGAACCTCCGTATTTTGGGGCGGGGCGTGACAACACGAGGATCTTGCAAGTCTAGGCTGCAGGGAGGGCTTCCATCACCGTGACAAGAAGAGTCATTTTAGACGGGACTGCATGAAGCTCAAAGATAAGAAGGCTAAAGGCAAGGTTGATCAGAAAGATTTCTCGACTATGGGAGATCTCATCATTGCAGGAACCGACGCAGTTATAGCATGTATAATAACGACGATTAAGTCTCGTATATGGGCGCATCGTATAAGCTCACTCCACAGAGGAGGATCTTCAAGTCATACCGAGGTAGTATGTTTGGACATGTGAAAAAAGGCAACAATGTAATTAATCCCCCTAAAATTATACTATATTTTTATTATTTATTAATTTGTATATAAAAGTTTTTCTAAATCTTGTGCCATTTTATTTTTAAAATAACAACATTTATTTCTGGTATATATATGTGCATGAATAATAACATACAAGTTTTATCTTTTTTATTTAAGTTTTATATAAAATATTTAGTAGTTTATTTAGATTTTATTTAATAATAATAATAATGATGATGATAATATGAGTATATAAATATTTTAGTAAAAGTAGATAATTAATTTTAAATTATTTTGTTAAAATTATTTATAAACTTTTATTCAGTATAGACATATAGATATATAAATACATATATAGATATATAAACATATATACATATAATCAAATATATAATAAATAAAGGAAAATCGGATCCGCTACTATTCCCCAGAATAGTAGCAAACCCAGTTCGATCGACCCACACTTCACAGTATTCGTATAGATATATATAGGATGTCAAAAAAATGTTAAAAACCAAAACCTTAACCTTAGATTAACCTAGATGCTTCCCCCATGACCCTACGCCCTTGGCCGCCTATACCGTGTACTACTACAGGCCTCGCCGGCAGGCCGACACTGGACTTCAGCGTTAGCAGCAGCAGAAATAGAAGGAACAATAGCAACAATTGGCGGCATGTTTCTATTCACCTCGTTTGATCATTTCTGGATCCATTTGCTCAAGTACGATCATAACCTAACCGTCTTCAAAATCCATCTAATAGACTTTAATAATACGCGATGTGACAAAAATCATGATCCAAAATTGAGAAAAACTTAATATTCTGGAGTTAGAAATTGTCCCAACATCCTTTGTTTAAGCTCGATTTGCAACCAAAGTACTCGACTTTTAGAAAACTAGTAAAACAACCTTGTAGTCAACCTAACCGAGATTAAAACCAGTAGTTAATTTATTTTATTATTTATTACATTAAATATAAAATTCGCTTGAAAATAAATAAAAAACTTATCTTCGAAAACATAGAAAACTCTGATTTGGGGTCCGTTCCGATGAATCAGACGACTTGGTCATAAACAAAATACATCGAAAGGTGCGTATGGACTGTATGGATTTGTGGAATTTGATAGAACATGACTTGGTTGCATGTGTGGGACGAATTTGATGCTTATAGACCGATGATTTTGTAAATCAATCCATTACTTCGTGTACGCTCATCGCATCGCAACAAAACTTATGCCATAGAAGTCATGGTATTTTTTTTGTCATGTAAGCCAAGTTTGGTCTGATTCTGAGTAGTTGACCGGATCGCCGTAACGCGGGCCCCACGATCCGATTTAATGGGAAATTTTGTGCTTCGCTTATCGAAATCTAAACTTGGACATATCATTGAGTTTGTATCCAAAACTGGACTCGTTGACTCTTTGCCACGAACAAAGTTGAATAAACTTTTCTATTAACAACGAGAGAAGTACAAAAAAATCCTAAACAGGACCTCTATGTACAATGTTTTTTATTCTTAGGAAATGTGACGGTAAAGGTCGAACGCTGTAGTGGTTTCTTTAATTCGTTGATGATCTGACGACGAGAGAAAATTGTAAGTCTTCTGCTCAGCGGCAAGGTGGACAGCATTTCGGCTCTCTGAAGTTTGCTCTGACTCTCTGAATGTCTGGAGGTGAAATGAAGGATGACTCATTTTATTTATAGATGGCTGGAATGATCCATCCATGCACACATATACGATACATGCTTCGATTCTTGTGAGTAGAAGCATTGCGCGCATGGGATTTGCTGCTACATGGCATTTCTGAACATAATACAATTGTAACTGTACGTATATGGTACAACTGACTATCATGTGGCCGTGGTTGGGATGTGGTTGTTGACACCCGCCATATGCATGACTGAGTCTTTGACACGTGGAGTATGTACATTGCTCAAAGATCTCGTTCTGTTGGAACAAAAAAGATTTCATGCGCATGAAAGAGTTAGCGCATGAGGGACTTAGCACATGACTTCTAGAGCGCATAGCAAGTCCGGACGTATTAAAACATTGGCGTAGGGTGAGATACCATCATCGCTTGGCCACATGGAACTGCACATCCATCACTGACAAAAACTTAATTATTAGGCTGATGCAAGCGCTATCGTATGTTATCATCTCGCTGTTTGAAGCATCTTATCTTTTAGCAAGGGCGGCTTAGCTATGCCCATATTACCATATGCCATAAACTAGGCATATAGGTTGGTAAGAATTAAGGGTGACTCCTTGGTTCATGTGCTTCCATCGTTTAGAGGATTCGAGGCACAGTAGGCACTATGCTCAAGTTGACAACTGATGTATAACGTAATTGTAAGGGGATCATTTAATGTTCGATGCTGAATAGGCGCGTAGGCGTATGACTTCCTAGATGCAGTTGCAGCTTTGGCACATTTAGATCTATCTGCATGATCCTTCTTGAGTTTTTTTAGTGTCTATGATAACAATGGTCCACAACAAAAACAACAAACAAACTAATGATAGTCAAATAATCTACTACAACTCAGATAGTCTCGGGAACAAGCCCGGTAGTAGAAAATAGAATAAACTAAAATTCATGTCTATACCCACTAACCAATGTGAAAGCATTATAAAAGAAATATGTTAATTTGCATCATTGTCAGAATCGGGTACGCTAGTAACATCAATGTCGCCAACATACTCACCATACACCTCAGGACAGTTCATGTCGTCTAAAACTGAAAAATAGTTATCCAATCAAGATTTGAGCAAGATCACCATAACACTACGTTATACAATATAATATATAAGCATGAAGAAACAATAATAAGAAAAATAAACTATAATACATATCCAGTCAAGATTTGATATATATACTCTCTTTATATAATATCTACTACTAAAGTGCATATTCGTTAATAGAAATCTGCAATCCATCAAGATATGGAAGTTACTATCTCACATTTGCCAAATAGAGAAAAAAACTAAATTAGAGAAGATCTTACAAACCTTTCCATGCTTAGCAACATCCACATACTTCAGGAACATATTGCCTACATTCTTATAGGAATTTGTATATCAGATCCTTTGCCAAATTGGAATCCTAACAAAAATTGACTACTACCAAAAAAAAAATCAAATAAAGATCAAGTTGAATGGTTACAAGAATAAGAAAAATAGCCAGAAAAGAATCGGTATGTGACCCAAAAAATCATTCTACTACAGACTCCAACTTGTCTGACGCATAATCATACCCCACAAAGGTGACGGCACCGGCTAAAGCAAATTTCACCAGGGAGGGCAAAATGCCCTTGTAGAGACCAGGCCAACCCTAGGCGTGGCACGTGCCCTTGTATGTCTGTTTCTCTACTCTAGTCCCGTACTTCGGATGCCTCTTTAATCCGTCAGTCTAAGTTTTGTAAGTCGATCCATCGTACGAGAATGGAATGAGAGTTCAACTCGAATTAAAAGAAAACAAGCACGAGAAAGATATTAGCTGCAGGAAATTTGTTTCACCAAGAGATGACTTCTTCCACTACTTAATAGTGAAAGCTTTCCTAGCGGCTTACGATTTGGCAAATAAACCATAACATGTCCATGGTGTGGGAAATCAGAGTAATATGCAGTTAAGTCCTTCCACGGTCAAACTCAAACCTGAACATGAGCAACATATGCTACGTTTATCTTATTTGACTACTTAACCACATGGCATTAACTCCAGTATAGACCACAAGACGAACTAAATTTTCTAACAAAGGCTGGTGGAAGAGTCGTTGAACTTTTAGGATTCTCGCTCAGCTTTAAAGTACACCTCAACATATGGGTCCTTGTGACTTGGGCAAGAGATGTGAGATTAAGGACCAATTTGGATTGAAGTTATAATTCATCCGCGACTCCATTTGGTGTCAATATGAAAGGGGCCAGCAAAATGTTTTTATTTCGTACGGACGTTTCGGGGTCAAATGGTCGTTTCTAAAATGCAACCCAACTAGCATCCAGGAAATGGGTGTTTGGAAAATGAGAGGAACATAAGTGCAATCCAAACTAGGCCTAAAGCATTTAACGTTTGGAAAGCTAGGTTCATACCTGAAACATCTTCTTTACTACATTAAGAGAGTGACCCATGGCTTTGGCACACGTTCCTGCTGCAAAACTATATATGAATAGCTGGAAGCTTGAGAGACTATCATCTTGCCTGATAGCATTAAGATTCACGAATCTATATCTATTCCACAACTATTGATTAAAAATATATAGTCATTATCAGTTTTGTGATTATAAGTAAATTATAAAGCTCCATAAACATCTTCATGCAGAAACTTGAATAAGGATATCACAAAAGGATTTCATAAATATTATCAAGTAACATACAGTTGCATTATAACGGTGGAACACATATATTGCATCTCTAACATCTCAAGGTCAATCATAGAGACATGACTTCCAAATACCATCAAGTAAGTTTTTCTAGTTTTCCCAAAACAAATAAAACCACAAAAATAACAAGCTTGAATACTTGTCTTCATTTTTTTCCACATCTGACAACAGTTAAATACATAGATGTAAGAAAGTGGTTATTAAATATATTCAATTATTGGTATTAAATTTAATAAATAGGTGTGTGGACGCTGGAGAAAAAGTGATCAATATAAAAGAAACAGATATGGGTACAACAGGTCACTTTTCCATGTTAAATCTTACAATTGATGATTTCACATGATATATAAAGGTACTGATAAAGGCACTTAGGGGTTAGTTTACTAGATAAAGAAAACTTCATTGTGTCCAATATATTCTACTCAATAGAGTACAAGGCACCATGGACTAAGAGAGGGAGTTCTCCAAGTTTGTAAATGTCCCCTTTACTTAAATGAGTAATAATTTTTAGTTTTCTTTGATGAGTTTTTGTTTTTCCTACTTTGAAACTCGACCGCACGAGGATACAAGAGAGTTCATACATGTCTCTTTTTCCTTGTTTGAGCAATAAATTTTAGTTTGCTTTCAGTCGTCATTATCCTATGTCACAACTCAATCCTAGGTGGAATAGACTACCACATATAGAATATTTATTTGTTCTTTCTTCTTTGCTTTGCCTAATGAGGTCTCTGGCCTCTTCGATAACTCTTTTAATCCCCCAGTCATAATAATTTCACCTACCCCTTGCACCAGTAAAATATCTGGCAGAAGTCCCTTCATTAGGAGAACATAGGGCTTCAGCCAAGAAAACAGGCAATAGCTTATTAACCAACCTTCCATCTACAATAACTCAAGTTCCATTCAAACGTGGTATCCTAAGTCTTTCTCCTATTTGATTATATCTTGGTAGCTACTCATCTATAACCAAGTCTTGTTGCCTAGTCTTTCTTTGTTGTATGGTGTGTTTACATGCTCCTTTTAAAGTTATAAAGCATGATCTCTTGATATAGCATTGTAGGGTAATTGACAAAATGGAAAGGATGGAATTCAGAGCAATAGTGACTGGTAATTTCTACCTTCAGTCATGAATAGCAAATCAAAGAGGAAGGGAATATAAATGCCCACACAGGTAACTTCATATATTGGAGGAGCATATCTCCACTAATTAGTAATACAAATTCTGAATTGTATAGTTTGATCATGAAACGCAATAGTGTTCCTTGGGTAATTCTAATATGAGATTAGGTTATGCCACAGAAGCTTGGTTTAAAGATTCAAGTATACAACTCAAGTTGGAACAACCAAACTCAGTTAAAATTGTGTTTAGCCCATACCATCCCAAATTCAAATTAGTAGCATAAGATGCCAAATTATGATACCAATTCATATTTTCAATAACCTAACATCAAGATGTGGCTTGCGTACCAGGTCTTGTGTGGAATCAACATGTGGTGTGGCTTTTACTTGGTATTTCTAATGATTATGGTTTCTATTGTTCCATTTGCTTCACCTCCATAAAGTGTAACAAACTGGTTACTACTTTTACTCTAGTTTTTATTGTTCTATTATTTGTCGATTACTCATACTCTAATTTCAATTATGCAATATGAACATATCATAAAAACTTCCTACTGCTTCTAACTTCTAAAGCAGTAAAACGGTAAGAAATGCACCTATAATTTAGCCAAAATAGTTCAATTTTGTCCAAGAACTGCCTAAGATACCAAATTCTTGTTTGCATCAAAGGCATGCTTGAGGCAGATAAGAATTTCTAATATATGCGTCATCACGTACCTGACACTCAATAAGCGTGCCTCCAGACTGCACCAAATCATCAACAATAACGATATGCTGACCTTCAGGATTACCCTCCTTCAGTTGAACTATCCTTTTATCACCCTCACGCACCTTAGCACAAACAAAAGTGAAGGAATATTTATAATATTTAAGCAACAATAGTCTATAAATTGATGAGAAGAACTCTATTTGGCTTAATCTATATCAGCCGAACCATGGAGAAATGCTGCAACTGCTTGTGAAATCGCTTCCATGCCCCGTTATCTGGGAATGCAATAGTAACCTGAAGGCACAATGATAATTGATTTAAAAAGGGGCAACAGGAAGATGCCACATTCTATCTTAAAAAATATATAGTACTGCTCACATTGTCCGCATCTGGAAGTTGTCGAAGGCGCTATAGTAACAAAGGAATTCCAGTTTCAAAGCAAGGCAGGATATCATCTCCAATGTAAAAGCTTTCCTATGTAAACCACAAAAATTATCAAGGATGAGGGGGGAAATACCTCCAGGGGAGGAAATATACAAATTTAAGGTTTTTGCTCTTTTAAGAAGGAAAGCATCCAAGCTGCTAGATACTAAGTTGGAATATTCCATTTCCATAAAACCATTATGGTATAGTATGTCAAATCACTCTATTTCAGTTATCTAGCGGGCTCAAGTTTTAACAAGGACGATACACCCATTAACTTATGGGTGTATCCTTCTAACAAAGTGGCGGGATGCCTTTTGAAGTTTTGAATTTCCTATTAAAATTTTACAGATAACTTACTTCCAGCCTCATGGACTCCTTGAACTAGTCTCAAGGAAGCTTCATTCATCTAGAAATCCACCTGAATCCTTAAGTATGCCCTGGTTGTTATTACTTGTCAAGCACGTACTCAACCAAATAACAAAGACAATACCCAAAAGAACCTGAACCAGTCATATTGTTATCAATGCATGTCTGAGCCTCTGTTATCATGTCTAAACCAATCATAAACCAATTGCAGGATGACCCAAACATGTTTATCAAACCAGACAACAAAACTAATCCTAAGCCAATTTAGTTGATAGTTAGATTGAATCTAACTTATGACATTATTATCCTTTCCTCGTACTTCAATAGCCAAAGCACAGAATATAAATATAAATAAAAAGAACATTCCCCCACAATAAGAAGAAAATATTATGAAGTCCTATAGTAACAGAAATGACACTAACTATTGAAATATAGAAAATATGGTGCATCAGTGACCTCACTCCCAAGTCAATAAAACTTCACTCCTTACGAGAAGGCCTCCCTATTGAAATATAGAAATAAATTCTTTTTTTCACTATGGTTGAAGTACCTATAGAGGACATATTGACACTAGTATATTAAACATAATCTTGGCATTGCAAAAATGTTCAAAAATGTTACGAGTTTTATCAAAAGATTAAAGCAAAAAAAAGAACTACAAATTATATGTATTTTTACATTGGTTTCAGTTAGTAATTGAATATTAGACTGATTTCTAAGAAATCATATTGTGATAATTGCCTAATTTAACAACCTTAAAAGCTTCAAAAAGTATAGAAAGTGAATAATTGCATAACAATAGTCAGATATTTTTACATGAGTCATTTTTAAAATCATCCTTCTAATCATTGCTAACTTACAAAGAGCTACAAAAAACCTTAATACCTTCAAACAATAATCAAGAAGCATACTCCTCAATGTCAAGTTCACATTAATTGTGCACATTATGCATATGTACTATGAATTGAATCTTATTGTTTTGGATCGCGCAATCTAGTTTTTATCATACCGAAACGAATTGGATCGCACAAGCTAACTAATTTTATTCTGCTCAAGCATTTCAACAAACATATTATGTGTACAAACTAAGGGGCTGATGGAGATGGTTCTCCTTTCTCGTAAAAATTTCTTCCATACATACCACTGATTCTCCTCGACGGCAGTAGACGATGACCTCCTCCTCAGGGACCTCATCATGTGGGACCATAGATGAATATTCAACCCCGAGTATGACGCGTCAACGAGATCAAACTCTTATGATCGATCCATTCCTCTGTGGCACGTCGGTCGGAGGGGTACAAATTATGCATCTCGAACACCTCCTCCTTCTCCAATGAATATTCAACACAAGAAAAACTATCAGTAACACTTTTGAGTAATTAAGAATTAGATGAAAACCTTATTCATAATCATGAATTAATGATAGAAGAAGAAAAATGATGTTACAAGATGAAATACAGATGAGAGGAATTTGGAAAATTGCAGTTTAAGAGTAGAGAAAGCTCCATGAGAGAAAGAGAGAGGAGAGGAAAACCTGAAAAATAAGTGCGGAAGAATTAGAATTTTTGTGGAATATATGTAATTGATGTTTGGGGGTATTTAGGTTAGAATAAAGAATTGGAACACTTCTCTTCTTAATCATGTGATTAATATATGTGATTGAACGTAAACAAAAACATTTATTGACCGTTCCAAAACATAACATTTTAATTTAATTTTAAGTAAATTAACTTTTGGAACACTTTAGCTACGGTTAACACATGTTCCAATGTCTAGGAACACATAAATCATTCCAAATTCTAAAATATTAAATGTTTTAAATTACCCTTTTGGTGTAGTGTAAAATAATAATCCTATGTATATATACTACCTGCCATATGTTGTAATGATTCTTCTTAATCTAACAAGTCTCCTAATTAACACTGTACGTCTTAAGTGTTATTAAGGAGACCTGTATGGGCCACCACTTAAAACATGTCACGACCTGCTCCCAAATATTCGGATACGAGTCAGACACATCCAGCCTATACTATGAGACACCGCATAGAAAGCTGTTCTAAACCTTCAATTGTCATCAAAATTATATTATATTGAATCATAATATCACATCAACTATATCGAGATAAACTAGAATAAGTCTAAAATGTCATTTTAGTTACATTCTCAAAGCAAGAGTAAGTGGAGACAAATCAAACAAAATGGATGTTAACTATTTATTACAAACAAAATTCAAATATCAAAGGTAAGCTAAGCTATAGGCCATTCCCTAGCAAGGACATCCTCTAGAATGTGAGCTAGCATCTCAGGGGCAGGTCCATAGCATGAGTTGCAAAGCAACTCCTCCTCAGTCAATTTAACTACAACGATCCAATCAGGAAAGTAGCAAAGTACAACCCTACAATTTACGTGTACTAAAACATAGAACTATCAAATAGGAATGTATGAAAAGAACTGGTAATAAAAGAAAGTGCAACAATAAAACAGGCTGGGACATGTTCAAGTGAAAAATAAATGCGACTGAAAAGATAGTAAAAACATGATCGACTAATAGGACGGTAAAAATAAATACAACCGATATGGCATATAGCTGATCCAGCAAAATTTACAGGTGTGTCATATGAATTAAGCTATCCACGCATATTACACTATGGGCTTTGACCATGCATTTAACTATTCTTTTCTCCATTCCATGCACAAGAAAAAACAGAAATAAATAGAGATGCAACTGTGAAAAGTAAAGGCAACTGGTGTAAAGTAAAGTGACTTGCAAAAATTAAATACAACTTATTTTGGAAAGTAAATGCAACTAGTAATAAGAAGGAAACATGTCCTGGATGTTCAACATACAAAGTTATAGTTCATGTTCAGTTAGTAAAATATGTAGTTTACTTGCCTTCTCCAAGATAGGATATAGAGCTAAGAAGAGATAATATCCTGGGTCCTCTCACTATATTCAAAAGAGGGTACAACTTAGGTTCCACAATTATATAATGTCTAACTAACCAATATACCCTTAACCCTTATTTAAGCACTTTAAATTCTATCTTAAATCAATAACAACTAAATACTAGTTTATTTCTATAATTGATTTTTTCTACTAGAAATGGCTGTAATGAACTTTATTTTAAGTTATGCTAAATTAGAAATCATAAGGGTGAAGTTTTGGTAAGAAAATACATAAAATAATATAATATCAAGTTGCACTAAATATTGTAAAATATGTTATACTAAAAGTCACATTGACTTAAGGAGCATAGATAAGATCCTAAGTCAAACAAGAATTAATTCATTTCTAGATTGAACTAATAAAGAGGATAAATAATTTCGACTATAGATCGAATCATTAACATAAAGTAATAAATGATTTTGATTAAAGATCGAATCACTAAAAAGATAAACAAATCGATTATAAATCGATGACTTTGATTATAGATCGAAAAAAGTAAATAATTTATAGGTCAATGAAAAGTTGGCTTGTTCCGTCTTCGACATCGATAAATAATGATGTGAGTTAATCAAGATAAAAATAATAAGTGAACTCTAATATAAATGGTAAACACCAAAATCTCTATAACAAATCACACAAACCAACCCTTATAACCTGTAGCCAAAATAGAAGTACTACTCATCTAACATTAACCTATTAAATAACTTTAAAAGAACCATACAAAGGCCACCAAGCAAAACTTGTAATGCATTAGTAACTAAAACTAAATATACAACACTGTATATATGAACTTGTTGTACTAGCTTCGCAAAGCATTTCCACCTCTGCTGAACATTTTGACCAGACAACAAAACCTATTTAACCCTAGCCCACCTACAACAGCATTAAAACTAAATACTATAATTGAATAGCATCTCCAATCTAAATATAGAAAAACCTACATAAGCAACAACATCTTCTGAAACTATGATAGCAGTAAATCAAATATTTACAATAGGAAAACTAACTGGAAACTTAACTCTCAAAAGAATAGCACCATAATACCTAATCTACAGTACTATCAAATAAATATCTCATTCAAGAAACTAAATATAAAAGTAAGTGGACAGTACACTATCCAACCCGACACCAAAAGATATGAATCTGGACACGACTTCGTACCGAATCTCCTTGAAGGGTGCTCACGGAAAGACATGGACACGAAAAGATGGTTAGGTCGCCGAGTACGACACGGGTTTCTGGGTTGCTCCAAAGGAGGAAGATGGTAATGCTTATGTTTTGTCTTAACATTTCTCTTTTTTATAGAAAAATGAAGGAAAGTTAGTGAATTAGGGGTTACGGAATGGAAGGGTCGGGAGTTACAGAATGAAAGAGGTTAGGGTTACAGAATGGAAGAGGTTGGGGATTACGGGATGGAAGAGATAGACTTGGGGTGGTTGAGCTATTTCTTGATTCAAAAATGAATATGCTACCATTGTTTCAAAATATTGTATTCTTGTTGTTATTTAAAAAGTAAATATTTTATCACTAATTGAATCCTCTAAATAATAATATTATTATTTCAAAAATTCAAATTCAATAAATTAACTTTAAATATTTATTAAAAAAATTAAAGAGTTACAACTCAGAAGTATGATTTGGTTGGATAGAAAATAAAATTTGATAAGATCAAATATGGGGACTTTAAGATGAGATTGAGGTTTGAGAAGTTGGATTCCTTATTAGGCAAGATTAAAATTTAGTATCTACACTTTGTAGAGTTGTAATTGATGACAGAGGATCATAAGATTAAATGGAAGAGAGAAAAAGAAAACTATTAGTGGATAGAGGAGATTGAACTTCAAAGAGTTTTATAATTGTAGAAGTTTAAAAAAATCAAAAGACAAGATGGGTATGATAGTGGTTAATACATCAAGGATTGTGAGCTAAATTATATTGGAAGTTTCAGGATTTGTATAATAGGAATCACAAATTTGAGATATCTACTTAGGAGAGAGAAGACAAGGCATGTGAGCGGTACCATATCTTTTTGAGACGTGTGGTATTCTTTCTTTTCTTTCACGCCTACCTCAATCCTTCTATTTGGAGGACAAAAATTTTCTTAGAAGGGTAGACTTGTCTTATGGTATTTCAAAATCTGTAAGTTGGTATTTTGGTCAAAACCATTTTTGACTTCTAATTGTATTATTAAATTAATCTCCTAATTAAAATTTTGATTAGATTTAATTGTCAGTAGTCATGACATAGAGTTAGATCTAGAAGCATCAGGAATTGTTTGTCGTAATGATTTGATTCCATTCCTAACAACCTTCATGTTTTCTATTGGAAAATTAGTTAGAATAGAAAGTGGAGAGGGACAAACTTGTACATTACCAACCACAATCCTTTTATATAGGCTTTTTATATGGGCACAACCAAATATGATCATGGCTAGCCCAATTTTTTTTGTTTTTCACAAGGCTAGCCTAATTTTTTGATCTAGGCTGTCCCAAATTTCCCTCCTCCCCCCAAACCCATTATTTCTATTTCATTTCCAAAATCACTTTTCTTTCTTCCAAAACACTCACGCCCACCTATTGTTTCCACTCCAGTCTTCATCTTCTCCTCCGTCGGCAGTCATCGACTTCTCCTCCGCCCTCCTCCTCTTTCGAAGAAGACTAATGGCACCGAAAGTTTCCTCGCAAATAAGGTACCCATTATTTCTTAAATTTTCCCCATCCGAAACCCTAGAATTAATCTCGTGTGCATTACGTTTAACTTATTATTTTAATTGCAAGTATTTCGATAGGAATTAAAGTCTTTTAAATCAAAATAGCACTCACGAACTGAGAATGTCTGTGTCGACATGGATTGTCCGTTCTTCTGGCAGTCCAATCTTTATCGTAGACTACCAGAAGAATGGGCAGTCCAAAGTTACACAGGCTGTGACTTGGACTACCCATTCTTTTGGCAGTCCAATATACAGATTGGACTGCCAGAGAGTTGGGCAGTCCAAAGTTACACATGCTGTACTTGGACTGTCCATTCTTCTGACAGTCCAAGATAGAAACTGGACTGCCAGAAGAATGGGCAGTCCAAAGTTACACATGTTGTGACTTGGACTGCCCATTCTTCTGGCAGTCCAACATACAGTCTGTACTGCCAGAGAGTTGAGCAGTCCAAAACTAAACATGCTCTGACCTGGACTGTCATTCTTCTGGCAGTCCAACATAGAGACTAGACTGCCAGAGAGTTGGGCAGTCCAAAGCTACACAATGTTGTGAGTTGGACTGCCCATTCTTCTGGCAGTCCAACATACAAGTATGACTGGCCGATTGTTGGACAGTCCATAGTTATATATTTTAATATCTAATTAAGATTAGATATTAGTCATGAGAAGAAAACAAAGGAGAAGAACTTTGAGGCCGGGCCTGAAAGAAAATTTCCTACAGCATCAGATCGCAAGGTGCGTACAGCTGGTAGAGTTCTTGATAAAGCGATAACAATCAGAGAACCAGAACCAGTCTCACGGATAAAAACCCATGGAAGGAAACATGTTGCAAGTCGTTCGAAGAAGCCAGTGAATCGTCGTGATAATTCCTCTTCTGATGATGATGTACCTGTTACTCGAAAGAAATGTGACGATAGATCCGGTCCTTCTCATATAGCCGAGGAAACGGAAGATTCTGGCCCAATTTGTTGCTCGATATTGACGTCAATCGAGAACCATATTTCTTATCAGATTTGGAAGGATCCAGTTAGTTGATTACCTTAAATATAGAATAACTATTCAAAAATATTCTCGTATCATATATTGGACCATGCAATGATATCTGCGTTTGTGGAGCGTTGGCATCCAGAAACTAATAGTTTCCATCTCGCAGACGGAGAGTTGACAATCACCCTTGATGATGTCCACCACATTTTGGGGCTTAAAGTTGACGGTTGTCAAATGGTGATGGATTATTCTGAGGGTGACTTCGAGATGTATGATTAGCTGGTGGGACTGGTCGCCAATTCTCTTGGCATTGAGACGGAGACTTTTGTCACCCTTCCCGAATTTAAAAAGTCGTATGGAGTTCCTTTAAGTATTTTGAGGAATACATTCTGTTTCGACGACGATGACGACGACGATGTTGCTAATGACGACTCCGTAGCCCGGGCATACATACAGTTTATCCAAGGGGCCGTCGGCATTACCGACAAGTCCGAGATCGTGATACATGCCAAATATCTAAACAATCTTACGGACTTGAATACTGTGGATCAAGTATTATTCGGAAGTGGTATCCTAGCACATCTCTACCTCGAACTTGGTGCTGCATCTCGAGTCGAGTCGAAGATAATAGCTGGTTGCCAGACTTTGCTCCTTGTAAGCAAATAATACCGTATAGTGTTTATAGGTAATATAAAATTCTTTCGATAACGATGACATTATTATATTTTACATTTACAGGCGTGGATATACGAGCATTTTTCGACGCTCAAGAGGGCTACTCTTAATAGAGATTATGATGAGCAGATGCCTAGGATGTGTAAATGGAAGCCGACTAAGATAGATACCGGACATCCACATACGTTGGCAATCCTACGTGTCGCTCTAGAAGATATGAAGGCAAAGGATGTGAAATAATTTGCACTATTTAGAGGCATTAAGTTAAAGTAGCATTTACTTATTACTATAATTTTTCACATTAATTAATAATTCCTTAACTAATGAATACATTTTATAGATTATTTAGGATCCATATCGGGATATGCGAAATACTTCTCGTGCTGTGCAACCGGTTGCACTATTTAGAGGCCTGATATTTTGTCATGAAACGGAGGAGCCTCACATCCCAGACGAGTGCTTTGTCAGTTTGGTTACGTACAGACTATCCTTAGCTCTTTAAAATTAAGGACTGCTGCCAAAGGGAAGAATGCAAGGACTTATGTCCCACCGTACTACCCTTGGGGTTCTTTGTTTTTCACTTAGTGGCAACGTCATGTTGTCGGTGAAACCATACGAACTCCGGCGATGGAGATGTAGGATTATAGTGAGGATTATATGGAGTATTATGTGGATGTCGGACATGGTATGATGTTGAATCCTGATAAGCAAAGTGCTAAAGTGCCAGTAGCAGCCCCTCTACTATCCAAGTCAGTACTATATGATACACTGCAGAAGATGGTAAGTGTCGGTAACCCAGTCTTCTAGGTAAAGTGTTAGTACCTAAATTTATAATTTTTATTCATGCATGCAGGCTTCGAAAGTTAAGAAGTTAGAAAAAAGTTTGATCATGTGCATGGGCGAGAATTACAAAGATGTTGGCCTGCAGATGCAAAACATCACAGATGATTATCCATTTTTTGAAGATGAGCGACGCACGAAGATGCGTCATTACCAAGAATGACTTTGTGATTTGTAATACTTGACTGACTATGTGATTTGAATCTTAATACTCTATAATCACTTGACTGACACTACTAAAATTTATCGTTTTAGCGACGGCCCCATCCGTCGCTAAACCGACGGTAATTACGAATAGCGACTGATGACCGACGGATTTTAGCCAAAAACATCCGTTGGCAATCAGCTCGTCGCTAATAACGGTCCGTCGCTAAGTTGTCGTCAAACGACGGAATAGCGACGGATTGTCGGCGTCACAATACGAAGCATTAGCGACGTATTTCCGACGGACTATCATTCATTTCAACTATTAAGTACTGAACTGTGTAGATAATAGCGACGTAAAATTCCGTCGGTAACCCGTCGTAACAGCGTATCAGAGCGTATCGTTCTGTCGCTCATCCGTCGGTATTCATCGGTAACAAACGACGGATTAGCGACGGCGTGCTGACGGACTATCCGTCGATCAGGTTCTGGAAATGCTTGGCATTTTCAGTACCATGGCGACGGAAGAGTAGTCGCTAATCCGTCGCCAGGACGTCACCACATCGACGGATTACTAACTGATTATCCGTCGCCATGGTTCTGGAAATGTCAGGCATTTCCAGAACCATGTCGACGGATAGTCCGTCGTAAAGCAGTCGCTAGAGCGAGCGACTGCTTAGCGGCTGATTATCAGTCGCCCTGGCGACGAACAGGCCGTCGCTATTCCGTCGAAGTTTATACCACCAGAACCTTGCCGACGGATAATCCGTCGAGCATCCGTCGCTACCTGGAAACACTTTAAAAACTCCAGATAGCGACGGCTAATCCGTCGACGAACCGTCGGCAACTGGGATCTAAACGGTCACTAGTCCGTCGCTAACTGAGTTTTTTGGGAAAAAAATTACAGCACTTTCCCTGTTCACAAATATATGCATAAACCAAACCAATATATAATGCATACCAATTATCCAACAATCATACAGACCCAATATATAATGCACATAGATCAAATATGCACATACGAATTTAATGCACACCAATTATCCAAGAATCACAGACCAAACCAAATTAATAGAAAATAAATATCAATTATCCTAAAGAGTAACATAATATCCGGTGCTATAAGCCGATTATAGCACAATTAATCCAAAGCTCTCACAAATAATCCAAATTTTTTTAATACAACATTTTAAAAAGGAGGAGGTCGATTGTCCAGTGGTGGTAATCCTATATGCGACCGATGATTATACTCCTCTACAAGGTACGGAGGCAAGCCGTCGTAGACACTGTTCGGAAGTCGGCGTAGCTGTTCTGCGGACATGAGATCCAGGAGTGACGTCACAGTCGTAGGCGGTACCACAGGGGTATCAGGGTTGAAAGAAAGATGGCCCACGAAAGATGGACCGACACCTGCAGTCGACGGACTAGTAGAAGACGGACAAGCACCATCAGCAGACGTACCGGCAGCAGCAGACGGACCGACAGCAGCAGACGCAGACGAAAAGTACGTGGCAAATTGCTCCCGTAAGGATGACACCGCCTCGTGCAGCTGCGTAAACTGCGACCTAACATCATCGTCTGCCCGGGCCATGGGAGGAGGCGGTATCGGTGGAAATCTTTGCGTCGCCATATGCAATGGCCCTAGGGAGCCGACATGACCTGTAAATAGAACACATAAACATAATTAACATTATAAAAGTGTAAATGGATATAAAAAACTAAACTAAAATATATATACCACCAGTAGGGAGACGAGTGCCGCCGCGACGAAAAAGACTAGGAGTGCCATCTGCAATAAGTAAATAATCGAATGAAAAAAACGTGAATTCACGTAATTACTTTTATGAGGTCAAACTTAATTCACGTAATTGGAAGTGTTTTTAATATACAACAATATTTAACCTAATCATCGTCTTCGTTCTCATTCTCGGCCTCGTCTTTATCATCATCCTCTTCATCCTCATCCTCATCCTCATCCTTATCTTCATCGTCGATTTCATCTGTATCCTCATCCCCATCAAATTCTTCTTCTTCTTCTTCTTTTTCTTCTTCTTCGTCTTCTTCTTCTTTTTCTTCTGCCTCAAAATTTGGGACAAGACGCCTCTTTCTCTCCTGGTTGACAGCTAAGTCTTGTGTATCAATCTCTTCCTCCCCTCTATTTTCCTCAACAATATCTTCAACATCCATTGTATCTGAGTGTTGTCCCAAGTATTGGGACTTTTCGATCTGGTCCTCTTGGTATGCTGGGTCTCCAACGTTGAATGTATTTCTAGATTTAATCTTGCATACTGCCTACCAGTCAAATCGATCTCTACGACGCCTTGGGTAGCTTGTATAGTAGACTTGAACAGCCTGATTTGCTATCGCAAATGTATCGGACCCTCTATACCTCCTGCGATGATTTATATCGACGAATTCAAATTGTTTATCGATTCTTCAACCGATATTTGGTGTCGTATCGAACCACTCACATTTGAACATCATAATATGCATATCATATGGGCTAGTATATTGTAAATCTACAATATCCTGAAGCAATCCATAATAGTCAAAGTCCGGCTCGTCGTCATAGACGGTGCCTCTTATGCAAACACCGGATTCCTTGGTATTGATGCCGTCATTGATAAATTCGACATTTATAGCATTCTGAGTTGACTTAAACCTGAAGCCATTAACGACATAGCCTGGCCAAGTCTTTATTTGCTTCTTCGATCCCAGTGCCAGATAACGAACACTCTCATGAGTGAGTATTATTTCAGGCAATAAAACCTGTAAACAAATATCTATAATTTAAATGTTTCAGATTATATATTAATAATCTCAATTATAATCACAGTTACTTACGTATTTGCGAAACCATGACAGAAATGTACAATCAACCTCTCTTTGAAGTCCCTCATCGGTAATATCGGGTCTCCTCATTTTGACTTTATCTCTAAATATACTATTAGAGAAAATAAGAATATATAAGTGTAGTCACTTACTTCATCAAATTCGAGATTATAACGAGTGCAAGTGTACTGACTTACTTCTCTAAATCTCTCACTTCTTGTATGTCACAGTTTAACAAGACATATCGGTGAGCGGCATCATACTCGTCGTCTGTCAACCACCGTCTTTTACTAGCCCCAACAGGCTTGTCCCTTACATTAAATCTTCCTCCATCCTCAACGTCCTCGTCATTCCTTTAAGGACTATTTCGATTTGTTTTAACATGAGTATCAAAATAAATGGAGAAGAAGTTTGACACCTCTTCGATAAGATATGCTTCGTATATCGAAGCCTCTATATGAGCTTTGTTGTAAACTTTCTTCTTTAGATGGTGTAGGTATCTAGAGAGACAAATTATCTTGAGAATTAAGAAAGAATTTTAAAACCCACTGAAATTCAGCTTAGATTATATCGATATTTATGTACCTTTCAAATGGGTACATCCATCGATAATGAATAGATGCACCGATACGGGCTTCGTATGCTAGATGAATCGGTAGATGCTCCATGCTGTCGAGGAAGCCAGGAGGAAATATTTTCTCTAACTTACAAATTGTTAAGATAATCTTCTCCTCAAGTTCAACCATGTGTTGCACAGTCAACTTAGTTGAACAAATATCCCTAAAAAATATTGATAGTTCGGCCAACGAAACCCATACAGCAGAAGGCAATAACTCTTTCAAAGCAATGGGCAGTAATCTTTCCATAAGCACATGGCAGTCATGACTCTTCATTCCCGTTAGCTTGCGTTCATTGAGGTCAACGCTTCTAGACAAATTCGACACATAGCCGTCGGGAAATCATAAAGTAGATACTCACTTGCAGATTATTAATCTATCTTCCTTGCTCAATGTGTATTGTGCTATCGGCTTACTTAATTGTCCAGCAGCTCCCCTTTGTATCAAGTTCAGATAAAGACGCTTGCATATATCGGCAATGTCTTGTCTTGCTTTTGGATTGTCCTTCGTCTTTCCTTTAATGTCCATAACGGTATTGAAGACATTATCGAACACATTCTTTTCGATATGCATAACATCAAGATTATGCCTTATAAGATTGTCTTTCCAATAAGGTAAGTCCCAGAAGATACTCCATTTGGTCCAGTTATGGGTTTGTCCGAACCCATCGACACGATTGTTCGATGGATCTTCCATTACAGTGGGCAAATCCTTTACATCTTCCCAAATATCATACCCCGACAATCTGGCAGGCGGATGAGAAAATTTTTGTTTTCCAGCTCTGAATGCGTCCTTGTTCTTTCTCCAAGGATGACTCGTGGGCAGAAATTGACGATGACAATCAAAGAAAGAAGTTTTTCCTCCATGCTTAAGGCGGAACGCCTTACTATTTTGCATGCATATCGGACAAGACAGGATGCCATGAGTACTCCATCCCGATAGCATACCGTATGCGGGAAAATCATTGATTGTCCACATCAGTGAAGCTCTCATCTGAAAGTTCTGTTTCCTGGAAATATCATACGTCGTGACGCCGATCTCCCACAGCTGTTTTAGCTCATCCACCAACGGCTGTAAATATATATCGATATTCTTCGTCAGATTTTTGGGACCCGGTATGATAGCTGTCAAGAACATATAAGAAGTCTTCATACACATCCATGGTGGCAGATTGTAAGGGGTCAGAATGACCGGCCAGCAGGAGTATTGAGATCCCGACTGCCCGAAAGGGGCGAATCCATCAGAACATAGCCCCATGCGTACATTTCTAGGCTCTGCAGCAAAATCTGGATGGCAAAAATTGAAATATTTCTACGCCTCTCCATCCGAAGGATGTGACAATTCCCCATCGTCCTTTATGCATTCATCGTTGTGCCACATCATGTGTTCTGCTGTATTCTGAGATATATACATCCTCTGCAAGCACTTCGTGATCGACAAGTAATGCATATACTTGTAAGGACGTCGTTTTCTAGTTGACTTTCCTTTTCCCCTGACTTTCTTGTAACGATCTGCATTACAGAAGCGGCAACTTTCTATATCCTCGTTCTCCATGTAGTACAACATGCATCCGTTGCGACAACAATCTATCTTGTCGTACCCCAGTCCCAGTTGTCGGACCATCATCTTCGACTTGTAGAAGTTTTTTGGAAGCTCTTTTGATTCCTTCGGTAACACCTCCTTTATTAGTTGTGTAATCCGATCATAGCAAGTTTGTGGCAAGTTAAAATCGGACTTTATGTTCAACAACCGCATCGTCACTGACAGTACAGAATGTGGATCACAACCAGGATATAAAGAAGTTTCAGCATCCTGAAACATATCATAGAACTCCTTCGCCTCGGGATTAGGATTCTCCGGATCAAAATTAGGCCCTGCCGCGTCGTACACCACATCTCGTGCAAGGTTCTGCACGTCTCCATAATCAACGGAGCATTCGTCGTCATCGACGACAAAATTCGCTGCAGCATTATCATCAAAAGCATAAGTAGCAGCATTAGTATATAATCATGTAACTGGTGGATCCGCTAGTATTCTAGCTCGAGAAGAGAAAAATCTAAATACAGTTGTTACTAATAGTTCGATACCGATAGTGTGATTCCGATACCGATACCGATACCGATAGTGCGATACCGATACTGATACCGATAGTTCGATACCGATAGTGTGATACCGATACCGATACCGATACCGATACCGATAGTGCGATACCGATACCGATAGTTCGATATCGATACCAATACCGATAGTTCGATACCGACAGTTCGATACCGATAGTGCGATACCGATACCGATACCGATAGTACGATACCGATACCAATACCGATAGTTCAATACCGATAGCATGGTTTAAAGTATCGGCCGATACCGATACGGTTTGGCCTGTTCCGATCCGAAACCGACCGATACCAAATATTGACCGATACCGACATTGGTGGTCTTTGTTCCGGTCAATTCGGCAAAACCAATCGGTAAGGGTGACTACTATTTCATATAATTTCAAAACTACTAAGAAATAACGCTAAAATACTTAAAATTATGCCTAAATATATAAAATATATGTTTTTAAATGTAAATATTTTTTTAATAATTATTTGTTTTCCGATACCAAAGTCCGATACTCCGATACGATACCGCCGATACTACCGATATCGCCGATACCAATACTGATAGGAATAGTCTGAAACCGATTTCGATACCGATATTGTGAACCTTGACCGATAGTGCGATACCGATACCGATACCGATAGTGCAATACCGATACCAAACTGAGTCAATCTATCTATTTCTAAATTGCAAGAGTCCACTTCTAGGATATGGTAGCTATATCCTAAATATCTAGTCTAAAATTAACTTGGTTAGGATACTAGAGTGTCCTTATTATCTAGCAAGCACTACCTTAGTCTAGTCATACTAGCATTAATTACCTATAATTCCTACCATGTCTACAATCACACATTACACCCCAAGCCGTCCTGCATGCTAATAGGTATGGTAGGCCTGTCTTTCATTCCTCACTCTCTAAAGCACACATACACATATATATGTATATCACAGTTAGATGTATAGATATATACATCTATATAGAAGCACACAACTGACTTATGCAGATGAAGAACTCGCACTGTCCTTGACACAATGAACATATACACCATGAACCCAAACTCCATATTCACATTTACTAATCCAAACACCACCAAACTAATGGATAACACCCAATATGGATAACACATTATTTAGCCAATATATAAACTCAGATGAATTTGATAAGCAAAGCCCCCCACCGCCCCCGACCAAAGCCCGTTGCCCCAAGCCCGCCGCCCAGCCCCCGACGCCCCCACCCCAAGCCCGCCGCCCAGCCCCCAACGCCCCCGCCCCAAGCCCGCCGCCCAGCCCCCGACGCCCCCGCCCCAAGCCCGCCTCCCAGCCTCCGATGCCTCCGTCCTAAGCCCGTCGCCCAGCCCCCGCCGTCCCTACCCCAAGCCCGCCGCCAATCCCCCGACGCCCCCGTCCCAAGCCAGCCGCCCAGCCCCCGACGCCCCCTCCCCAAGCCAGCCGCCCAGCCCCTGACGCCCCCGCCCCAAGCCCGCTGCCCAGCCCCCGACGCCTCCGCCCCAAGCCCGAATGTCCCCAAGCCCGCCGCCCCCGCTGCCCCTACATCGACACTGCGACACAGAGAGAGAGAGAGAGAGAGAGGGGATTACCTTCGAGAGAGAAAGAGGAGAGGACGCCGACGCAGTTCATCGAAGCCGCGTGCGAGAGAGAGAGAGAAAGAGAGAGAGAGAGAGAGAGGAGAAAGATTAAATTTCGGGGGAATGGTAAAAGTTTCCCCCGCTTTTTCATTTAAGTCTGGAACGTAAATTTTGCGATGGCATAGCGACTGCCCATAATGCGTCGCCAAGTAGTCGCTATTATTGATTATCCGACTGAATAATCGTCACTACGTAGTCGAAGATATGTCTCGCCAATTATCTACACAATTCCCACCAAATAATCGACTACTTAGCGACGACTGGGGATCCGTCGCTATAATTCTGACAGTCTAGTGACGGACGTGCGACCTTTCCTCCCTCTAAAATTAAAATAAAAAATGGCAAAGGCTTGTAGTCGGTACTCAGTCGCTGAGCGGCCACGAAGCCGTCGCTAACACCGACGAAAAATTTTCGTCGCTAAATATTCGTCGCTAATTGAGTGTATTTTGGTAGTGTGACTATGTGACTTATTAAGCCTCAAGTGGCCTGCATATCTGAATACTCTGTGACTATGTGACTTATTTAGCCTCAAGTGGCCTGCGTAACTTAATACTCCGTGATTTATAACACTTGACTGACTATATGACTGACTATGTGACTATGTGACTAACTCTGTGACTATGTGACTGACTATGTGACTATGTTACTTATGTGACTATGTGACTGTGACTTATTGAGCCTCAAGTGGCCTGAGTATCATTATTGACTAACAGCATGGACTGCCCAGTTCCTGGGCAGTCCAACTCACAGCAAGTATTGAGTTGGACTACCAGTTTCCTGGCAGTGGACTGTCAGGAAACTGGGCAGTCCAAGTCAATACTTGTTGTGAGTTGGACTTCCCAGTTTCCTAGCAATCCACTTATTTAATGTGGACTTCCAGGAAACTGGGCAGTCCAACTAAGAACTTGCTGTGAGTTAGACTGAACAGGTTCCTGGTCAGTTCAACTAACAGCAAGTATTGAGTTGGACTACCCAATTTTTTGGCAGTCCACATATTCATCTGGACTCCCAGAAAATTGGGCAGTCCAAATCACAGCAAGTTCTGAGTTAGACTGCCCAGTTTCCTGGCAGTCCATATTAAATAAGTGGACTGCCAGGAAACTGGGCAGTCCAACTCAATACTTGCTGTGAGTTGGACTGCCCAGGAACTGGGCAGTCCATGCTGATACTCAGTTAATAATGATACTAACTATGTAATACTTGCAACATTCTTCTATACAAAATGATACTCATCAATACTTGCAACATTCTTCTATACAAAATGATACAAAATGTTACGAAATGTGATATATCGCAACATTCTTCTATACAAATGATACAAAATGTGATATATTGCAATGGTCTTTTATACAAAATGATACAAAATGTTACAAAATGTGATATATTGCAACATTCTTCTATAAATCAGTTAATTAATACATCGTAGTGTCCCTCCGGCCTTGGTATAGGTTCCACGTAATTCGTGATCTTCTTGTAAGCATTTATAGCATCGGTGTATGGTGCTATCCAGGCGATCGATTCTTCCGGAGCATGTTTATACCGAACTGACGCAGAGGGAGGAATAGGAGAGTGACCGATCAACCGCGGGATAACAAAGCAATTTTTGTCGAGCCTGATGGTATGTAGATTGGATATACTGTAGTCCGCGGAAGGAGCGTACATTGGAAAGAATGTATTGTTGATGTTCTGGGAAAGAATGATAATTAGTATCTTGTACTTGTTAGCGAATAGATATGCAACAGATTGTACATCAAAGTAATGTTCTGGTCCAGTGGTCTGGGTATCGTACGGAATGCTTGTCAATAATTATCTAACATCTTCTTGGCCAAGTATTTTTCTGTAGAATGGAAGACAAGACACCAACTCAGAATACAGCTCTGCTCTGACTTGTCTCCATCCGTCTTTGGGGGGGTAGCCTAGATGTCGTGCAAGCATATGAAATCCACAATGTCCGTCTTTCGGCACATCATCTATAGACCAAATATATTCCCGTATGGCAGGCAAAAAGGTACCAATGTACACATCAAGAGCTATAACAACACTATTTTTTTGCATCTTTCTGTGAGTAGGGAGCTTGTTCATCCTCTTCGGATTGACTACACATTCCATGCTTCTTTCAATATGCTCAAAGAGTGAGGGTTCTCGCTTAGTATCCTGGAGATTCTTCTTATGTGTTCTTTTTGGCGGTCTACCCTTCGGAGCAATGACAATAGATGGCTCCTGTAGACGACTACTTGTCGGATTGGCAAGTTCTTGGATTTTAAGCTCAATAGACCGCCTCTTAGGTTCTAGTGCGGAACACCATCTTGCATGAAGAAGTTTTATTTGTGGCATGGAAAAGAAATCATCATGAATGTCCACTATAGGCAAGATCGACAGTTGTCTCCAACGTTGATCAACGACCACTATTTGAATAGGTCTATATTGACGTCGATATTCGTTGATCTCGTGTGCACAAGGAAGGCCGATAGAAGTATGATATGTACAACCGTATACTTTGGTATCGAACCCGACTGAATTCGAACGACCAATCTCAGGAAGTAGTAAATTCAATGCAGAGTGGGACACTACATGGATTAAATCAGACAAGAGATGTTCTTTCTTATGTTGGTGCATCAGAATATTGAGGCTCATCTCAAATGAAGCCTTTATCTCGTTCACAGTCGAATTGGTCATTTGATTGATTGCTTCCCAAACTGACACAAAACCCCCGACCAATGAACGAAGATGTCTTTTCAGTCTTGAATGTGATCCTTCGGCACGGTTGGTAGTGGTCGTGCCGTAATGTTTTACCGTATTCGTCCATGCCAAGACAAAATTTTCTTTATGTGGATCAAGCCATGTGTATTTGATATAAGATATACATGTCGGGTTGCTCTTTTCCCACTGCTCTTTGAAGATGTAGCATGTTGCGTCGAAAGTTTCCTTAGTACTTGCTCGCCATACAATGGTCCAATCTCTGTAGAATTCTTCGAAGCGTTCCATGTCGACTTTGCCATCTACTTTCTCAAACTTTATCTTGCATTGTGCTTGAATATTTCGATTTATATGCCAAGTGCATAATAATCTACGAGCATGAGGAAATATGATATCAATAGCATTCATCAATGCATATTCCCGGTCGGTGACAAAAACAGACGGCTCTCTCTGTCCAGTGTAAAGTAACTTCAACTTTTCCAAAGCCCATGTATAGTCCTCTACTGTTTCGTTCTTCATGAAATAAAAGGCAATTGAAAATGTTTTACTGGTAGAAGTCAACCCGACAATGTGAAAAAGTGGCATCATGAATTTATTAGTCTTGTACGTGCAATCAACAAACAAGACATCGGCAAAGGACCGTGCCAATTGTGTACAATCTGGATGGGACCAAAACATAGAAATGACTTCGTTGCTCTGCTGAAGTCTTCTATGGTATTCCACGTAATGATTTTCGGTAAGTACCTTCAACACTTACTGCATCGCCATTCTTCCTTTTAGAGAATTTGTTCTATACCTAGCTAGTGCATTGTATATTGTCTTCAAACTTGACTTGTTCTTATCATTCTTCTCACGCAGCACGGAATAAATTTCTTTAGGACCAACTCCGAAAGTTGACAATTCTTTAACTAACTTTTTCTCATCGTCGTTCAATCTTCCAGTGTAGGGATGACCAACAAGCGTGTCCGACACAGGATGATTGTGCATCCCATTCCTCACCACAACTGTCCACTTCTCGTCATTTTTGTACCCCAACACAAACTTGAATGGACAACCACATTTCCTTGTCTCTGCTGCTTTTTTTTGAGATTTTATTAGGAGAAGTTCATCTTTTTTACGATGATCCCTATACTGCCCACCTCTATCACAACCAAGATTTACAGTTTTTCGATTCGGCCGGTATCGTAACGACCTTGAAATGACAAGGATTGTGTTCGATCGCCTTCCAACTTCTATGCACCATTCTAATGCTTCATCATAAGATTCAAAAACTATATCTGTTGAGAATATATTCCTCAAATCAATGCACATAGGAGATGGGGTGCCCTACAATAAATTTTTAAATTTTTTTATAACTAAATCAACGACAAGTGCAAAGATAATATCCAATTCAGGACTCGTATTGCAGTTAAACTAGACTGCCACAAATTCTGACAGTTCTAAGTGGTTGATGGACTGCCAGAAAGTGTGGCAGTCAAGTTGTTCATACGCTATTCAACTGGACTGCCATACTTTCTGGCAGTCCATAGTACTTTATGGACTGCCAGTAAGTGTGGCAGTCCAGTTGTTCAAATGCTATTCAACTGGACTGCCATATTTTTTGGCAGTCTATAGTACTTTATGGACTGCCAGGAAGTGTGGCAGTCCAATGGAGCAGAAGATTAACTTCTGGACTGCCGCACTCTCTGGCAGTCCACCAAGTACATGGGACTGCCTAAATGTGTGGCAGTCCAAATATCGACTACGAATTGTTGTACGTTGGTAGGTCGGGGACCTACTGAGAGTTCTTCGGAGAGAATATTGTGTTCTTCGGAAGGACCAGACTGATCGATTGTTACATTTGACGTTCCTATTTCTTCCATATTTCCTACATTATGATAAAACCTTCATTAATTAGGAATGAACAATTTTTTAAACAAATAGTACCATCTAGTAGTCAAAAACATACCGAGTACTAGGAATATTCGTTGATAATTATTCTACGTTTCAAGATAAGAAGATTGAGTGGGGGACAAGAAGAATATTCTAGGGTTCTTGGAAAAGTGGAAATGGAACTTTGGAGAAGAAGAAGACAAAAGAAGAAAATTTTCTTTTTTACTTTTATACTAGAAAGTGGGATAGCCATGATCACTTTCTTAAACGGCAAACTTGTAGATAAACAAAACTTCAAAATGGGCTAGCCATGATAAGGTTTGGATGTGCCCATATAATTAGCCTTTATATAGGGTCGGCCACCTCCCTTTCCTTTTATTTTTCACCAAGCTACTTATACCTCACTCCATCATCTCCACATTATCTTCTTCATTCCTCCAAGGAGCACTAAGCCCAAATTCCTCCACCACCATTCCAAACCAACTCAACTCTCCACCAATTCTTCCTCTAGTGGAGAGCTAAAGCTTGGGAGCACAAGGAGGGACAGAGAGGAGCTCAAGCAAGGAGGAATCATGTCCAATTCACATTCATCGTGTCCTAATTCGTAGATCAACATTGGAGATCTATTTCCAATGGGTAATGATTTCTTTTCCCTAAATTCTATGGTTAAATTCAAAGTAAATTTAGTAGGAGACCCCAAATAGCTAAATCTAGCCCTTTAAAAGTTGATTTAGGTGGTAGAGGACCAATTCCTAGTAGATCTAGGAGTTGGAATGGTGCATTGACACATGGATACGGATTCGTGTCCGCCAAATATTTGATTCATAATTTTAAATGAATCTGTGTCCAGATTTGGGCATGAGCTTGTGTCTTGTGCCCTAATTAGGATATATGTAGTATCGTGTCATGATATTTTATGATATGCTTAGCTAATTTTTTCAATTAATAGGCAATTTGGTTTATATATGTTTTATTTAGACGATGGTTCAAAGGTTGGTATCCATGTATAATAAGTGATCATGATATTATTATGGTGTTATACATATTGGGTGATTATACTTGTGTATCATAGATACTAGTTGAGAGTGATTTTGATTGGGTTGTACCAAATAGGGAAAGACATATGTTCTAGTGTGTGAAGGAATGTTGCGTCTATATTAGGGGTTCGTAGGTGTGCTAGGATGAGTGTCGTTTTGGTGGAAAATGAAGTTAGAATTGAACTTGTGTACAACAATTGTAGGAAGGAAGTTGCCTCTATAGTGTGTAACATAATTAGAACAGTGTATCCCTATGTGCAGGAGAGTGTTTCATGTGTCATGTAAACTTCAATGCTAGTAGTAGTATGGAAACTACTACATTATGCAGCAACTGCCTAGGTATAGGGTTCTCCTGTAAAGGCTTAAGGAGCAGCAGTAGGTACTACAGTTTCCTCAATCATGAGAGGGGTTTGTGAACTGCAGAATGTGCTAGACAATAAACTATAGCGATGTAATAAAATTGCAATCAGTCTAAAATTTATGGGTGTATCAGTCTTCAACAGGATATATGTATGTTTAGTTGCCTACAGTTGCTAGTTATATGAAGGGTTTTTTCTTGTGTACTAATGTATGATGAGTTGGGTTTAAAAAAACTAAAAGAATCTAGCAGTAGCAGGGACTAAATGCAGTAGGTTGCAATAGTATACTACATGCTTACACTACAGACTTGAGCAAGAGCAGTTGCTACAGAATTATGGCAATCAGTGTGCAAATATAGTATACATGTGTGTATCAAGAGAAGGGGTGGGAGTCTGCATATCAGTTGTTATTTGTCCGCTGCTAGCACTTAGCAGTTGATACAGACTAATGAGAAGAAACCTAGTAGGCTATAGGTGTAAGTTAGGAAGCAGTTTCAGACTGCACTGCAGTAGTTTTAGAGTGAGGATAGTGTGTTGTAAGTAGCAGTAGATTAGGATATAGTGCATGTTAATGTAAGTGGGTGTAAGGGAATTAGGATTTGAGGATATTCTAGTTGGTCTTGATAGAAACCTTAAGAGTATCAGAGATACCCTTGTCTGTGCATGTATGACTCAAGTGTAAAGGAGAGGTTTGTATGTGTGTTAAGTACGAAATTTGGTATCTTTGTTCAGCAACTAGTGGTATCATCTATGTGGGTGTGTGCAGTTGTATATCCTAGTGACGTCCTAGAGTGAGTGAGTGTCTCATGGAATAACAACAGTTATTATGTACCAATCTTTAATATATGGGGAAATTACCAGTGTATTATGGTATAGGTTTTTGGACAACAGGGAGCACCAATTAGACAGTATAGTGGGTGTAAAGTAGAGTATCAGAATGTGTTCCCATGTGTGACAGTGTGTATCATGGGTATCATGGGTGAAGCAGACCTCTGCCAGTTTATACAGTAGATAGTGTCCAGAATTTGGGTATCTTGCTAGTGGATTAGATAGTAGGGTATCCTAGGTTAAGAAGTCCTAGTCTAGGATAGTTATCTATGTATAAGTATGTTAGAATGTAATAATTAATTTCTAAAATATATTGGTTTTAGATGAAAGGAGTAATAATAGATTATGTATACGTATAAGGTAAGGGTGAATCATATTTGAGGCATATATGGTATAAATATACCATGTACGAGTTTAAATATTGATTCCTAAGAAGGTAATTTGGGGTTATCTAGGGGTAGATAGGTACAGACTACACATACGTATAAGAATAGAATATATATTGATATGGTAGTAGTTGTCCTAGAAACCTAACTAGTGAATAGATAGGATTAACACCGTTTTCAATTCATCTATTGACATAGTTAACTCATAATATAGGTTATTTGTACTCGCACTAGGATCCTGACCCATATTCTCAGCTGAGGACCACAGTTAAGTACTTGCTCTCAGATTTATATTACTTTATACATATTGAACATATTTTATTCTTGTATCCTGATACTTGTAGTACACACTTGACTCATGAAAGAGATTTCTTTATGTCATGATTACTTATCATGTACTCTTGATCGTGTCTTGTTAAAATAAAGAAACACTAAGTATAGCATGAATTCACCCAAAACCCTTGAAAATACATGATTGCTAGTCATCATCAACTAACCTTCCTTATCAAAAAATACATGTTTGCTAGTACGTTATCAACTGACATACCTTATTCTGATATTACATGAATGCTAGCCCATCATCAACTGACGTACCTTATCCCAATCACATGAATGCTAGCATGTCATCAACTGACATTGCTTTATTACTTGTCTAGTATCTTACATGCTTACTTGGTATTTCCTTCCATGTCAGTTGCTCATGTCTAAATTTTTGTCTTATTTCTTTACATATATCTATACATGTTCATGTTTCTTCATCATATTCTATAACACTGAGATGTATTTGTATTTTCTCCAATCCAAAATGGATAACATTTTCAGACAATGAATTCGAGGGCATGTGTCCTACCCATTATGACGTATAGAAGAACCACGAGGTGGACCCAATAGAAATATATCTTTCTGATATCTAGATATAGCCTAGTTTAGTTATCTTAATAATTGACCAAATTTGACTCCGAAAACTATTTTGGGTATGTTATCTACATTTGGATTATGATGCATCTTGACGTTGGACTACTTAGACTTGGATTTTGGAGACCAAGACTATCTTTGGGTTTATTCATTTCCTATTTCACATCCATCTTCCATAGCACTTGTGATTGAGTATTTGTTACTTATTGTATTCCTAACTTTAATTTTAATGTTGAGATTTTATTTCATGAATTGGATATTATATGTTGGAGGTTTAACAATGTTCTACTGCTGATGTTATGGCGTAGGCTGGACGTACCCACGCACTTGTGCCTGAACATCTGGGTGTGGGTCGTGACAAGAAGAGAGGATAGAGAGGACAGGGAGAAAAGATAAATGAATCAAAGAGAGTATAATAACAGACAAAAAAGAGGCATAGATAAAAAAAGATATATAGACATGTGTTATAAAAACCAGATTATCGTAGATCGACCCGGAATGGCACTATATTGGATCAAACAGTTGGTTTAACAAGTGGCTCAACCACTGGCTTAACCTACGTGGGATGTTGATTTTGACAAAGATATTTATTTACAACCATTTTTTGAAAAATAGTATGTCAACACCAATCAGACCCAAAAAATGCTACCATTTTACCAGTAAACTGGTTAAACTGCCCGGTACAGTCAAGTTTTTAAAACACTGGCATAAACAAATAAAAAAATTTAAAAGAGTTGTTTTGTATTTAAAACCCCTACTTTTATTATTTCTTGCCTTTTACACAATTTCTTTAGTTCTCCATGTCCCCCTTCTTATGTAATTAAAAGTCTTGGTCATCTTTTGCAATTAATCAAGGTTGAGGGGTATTAGAAAAACAAACATACTTATTTGGCAAGCATCAGTTGCATATAGTGGCACTAGTAATATTTAGCAAAATTTTGAATTTAATATTATAAATAAAAACTAAGAAAAAATAAAATGAGGTGATTAGAATTTACTTAAAGTATAGGGATGATAAATAAAAAGCTATTTTGTATAACCCTCCTACACTCTAAATATTAGAAAATTTAGCACAGTATTCGAAGGATACATCGAGTGGTGAAGAGAGCCAATAAAATAAGCACACATTCTCGTAAAACTATATGAAGGATACTTCGAAAACTTATACTAGAAATTTTCATAGTTAACAAAAATTAGAAAATGGATGAAGATAGGACAGAGAACCAGGATTGGACGGGGTCGTTGGACATAGTTTCTCCTATATAATCTAGTGCAGGAGAATTTTTTTTTAGATCTTTCACATTTTACTCAACTCCAGTGAGTTGTAAGAGTTCCAATCTAAACAGTATTTATTGTTTTCAAGCCCAAATAGTCTCTTCTATGGCTCATAATTCATGCTTTCTTACCTAATTTTGCTAGTGTCACTCAAGTATTAAGATGATTATAACATTACATTCTATATTTTGTTAAATTTTGCTAGTGTCACTATATGCAAATAATGTTAGCCAAATAGATAAGTTCATTTTTCTAAGAACCCCCTTAAACTTTATTAATTGTAAAAGATGACCATGACTTTTAATTACATAAGAACAGAAGGAATTAGTGAGAGTTAGAGAAATTGTGCTAAATATAAAAAATTTAATAAAAATGTGGGTTATAAAAATAACTATTTTTAAAAAAATAACTTTAAAAGGAAAGGTTTGAGGAAGGAGGTGCAAAAATTTGACTATTCAATAGTGATCTTGCATATTCCCAAAAGTTACATGTGAACAACAAATTTTCTCTGATTAAAATTTGCACAAAAATAGTACAGGTTGAAGTAGTACGGGCTTACGACCGAAGTATCCATGTCATGGTGTGATGGCCAGCTAGGCCGGCCCGGACCCAGTGTTGATCGATTTTGATCGAACATGGGCCGGGCCGGGCTTACACCAGTTGGAGAAGCGGCCGGGCCGGCCCGAGTTGAAAAAAAAAATTCAAACCCAATCCGGACCAATGGCCTGATCTTGGGTGGTCTGGACTGAACCAGGCCTAGGCCCAGCCGGTCCAGGGTTGGGTCTGGGCCAGTCTGAATTTTCAAAAAAATATTATGTTGATAAAAGTGAGAAAGAAAATAACATTAACTAACAAAAAAATTAATAAAAAAAGTTGACAAATTTTTATTAATGTCAATATAATTTAACGTACAAGTATTTTTTCATAAAATTTGCAATAAAATGTATAGGTTACAAATTGATATTTTATTTTCATAAAATTTGTAAAAAAAAATGTACAAGTATTTTTTTATTTTCCGTCATCCGTCTTTCCTCTAAGTTTATAGCTCAGCTCCTCCATCAGTAGTGTCCTCCAAAGTAAAAGACTAAAAGTCCAGCTCATTGATGTCGGAACTTTTATCTCTTAAGTTTTGAGTTTGTTTTTTTCGTACGAACTTAATCTTGAATGCACATGCAAGCTTCCAAAATATCTAGCAGCATCATTCTCCCCTTCTTGCTTAGCATCCATGAATCTGCACTAAAATAAGATTTCGATGCTACCGTAGATATCGGGACCATTAGTACATCACGTGCTATAGAAGAAAGTATAGGATATGTTTTTCATGTCTTTTCCACCGTTCTAAAATGGAAAAATAAGATAAAGATTCGTCTCCTTCTTCTTCAAAAGAATTTAAATAATACGACAATTCCTAAGTTGATAGAGAAGAATATTTTTGTTTCTTCTTTTCCAGTATATTCTTAGCAAATATTACGACCCGCACCCAGTAAAAGGGTACGAGACCGTGGGTATGTCCAGCCTATGCCGCAGTATCGGCGGTATAACGTTGTCCTAGGTCTCAACAATAGCTAACATAATATAATGTACCTGTCTAGGATATATACTCTCCACACGGAGGACAAACTCAGAAAGATACAACTTAATCATAAACTAACTAAAGAGGAGTAACAACACGATATGGAATAGATAGAAAGTCAAAGTACAATACAACCCAAAAGAGATAATTCTAAGTGTCATCGAAGTATCTTAAAGTATACATGAATTAATATAACATCTCAGAAATAACTGGAGACAATTTCCAGACAAAAGTTCTAATAGTCTAATCTAAGCACTACTATTGTCTCCTGTAGGCTAGCTGGATCCTCCTCGGGATCAAAGTAATCCTCCAAGTTCTTTATAAAATTTGTCAACATATCCAGTCACGATTGGGGCGAAGTACATAACTCTGAAAGCAGTTCGAAAATATGGTAGGAAATATAGAACTATCAATAGAATAAGATACATGACATATTGTAAAGAAAATACAAGAATACAGGAATATGAATAAAGAAATTGAATACATGAATAAAAATAAAGAATCTATGAACTATAATAAATATACGTGATTCAGAGCACAAGACAATTATGTGATTCGTTTAGGTTGTACATGAGTAATTCTATGGTAACTCCATTATACATGAGGGTATAACAGACATATACATGAGTACACTAGAGGGATTTAATCACATAACCACTTCTAATCTCCCTACACCAATCAATACACAAGGATCCGATCATATTACTTTACGTGCATGATTGTTAGTTTGAACATGAAGCACATGTGAACATGAGAGTACATGAGTGTACATAAATAATACAAATACAAGGAGTACAAGACATACTTGATAAAGTACATGAACATGAAATACCCGATGCATCCGTTAAGGGAATAACATCTCATGACATGATCCATATAGTACTCGTCCGTGATAACAATGTGTCAGCATCAAGTAAAGTAGTCTAAAGCAGGCAATATAGATACTATCATGATAAAAACAATCAGAAAATATACTCACCTGATATCCTGAGCAACTGATGTGTATCGGTGTACAAACTGGAGTCACAAATACCTATAATGAGAATTACAGGTTAGTGAGTGTTCTAAATTAAACAATTGAGTTAATGTTATTACAAAAAAAAAGTCTTTTTTGACAGTTTTTTCCCCGTCAAGTAATGGGTATCTTGACGGTTGCGGATCCGTCAAGAAGGCCGTAGTCAAGAAAAGGCCCCCCATTTTCTTGATGATCGCTAACAGGGCTTTTTTGATAGTTTTTGGCTGTCATATGATGTATTTTTTACTATTTTTAGCCGTCAAAATAGCAGTTTGGAGAAACCGTCAATGTAGGTGAAAACTTTTCTTGACTCCGACCTATATGACGGCTATTATCCGTCAAGAAATCGTCAATATAAAGTTATTATGTAGCATAATTGAATTAAATGTTGACATTTGACAACCGTCAAGAGAAGCTAGCCAAAATACAGTCAAGAGAAGCTTGCCAAAATTCAATCAAGAATTATATTATTGTAGAAGCATGAAAATTTCAACATTATGTGCCTAACCCAGAAGTAGCTATGCGCCCAAGTCTGGACGTATCTATGTGCCCAAGTCAGAAAGTAGCTATACGCCTAAGTCAGAAAGTGGCAGACACCCACAATGCAAATCCTATGCACCCATATATAAAATCCCTATGCGCCCACACGGCTCCTCCAGAAGAGGGCGTATAGCCCTGTTCCCATACTATACGCCCAAGTCAGGACAGCACCACGACTCGGTCAACATCCACGATCAGTTGTGTACCGAAGCATGCGGCTACGTCAGTCTCTACGAGCAGTCGTGCACCGAAGCATGCGGCCACGTCAACCCCACAATCTACCCACGATCATCAAGTCTTTATGCGGCTACACACTATGCGCCCAAAGGAAGACTATGTGCCCGCAGGGAAATCAGTATATTTTCCTCCTGTGTGCGCATAATAGTCATTTCAGGGCAAAATGACTATAAATAGAGGTCACATGCCTCTTCAAAAACACAGAATGGAGAGCATTGCAGAGCCAAATTGTTGCCCTTCTTGCCAGTGAGCCGAGAGTTAGCAATTTTCTTATGTTTTCTCCTATTTTTATAAAACGGAGTATCAACGGAGTAAAGGAGCAACTGTCGCTCGATCTCTATCGTCCTATTTCCCATAATTCTTTTTTTACTCGAGGATTCTCAGTGTAGGATCTCTTAGGTGTACTAGATTTGTGGTGCCTTACGCCAATAAGAAAAGACAGTGCTTCTTCTTCTTTTTTGTGTATGTCCTCAAAAATGGCGACTCTGCTGGGGACTACCTTTGTTAGCCAAATGATTGTATCATGTTTTTTAATATAGTTAATATGTTAAGGTCAGCATTTTATTATCACTAATCTTCATACTATCGCCATAGCATTTCTACTTATACTTATACTTTTGGTGATATGTGTCTATTGGTTTACATATTAGTGATATGAGCTTATCTATCTTAAATTTAATCGGGTTGCCAAAATCAAAACTATGTTTTTGATTGTGGTCATTCAATTAAGTTTAATCATTATGATATCACTAACATTTATGCTATCACCTTAGCACTTATACTTAAACTCAGCATTATCCTAATATGCATTAAACTTATCATACTTGCTACTATGTATATTGCTTTGTTCGTCTAAACATGTACATGCAGAAAAGCAATAAGCAAGATTAATATAGACATATACAATGAAGAAATCATGGTGGGCCAAAGACGATGGATCCCATAAGATTTCTCTGAACCACCCGACGATATCTCCGGAGCCACGCACTCGGGGGTTTCGCTGCCCGGTCAGCGGACGGGGGTCGAGAAGGCAGCGCCCCTCGTACGGGGTTCGGGGGCAAAGCCCCCGAAAGGTATTCAGTTTTCGTAAACTGGATATCTTTGGACAGCTGCCGCCAAGGGAAAAAGCCAGCACCTATCAAAGGAAGAAGCCAAGCCTTGCCATCATCATTTCTAGACTCTGAAGAAGCCTGCACCTACTACAGTATATCTGGAGTCTGTAATGAGTCTTAGGAATTATTGTAAACACAAGAAATAGATGGCAAAATCGAAAGCTAGGATAGAAATTAGGATAGGATCATTTTCGAATGAAAACCGGCAGACCGACGGTATGCTGGTGCATACCGATGGTCTACCGATTTTGTTCACTGAAAGTTTTTGTACAAAATTGGCATACCGACGGTATACCGATTTTGTAACGTTGAAAGTCCAATGGTCGGATTTCCAGTAATAAATGATCCTAACGGCTATATTTCGAGCCATTGCAATCCCAGACCGGTATACCGATGGTATGCCGACTCATACCGACGGTATGCCGGTCGCTGACTGAAAAGTTGCCTTTGGCTCTTTTCAATGCTTTGGTTATAAATAGCCTTGAACCCCTTTAATTCAAGGTTGATGCTTTGAGCCTAAAAATTTCTAAACCACCAAAGCCTATCCACAACAACACTACAAAGCTTTCATTTGCCATCCACAAATTGTGTTAGAGTTATTGAGTTGAAAAGTGAGATCTTTATCTTATTGTATAAGGAGATCAAAACCTATTGTGAAAGGTTGAAGTTGGAGATTCTTCGGATCCAAACTCTCGGTTGAAGTTGGAGAGTCTTCGTATCCAAACTCTCGGTTGAAGACGGAGAGGCCTTCGGATTAAAGCTCTCCTGTAAGAAGTTGGCGAGTTCTTCGGATCCAAACTCGTGTGTAACTATTTACTCAAATAGTGGATTAAAGCCGGAGAGAGTTTCGGGACTGGAGTGCCTCTTGGGAGGATACCAGGATATATCGTGTGTCGGTATTGTTTTTTGCTTCTTCTCTTGCACTTATATTTTTAAATTGCCAATTAGCTTGTGCTAAGTGCTTGATTAGTTAGCTTGACCCTATTCACCTCCCCTCTAGGGTTCCTATAATTGGTATCAGAGCATGGACTCTATTGTTAGGCTTAACATCCTTAGAGTAGATCCTTGTTATTTTTCTATGGCATCGTATACCTCCTACTCCTCCTCCGATAAAGAGGATTTTACTTCTAGTAGCATAGACAATCATGTTTCTTCTAAATGCAAGAAATGCTCTAAGTGGAAAGCCATGGCTAAACAATCCTTAGAGATTCTTGACAACCTTCATTCTACAAATGAAGAACTTTCTGAAAAGGTTATTCATTTAGAAGAAGCAAATGAGTTTTTGAGAAATGAAAACAATGATCTATTATCTAGACTTGTTTCTCAAAACTCATCATGTGTTTCTTTAAAAAGTTTGAATGAGGCTTTAATCTTGAAAATCAAATCTCTTTCCTCATCTATAGAAGATCTTAAAAGTCAAACGCATGTGTTAACTTTTTTGCACGATTCTTCTATTGATTCTTTAAAGAAACAAAATGATAATTTTATTTCTAGAATTGCTTTATTTGAAAAAGAGAATTATGCTTTAAATACTAAATTTGATTCTCTTACTTGTTTGCATGATGATTTGCTATTAGAACATGATATTCTTAAAACCAAATCTTCTCATGCTCACTCTAGAGATATTCATCATTCTAGTATGTCACATGTTCATAACCATGCTCATTCTGATACATGTGCACACACTAGTATTAGGTGCTTCTATTGCTCTCGCATTGGACACATAAGCTTAACTTGTCCTATTCGTAGGAGTTTTTCTACCAATGCTAGAGTAAATAGTATATGGGTCCCTAAAGCTAACAAATGTGGATCCAAGTTTATTTGGATACCAAAGTCTTCGCCTAATGTTGTAGGTGAAGCTTCTTATATCGGACATAGCACCGAGGAGCGTGTTGGTGGTGGCAAAGCTCAAAGGTCATCTTCCAAGCAATTGCACCAACACAATTGTGGCCACTAGAGCCACTTTGGTAACATGCTAAACGATTCTCTTTAAATAGTTTATATTTGTAGAATTTAGCATATTTCCTTTGACAACTTGCTACTAGCTCTCATTGATATATTTTAGTTGCCTCTTATATAAATCAATGTGAGATATAATACTAGCATGCTTAGTTAATTTTCTTATTAATTCTTTTATCTAGCATGACTAGTTACTTAGCATAAATGTTTAGTTCACACTTGTAGTTTATCACTCATTTTCTATTAAGTATGACACATTTAATTTATGCATGCTTGTTATTCTTAATCTCTATATTATGAAACATGCATATCACTCTAGTCCATAGGAGCTTGATTTTGATTTGAGTTAATATGATTTTAACTCTCCGTCTTTAAAGTTTTTGAGAATAGTTACTTCTTACCGATTTCTCCTTAATATGTAATATTTACTTTAAATCGGTATTTGTGAATATATATGTTTAGCACAAGCTTCTTATCACTTGACAAGTATACACTTATACTTCCATTTTAACCTTGTGCTTACATAATATATTCATTATTGATTCTCAAACTTTAACTTGATTATCTTCTTGAGAATCAATTATGTTCTTGCCTAATGAAGTTTATTTATACATGTTTTAGAATTTGTAATGATTTTTCAAATAGTCATTAAGGATACATAACTATATATATTAAATTTCCATCTACATATAGTTCATGCATCTCTTATATTGATATCTATTTTTGTATAAATACATTTATGTAGGCATATGAGTTAAGCTAAAGTTTTATATTAACTTGAAGAGTATTTATTCATACTTGTTACTTTTAAACTTGTGCTTAACTCATACTCTAGCTATTGATTCTTTTGATCAAATTTGTGTATCTTTTTTTGAATCAATAAGCTTCTTCCTTAAAGCTTTCTTTTAATGATGTCTTTTTAGCTTTTTGGTTGACTTTATGGATACATATTTTTCTCTTGATTCTTGAATCTTCTCATGTATGCCTATTTTTATATATATATATATATATATATATATATATATATATATATATATATATATATATATATATATATATATATATATATATATATATAGTTTTAACTATGTGATTCCTAACTTTGCATAAGTATTTATTTTATACCTTTAAGTTGGGATGTTGAGAGAAATCTTTTATTAGTGTCTTGTTCATGACTATTTAAGAAAGTTCTTTTAAGTATCACATGTTTCTGTGCCTTACCTTGTTTGTTGATTTTACCTCTTTAATTAGTGTACATTTTCTAGTATATATCTTTTCACTTTTCTTTGGTGCTCTATGAAAGCTCTTTGAAAATTTGATTTTATAGAGAGATGGATAATCAGATCAGCTTTCTTATTTTTAATGTACTTTCTTTGCTCATTCCTTGGGTTTTTGCTTCTTTGGAATTATTGTTTCCCAATGATGTTGTTGTAGCACATGAGAATCCATGTAATTGATACATTATATGCCTTATGTCCTTAGCTACTATGGTTTGAGCTTTTGGTTAAAGATCTCTCATTTCTAGAGAATACTCTTTTTTCATAACGGCTATAATATTTTGCATTCTCTAGATCGATCCATTATTTCATTATCATAGGTTAATCTCTATACTTGGCAAAGAGATTTATTTTATTTGTGTTTACATGAATTTCTCTTTTGGCCTATATTTGATAAGAGTCTAATTCTTTTTATTTTGTTATCTTATACTCTTATTCTTGCTTAATAAAGAGTCTACAAATCATTTTGATGATTCAAAATGTATTATACTTACTGAGAACTCTTTGCTTAAGCAAGTATTTTTAGTGTTAGTGACTTAAGATTTAATGAGCACATTTATCTTGTTAATGGCTTCCCTCATTAATCTTATTTGGATTATATAGTTTGCTTATTTGTGATATATTATTAAGCTATATAATTTTGGCTCACTTTCACACATCTAACTACATTCCTATACTTCAATCTATATATGATATGCTAGTTTACAAAAACAAGATTTGTGATATGCTTGATCTCTAAAACTAGTTTTACAAATTCTTTATTAGATCTTGTTTTCTCTTAGAGGTTTGTGATTCCTTATTTTAACTTTCTTCCATACTAGTCATTAGCAAGTCTTTCTTAAATTTCTCTCACTTTTTGAGTCATGATTTTATCGTATTATCATTACATCTCTTTAGATTGAATGTGTGATCATTTTGAGATTGACTCTTTTCCATATTTTTCATTGATCTGTAAGATTCCTTACAAATATGGATTTTGAATTTTTTTCCTGATGAGATTTATCATTGGATCATGTTTATTCATTTGTTTACTTTATGAATGATCCTAATGATTAAGTAGTCTTAAATTGTCTAGTTATGAGATTATCAAGTTAATTTATTACTCTACTTTGACTACTCATGGTTTATCACATATGACCTTTGCTATTTGAACTGTATGGGTTATTAATTTACCATTAGCAAGGTTTGGATTTATTTATTGTTGGATAAATATGTGGTACAACATACCTAGTCCATGCAAAGTAATAAATTGGTTGATTCTTTCTTGATTAGATAATCATGGACATAATATTTGAGGTTTATTTTTATTTTATTTTTTAGCGATATTTTGACTCTCATCATGATTGATTTAACTGTCCTTATTCTTTTTCATGATGACATCTTTCTCAAAATGTAACATACATTAATACATCATTTTTAAATATGAGTTACTTTTACATAGGTTAGTGTATGTCATCTTTTGATTACATGTGCTATATTGAAATATTCTTTTGATTTCTCATCTTTAGTAAGTATTAATTGGATATCTCTTCTTGACTAAAGATGACATTATTCATTTTATGACGATTTTATAGCCTTATATGTATTGAGCAAGGGGAAATCCATAGTTGATTTACTCCTATTCTTTGATGCTATAAGTGCTTTGAAACTAGTTACGCATATTTTGAGAGGGAGCAAATAAATTATTTTAATTCATCTATACCCTCTAATATGTCATATACATAGTTTATCATGGACCCATATTTTCTTTATTTTCATATCTTATTGATTGAGGTCATTGTTGGCCCATTGGTCATATGGTCAACCTGATTTTAATAATTGATCAAAACTCTGTCTGGATATACGAAGCTAGTTGGGACATCTCAGCTTCTTGGACATAAGCAAGATTGGATATTCACACCGTTCAAGACTGAAGATCTGTTTGCCTACTTGAGATCTGTATTTCCTATGCAATGTAATTTTTACTTTATTTGAGTCTAGGAATACGTTGTACACCGAGTCGTACTGGCAAATAGGCTATCCCCAAAATAGTTCAAAATGTTTTTAAAATGACCTGTCAAAAAGGTTTTCAAAAAGGTTTTCAAAAATCACCAAAACCTATTTTTAAAACCCTAACCTAACCCTGACAGAACTCGGCCAGAGTTCGGCCAGAGTTCGGTTGGTGGCCGTTTGATTTTTGAATTCTCTAGAACTTGGTCCTCCTGCAGTTGCGGATTTGACCGAGATTTGCTCATAGAGTTTTGCCCGAATTCTGCCCGAATTCTGACAGAGTTCTCCCTTTGGAACTCCTATAAATAGAGAAGGATTTTGATCATTTCAACTCACTCATTCACTTTCAATCTTCTCTCTATCTAAAGCTTTCTGCCTTCCAAAGAGTTTTCTAGAGCTTACAATTTCAGATCCCAAGCCAGTTACAATCCTCTAGTCGATTTGCCAGTACGGTACGGTCTAGAAGTTTCTGAGAGATTGTAATCAGAAGGCTTGATTGAAGAATACCTCTTCACATTTGAAGTTGGACGAGTTCTTCATATCAAAGCTCGCGTTGTAGAAGTTGCAAGGACTTCGTAAGAAAACTTGCAATTTTTCCAATAGTGGATTCAACTGGTAGCAAGAGTTCTACCGACTGGATTAGTCCTCAACAGAGGGATGCCAGTATACATCGCTGTCTTTGCGTTTGCTTTCTGAACTCTGCCTTTACATTATTTCAACTGTGAATATATACTGTGATTGTGTTGCTAACATTTTTTAATTAGCATTATTCCGCTGCCAACTCTATTCACCCCCCCCCTCTAGAGTATTACGCTTTACTATATCGTTCCTACAATTGGTATCAGAGCGGGTGTTACAGGTAAAGCGAGGTAACAGTGCTATTATTTATTCATTATTTATTAGATCACAGCACATCACATGGCTACTATGAAATTCACAAGTGAAGGTCATGCCACAAACAGACCCCTACTGTTTGATGGTACTAACTACACTTATTGGAAAATACGGATGAGTTTCTTCTTGAAATCTCTTGATTTTGACTTATGGGCTATTGTTCTTGATGGCTATCAGAAGCCACCTCGTATAACTGTCGAGGGAGTTTTGGTTGAAAAACCCCAAAGCATTTATACAGAGGAGGAAAAGAAAAAGGCCAGTCTTGACGCACGTGCTATTAATGCTCTTTTTTGTGCCTTAGACAGAACAGAATTTAACAGGGTATCTACATACACAACGGCAAATGGTGTGTGGAAGCGTCTCGAAGTTACACATGAAGGCACGACTCAAGTCAAGGAGTCAAAAGTCAGCAGACTTACTCAAGAGTACGAGGCGTTCAAAATGAAGCCAAATGAAACAGTCACACAAATGTTCGAGAGGTTCTTGGATATTGTAAACCCTTTGTCCTCCTTAGGCAAAGATTACAGTAACCACGAAAAGATTCGCAAACTCCTGCGAGCTCTCACCAAGAACTGGATTCCGAAGGCTACAGCTATCATTGAAGGAAACGACCTCACCACAATGTCACTTGAAGTATTCATGGGTAAGCTACTCACTCATGAACTGGAGCTGCAAGATTTTGAAGAGCCTGCACCAAAGGAGAAGACTATCGCCCTCAAGGCTCAGCACAGAAAAACTGCTAAAGATGACTCAGACAGCAGTGGATCTGATGCTGAAGATCAAGCTCTCCTAGCAAGGAAGTTCAAAAGATTCATGAGACATGAGAAGAGAGTCAAAGAGAACAACAGCAACAACTAGTACCAAGAAGATGCTGTCTGCTATGGCTGCAAGAAGAAGGGACATATGAAGAAGGACTGTCCCATCAACTCATCATCGAGCAAGAAGAACAACAGGTATGAAAAAGGCAACCTGAAAAGATCAACGTCTCGGAAATATGCCAACACCAGCATATGGCATGAGAGTGAAGCTAGCGACTCAGAAGATGAACATTCAGAGGACGCTGCGAACATCTGCTTCATGGCAATCGATCAGGTACCTACTGAACCTGTAGAAACATATGATGACTTTACCTTTGAGCAATTAGGAGATGCCTTCAGTGACCTGATGCTTGACTACAGGAAACTGCGTAGTAAATATCAGACCACTAAGAAGGTACTCAAAGAGTACAAAGGAGAAATAGGAAGACTTACCGACCTACTAGCTGAGGTTAGAGCTAATGTTAGTGAGTTTGGTGAGCTTTCCTCTATAAAGCTCTTATTACACGAGACTAAACAGTCATCCGAAGAGAAAGACAAGATTATAGACCAATTGAGAGAAGATCTTTCTAAAGAAAAGAAAAGTCTTCAATCTGCATAAATCAGAATGGAATCACTCACTTCTGATTATACTAAGTTATATGACACTTCCAAAAGGTTGGAAATTAGGTTAGGAAAACAGCCTGAGCCTGCTGCTTCCTATCCTAACACGTCACTTACCGAGAAATCGGAACATTCCCAAGCCATACACTGTCAGACCAAACCATATAAAACTTTTACCCCAAAAGGTTAAGCCCAAACATGATCATAGGTATGCATTCTTCTATACTAGAAAACCCAAACCTATCAACCATGCACACCACTCAGCTTTCAATACTCGACATGCACAATGTCATAATTGTGGCCTCATTGGTCATATATTATCTGCATGTAGAATGAGAAAGCTTGTAGATTTAAATGTTTATGCTTGGATACTTAAAGCTAACAATTTAGGACCCTACAAGAAATGGGTACCAAAGGTTTCAACTGCAAACTGTTTTGTAGGTGGAACACCCTTCACATGCTAGAAGCAAATGGATCCTCGATAGCGGTTGCTCATGGCATATGACCGGTGACGCTACTCTATTTGCAACACTGTCGAAGAAAAAGAAGAAAGGTTATGTTTCCTTCGGTAATAATTTGAAAGGGTATATTATTGGTATCGGTAATGTTGGTAAGTCTTCCTATCCCGTGATTAAAGATGTCTGTCTGGTTACCGAGTTGAAACATAATCTGCTCAGCATAAGTCATCTAGCTGATCATGGTTATGGTATCAACTTTGGCAAAGACAAATGTACTATAGTTGATAGCTCAACTGGTAGTACTATCTTTGAAGGAATCAGGGAAGACAATATATATGTTATCTATCTGCTGGAAGAAGCTAACATTTCCGGTAGATGCTTAATGGCCAAAAGTGATGAGAGTCATCTATGGCACATGAGACTCGGTCATGCAAACATGGATACAATTTCAAGATTATCCACAAAGAAGTTAGTACGCGGTTTACCAGACATAACATTCAAGAAGGATTCGGTATGCAGCCAATGTGAAAAGAACAAGGCTACCAGATCCACATTCAAGTCTGTAAACGCAGTATGTACTACTAGACCTCTACAATTGCTACACATGGATTTATTCGGTCCTAGCAGAGTTGCTAGCCTCGGAGGTAAATTATATGCATTTGTAATTGTAGATGATTTCTCTAGATACACGTGGGTATATTTTTTGACACGCAAGAATGACGTATTATCAGAATTTGTCGCCTTTTGCAAGAAAGTACAGAATGAAAAAGGTAACATGATCACTTGCATTAGAAGCGATCATGGTGGCGAATTCGAGAATGCTGATTTTGAGCAATTTTATGACACACGATTTTATTCATGAGTTCTCCTGCCCTAGAACTCCACAACAAAATAGAGTTGTGGAACGTAAGAATAGAACTCTAACCGAAATGGTCAGAGTAATGTTAAATCAATTTAGCCTACCCAAATACTTCTGGGCTGAAGCTGTCAATACAGCTTGCTTTGTGCTCAATAGAGTTCTAATTCGACCCAAATCGAAGAAGACTCCATTTGAGTTATGGTTTGATAGAATTCCTTCTGTTTCATACTTTAAGATATTTGGCTGTAAGTGCTTTATTCTTAATACTAAAGACAATTTGGAAAAGTTTGACGAAAAGGCCGATGAAGGTATATTTCTAGGTTATGCGGCCAAGAGCAAAGGGTACAGAGTCTTCAACAAACGTTCCATGATCATCGAAGAATCAATCAATGTCACTTTTGATGAATTGAACCAAATGACTCTCGATGACAGTGATGAAGATCTGTCTACATCAAGCTCAACTCCAGCTGATTCTCAACCAAGCTCTGCACTAGCTGAACCTCCTAGAGAAGATCCAGGAACCAGCTACCTTCAGAATGAAGCAAAAAGGTTGAAATTTACAGCAAATCATCCAAAGGATTTGGTAATTGGTGATATTACCAAGGGAGTAAGTACTCGTACATCCTGTAGAGATATTGTTTCTAGTGTTGCATTTATTTCACAGCTAGAACCTAAATCTATTGATGAAGCATGTAGTGATAGTTTCTGGATAGATGCCATGCAAGAGGAATTGAACCAATTCGAACGGAATCAAGTTTGGGAACTTGTTCCCAAGTCTATTGCTCATCCGATCATTGGCACCCGTTGGGTATTCCGAAACAAACTGAATGAGGATGGTTTAGTAACTCGTAACAAGGCTCGACTCGTAGCTCAAGGATACAATCAAGAAGAGGGTATCGACTACGATGAGACTTATGCCCCAGTTGCGAGATTAGAATCCATTCGCATATTATGTGCATTTGCATGTTTTCATGATTTCAAACTTTTTCAAATGGATGTTAAGAGTGCTTTTTTTAAATGGATTTATAAAAGAAGAAGTTTTTGTAGCACAACCTCCGGGTTTCACGGATTTCAAAAACCCAGATCATGTTTTCAAGTTGAAGAAAGCTTTATACGGTTTGAAACAAGCCCCTCGTGCTTGGTATGATCGTCTAAGCTCTTTTCTACTTGACAACGGTTTTTCAAAAGGAAAGGTTGACACTACACTATTTATTAAATCTTTTAATGGCAAACTGCTTTTAATTCAAATCTATGTTGATGATATCATATTTGGATCCACTGATGAATCTCTTTGTCAAGAATTTTCTAAGTGTATGTAGAATGAGTTTGAGATGAGCATGATGGGAGAGCTGAAATTCTTTCTCGGATTGCAAATCAAACAAACCGACAATGGGACGTTCATTAATCAAGCCAAGTACACAAAAGACTTACTAAAGAAGTTCGATCTGGACATTGTCAAACCTATTGGCACTCCGATGGCAACTTCAACAAAGCTTGATTCAGATGAACAAGGCAAGCCAGTCGACATACGTAAGTATCGAGGTATGATTGGTAGTTTACTTTATTTAACTGCTAGTCATCCAGATATAATGTTTAGTGTTTGCCTGTGTGCACGTTTTCAAGCTAACCCAAAGGAATCACATCTGTCCGCAGTTAAGCGTATCTTTCGATACCTTAAGAGCACTTCTTCTGTTGGCTTGTGGTATCCCAAAACTAAGTCCTTTGACCTTATTGGTTATTCGGATGCAGATTTTGCTGGATGCAAAGTTGATAGAAAAAGTACAAGTGGTACATGTCATTTCTTAGGCAAGGCTCTAGTCTCTTGGTTTAGTAAAAAGCAAAATTCTGTAGCCTTATCAACAACAGAGGCTGAGTACATCGCCGCAGGACGTTGTTGCGCTCAGATTTTATGGATGAAACAAACCCTAGAAGACTTTAATTTATTTTTCACACATATTCCCATTTTCTGTGATAACACGAGCACTATTAATTTGACTAAGAATCCTGTATGTCACTCTCGTACTAAACATATTGAGATTCGGCATCATTTTCTTAGAGATCATCATCAAAATGGAGATATAAACCTTGTGTACATAGATACTGAAAATCAATTAGCTGACATCTTCACTAAACCTCTAACGGAAGATCGCTTCAATTATTTACGTCGAGAATTAGGAATTTTGGACGTCAGTAATATAAATTAATTTTATTTTTATGATTATATATCATTATGCAAAACTGTATTAGAGACAAGCTAATAAAGAGTCTGTCTGTCACCACAACTACGGTTGAAACGAAGCGGTATTTAAGAGTTCCCCGGTGAACCTCCGCCAGCTGGGACAGTACTCCTACAGCTAATCTGAGACAGTCACTGTGTAATGACATTTAATTCATAAAATATTATTAATTATGTTATTTGAAGACTAAAATAACTAATCTTTGAATTAAATATTTGAAACGAGTCAATGAAAAAGAAGTGGCAAAAATCAACTTTGAAGAACCCTAGACGAATTCGGCCAGAGCTCTGACCGAATTCGGCCCGAGTTCGGTTGTAGGTATCTGTGTATATATCCAGAACCCGAGAGCTTCTTCACTTTCATTGCTTCCAAACTAATTACAACAGCAGCAGCAGCCGACCCCGACCTCCAAACCCTAGTTCTTCACCAATCTATTGCTTCCAATCTACTTGGTAAAATCCTTCCAAAATTTAGAATCGTGCGGAGATCATCATTCTCTACAACATATCTAATTTTTGTGAGGTATAACTCCCTCTCTCTCCACCTTTCAATTAGTGCTTTTTATTTCAATGGCACCTAGATTTAATCCGTCTAAGAGGAAGAAGACCACTCCTAGTGAGGAAGGGTCGTCTTCGAATCCTCACACGGATTTACTGTTTTCGCCGATCCAAAAGAGTGACGGCGCTTTCGATGGGTTCTTCTTTCAAACCCTCGATCAAGCCTTATTATGGTACGGTGACTTTTCCACCCGATCCATATGCGGCGGCGCTCCGGTTAAATGGACGATATTTTCCGATCATCGTCACTTATTTGAGGCATTAGGGTTACACTTATTTGTTAAACTGTGCTTCCCAATAGCTACTAATGCCATTAGATTGTTCTATTGCAATCTCGTAGTAAACACTTTTGACGTGAGCACACGTGTTGGAGGCATAGACATTGAGTTCAATGATGTTCTCCTAGCAGAGATTCTTGGTATTCCCAATGAAGGTGAACCGCTAGTTGACATCACGGAATTCGATTTCCCCGAAGGCACTACATTCACGAGTTTCAAAGCGGAACTCTGTGCACCTGACAGAGTACGTTCTGGAAAGTTCAAGGCTAACAACCTGAACTTGTTTAACTACGAATTGCATCGCATCGTCTACTCTACTCTACTTCCAAAATCCACTTCCAAGGATGATGTGACTTCGCTTGAGCTGTCCGCCATGTACCATCTTATTAAGGGGATTCCTTTTTCTGCCCCTAAGACTATCATTCAGATGATGGGACGTTGTCGTGCTAGCGATCGAAATCTCTCTTACACGATGATTCTCCCTCGTATCTTTCAGCGATTTGAGATCGATCTATCGACTTGTACTCAGGACTCTGAGCCCAAGTTTCTTCAGCTATCTCGTCGCAGCCGAACTGCTTCAGCTCCACCTCCTGCTCCTCCTACTGCACCTCCTCCACCACATCAGCCGTATGCCATGACTTTTGAGGGCATATATCAGCACTTATCAGCTTTGCACGTCTCGATGACGGACATGGCCCGCGAGCGTGAGTTCTGCGATGTCACCCATTATCAGGCAATGGCAAACTCCTTGGCCGATCTGCGTTTTGCCCAGACTGGTCATTCTGCTGCTTCCATCCCTCGTGATCCAGCTTTTTTCGGGTTACCGCTGTGAGAATGAGGCTGTCCATGCCTACTTCCAGTCAGGTAACGCCTATGATTGGTATCCTGCTCCTCAAGATTACGTTGGTGAGTTCTATGCTGGTGCCCCTACTCATCCTACTGGTGCTGGTACTTCTGGTGCTGGTACTTCCGGTCATGCTGGCCGAGCTGCTGATGATGATATTGACGAGGATAGTGATGAGGAGATGTGATTTGATTATTAGTGACATTCTATTGTATACTTGGAAATGCTCCGACATTCCAAGTTTTTATCATTACTTTTTTAGTTCTTATCAGTACTTTGTAGTTTGATTTCAGTACTTTTTATCTTCATGGACTTGTTTATGATGTTTCATTTATGACATCTCAGTTTATTTCAGCATTTTGTTTAGCACTATCTCTTTATACTGCTTCTTCATTACAAACTGCCTGTGAAATAGCATGCCTGAGATTTCTTTTATGTCTTTGAAACTTTACATGCCTGTGATGATGTATGTTTACTCTTATACTTTTTATTTGTTATGTTTTCTCACTTTTGTTTCTTATGCTTTAATTGCGGGGGAGCCTTCTGCATTTAATGCGGAGGAGCCTTCTCTTGTGCAATTATTTTGCTAAGTGACAAAGGAGGAGAAAATTTAAGATCTAACATTTTTTTTGAGTTAAATACAGGTTATGAACAATTTCTACTTTTTGATTTTTTGAACAAGCTTAATGTTATATCATTCATAGTTTGTCAATTATCAAAATGGAGGAGATTGTTGGCCCATTGGTCATATGGTCAACCTGATTTTAATAATTGATCAAAACTCTGTCTGGATATACGAAGCTAGTTGGGACATCTCAGCTTCTTGGACATAAGCAAGATTGGATATTCACTCCGTTCAAGACTGAAGATCTGTTTGCCTACTTGAGATCTGTATTTCCTATGCAATGTAATTTTTACTTTATTTGAGTCTAGGAATACGTTGTACACCGAGTCGTACTGGCAAATAGGCTATCTCCAAAATAGTTCAAAATGTTTTTAAAATGACCTGTCAAAAAGGTTTTCAAAAAGGTTTTCAAAAAGGTTTTCAAAAATCACCAAAACCTATTTTTAAAACCCTAACCTAACCCTGACAGAACTCGGCCAGAGTTCGGCCAGAGTTCGGTTGGTGGCCGTTTGATTTTTGAATTCTCTGGAACTTGGTCCTCCTGCAGTTGCGGATTTGACCGAGATTTGCTCATAGAGTTCTGCCCGAATTCTGCCCGAATTCTGACAGAGTTCTCCCTTTGGAACTCCTATAAATAGAGAAGGATTTCGATCATTTCAACTCACTCATTCACTTTCAATCTTCTCTCTATCTAAAGCTTTTTGCCTTCCAAAGAGTTTTCTAGAGCTTACAATTTCAGATCCCATGCCAGTTATAATCCTCTAGTCGATTTGCCAGTGCGGTACGGTCTAGAAGTTTTTGAGAGATTGTAATCAGAAGGCTTGATTGGAGAATACCTCTTCACATTTGAAGTTGGACGAGTTCTTCGTATCAAAGCTCGGGTTGTAGAAGTTGCAAGGACTTCGTAAGAAAACTTGCGGTTTTTCTAATAGTGGATTCAACTGGTAGCAAGAGTTCTACCGACTGGATTAGTCCTCAACAGAGGGATACCAGTATATATCGCTGTCTTTGCGTTTGCTTTCTGAACTCTGCCTTTACATTATTTCAACTGTGAATATATACTGTGATTGTGTTGCTAACATTTTTTAATTAGCATTATTCCGCTGCCAACTCTATTCACCCCCCCTCTAGAGTTTTACGCTTTACTATATCGTTCCTACAGTCATGATATTTTTATTTTGAAGGGTTTATGAGAGTGTATGTAATTGTCCTTATTATCTTATCTCTCTCTTTAATATGGGTTAAATATATCATCTTGCTAATATTAACTTTCAGATCTTATCTTCATGAATATTATGCTTTCGTTGATTTGGCTTTTCTTTCATGCTTAATTGATTTGGCTTTCCTTGTTGAGGACTTATCCAAAATTTATGATTTTTTTTTCAACTTTGGTAGTACTTTGAGGGGGAGCATTCAAGTCGACTGAATTTCTCTTTCTCAATTATTTTTCTCCTTTACTTTCATGTTTATCTAAAGGGTATTCATATAGCATGATAAGGTAATTTCGTTCAAATGCATGAACTTGGATCAGCATATAGATTTTGCAAATAATAAGATTACTTTATATCAATTGCAATATTTTACATTGATCATTCTTTTATTTTGTTCCACTATTTATTTGTGGACAATTATAATTATTAATGGTTTCTTTGATCAATGTTTCAAGTTTATATCTTTTCAATTGGTATCAAGTTTATTTAATTTCATATCTCAATTGGTATCTATTAGTTGCAATTATCTATTCCTCATGGCTTTTGTTTGAAATCTTTTATTTCATAATTCTCTTCCAAAACTAGAGTAATATTTCATATCATATTATGTTTTGGAGTTTTTCTTGGATTTCAAGTTGGTAAAACTATTTTATTTGACTGTTTTGCAATTTTATTTGTTTTACCAACTATATTGTGTTTTGACATGCTTCTTTTAAAAATTTGATATTCTACATTGGCAATGTAGCTTTATAAACTTGTCATTACACCCTTCTCCTATTGTTTTTCATTAGTATATCTTGATCATGATTGTCTATAAGTTCCCCATGCTCTGGTTTCTATGCTTGAGATTGATTTCATTTTTATCTCTTAGTACGGGGGAGCCTATTTTTGATCATGTCAAAGGGGGAGAAGTAAGTTTAAGTATAAGTAATCTAAGTAGTATGCTTTTAGTGATATTGCTTATGTCTTTTGTATATTAGTGATTCATGCATCTATTGTGTCCATACTAAACTTAACCGATTTGCCATAATCAAAAAGGGGGAGATTGTTAGCCCAATGATTGTATCATGTTTTTTAATATGGTTAATATGTTATGTTTAGCATTTTATTATCACTAATCTTTATACTATCGCCATAGCATTTCTACTTATACTTATACTTTTGGTGGTATGTGCCTATTGGTTTACATATTAGTGATATGAGCTTATCTATCTTAAATTTAATCGGGTTGCCAAAATCAAAACTATATTTTTGATTGTGGTCATTCAATTAAGTTTAATCATTATGATATCACTAACATTTATGCTATCACCTTAGCACTTATACTTAAACTCAACATTGTCCTAATGTGCATTAAACTTATCATACTTGCTACTATGTATATTGCTTTGTTCGTCTAAACATGTACATGCAGAAAAGCAATAAGCAAGATCAATGTGGATATATGCAATGAAAAAATCATGGTGGGCCAAAGATGATAGATCCCACAAGATTTATCTGAACCACCCGACGACATCTCCGGAGCCACGTACTCGGGGGTTCCGCTGCCCGGTCAGCGGACGGGGGTCGAGGAGGCAGTGCCCCTCGTCGGGGGTTCGGTGGCGAAGCCCCCGAAAGGTATTCAGTTTTCGCAAACTGGATATCTTTGGATAGCTGCCGCCAAAAAAAAAAATCCAGCACCTATCAAAGGAAGAAGCCAAGCCATGCCATCATCATTTCAAGACTCTGAAGAAGCTTGCACCTGCTACAGTATATCTGGAGTCTGTAATGAGTCTTAGGAATTATTGTAAACACAAGAAATGGATGGCAAAATCGAAATCTAGGGTAGAAATTAGCTTAGGATCATTTTTGGATGAAAACCGGCATACCGATGGTATACCGGTACATACCGACGGTATACCGATTTTGTTCACAGAAAGTTTCTGTCTAAAAAATTGGCATACCGACGGTATACCGAATCATACCGACGGTATACCGATTTCGTAACGTTGAAAGTCCAACGGTCGGATTTCTAGCAATAAATGATCCTAACGGCTATATTTCGAGCCGTTGTAATCCCAGACCGGTATACCGACGGTATGCCGACTCATACCGGCGGTATGCCGGTCGCTGACTGAAAAGTTGCCTTTGGCTCTTTTCAATGCTTTGGTTATAAATAGCCTTGAACCCCTTTATTTCAAGGTTGATGCTTTGAGCCTAAAAATTTCTAAACCACCAAAGCCTATCAACAACAACTCTACAAAGCTTTCATTTGCGATCCACAAATTGTGTTAGAGTTATTGAGTTAAAAAGTGAGATCTTCTTCTTATTGTATAAGAAGATCAAAACATATTGTGAATGGTTGAAGTTGGAGAGTCTTCGGATCCAAACTCTCGGTTGAAGTTGGAGAGTCTTCGTATCCAAACTCTCGGTTGAAGTTGGAGAGTCTTCGTATCCAAACTCTCTGTTGAAGTCGGAGAGGCCTTCGGATTAAAGCTCTCGAGTAAGAAGTTGGCGAGTTCTTCAGATCCAAACTCGTGTGTAACTATTTACCAAAATAGTGGAGTTCCGGGACTGGAGTGCCTCTTGTGAAGATACCAGGATATATCGTGTGTCGGTATTGTTTTTGCTTCTTCTCTTGCGCTTATATTTTTAAATTGCCAATTATCTTGTGCTAAGTGCTTGATTAGTTAGCTTGACCCTATTCACCCCCCCTCTAGGGTTCCTACAACCTTTTCCTCTAACAAGAAGGTGGTGACGCAATCCAATATCGATAAAGTCGGGAGCACTCAGAGGATGTTGATCATGAAGCTTGATCAACAGGCATTCAAAGAGATGCTCTCGAGGGACGGCTCTACTCCCTCGAAATCAGTAAAGCGAAACAAGTCTCGCAAGACTTGGCTTCCGAAGGCTCACGTTGCATATCCTGCCAGTGTCATAGAAGATATACAACCCAAGGAAAACTATGTCATGGGGGCGCATAACCATTCCACAGGAGCTCCCAATGCGAAGAAGGCGCATACTGTTCCGGGCTCTACTAGCCGGCAACTTTCCTCTTGTGCAATCAACAAAAAAGTGTTCAACGCTCGAGACTTGGCAAAGGAAAACACTATGATGCCGAGAATCGAAGTGTTCGACGCTCTGGGTAAACTCAGCGAGGCTTACAAATGAAGAAAGCGAAAGTGGAAGAAAACAACACTGTTTTCCAAAGCATGCGCCCAGAGCTATGCGCCCAAGGCAGTATGTGGGCACATAACTCCGGCCAGAGGACTTCTGTATTCGATAGGCTATGCGCCCAGGGCCATGCGCCCAGGCTCTGATGACCCATTCTATGCGCACACATCCAGGAAGACCAGGCATGTTGTCAGGATTTCAGGAAAGCATACGCCCAAAGGCATGCCCCAGGGTCTATAAGCCCACAACAAAAAGATAGGCCCCAACGCATATAACACGGGGTTGTCTTCAAGGTCATCACATAACTTAGGTGTGGGGGTTGCCCCTGCCCGTGAACTAAGTCCGGATGTGCCAACTTCCCTTACAAACCCATATACAAAGCTCGGCGATGCATGTGACATAGGTTTTAAGTCAAAACTCCCTTCCGTCGATTTATGCGACATGATAAATCATAAGCGTAAAGCGAGGGAGGATACTGTAACTCATGGGGTGCATTCGTACACTAGTATTGTCATCAACTGTTGCTGCTTCAAAGCAACGAAGGTGCCTCCAAGTGTAGTGCCCCGCTCCGCGAAGGCACTAGATAAACAGAAAGATCGGATTGCTGGCTCTGCAACAGAAGACGATTAATCTGGGTGAGTGGACAAAGACTCATTTTATGATTCGCTTGCGCCTAATAAGAATCAGAGTTTTTGATTGAATGCTTTGTTAATAACAAGACAGAAATCTTGAGTATGCTTAAAAGAGAATCCGCACTTTGTCTGCTAAGAAAGAGAACTGTTTCCTGCCTGAAAAGAAGATGGAATTGTTTATGAATTGCTCGATTGATGCATGATTTATTTGATATCGCATGCGCATTGGGGAATCCACTTAGTGACGAGCTGAACCCTAGAGAGTCACAGCGGCTAGCGGCGAGCTGAACCCATGCGAGTCACAGCGGTTAGCGACGAGCTGAACCCAAGAGAGTCACAGCGGCTAGCGACGAGCTGAACCCATGCGAGTCACAGCGGTTAGCGACGAGCTGAACCCGTGGGAGGCACAGCGGCTAAGTTGGAAATGATTATGGCTTTTCAAAGATGTGTTTTCAAAAGATATGTAAACTGACTAATGCATTCATGGAATGAACATAGGTAAAGAGTAGCAAGATCACATAACAAGTAAACATTTTCTCTCTAAATGAACAGTGATCGTTTCAGACAAATGTAGCTCTTTGTTCACACAATTCACCAGTATGCTGATATACTGACCCACCATCAGTCTGCATGCAGGTGCACTATGCATCGAGAAGGATAGTCCGAAGCGTTAGCCTGTGCCTCATCCTCAGGAGCCAGAAATCAGAAGAGATGCCAAGAGATGACATATGTGCAAGAGTTTGGTTTTGTATATAAAAGGATGTAATGTATGGGAACGGGATCATTGTAATCTGTAAAGTTCTGAGAGAATGTAACATTGTATCAGAGAGAATTGAGAGCTTGTAATCTGTTCAAATGAAATCAATAAAGAGAAATGTTCTTGTTACCATTGTGTTCAATACTTGTATTCTGAGATATGTCCGCTGCTGCTTCAATTATCTGCGATACGTTCCGCTGCGTATTGTCAAACTTGTCTATCTTGTCTTGTTTCAGGTCTTGGCCTTGTGCAAGCGCAACTTAGGCTTGCACGGCATCACGCCTTAGCGAGGACGAACGGTCCCAAAGAGCCCGAAGCGAGGACGAAAAGGACTCTGCGGGATCGGGGCGTGACAGAATGGTATCAGAGCAACACAATCCTCGGGCCAATTTTGATTCAATTGAATTTGTACATGTCTTCTGATCGAAATTCCATTGCCTACTCGATATCAATAATAAGATGAACGTTCCATACAATAAGTCCGTAAATATTTTTATGATGCCGGCAATGTTTTACCGATTTGATTTATTGAGATTGAAATGCTTGATTGAACAAGAGTTTTGATATGATCTGAATTATGATTTCATGGATTGATGATGGCGAAGGATGAGGACTATCGCTGCTAAGGATATCGTAAGTTTCTCCTTAAGTTTCGAGGACGAAACTTCTTTTCGATGGGTAATTATGTAGTGCCCCGCTCCGCGAAGGCACTAGATAAACAGAAAGATCGGATTGCTGGCTCTGCAACAGAAGACGATTAATCTGGGTGAGTGGACAAAGACTCATTTTATGATTCGCTTGCGCCTAATAAGAATCAGAGTTTTTGATTGAATGCTTTGTTAATAACAAGACAAAAATCTTGAGTATGCTTAAAAGAGAATCCGCACTTTGTCTGCTAAGAAAGAGAACTGTTTCCTGCCTAAAAAGAAGATGGAATTGTTTATGAATTGCTCGATTGATGCATGATTCATTTGATATCGCATGCGCATTGGGGAATCCACTTAGTGACGAGCTGAACCCTAGAGAGTCACAGCGGCTAGCGGCGAGCTGAACCCATGCGAGTCACAGCGGTTAGCGACGAGCTGAACCCAAGAGAGTCACAGCGGCTAACGACGAGCTGAACCCATGCGAGTCACAGCGGTTAGCGACGAGCTGAACCCGTGGGAGGCACAGCGGCTAAGTTGGAAATGATTATGGCTTTTCAAAGATGTGTTTTCAAAAGATATGTAAACTGACTAATGCATTCATGGAATGAACATAGGTAAAGAGTAGCAAGATCACATAACAAGTAAACGTTTTCTCACTAAATGAACAGTGATCATTTCAGACAAATGTAGCTCTTTGTTCACACAATTCACCAGTATGCTGATATACTGACCCACCATCAGTCTGCATGCAGGTGCACTATGCATCGAGAAGGATAGTCCGAAGCGATAGCCTGTGCCTCATCCTCAGGAGCCAGAAATCAGAAGAGATGCCAAGAGATGACATCTGTGCAAGAGTTTGGTTTTGTATATAAAAGGATGTAATGTATGGAAACGAGATCATTGTAATTTGTAAAGTTCTGAGAGAATGTAACATTGTATCAGAGAGAATTGAGAGCTTGTAATCTGTTCAAATGAAATCAATAAAGAGAAATGTTCTTGTTACCATTGTGTTCAATACTTGTATTCTGAGATATATCCGCTGCTGCTTCAATTATCTGCGATACGTTCCGCTGCGTATTGTCAAACTTGTCTATCTTGTCTTGTTTCAGGTCTTGGCCTTGTGCAAGCGCAACTTAGGCTTGCACGGCATCACGCCTTAGCGAGGACGAACGGTCCCAAAGAGCCCGAAGCGAGGACGAAAAGGACTCTGCGGGATCGGGGCGTGACACCAAGGCAGTCCGTGTTTTGACAACTACAGCGCTATGATGATGGAAAGCTGCTATGTGTTTCATCCAACATGGCTTCATGGGGTCCTCCTTACGGGAGCCCCAATCAAAGAAGGTGGACCACTAACCAAACCTTTTCTCTCAGTTTCGCAAACAGAAGAAGAAGAAGTCTGCCAGCAAATAGCCAGCGAGTTGTTACATCTGAAGGAGTCTATATGGGTACTCGGTCAAGGATGAGATTCCTTATAGATGGCAAGGATTCTCAAGATAGGGGTGATGTCCCCTCAGAACTTCAAGCTGGGGGTAGCATTCCCTCTGAGTCTGAAGTGGATGACCTTCATACCGGGTGTAGCCTTCAAGGTGACGATGATCTCTTTGAGTCCTATGGTGACTATCTACCTCCCCTACATAAAGATGAGGGCCTTTTTAACTCAAAAACAGACAGTATCAGCACCAGTTATACTGTCTCCTCTATTCATCCTTACATGCTATCTGTGTACATAGCGGAGGGAGAGAGACCTGAAGAAACTAGTGATCAGACCAACAAGCGGCTAAAGAGTCTTGAAATAGCATTTGCGAAGATCACTGGTATGTTTACTAGCATCATGGCGATCCAAACTGCTGGGGCTGTTCCTCCACCTCAACAGAACGTCTCAGCACACGCTAGTCTGGCTCATAGCAACAACCATCCTTCATTACAAAAGAAGTATCATTCTGTTGTGCCTCTTCCAAATCCCATAAATGTTGGGGGTTGTCCTTCGCCGACGACACTTGACAATCGTACAACAGCCGTTTCTCAACATCTGCCCAATCAGTAGGATACAATTAATTCTCTTGTTTCCCATCTCGATACTCACATAAAGTCAAGCTTCAGAAGATGGGAATATCTCAACCTTATCCTCCTGAATAGGAGAATGCTACTTGCCCTCCTAACTACAAGCCATTGACACTAAATTCGTTTAACGGGATGACTTCTCCTCGCCAACACATGACATACTTCAACATGCAGACTCTGCACTTACAAAGAGACGATGCGTTCTTGTCAAAGCTATTTATCAGCACCTTACAGGGGGTAGCTTTTGAATGTTTCTGCAGTCTGCCAGACGGTTGCATTAACTCCTTTAAAGACTTGGAGAGGTTATTCCTCAACAGGTTTTATGAGAGCGACATGCATGTTAGTATGTCTACCCTCATAGAGACCAAGTAGAGGAGGAGTGAGTCTGTTATTGCTTTTATCGAATGCTTACGGCGACTAGCATTGAAGATGCCATTCGGTATACCAGACTCAGGGCTTATGGATACTAGTCGGCATAACTTCCTTCCTACAATGAAGTTATGTCTGGGTAATACATAAGTATGATACATGGCCTGCTTTCATCAGGGATGTTGATGCTGCTGAGAATGATATTCCTAATCTGGAATTACTGGGGTTGAAGACACCCAAATCAGAAGGCAAAAGCAAGCACCCCCAAACTATCCCTATCTGTGGGAGTAAAGGAAAAGAAGTATTGAAGGTCGACACTTCCAAGGGAGCTTCCAATTTTTAGGACGCTCCTGACAAATCCAAGGAGACTTTCTCCTTTGACGAAGATGATGTCATTACCATTTTTATAAATTAATAAAGGGTAATAAACTGACATTGCCTCCACCACGACGTCATGCAGAGGCAAACCAACTCAACGACCCTAAGTACTGTCTGTATCACCAGTACGTGCAGCATTCTTCCAGGGATTGCATCAACCTTAAGATGAAGATACAACAGCTTATCGACAGCCAAGTTATCATCCTCGAAGCTGAAGACAAGGTCGTATCTTCTAACATGATCTCTCTTCAATTTGGTTACTTTCCTCCCACAGAAGTTCTAGACGGTGTAATCCTGATCCCCAAGGCAGTAATGGAAGTCGTCAACATGCCGCCAGCTCGCCACTCAACATCAACGTTGGTGCCGCTCACGACAGAACATGGTGAGATCATGTGGGTCCATCAGACCTTGTGTAAGAAATGACGCATGGGGTGGTAAGCAAAGAGGGGCAAGAAATACAACTCATGCCATATGGTGTCTTTTTCCATTTACGAAGTTCTATCTGGCAAGACGCGATCCGGAAAGACTTACCTTCGGACTTACGACCCCACGTAAGAAGACGTAGTGCCTTCTCAAGCTCCTGCTGCCCCCACAAGTTCAGAAGCTGTTCCATCTAAGTCCTCAACTACCGACAAAGCTAAGCAGAAGAATATGTGATTTGACAAGTTTTTTAAGGCACCAACTCCCGAAGGCATGGATCGGCCTTACAACTTTGACATACTGGCACAACTTGCCAATACACCTGCCAGATTGTCTTTGTTCGATCTACTACGCCTCTCTAAAGAGACGTGTAAAGCTTTAAGTGAGACATTACTACATGATGACTCTTATCTCGCTGAAGTCAAAGCCCCCGCTGAAGATCCAATCTCATGTCCTTACTGCCATAGCACTATGGAATTGGTGCCCAACATCACCTTTTCACAAGAGGACATACTGCTAAAAACAATCGTCATGATAGACCTCTGTACTATATAGGATATATTGGGGCGATTAAGGTGGATCGGATGCATATGGATCCAAGTTTCTTTCTCGACATCATCCCTAGAAGTTTACTCCAAATTCTTGGGATCCCTCTACACAAGCTGTCTGAAACCAATACAACTATCATGGCTTCCAATGTGTCCTACAATGTCTTGTTGGGGCGTCGGTGGATACACGAGAACATGATCGTTCCTTCTACCCTTTACCAGTGCTTTAAGTACGTCAACAGTGATGGCATCGTGAAGACGGAGTTTGCCGATGTCGATCCTTTTAAGGGTATTGAAGCATACTATGGATATTCGGTACTTTATCAATCTCAGCCTTCCAAGGATGACGGCAACGAAGGTAACGATGAAGCTAAAGTTAATTCATCCGCCAGTGACGGTCCCCTGGTTATCTGAGTTAAAGGACATACTACTCCAAAAAGTACTCCAAAGCCTCTTACAATCCGGGTCAAAAAGACGAATCCTGATATTGTCAAACCATTGACCATCACTCTCCGCAAAACGACTCGGGTGGAACCTGTCGAAGTCCATCCTCCCAATCCTTAGTCACCCTACGTGGTGAACTTAACCAAGTCTGTGACTCCTATTCCGAACAATGATGCCCTCAATGAGTATATCAATACTCAAAATAATGTACCTTCAGTAGATGATATTATCCCTGAAGAAGAACTTACATATTTTCTGAGTAAAGGCTTATCTTTAAATTACTCTGATGTCTACCAATCTGTAAACCAGTACACATATACGTTGTATGCCCTAAAGCATGGCATAGGACCACATCTCTGCATGCCGGTCACGACTCCTCGTCTGCGAGAAAAAGTCAGGCCAGAAGATATCCACTACTTCATCGTTCCAGCTAGAAAGAAGGGTGAAGAATTGATCATCTTCGGTCGAATAATTGGCGAAAGAAAGTTCGTTTTGGACTTTACTCCTAATTACAACACTGAAGCGGACTATTATTCAGGAAAAATGCAACTTTACCGATATAGTTGACAGGCCAAGAATATTATCCAGAACATGGGATATGATATAAAAAGCGACCAGGGACTAAACTACGGTCAAGGGCGATGATTGCCAATACGTCACTTTGCTCCTTCCGGCAAACCCGAGAACAATTATCAACGAAACAGTGTTGGTTTGGGTTATGTTACTCCTCCATCAACTCCTGAAGGATCAAACATCGAAGTGGATCGTTGTACTCATTCTTATAATTCCTGCCTCTGGGATTCAGACTCCAGCATTGGAAATGGTGTCAGTTGATCAAATTGCAGAAGATGTTCAATCAATCGAGCTCGAACAATAGGCTCAAAAGATGGACACCATATGGGAGTTATGTTTCGAACAACATGAACCACCTACTAAAGACGAAGTCGTCCAAATTAATTTAGGAGATAAATCATCTCTTAAACCAATCTTTATCAGTAAAAGTCTGTCTTGTGAAGAACGGCAATCTCTTATACAGCTTATAAGAGAATATATTAACGTCTTTGCATGGAGCTATGAAGACATGCCAGACTTAGACCCTAAAGTTGCTATGCACCGCCTAAATATCTTATATAAAGCTAAGCCAGTGAAGCAGCAGCAACGATGGTTCCGACCAGACATCATGGAGGCCATCAAAATTGAAGTCAAAAAGCTTATCTCAAGTGGGTTCATTCGCGAAGAACAACATCCTGACTGGGTTGCTAACATTGTTCCGGTCATGAAAAAGAATGGTAAAGTTTGAGTCTGTATCGATTTCCATAATTTGAACTATGCATGCCCAAAAGATGAATTCCCTCTACCGATCATCGACGTAATGATCGACAATACTTGTGGCTTCGAGCGGATGTCCTTCATGGATGGGTTCTCAAGCTACAACCAGATCAAAATGTTCTCCGATGATAAGAAACACACATTTTTCGAACACCGTTGGGGGTATACTGCTATACGGTGATGCTTTCGGATTGAAAAAAGCGGGTGCAACATACCAGCGAGCTATGAACACAATTTTTTGTGATCAATTGCGCAAACAGTAGAATGCTACGTAGATGATATCGTAGTTAAAAGTCGTCTCAAGGGCAACCACCTCCAAGATTTGAGAATGGTGTTCGAACTAATGCGTGCACACCAACTCAAGATGAATCCAACCAAATCTTTTCTGGGAGTCTCCAGCGGCAAGTTCCTTGTGTAGAAACATGAAAAAGAGGGATATTACTTTTAATCCCACATCGAAAAAGAGAAGAACAGAGGCTCATTCCACTCTATATATACAGCCCCTTTGCCTCCTTTGAAAGGGGCACCAAAAATAAAAAATAAAAAAAAGGGAGCCCGTTCGAGCCACAAAAAGTTACAACAGTGATTCTTTTTCTTCTAGATCGCTACAAGTTCTTCCCTTGCCATTTTGGCAAGGAAAAGTTGGGCTAGTACAAAGAAGTCCAAGACAGCATAGGCCATGCGCCTCGAATGTGCTACGCCGACAGCAAACCAGAAGCATGCGCTCCAAATCATGCACGCTGCTGATGGTAAGATGTACAGAGTCGACTCGGGCGCATCTGTGCTAGAAACGAGTCGACTTTCAAAGTTCATATCCCGCTTGGGCGCATCTACTGCGTATTGAACCAAGTCTGGCTGGGCAACTGCGATGTTGAGTCCATGCGCCCACCTGGGTGATGCACATGAAGTGGATTCAAGTTGTAATACGTGTTGCTCTCCTACTTATGATCTGGGTGCATTTTATGCGCTGGAACTGGATCAAGGAGCTGCGGCATTCACATGACCACCCCGGTGCTTGGCCTTGCCATGTGCGTGAAGGGGGTGTAAATATGAAACTCTCCCCTTACGATTTACGTAATGTGATCCCTCATAGACGTTGATCGGGAGAGACAACCACCATGCACAACTCGTCCCTCTCGGGACATACTTGTGCTACGGTCGCCATCAACTGCTGTTGTCGTAAAACAATGGCCCTACTACCAAGGCAGTCTGTGTTCCAGCGACTGTAACCTGCTGTACCTGTCCGACATCATCTCGAAAATAGGATTCTAATTAAAGACTTTGTAACAACCTACACTCAACTAGGCGCATCACTCTGATGTTTCATCTAGGCGCATCGTCTCAGCCTGGCGCATTGCTCTGTCAGCACATCACTCTGCCCTGCCAGAGCTAATCACTTCATCATTAACGCACATGCACATCTGCCAGCCTGGGGATCTTCCGTCATAATGAGGCTTGGGCACATCAAACCCAAACCATGCATTCAACTTGACATACAATATAGTCTCGTAGAAGAATACTGCCAGTAAGGGGTTTGAACATATCAACTCGGCGCATCTCAGTCTTCTGAAGTAGTTCATCGTCAAAGCTTCTTCGAACGAGAAGATCGGCAACCTATAATACAACTCTCGCCAAGGAGGAGGACCGACCGAGTTCATCTCCATTCGGGAAGAAAAGTGAAACGAGAAAGAAAATTCTAGAATAAGAAGATTGCATCACTTTGATCTGAGATCGAATCAAACCCTAAGTTCACTCACAAAAAAATCCTAGAATAAGAAGAAAGGAAAGATAAAATCGAACCTAGGTAACTCCTCATCCTCGAGGCCATCGTCAACGAGATCCAAATTCGACCGCATCGTCGAAGAAGTAGAGCACGCCACCACGCCCGAATCAGTGGCCGAGGTGACAACTGAACCAGCAAACCCGAAGCAGTAGCCGAGGGCTAACAGGGTGGCGAGTAGCAAGAGGGAAATGAAAGCCTACAACGATTTGGCAAGCAGACTTAAAAACAAACAGGTGGTGAGCATTGTAGCAACAAAAAAGGTAGTAAAAAGAATGCTAAAGTTGCTTGAGATGTTCTTACTACCGGCATCGAGGGAGACGTGTAGTCGCACGAAGATGGCGACGATCTGCTTCTCCCGGGAGGAGATGGCGAGAAGGAAGGCGACAGAGACGAGGGAGGAGAGTGCGAGGAAGAGGAGGGAGATAGGGGGCTGGAGACTCCGAGTGATTAGCGCTGCGGAGAGTGTCGGGTTCTGGTAGACTGAGAAATTGGGTTTGGGATGATGAGGACAAATTCTTTGTGAATCCATTTGTAGGTCATGCAAGCTACTACTGCTGTTGGGATTCACCTGAGCGGCCTTGTAGGCCTCCATGGTGGCCTCGGTGCCCTCCTTCCTCTTATTGACGACCTTGAAGGCGGCCAGGTAGCGGTGGAAGAGCTAGACTTCCCTTAGGTGGCAGAGGGAACCTCTTTCACGTCGTGTCGAGCTCAGACTCGACACGGGCACGGTAGCCGCGAATGAGCATCGTTATGGCGGAGAAGGAGAGGAGGACGAGGAGAAGAAATGGAGAGAAAAGGAGAGGAAAGAAAGTAGAGTTGTTATTTAGGGTTTGTTCTGTGAGAGAGGAATTTTTAGAGATCGGGAGAAAGTTTACTGGGTTAGTAGATTAAAAAGAACCATCGATCGTCAATAAATATACAAAGTTCAAAACAATTACTATAATGGCAGTCAAAAAAATTATGCCAAATTTTTTGCACATATATTAGTTGATGGTTATCACTAATTCATTAATAAAGAAAATAACATTTCTTGACGGATCATTCAAAACCGTCAACTATTATACTATAAAATTGCTAAAATTATATAAAATAACGCATTTTGGCTAAAACCGTCAACATACCCCTTTTCTTGACGGTTTTTAACGACGGTCAAGAAATAAACTGTCAGAAAAAGCCATTTTTCTTGTAGTGTGCATGTTGCTAGGCTATTTCTATGTCAGTGAAGTCAATTTGGGTCAACTCTAGTCATCCTTGGTTTCATTTTGTCAATATCTAGGGTATTGGCTTATGTAATGTCAACCATATCTTAACCTAGATTAAACTTATCTAGAACCCAAACTCTATATCAAATTACCATTGCCTCATATCACTATAATATATGTATATACATTTATATGCATGCCTAACTGACATTTATATATATATATATATATATATATATATATATATATATAAATATATATATTTATATATATATATATATATATATATATATATATATATATATATATATATATACACACACATACCACATCTCTAAATTATCCCTATAGTATAATACCTTAAACCTTACCTTTACTAACATCACAACATCACATAGAGATACATGAAGAGACAAAACATAACATGCAAGCAGGACAAATTCATGAGTGACTGAACTAGGATGATCAGGATAGAACACTAAACACTGCTATCAACCAAGTAGCCTACAGATGCTCCACTGTCCAGAATGGACATAACTTATGATGAACAGATGCATGAGTGTGCAGGACAAATTCAGTCTAATGTCTGAACTTAAACCCAAGGGAATAGACACCGCTATTACTCTAATGAAATATTAATTGGGGGAGATAGAAAATAACCTATCTTAGATGGCTAAAGTACATGTTCAAGGGAATTGAACTACAAGGGTTTGGATATGAAGGTAATGACTTGAATATCAATTAAACTCAAACCTGGGAATGAAAGACACTACAGTAATCACTTGGAGGTTTGAACCCTACAGGTAAGGGACTGATACAAATGAAACTGGATATCCAATTAACTCTAACTGAAACCAAGGTAGTTGGATCGACTTTGAAACCAAGCCATGAAAGGAGAAATCAGTGAAATAGCAGGGGACTGAACATGAATATGAATGGACTACATCTCGAAGCCTGGACTGAACCAACATGATGTAGAGATTAACATGTATGCAGCAGATAGTGAGGTATTGGACTGAACAAGGACAGAACAATATAATAGACTGAACCATCATGTTCAGGTATCAACTGAACAAAAATAAACATCTGACCAATAAAAATGAAACCAACACAGTGAACTGAAAGAGGTAAATACAGTCCATACATAGACTGATACATCAATAGGAACTAAACTGATTATCTAAGTGCAATAGCATAATAAAATAGGGAAGAACTGATACTCTAAGTATCAGTGGGTATAAAGGGATGACTGATACACTACAAAAAGATTTATCAATACACAATGTGGACTGATGCAACAGTAATGCAGGTAATCATTTTGTGATATAGGACAGATACTCTATATGCAGGATAGTGTAATATGAATAAAAGGCAACTCACTAAGTGGGGTGACTGAACTAAGCTAATGTAGGACTGATACAATACCTTAAATAGGGACTGAACATATTTGGATAGTAGGACAGTTATCAAATAGACAGAACAAGGTCACTAATAAGACTGCATGATGAATCATACTGCAATAGCTCAATGGGGATCTGAATATTTGTTGGGAACTGTATATGGATGTTAATGCAGTGAATTGTCTCCATTATAGTAGACAGAACAATATATCTTGTATTCAAAGGCAGAACATAACTAATATATTCAATGATGGTTAGATAACCCAAGACTGAACTGTAATGTATATATCTATACATCCTTTAGAGGATGCAGGACCTATATAGACATATTAACAGAGGGGGTAGATTTAAATAAGGTTGAAGGTCCACACAATTAAAGGGTTTGCACTTGATGTAGTGAATTCGAACACCCCAAATAATGAGGAAACAAACTGAACATAAGATAACCAGGTGGGGGCAGAACAATGATGCATACATATGGAAGGGATTATCAACTTGGACTTAATTGGAAGGGTGAGGATTGCACTGCAAAGAGATACAAGTCTATACACTAATGAGGAATGAGGAAACTGAACAGTAACAAAAAAAAATATAACATTGTATACTAAAACTCCATCTCTATGATTGATCTACCAAATCCAAACTATATCACAAGATAATACCTAATATTGCTAACACAGGATATTCACAATATAAATCCTAAATTAAACTAAAATTTAAGCATTAGATGCCCTAAGAGTTATTTCATTAAACACTTGGTGTGCGTATTCGATACGATACGATACGCCCGTGATACGTACCCCAAATGGATCCAAACTTGACCCAAGGCATACCTAAAGTAATGGAGGTCCTAAATGAATGTGTCTACACTAATGAAAGGGAAATTAGAGGTTTTGAGGACTCTTACCAATTGGAAGATATATTACCAATGAACAAATCCCTAGATCTAGATCTCCTCCAAGTTTCAAGGGCCAAATTGCTCCAAAAGCTAGCCAATAGAGGCTTTTTCTCTTCAACGGAAAGAGAATGCAACTGGTTTGATGGAATTTGGACTCAATTTGGGAGATGGGGGAAATTTAGGGAAGAACTACAAATTAGGGTTAGAAATGAAATGAAAGGAGGAAGAAGATGAAGTGGTGCTATTAATAGCAAGGGGGAAGGGCTCATATAGCCAGCCAAGCATGGGTTGGACTAGGGTTTGGTTCAATGGAGTCTATAAGGCCCTCATAAGTTGTCATGACTAGTTTCAAGAAAAAGCCCAAATCTAAATGTTTTTAGCCTACAAGTTTTAAATCACATTCCTAGTTAGAATAGAGACTAATGCCTAAACTCACAAATTTAGTCTACCGTGGTCATGTCCAATCATCTAGTCAAGGTGGTTCCAAGATTTTACCAAAATAATATCACTAACACAAATAAATACAATTTAATAATATAATTATTAAATTCACACAAAAGTCAAAAGTATCCTCATTTTAGAAAGTGGCAGTTATAGCAAGTGATAACTTAGACATAAAAATCAGAGCTACTACTACCAACTTGAATGGTTGCACCGGGTCGGGCCGATACAACTCTTACTTCATACAAAGTAATTAAAGAATATAGAACATCTATAATTTCTAATTTTAAGTTACTTACATCAATATTCATATTGTCATTAAAATCATCTAACAAAATGAATATGCCATCTAATTTAATCTTCGGATCAAAAATTGAAGCCAAACAATATATAAGAGGTATTTCATCCCAATATTTTTGAAACTTTTTTTCCATTTTGGAAACAACATAATCTAAACCAGGAACAGTTCTATATTTAAAAAATAAATGAGACATGTTAATAATTTATGTTAACACTATAGGAGAAGTTGGATAGTAAACTCCAGACAAAATATATATAGCATGATAAAATAATTCTAAATATTCACAGATAGAATTAGCTATTATTCAATCATTTTCAGTAACTTGATAATCAAAACTTGGATAACATTACAATAATGAGTAATAACACCTTTAAATCTAATAGAAGATTTTTAACATTAAATAAGTAGAATTCCAACTATGTGATGCAACTTTAACAAATCTCCCAAAAGTTATACTATATTGAGCACATAAAATTTAAAAGCTTGTTGGCTACTTGCAGAAGTTTTCAAACTTCGTAAACATAATCTTAGTTTTTCTAAATTTATTTTAAAAAAATTGAAGACATTTCTTGTACAACTAAATTATGACAAGTACATCTAACATTAAAAAGTCGTCCTTCTACTAATGGCAATATCAAAAAAATTGAAAATTTTTTATTGTGAATATCATATTCACGTAAAATATTGTGATAGCACAACCAATTAGAAAGCCAGTATGTAAAAATTCTAAAGTTTGTAGACAAATAATACGCTTTTGTAACATCCACTTTGGATCTATATAATGTGTCACGATACAAGTATTAGCATAATTTTGTTTAATGGTCCATATATCAAAAGTGAGAGCAAATTTACTCACATTTATAAAATTTTATTTTAAAGTTGTCCTTTCTTTTTGAAAAATTTTTATAGCCTCTACTCGAGTAGTAGATCTAGAAACTTTACTAAAACAAGGATTAAGAGTAGTACTTGCATAATCATAATACCAATCACTCTCACCGAATGTGAAAGGTTGTTCATCACAAATAATATATTTGGTTAACTCAGTTTTGTTACGAGCATCTGAATAAATAAAGTTACCTATGGAAGATCCTTGAGGACTGGTGCTTATCTATGTCTGTCTAGTATGCAATGTGTCTTCACTATAACAACTTTCATAGTGCATTCTTAAAGTCCACGTGCCATCATTTTTTTATTTAAAAAATTTCCTACATTTCTTACACTGTACACCTTTAGCTATTAGTTTTTAATTTTTTGGATCTAAAATCGGTGTACCCTCATTATCAGTGATATATTTTCTTAAAATATTGCCATAAAACTAATTTTTTTTCTTCTATTTACAGCATTAGTAACCATAGTCCTAACTTAAGGATGTGACATATTTATCGGTGGAACATAATCAAGAATATAATTTTTTTAAATAAATCAGCATAATAATCAAAAATTTGTTCTGAATCACCTCCATAAGGGTGGTTGGAACCAATAGCATCCATATTTCAAAAATTAATTTTTAAGCAAAATAAGAGAGAGTAATTTATTTATCTACCAACAAAAGAGAAAGAGAGAGAAAAGGAAATCAAAAATCAAATAAATAAATAAATAAATAAACCATTCTAGAATATTAAAATTACTTGAAACGTAAATTTGAAGTATCCAAGAAATTTTGCACAAGTTGAAGCCTCAAAAATACTGCAGTTTGACCTCCAGAAAGTTGCACTTCAAAGTCCAGAAAGTTGTTACTTTAATATTAAGAAATTGATAAGCTTGTATATTTTGTAAGAGAGGGAAAAAATATTTGTATATAACTTTCATGAGTTTTGGGCTATTTATAGAATGTCTTTGGTGCAAAATAACTTATTGTACCCTCAAAATATAGTTGTTACAAGATTTTTTTTATCATTTTCAGCAAAATGACCAAAATACCTTTAAAACGATAAAAGTAGCTCTCAAAATGATAATATTTTGGTCTTTGTTTCCCAACCAACAGTAAAAAAACCAATCCGGACTTGGCATGTGTCATACCCCACTACCGGAGAAGCGAACGTCCTCGCTTGAGCGTGATGTCATGAGAGCCTAAATTGCACTTGCGCAAGGCCAGGTCCTGAAATGGCCGATTGAAACTAGGCAACAGAGTCGCACAGAGTGTTCCTATTGTAGTGGAAAGTAAATAAACACAAGTTGAAACAAATTTAAGCTCTTTAGTGATATGCAAGAAGTATTACTGTTGGCCCATTGGTCATTGTCGAACCTAATTTTAATAATTGATCAAACTCTGTCTCGATGTAAGGGCTACTTGGACTATTTGGACAACTGTTAAAGAACTGCTACCTATATGTTCAAGATTGAAGTCGATTTTGTTGTATGAGTCTGTATGCAATATAATTTTATATTTATTGAGTCTAGGAATACTTTGTACACTGAGTCATACTGGCAAATTGGCTACCCCAAAAACATTTTAAAAATATCCTATGTTCTAAAAAATAAGCCCACTTACAAAAGCCCAAACTACTTCCTAAACTGCCTGACTTTTCAAAATTCTCAAAAACTAATTTGCGAAACCCTAACAGAACTCCAACAAACACTACCAGAATAAGTCGCTTTAGCGATGCCTAAAGACGTCGCTAAAACGATAAATTTCGTCGCTAAAAATATTTACCGACGCAATTACCGACGTTTTGGACTTGTCACGGAAACGTAAGTTGCTGATCTTTAAAACGTCACCAAACATCGCAAGTACCGACGTTTACCGACGTATATACATCGGTATATTACCGACGTCTATCGTCGTGTCGTTGGTGGATTAGCGACGTGTTTAACGTCGCTACGCGTCGGTAAAAACCTGGAATTTATCGACGATTACCGTCGTATCGTCGGTGGTTTAGCGACGTGTTTAAAGTCGCTACACGTCGGTAAAATCCTGGAAATTTACCGACGTTTACCGTTGTTTAAAATGTCACTAAATGTCGATAATTCTTAGGATTATTATCGACGTTCACCGACGTTTACCGACGTTCTCCGACGTATAAAGACGTCGGTAAACGTCGGTACCTTGGAAAATTTTGCAGATTAACCGACGTTTACCGACGCAAACGTACGTCGGTGGACGTCGGTAAACGTCGGTAAACGTTGCTAAATCTGCAAAAAAATAAAAAATAAAATACAGAATGTCCTTTTTTCCCTGCAGTTTAAAAAGATAACCATAACCAATATTGGACTATTTTTCAAAATCTGGAATATGTAAACCTGAGATTTGGTCTACACAGTCCCCTCATTCCAGTTTGGGTTTTACTTGGGTATTAGGACTTGACCATCCACATTCCAGATTTGAGTATTTGAATGATTGAGCCATAACAAATAGGAATGAACACTCAATAACACACACCATATACACGTACACACCATATAACCAACAGGAATGAACACTCAATAACACACACCATAACCAACAGTCCACATTTCCTGTTTTGCTGAACACATGCCATATACACACACACCTATGTTAATGACACACAATCACACACACACACTGTTTTCCCTCACTGTACACAGGTTTCAGTCCCTACATACACAGGTTTCCGTCACTCCTACACACACACACTCACTCTATATCACACACTTGTCACTCTCCCTTTACCTCACTCTTTCTAACTCTCTATCTTTCTATCTTCCTATGTATATATATATATATATATATATATATATATATATATATATATATATATATATATATATATATATATAATGTAATGTATAAAATGTGTATGTAATATGCATCTAAGTATATTATGTATATATGTAGGTATCCTATATATTATATAATGTGTGTGTACCATTATATATATATTATATATATGTATGTGTGGTATACATATAGGTAGCCTATATGTATATATATATATATATATATATATGTATGTAATATGTGATTTCCATGTGTAGGCCTAGATGCAATAATAGGTTGTGTGATGTTGGTTTTGACTTTGTATTGTATAGGTTGTATGGGCTTAATATACTAGCATAGGCTAGTTTAGCCTTGATTAGACTAATATAGACTTGTTAGGACTTAGAACGATTTTTAAACCTAGTTAACATAACCTAGACTTGTTTAGACCTAGAATGACTTGTTTGACCTAATTTAGACTTGTTGGACCTAGTTTGACCATAGTTGACCTAGTTTGACTTCTAGGGTTGACCAGAGTTGACCAAGAGTTGACTTTGGCCTAGATTGACTTCTAAACGTAAACCACAGAAGCACATTAACATCCAATTGAAACAAATAATAACATAAACAACAGTATAACACAATGTAGCAGGCAACAAATAGAATGGGATCCAACAAATAGAATAGGATCCAACAAATAGAATAGGCACAACCAACAAGTATCCAAATAACCAAGTCTACACCAAATAACAAAGTCTACAACCAAATAACCAAAGTCTACACACAACCAACAAATAGAATAGGATCCAAACATCCAAGTCTACACAACCAACAAATATCCAAGTCACAAACAAAGGATCAAACAAACACAAACAAATAGTCCTAACTAGGACTACTAGGGATCTGGTGTAGGAGGGGTACCGCCGTGACGAAAGGATAAGAACAACTCATACTCCTCAAGTGAAATCGATACTGATGGAGTAGGCAGTGATGTCGGTGGAGTCGGTGTCGAAGAAGAAGGCGGTGGAGGCGGCGGAGTCGACGATGATGAAGGCGCACCCGGAGGACCAGCACGCTCCAACGCTGTCAGTCGCTGGTGGTATGAATCCATGATAGATAACATTCTATCACTGCTCTGGACCATCGAATCCTGTGCCAATCTTAGCCTCTCGGCCATGGTCACCTGTCCTGTCTGTAGCTCCGTCACCGTGCGCTCTAACCCTCCAACGCTGCGCTCTGTCCTCTCAGTCGTCTTCATAAGCTCTATAATGCCGCGGTCGAGCGCATCCAGTCGTGCTAGCAGCACAGGATCATCTGTAGGGTGCTGAGACTGCTCCTCGATCCGTCGTAGCCGGTCGTCACAGAGAGACTCCATCATCTGGTGGACTCGGGTAGACTCCTGGGACGGCTGTGGACCATGCACACTAGCAGGAGATGCCCTAGAGGACTGGGTCGCAACTAGGGCGCCATAGGATCCCGTACTGTAGTACGTACCCCTACGGAGTCCACCAGCGACGGTCATCCACAGTTCGTCCGCCGATGGAGCTTGAGTGGGCTACGAGGAAGTACCGGCCTCTCCTGTATCAGGTGCACTAGCAGCCGTCCGTTCCCGTAGCCTCTGATACTCGGCCTAGAAAGTATGGATAGTACTCTATAATTTCTAATTTCTAATTAATGTACTTATTATTACTAACCACATAAATATTTATTTGCATCATATTTACTAAGTTATATTAAAATTGACATGAAGTATTAAATTAAGATAACGTATTATAATACTTACATAGGTCTGCTCGGCCCTCTCGTCAATAAGGTCTTCGCCCTTCCGATGGGTGGCCAGGAAGACGGTTGCCATGTCGGCGTTACCGACCTTCTTTACCTGTAATTAAACATATTATCTTAGTAATAATTTATCGATTTTGCATTAAAATAATATTTCTAAAAGTGAAAGACATACAAGACGACGAAAATATTCCGTCATCGGAATCGACCCACCGCACCACTTCGAGGCATGTTGCCTAGCCACCTTGGCCTTCTCTGACTTCTCCTTGTACCTTGGCTCGTCGAATCGAGCATTCATCGCATTCCACTGATCAGGGGTGATCCAACCTTGGATCGGCTTTTCGGTACGATCACGATCCTTCTGATCATTAATAGCGTCGCGGATCAGCTTGGCAACGACGGCAGAAAACATCCCCTTGATAAGCTCGGCCCGGTGCGGTGGATAGAAAAATATATCCTAGAAGATCGCAAACCAAATATTTATCAGTTATATATAATATGCAAAAATTATATGATTCATATTAAAAGCAAATATATTTTAACATTGAAGCGCACAAACCAGTTGGCCTTCCTCTCGTCCGGAGCATCAGAGTAGTTAATCCAAGCACCACCATAATTATGCCTCAGCATGTGGCCTAGACGTCTTTGTACCTCTGGGGGACGATATCTATACAGACATATTATATTCATGAAAAAAGTTAATTTATGATAAAACAGAAAAAAAATTATAAACCAAAATACCTACTTTGTACCGCCAGCCCAGATCTCCGTCCTCCTCTCCTCCGGAGGTGCGCACGCATCATCTGCTGGTCGGCCGTCGGCGCAGCCTCCTCGGCCGACGGCGCAGCCTCTGCCATCTGCTCATCCGTCTCCATCGTCGTATCAGCAGCAGAAACGCTAGACGGGCGAGCACCCTCAACAGGCCTGGAACTACTCGTCCCAGGAGATATGCTATGTGACATCGTCCCAGCAGGCCCAGCTACTGTCCGATATAGAGGAGTAATCGGCGACGAGGATCCAGAGCCGGTACCAGTATGAGGTACCGAAGAAAAACTCCGTCCTCTAGCAGTACCTGTAGGAAGTACCAGAGGATCATGACCTCGTCGTCCCCCTCGAAATGATCCGCGACGACCTGCCATACCTGATAACAGCATATGATAATACAATTAATAATAGAGACTAGAAATATAAAAGTACAACAAATAATAGAGACTAAAAATATAAAAGTACAACAAGGACAATATAATAACCAAGACAACATATGATGATATATTATACAATAAACATCTAAGTCCAGATAATGTATTCTAGAGGAAACATCTAAGTTCATATAAGTATATCTCTCTCAATCATCTTCAGAATAATCATCTTGTTCGTCTTCCTCGACCTCATCTTCCTCTTCCTCCTCATCTTCACTTTCATCTTCGTCTTCGTCGGCTTCGTCTTCCTCTTTGGATAATTCTACAACTTCTACGTTATGTGTCGTGTAATACGTAACTTCTGTGGAGTCCACATCGACAATATTGGTTACAAGAGGTAGCTCGTCCTCCTGGTAAGCTTTTTTGTCAATATTAAAAGTATCTCTAGCTTTAGTCTTGCATACTGCCCACCAGTCAGACTTCGTTGCTCTCCGTCTCGGATAAGTTGTGAAGTACACGAGCTGAGCCTGAGTTGCTAGGACAAACGGTTCGTAGCCTTGATATCTACGCTTGTAGTTTATATCCACAAGACCATGCTTGTCAATTTTCTAACCTTGATTTTCAATCGGATCGAACCATTCACACTTGAATAACACGATCTTTGCAGGTTCTCTACCATTATTATACGACAACTCCACCATCTCTCGCAAGATGCCACAAAAATCATTTCCTTGATCGACATCTTTGTAGTTCGAAGACTTGATACACAAACAACTGTTTTTCGTGGAATCAAGATCCAGGAAGCTGTCTCTGATCGGAGCATTGGCCGACTTGAACCGAAAGCCATTGACACAGTAACTTGGCCATACTTTAACAAAAGTAATTGGTCCCTTGGCAAGAGTTCTAATTAATTCAATCTCGGGTGAAATTAGACGATCGACCTGAATATCAAAGAAGAGATAATAAGTTATTTATTGCGCGGTTGCATTAAAGGAGGCCAGTAATTACCGAGCTACTTACATATTCGCTCAACTATGAAGGAAAATGACGTCTCATTTCTTGTTCTAATGCTTCGTCTGTTCGGTAGGGTCTAACCAGCCTCAACTCATCATTATATGTACTGGAAAACAACGAATCAACCGCCGATTAGTACAATAATATTAGCTTATATTATTACATTGAGATGACGTAAACTCATCATCCTGAGTTACTTACCCCTCTAGCTTCTCCACTTCATCCTCGTCGCAATTGAGTAATACATACAACTGAGCAGCCCTTAGCTCTTCGTCATTCAAATATCTCTTCTTTATTTTCCCCGAAGGCTTTTCGGACGTATTGAATACTTTCAGTATTCCATCATTAAATTCTTGATATTCGTCGTCGTTTCTCGGAGCCCTAGTTCTATTCGTAGCAACATGAGGTTTGAAATAGGAGGAGCAAAAATTTGTAATCTCCTCGAGAATATAGGTTTCACAAATAGAACCCTCGACCCGAGCCTTATTTTTTATCTTTCTTTTTAGGTGATTCAAATATCGTTCGAACGGGTACATCCATCGATATTCGACAGGTCCACCAACATGTGCCTCGTAGGAAAGATGAATCGGCAAATGCTCCATAGAGTCGAAGAATCCAGGAGGGAACACCCTCTCTAGCTTGTACATTGTTACCACAATGTCCTTCTCTTGCTTTTCTAGACGATCAACGAGCAATTTCTTAGAACAAAGGTCCCTGAAGAATATGCTAAGCTCCGTCAATGGATCACAAACTGCATGCGGTAAGAATTTCCAAAATGCAATCAGAATTAACCGCTCCATGAATACGTGACAATCATGGCTCTTCATACCTGTCAGTTTGTTCTCCTTGAGGTCGACGCATCTTCTCAAGTTCGAAACGTAACCATCTGGAAATTTTAGACCTTGAATCCACCTACAAAGCCTCACTTTATCCTCCTTCTCCAGTGAGAAAATTGCCTTAGGCTGCTTCAACTTTCCAATCCCGTCCTCTATCAAATGCAATGCAGGACGTCTACATATTTCTTCCAAGTCCAATCTAGCCTTTGGATTGTCTTTCGTCTTCCCCTTTACGTCCATTATAGTATTAATTATGTTGTCAAACACATTCTTCTCGATATGCATGATATCAAGGTTATGTCTAATCAGATTGGTGCTCCAATATAGAAGATCCCAGAATATACTCCTCTTCGTCCAGTTATGAGTGCGACCAAATCCGTCACACTTGTAGCCCGTAGCAGGCTGCTCAATAGCTCTTGGTAAATCTTTTACCTCTTCCCATATCGTGTATCTGGGCCACCTTGGTGGGCGATTAGCCTTCTCCACAACGCCAGCACGAAAAGCATTCATGTTCCTCCGGTACGGATGATCCTTCGGCAGGAATTGTCGATGACAATCGAAGAAGCACGGTTTGCCTCCGTGTTTCAAACGGAAAGCCTTAGTGCTATCCATGCAATACGGACAAGAAAGACGACCATGCCTGCTCCATCCAGATAATATTCTATAGGCCGAAAAGTCGTTGATGGTCACATAAGTACTGTCCGCATCTGGAAATTTTGTTTTCTAGATACATCGTACGTGTTGGAACCTACTTCCCACAGCTGATTCAACTCACCAATTAACGACTGTAAATACACATCGATGTTCCTTTTCGGATTGTTCAGACCTGGGATAATAACGGTGAGGAACATATACGGAGTCTTCATGCACATCCAATGCAGTAGATCGTACGGGGTAACGATCACAGGCCAACATGAATACTGGGATCCTGAAAGTCCGAATGGGATAAAACCGTCGGAGTAGAGACCCAATCTGACATTACGTGGATCAGAAGCAAAATCTGGATACTCTCGATTAAAGTGCTTCCATGCTTCTCCATTATATGGGTGATCCAACACTCCTTCGGTATGTTCCCGCTTATGCCAACTCATGTTTTCTGCAGTTTCCTTCACCACAAACAACCGCTGCAACCGCGGCGTCAACGGCAAGTAGTGCATCGAAAAGGTAGGCTTCCTGGCACCGACAGACTTTCCTCTACCACATGCCTTGTAGCGATCGATACCACAAAATCTGCAGGCATCTTCATCCTTGTCGTCTTTGTAGTACAACATGCACCCGTTGCGATAGGCATCAATTTTTTCGTATCCCATCCAGAGCGATCTAACCATCCTCTTAGACCGGTAGAAGTCTTTAGGCAACTTCGCACCCTCAGGCAATATTTCTATAAGCAAATCCATAAGACGGTTGTAGCAATCTTGCGACATGTTAAAATTGGACTTGATGCTCAACAATCTTGTAACCACGTCCAACGGTGAATGATCCTCACAACCAGGACATAATGGAGTCCTTGCATTCTCCAGCAACTCCATGAACTGTGCAGCATCGGGATATAACGGAGTCTTCATGCACGTCAAAAACCATGTTCACCAACCCATCGTCGTAAGGAGCGTTGTTGTGGACATCCACATAAGGCTCGTACTCCAATGCTAAAGACACAAGTTCTCCGTGCTCGCTCTACTGATAGTAATTCAGCATGAAACACTTCGAGTATAAATGATACGTGACATCCACTTCTGGATAATATTTCAAGTTGCGACATCTCATACACGGACACTTAATTTTGGTTCCGTCCATGTACTGAGGGAACACCTTGGCAAACTGCAGGAACTGGTGTACACCCTCTATGAATTCATCCCGCACATGTTTCACTTAACAAAAATGCCTTGAGAATTGGCTTTTTGAAAATAAAACGAGAAAAAGTACAAGAAGTACAAATTTGATTCTGGAAAAGTATTGATGTAGAAGTCTGATCTAAAAATGATCACTTTGTTCCTTGGACCATACGATGATGATGAAGATCACTGCATGAAGATGAACAACTTGGAAGAACTAAGTCACCAGAAAGGTATCGATGCACTTAGGCACTGATGGCGAGGCCGAATGCTTTCCTCCTTTACTTCACTCTGTTCTAGAAGAAAGGTTGAAGAAGAATGCTCTAGAGAATCAAAAATCTCTGAGTTCTAATCTCTCTGTCTTCTCTCCTGTCTCTCTGTGTGTGTTATATGAAAAAATAAGTCTATTTATAGACTTGGGCTCTTGTGCGTAAAAACTCAGCAAAAGTTCCATCTTTACGCTAACAACTGCCACCCACGACCGAAGTCATCCTCTGTATATGTTGGCACGTGTCCCATCATTTCAGTAAGAATAGGATACACGTACACACGTTCTTCGAGATGTGTGGCATGAAAGCCATGTAGACAGACCACGTTCTCAACTGATGAAGAATAATAGGGCGTAAAACAACCCCAATGTACTCTGTGCGTAAAGCAGTGGACTTGGCGTAAAACAGCTCTGTCATAGATTTCCCGCGTAAAGTGGTTATTAAATAACCTTGAGCGTAAAGTAGCCCAAATAGACTTTACGCACACGTCGACTTTCGAGCGTAAAATCTCATATAATCTTCGTGCGTAAAAGTAACCATAATGTGAGCGTAAAGTAGCTCAGTCCACATACTAAACTACAACATTGGTCTCTGTGGTATATGCCATCATCAATATCTTCATGTCAGACTTTGCATTAAATGCAAGACTTTGACAGCTTTGTCCAGCATAAAAGGAGGGTTAGCCTATCTTTAGGCGTAAAACCATTGTCTTGACCCTGGCTGCTTTAGGCGTAAAAGCGATTTGCCTTGTCTTCGGCGTAAAGTGTTTAACCTCCCTGCGGCGTAAAGTAGATCAATTTGAGTAGACTGATCTATCACTTTGACTCATTTTGTGAAGCACTTTTTACTCTCCTACAAGACCCCCTTCAAAGTTTTCGAATGTCTTCATAATTCGAAACACTTTGAACAGCAGCGTAAAAGTTGAGATTTGACCAGTCAGCGTAAAATTCGGGATACGCAACAGTCATCCGCGTAAAAGCGGGGATATCCAACTGTCGACGTAAAATCTGGAATTTGAACCGATTTGAAATTTCCCTATAAATAGGGTTCTTCGGAGAGAGAAAACACTTTTACTCATCTTTTTGCAATCTTGAATTCCTTTGCCCTTTCTTTCTTCGAAACCCTCACTTTGATCCAATGGCTCCCAAGAAATCATCCGCCGCTAGCAACAAGGAAAAGAAACCAGCCGTCGATTCGTCATCGGCCGACCATACAAAAACTCCCATTCCGTCGTCAACACCACACCGACAACCCAACCCGGCCGTAGCTCCGCCTATGATGGGTAAAACCCTATTCTTTGACTGGAAAAACCCGTCGAGGAAGGAAAAGATAACCCAAACCTTCAGTTTTTTACGCCCACGTTATACGTGTTAGCGTAAAAACTGAAATGACAATATACGTCCACGTTGTACGTGTTAGCGTAAAAGATAAAAAGAGCACGCCCACGTTATACGTGTCAGCATAAAATTTGGATTACGCCCACAATTAATGTGCTAGCGTAAGACTTAACTACGCTCATGTTCATACATGCCAGCGTAAAAAGTTATATTACGCTCACATTAACATGTGGTAGCATAAAATTCATCAATCACTGAGAGACTTTGTAAAACAAAGACTTCATAAACCTTTATCCACTTTTAGTTAGCGTAAAAGTCATAAAACTTTCAAACTAATTTGATCTCTTTTGTCCTTTTGTCAGTGGATTTTGCAGTTCACCCTCTCGCAGAAGTTTTCGGCTCGTCAGTTGGCATGGTGGGTTCGAACTATCTGGAAGATTTATCTCATGTCCAATTTTCTCAATCGAACCCTGAATACCCAGTAGAGATAGCACAACTGATAGCAGCTCAAGGGGATAGGATGTTGCTATCCATGATAGACGGAGAAGTACTGATGTCACTAGATAATCAACAATTCCTGAAGCCAGCTTTCTTATTTGGAGATGCGATAGATTACAAATCACAGACTCATCCCAAAAAAGAAGCTTGGGTATTTAGATCTGGAGAAAGGGTAATGTATCTCCCTGACATGGACAGGGATTACCCTATATCTGCATTCGTCCATGCTAGCTATTACCGTCAAATGCTGTGGAATTTGACTCCCAGTAGCTATGGTAGACCGGGTAGAATCATTTTTAAAAGGAAGAAAGCGAATGACATGGGTTATCATGTTAGCACCCCTTGTGGTGGTGTTATTCTATTTTTCGGACTAATGCCTGGATTTACACCGAGCGAGGATTCATCTCTCATCCAGCCGGTCCAGGTTCCCATGTTCATAAATAGATTCATAAGGAAAGGTGTCTTATATCCTCAGACCAACCCTAGGCTGACAGGGTGGCTGACCCCTTATAGTGGTAACTGGATCCAGATCAGCAACTGGGTCATAAAATACTTTAAAACAGAATTGGACGACGTCGGTTTGTATGAAGCAGTAGCATCTACTAGTTATGGCATTTCGCCGAATGGCAATCTGTTCTTGGCTTTAATAGAATTGTATATGAGTTCGACGGGAACTTTTGCAACTCCGCATGGTGAGATGGGCCTGGCCCTACATGAGATGCAGTTTATCTCGAAGCTACCAATGGGCGAGTTCCCCTATAAAGAATATATTCCCTCCAATCGGGAATTGGCAGAAATTTGGAAAAAGAATCCCGAACTGGTACAAGTTTACGAAGAACTCATGTGCCATTATCTGATTTGTACCAGCATGTATGAAACCAGATCACATTTGGCATACATTACAAAATGGACAACTTATCTAATTTATCATGAAAATAGAGTGTCTAGGACAGAGAAGAATAGGTTCCGAGAAGACAAGACTAAGGTCATCAAGCCTTGCTCTATAATTCCTGCAGATTTAATTCAGGAATTGATGGTGTCGCAGAAAGCTCACGACCGATATCTGTCTACCAAAACTGGAGACATTCCTGCGGGGACTGAAGCTTTAAGCTACCTGAGGTAGGGTAGTCAAAAGATGTCGAAGAAGGCCTTGTTGGCAGGCTTCTTATCCTTATGGCTGCACAGATGGATCATACCAGGGATCAGCACTGTAGACCGGATTCACCGCAACGTATTGTGGCCAGCGGTCCGTCTGGTATTCAAGAACAGAATTAACCTATTGTTGGCAATGGTATGCCGAATAAATGCAGGTCTACGGATTTCTGGTGAAGAGCTAATCAATAATGCTCCTCACAATTTTCCAAGGGTAGAGTTACCATTCACCTATGTGATAGGTTGGTAACTACACCATAATTGTAATTTGTTGCCACCAGGCCCTGAGGATGAAGCTAGGATTTTTCTTCAAAAATTTAGCAAATCCATGTCGAGAACTACAACGTTGGCAGATACCCGAGCAGCATTAAATTATTCGCATGGCTGGAATTTCTTCTGCACCAGACCACCAGTTTCGACTGACTACCTCGGTGTACAATTTGAAGATAGAGCAGATAAATCGGCCTTATTGCCAAGATCTGTCTACCGATGGTTAGTGTACATCAGACCCTCTCATCTGATGTACAGGAATAAAGATAACTGTGCATTCGAGCCTTATCTGCCAAGTAGGTTCGCTCGTCAGTTTGGATATGACCAACTTCATGTTGGCAATCCTTCCACTAGCTTCTATCATTATGGGAAGCTGATCGACGGTGCACGAGCATGGAGATATTTCGGAGCTGTATATACTGGCGCTAGATTCACCATATCTACAGCCACTAGTACAAATGAGCTATGCATACTTCATTCGTATGCTCGTTTCTATACATCTATCCGCTCTTTTGAAGACGGTTATAGTATGCAAGAAAGTCCTCGGTGGGCTCAAGAGGGAAATGTCGAAGAACCTATCAGGACAACCCCAGATATACCAGACAATACTGCCACTATAGATGAGTTTCTGGCAGTAATTCCTAGGGGAGCTGGGGAGGTAGCCGTGGGACCAATAATTATTGGAAAGACCTGCAAACGAAATCAGAACACAGCTACCATTTCTCCGGTGAAGTCTCTAGAGAAGAAGAAAAAATCTACCACCAAAGGGCCTTCCAAACCAAGGGCCCACACTCCAGAAGATGACACTTTGATTGAAGAGGATCATCTTGTCGGTTCTTCCTCAGTCCATCCAGGAGAAGGATCTTCAGCCCCTCCACCAATAGTTGGATCAGGAGCTGTAACACTTTTGTCTCCTGGACGTCTTAGCACCTCACTACATTTATCTTTGCCAACCAAGGCATAAGTTACGGAGGGTGCTACTACTGTATCCATCGCTGATCAAGACCGCATCCCATCAGACGAACCGGCTCTTGACTTCGAGGATGATGACTAGGATGGTGATTATGATACATATCTTGAAAAAAAATGCACATATTACAAGTATTATACAAAACCTATACGAAATTATATATCATGATTTTGTATATTAACTTATTTTGTTCATTTTTTGCAGATATCATAATTGCACCAAAGCCTATGGCTCCTCCTCCTCAAGAAGAAGATATTTATGAGGAAAATGAGGATTCTACTGATGAGACTTCTTCTTCTAGCGAAGAGGGTGCAGATGAAGAGGGAGGACAACAACCCGCGATGGAGCATCAAAAAGCACATCCTGAACTATCCTCTCATGTTGAAGATCAGCACCAGAAAGAGGCTACAATAGACCTCACTGCAGGTGATGATGAACCTGCTGGAGGAGAACCGGTCTTAAATAAAGAATCAGCTATAGAAGATTTTAATGCAACTGAAGCAGTGGAAAATCTTGCGGAGCTGACAGTTGAAGAAGGTACTGAACCCAGGGAAGTAATAGCATCTTCTACTGTAGCTGCTGATTCAATATCAGTTTTTGATAAGCCGATACCGGAACCTGAACCAGCTCCTGCAATTGCCACCACATCCACCGATATCACCGTCGTCGGAACTCCAGAAATGGCTGGAGTAACAGATATTGAAGACATTGCTCTCGAAGTTCTTAGGAGCCAAATAACAGCAGTGACAACAACAGATCCACCTCCGTCTGTTGTTACACCAATGGTAGCTATAGGTGTTGGAGATACAATCCCTGAAGCTCTTAGGGATAACTTGGCCATGGCAATAGTAACAGCAACAACTTCGTCTCATCCTACTGTCGTGCCAACCACATCTGCTCCCGATCTCCAAAGAAGAGATTTATTAGATATTGCCGCCACACCAAGCTCCAGCGTAGAAATGAATCTCCTGGTTGAGATTCATACTGAAACTTTTTATAAAACTCTGGCAACTCTGATAAAGATGGTACTGAATAAGGGTCTCAGTTATGAGATTTTGAAGACGGCAATGGCTCTGACTATCAAGAATGTTGCCATGTTCAATGATGTTAAGAGAGCTGCAACATTGGAGAAAATTATGGAGGACCTTGAGCAGCCGATTGGAGAATTTCTCAGGCTATCAAATGAGACTGTTGAAAGCCTCATTCAGGAGGAGTGTGATGCCTTAACGGCTGATTATCTTGCTCGAGAGACTACGTATAATGCAGCTCTCCATGAACACAGTCTAAAGGTTGCCAAAAAGAAAGCCTTTTTGGCTGGCATAAAACCTGCCCTGCATGGTCACAGAGTGGCTTATGATACTTTAAACATAGATATTCAGAGCAAGAATGACAAAATCTGCGAAGTCAAGGCAAAGCTAGCTTGCTTGAAGGCTGAAAGGGAAAAGATGATCAATGCTCGAAATCTACATCTCACCCAAAGCTCAATTTTAGAAGAACAAGCTTTTGGGGCTAAATCGACTATCAGAACCCTTGATAAAGCCAAGGACAATCTGATAATCACTTTCGCTGAACTTTCCTGTATTTGCACCCTTGAAGCTCGACGTGCTGAGGCTACCAAGAAGGTTATGAGTTCTCGTGGCAAGCGGCTAGAAGAATTAAAGAAGTTGCTTCAAGATGTTTCCATTCCACCTTAAGAGAGTGTTTTGTCATCTTTTGTCTTATTCATTTTGTAGTGTTTCCACCAAAAATGAATGAAAGATTTGTTTTGTGATGCTATCGTTTATTTGGAATTTAAACAATAGGTATGAAATAGAAAACACTTATCAGAGGTAATATGGACGTGACAAGTCTTTTAAACTCAACGTATTATATCTATCCAGAGGTAATATAGACATGATAGATAATGAAATCGCGTTTTCTGTTTTTAGAGCATAATACTATCAGAGGTAACATGAACATGATAGTATGTAAGAACTCAAAGAAAAGTAGATTAATATCTATGCAGAGGTCAAATAGACATGATAGATAAGAAACATCAGCAAATTTATTATTTATTCAGAGGTTATAAGAACGTGATAAATAATAAATTCAGCTTTCTATACCAATTGATAAGATGGAAGATAAAAATTTCTCTCAAAAGAGATGAGTAATCAGCTTAACCAAACTGTCACTCTCCGTTCCCAGAATGCGTATTTTTATACATGTACAACTCATGTATATTTATTTAGTATTTATCATGTATTATCTTGTAATTAAATTCCTTTAATTTCATGTTAATTAATTATCTGCATTTTATTTTCTGCTTTAGTCTTGCTTGTGGTTCGGGTTCATGGAGGGTTTTTCGGGTTCATGGTGGTTCAACCCGACCCAAACCCCCACCTACCACCACCCTTCCTATTTAAAGCTTCCATCTCCTTCTCTCTTCTCATAACTCTCCTTCTCCATTACTTCTTCTTCCTCCTCATCACTCTCTCCACCAACAACAGCAGGCAAGTACATCTTGCTTCTTGCTTGGAGAACCATTTTTTATGGTTCATTATTCTTCCTCTCATGATCCTGAGAGAGTTTACTACTTAGCATTTTTGATTTCTTTGGCTTGTTTCTCCCAGATCTAAGTTGTTGTATTTTCGGTTGTCTTTGGGTTTTGATCTTCCAACCTAGCGTGCTTTTCGGGATAGATGGTTAATGTTGTAGAGCTTCTCCTTCTACACCATTCTGAACCATGGAACTTCATTTCTGGCTGGAACGAAGGTTCAGTCACGCTCATGTTCTTACATGCCAGTGTAAATTTTGAGTCACGCTCACGTCTTTACGTGTTGGCGTGAATTTTCAGTCACGCTCATGTTCTTACATGTTAGCGTAAATTTTTAGTCACGCTCATGTTCTTACATGTTAGCGTGAATTTTTAGTCACGCTCATGTTCTTACGTGTTAGCGTGAATTTTAGTCACGCTCATGTTCTTATATGCCAGCGTAAATTTTGAGTCACGCACACGTTCTTACGTGCGTGCATAAATTTTTAGTCACGCTCACGTCTTAACGAGCGTGCGTGAATTTTTAGTTACACACACGTTCTTGCGTGCGTGCGTGAATTTCTTCTCACTTTCCACGCTCACTTTTCATGCTCACGCTGTGCGTGCGTGAATTTCCCTTCACGCTCACGCTGTGCGTGCCAACGTGAACCACTTTTCATGCTCACTCCTACTAGACTTGTTGGCGTGACTTTTTGGCCTTAGCCTAGACTTGTTGGCGTGACTTCCTGACCTAGGTGTTTCTATTTGTTCTATAATTTATTCATCTAATGGTGGCATGATAGTTCTCCTATTATATCCTTATGCTTTTTGCATGAACTCGAAATTCTTAGCATGTTAATGTTTTTGATACATGTGGCTGTGTAGAACATGCCTTGTGTCTTGATTGGTTTATGGATACCCAGTAAGACTGGAACTTAACCTTGAGGATTATAGACTCGACCCTATTTAATACTAATTGACTTTCATGCCTTGTCACCATTGATAATAATGGTTATCTTGACTAAAATTGATCATGCGTTCCTAGTTGGAACTAAGAGACTGGCTAGTCGTCTTATTGAATTAAATGAATGAGACACGTTCATGTAATGAACTATTGTACTCGATTAGCCGATCCCGAATATTGGCATACAGGCACATGCAGGCTTCAAATTATTTATTTATTTATTTAGTTATTTATTTATCTTACAAAAATAGCATGTGTACTTTATAGTCAAGGCATAATTACTCTGTGGCTAGATTTGATTGTTGCATTACGCTATGTAAGACCTACAACCTAGCCGCACGGGTATCGTTGTAGAGTTGTACATATCGTACCCCATACGAAAGTACTCATTTGAATGACCATGATCCACGGCATGAGATTTCACTCAACGTATAGACTATTAAGTTAAATAAAATAATGATGGCATGGAGAGAATGGATTCCCGAGTTCTTACATGGCAGCCCTCTTGGGACTAGTAGTGCCCGACAGGCCGGATGGTTCCTACAGATACTGTAAATCTGTCACATGGACAGGAAACGGTATCTGCTTATATTATTAAATTGTACATGGTATATTAACGGCGGGCGTCCCGTCGGGACTCGTCTAATTACATGATTGGCACAATTAATTGATTGGATAGACTAGCCTTGCTCGTACATAGTAAGAATTGAGGAATCCCTATTTACATAATTTCAGGATAACTTTGGACTCACAATAGCAAGTCGTAGGAGTTGATTGGCCGTTCAAGATGATTTGTTTGTGTACTGTACCTACTCTGTTGCCTAACTGAGATGATCAGAACGTCAGGACATGACGGGCCAACTTCTGTCCTTGTTTGGTTGGGAGGTTGGTTCGAAGTGTCGTGATGTTATGTGAATCCTAGTAGAAAGCAGAGATCTATTATTATATTCTCTTACTTACTGGTTTAATCCTTCATATCGTCCTTCCTTGTGGTACTTGCTATTAGAGGTCTAACCTCTCTGGTTTTGCATGGCCAGATTTAGAGCCGGTCCCCGAGGATCCAGCTTACTTCTACCTCCAAGATGGTCAATACTAGGGGAATGATCGCAGGAGGACTCGAGTGGGTTCCTTACTTCATCGCTCGTTTTGTTATTTACTTCATACTTAGCCGTTTGGCACCGACATGTTAGTCGGATTGTCTTGCACTTACTTTTATATAATTGTAATTAAGTCAGACTGCAGCTGATAACAATTGTGTATATGTTACTATACCATCTGGCTATGTTTTGTAAAGCCAGATCTCCAGAACATTTTGACTGAGCGTTTGGGATGCCTTACTGCTTTATCTTACATGTTCTCTATTTTTGCTTCTTGTTTGAATGATTGAGACAATAGATGTGAAGTGACCATAGTAAGACTTTCATGTAGTATGCACCCCTCGTCTGGTTAGACAGCATTGATAGTATTATACGGTATTTATCTACCCGTAATACGTAGCTGGCTGAGTCATTCCCCCGCTCTCCAGTATTCTGGTTCTGGGGCGTGACACAAACTTTGGTAGCTGGGGATTAAGAAGACAGACATTATGAGCATATATGTCAAATATCGATAAAAGAAGTGGATGACCTAACCTATTTTATGGGAGAGGAAAGGAGGTCAACTCAAGAATAAATTCTAATGGAAAGTTGAAGATACACGTTCGAATTCATCATATGAGGAACGAGGTATATCCGATTCGATGAATTGGTTTTCTTCTGAATCAGATGATTGTGAGGAATTAGAAAGGAATTCTTCTTGTATATCGTCATTAAACATATGGGACGGATCATATCCCAATCCATGACGAGTCTTCTGGTAAAACGGATCACCACATAACGGGAGTCGTCTACCTTTGCCCTGATTGAGACCTTGCATAGTCTTCAAGTCATATCCTATATTCTAAATGATCTTGATGGATTGTTGACTATATTTGTCAATTCGGATTCTTCCTTTATCTTTATCTTTCAGATCGTCTGTCTGAGCAACAGGTATATTTCTAGCCAAGCCAAAAATAATTTGGTGCTTGTTTTTTTTATCAGACGGAACCACGAAATAAGACTCTTTATGACGTCTATAAGTTACACAAGCTTGTGATTGGGCAACTACCAGAAGTAGATAAGGAGAAGATGTTAAGAACTTTTGAGCATAAGGTCCAACATCAACCTGAAGAGGGAAGGAATTTTCTTTATAGTTGATGTATAAAGTTTCTTCTCGTTCTATGTCGCCTTTAGATTGATGACTTTGATTATCAGAAGATAAAGTCATTCTCTCAATAAACTTGGCAGCCATATACTCGAAAAGGAAATCTTCATTGATATCAAAAAGTACAGAATGATCAATATTTACATCATTTACGATTTGACTGCTACGCTTCGAATTAATCATCAGTGGACCATTATCCGTCTTCTGCGTAGATTTGCCAAGATTGACAATCAATGGTGGTTCTGGATCATTCGTACAAGAAGTACGCCCTTTGAACTTAATCAAAAAAGGTTGAACTTGGCTCTTAGTAGGAACATTTACTGATTCCTCAGATGAAGCTTGAGTTCTTCCTTTAACCTTGATTACCAAAGGTTGATCATTGACAGATTGGGATTGGATTCGTCCCTTGACCATGATCTTCAAAGGTTATTCTTCTGGCAGATTTTTATTAATAGACTGATCTTCAATAAAAGATTGATCTTCAGCTATGTCTGATATCTCTTTCACATGTTCTTGTTTATAAAGCCTTGAATCAGAAAAATAGGCTTCGACACCCTTGAAGGGATTGATATCAGCAAATTCAGTCTTTACAACTCCTTAAGAATCTACATACTTGAAGCATTAGTGGAGAGTTGAAGGCACAATGTTGTGTTCATGAATCCACGGTCTTCCAAGAAGAATATTGTAGGATACATCTGAGTTGATAACATAGAAGGTTACCATAGTTCACAGATCGCCAATCTGAATCTTCAGACGAATCTTTTCCAGTGGTTTACTTTTGCCAGAGTTAAAACCAACTATCGTAGTACTAGTGTAAGTCAGGTCACTAGTAGGAATCCTCAGGGGTCTTAGCATACTTTGAAGGATTATGCTAATTGACGACCCAGGATCGATGTAAATCCTGTCAATTTTAGTAGATCCAATATACCCAGTATAGTACAGAGGTCTGTCATGTTTGTTATGCTTCAACAGTATATCTTCTTGTGTAAAGGTGATATTGGGAATTGCTTCCATCACACTATGACATTGCGGACACGACACTGGAGTATTATCAGGACTCTTGAGTTGAGCCAAGCATGAATCTGCTTGAAGTAGAGCTTCACTCAAAGTCTTCATGCTTTCTCTAGAAAGACGAAGCAGTTCAAATATGGATAGTCTAGCTGGAGTATAGCTAACTGAGCTAGAATATCAAACTTGTAAGGTTTCATCACCACCCCCTGACTGGAAGCAGACTTCAATGGAACGTCAAAACGTACTGCTTTCTGTTTCCCCTTTTCAACCACCGAAGGTTTACCAGAAACAGGAGAAGGTTGAGCTGGTAGTGTTTCCACTACATCTTCTGCTTCTTTGGAAGATCCTTCATAATCTTTGTGGTATTCCTTCCCGAATCTTGTACCAGTAAAAGTTTCTTCTTCAGACTCAAGAGAAGGAAGTACCATATTACAGGATTTAGTCTTCCTCCCTTTAGCCTTTTTCTTGTAAGGTTTGTTGTGAGGAATTTCAGAACCCAATCCAACAGTGGATTTTTGATTTTGAATTTGTAAAGGAAGTCGTATTCCTTTATCATAATTCAAACCTTCTGCCTTCTGAAAGTCATAACCCATTTTCTTCATGAGAAGGACAGATTGCTCACTGTATAGATGAATGGGCAGCAGACTTTTAACAAATGGTTCCACAGAGGAAGAAGAAGAGATCTCTGTATCCACAGAAGAATGAGGAATAGATGTCTCTGTAACTACAGGAGGAGAAGGATTCGGGATACGAGGAAAAATCCCTGTAGGAGCTTTTTCGTAAGCAGCGAAGACTTGTTGTGCCCGGTATAAAGGGATACTATTCATAGCTAACCACTGCTGATGAGTAAGCTTGAGTTTGGTAGGAGGAGCTAGACTTGGAGGACATATGTTCAATCCTCTTAGTCTATCTTCCAAAGGAGTGCCATCCCATAGATAATCTGAATCGTCGGGATCTGAAATAACATGAGAAATCATGTTACAGGTTTTGACTTTCTTGCCTTTCTTGGATTTTGAAGTTTTACTTTTATTTTCCAATTCAGGTACTAAGTCAGGATGTACCCACATAATTTCACTATTTTTTAAGGTAAGAGGCAGCAATCCTTCATTTTCTTCTCTAGGAGGCAGGATATTCACAATCTTCATTGTCGCCTTCGGGATTGGGATGATTCCATCTGCTACTTGCTGTGGAGGAAAATCCCCGAATTGAAGAGAAACCATATTGGTTGTAACCGTATGGTCGTCATTAGTTAAGGCGATAGCACCGCCATTTATCAACTCTTGGATTTTCTTCTTCAGGACATAGCAAGCACTGGTAGGATGATTAATGTATCTATGATAGATACAATATTTGGGATTGTCAGTCAGATTCACCTCATTAGGCCTCTTTGGCTCTGGAATCTGAAGTTTGCCACTCTTCACCAGACATTGAAATATCTCTGGGATATCACTCTCATCAAAAGAGTATTCTTTCTTTGACCTGGAAGATTCCTGACTATTCGGCGTCGTTTTATTCTTGGAAAGATTAACCATGAGGGTATCTTTTCCTTTCATATTACGATTATCGGGGTTATTACCAGAATTACTTTTCTTTTCTCTATCATCTGAGGCGAAAATCATCCCATGTTTACGAGCCAACCTACCATTGGTCTCGGCAGAAACTGCTGCTATGATGAACGAAGCCCAATCTGTGAATTGAGAACCCGTAAAAACAGCAATAGATGGTCGCAGATTCATCTTGTATGTATCAATGAGTGCTGAATCTGGCATGCCAGGAGGCATCTTTAAAGTAGCTTGTCGAAAGCATTCGATGAATGTCAGAGTATCTTCTTTCTCCTTTTGTTTGATTTCTATTAAGGAGGACATGTTCATGTCCATACCTCCTTTATAGAAGCGGGAGAGAAACATTGCCTTAAATTCGTCAAAAAATGAAATGCAATTGTCGGGTAAACTTTGATACCAATCATAAGCCGAACCCGTCAAGCAACCAATAAACACTCGAGTGAGAAAAGCATCATTTTTCTGCATATGTACAGTCATAATATCAAAATAATTGATATACTGACTAGGAGAAGCCCTCCCATCAAACAATACCATAGATTGTGGCTTGAATTTTGGTGGAAAGGGTACATCATTCCAATGAGGAGGATAAGGTTACTTAATCCCTAACCTCTGGAGTTAATCCTTGTGGCTCAAGAATTCAAACTGTGCTTTGAGTTCACGCACTGCTTGAATGGCCTCACTAGTTTGCGGAAGCACACTTGATTGAATAGTTATTGGATGTACCGTAATCCCCACCGGAGATGGAACATCTTCTAGAATAATAGGATCTGAAGATGCAGAATTTTGATTAACAGCAGGCTACTGAACATTCAAAGGTATATCAGCCCCTTGACTATCTTGAGTTTGTGCCGCTACTGGTACTGGTGTTATTACTGTCGGCTGAGCAGTTTGCTGATTCAATATTATCTGATGCATATTTTGCACCATGTTAAGCATGTCTTTCAGTGATTGCTCAACGGCAGTGAGATGCTGTTCTGTATTAACAGATGAGGTCTCTGGTCCATCTCCAATAACGTAGGATTCAACCTCTCTTAAAGATATAGAAGGATCAGTATAGAAGTATGAATCGACACTGTCAGTCTCGGACTCAAAAGATTGAGTACCCCCAGCTTCTGAATCAGAAGTCTGCATTTGTCTTTGTCTTCTTGATCGAGTGTTCTGATATACTTCCTCAAAAGAATCAAGAATTCTGTTGAACTGTTGCTGACCTGGGGTTTGGGACGTATTTCGTCTTGGACGTCGTCCTCTGTTAGTATGAGATGCCATGTTCACTGACACATACGACAACTCATGTTCTTGGTCTTCAGTTTGTTGTTGAGACACATTAAAATTCAATCGATCAAAAACTGACCGTTTTGAAGCCGAACAACAACAATTGATTACAACCTGGTGATAATCACAATGATGTTTTTCTTGGGGAAATATTACCGAAGATTGTCTATTCTTACGCTTTTGTATTAGCAATTCACGTAAGTCAGAAGGAGTGGAGGGAGTAGTCTTCTTTATTACATTTGGGGTAAAAAAATGTTTAGTCCCCTGTGTATAAAGAAGATTACTGGCTGCATTTGCAGAACCAAATTGTATATTTATACGCGTTTGGAGTTGTGTGCGTAAATCTTGAGATTTTTTAGCACGAAGGACTCTATTTTCATTGCGTATAATTTATAGATTTGGTACTTTGCGTAGAGCAGTATAAGAAGGCTGTTGGTGTAGAACTGAAGCTTTACCAACAACATTTTTACGCTGCATACATTTAGGTACATTCATATTAGATGTAAAAACATCATTGCGAATTTTATATACACTATCAAAGACAGGAGATTTACCTTTACACGTAGAGCGTAAAAATTGGTTATCTATCACGCCACAAATGGGAGATTTTGTTTTACGCGAGGAGCGTAATTTATTTGAGCCTACCATGTCACCGACGGAAGACTGATTCTTACACCCAGAAGCACAATCGTTAGAGTCTGCCCTATTACAAATGGGAGACTCATCTTTATGTACTGAGCGTAAAAGTTGGTTTTTACCCACTGAGCGTAAAACCTGGTTCTTACGCAGTGGGCGTGAAACCTGATTATCTTTACCGTTACAAACGGGAGATAAATCGTCACACTTTGAGTGCAACTTTGAAGTAAGGACTACCTCGTTACGAACGGGAGCCCCTACGACAGGAGTGGGAAGAATTCCCTTGCCACTAGCAGCAACAGAGAGATCAGAAGCTATTTTGGATTTAGGAATCCAAACTTTTCGTGCATTGCGAGATTTTTGAACATTGGAGTAGCGAGAACCACCCCCAGTTCGGAGCATCCCTTCATAAGCAGTCTGGTCGAAGTGTACAACCAGTGTCTTCTTTGTCGATCCAATCGACACATCATCGTATTGAGTAATTGCCTCCTCGTCAGAGGAGAAGGTCGTCCCCAGCAGAGTCGCCATTTTATTTCACTTAACAAAAATGCCTTCAGAATTGGCTTTTTGAAAATAAAACGAGAAAAAGTACAAGAAGTACAAATTTGATTATGGAAAAGTATTGCTGTAGAAGTCTGATCTGTAAATGATCATTTTGTTCCTTGGACCATACGATAATGATGAAGATCGCTGCTTGAAGATGAACAACTTGGAAGAACTATGTCACCAGAAAGGTATCGACGCACTTGGGCACTGATGGTGAGGCCGAATGCTTTCCTGCTTTGCTTCACTCTGTTCTGGAAGAAAGGTTGAAGAAGAATGCTCTAGAGAATCAAAAATCTCTGAGTTCTAATCTCTCTGTCTTCTCTCCTGTCTCTCTGTGTGTGTTATATGAGAAAATAATTCTATTTATAGACTTGGGCTCTTGTGCGTAAAAACTCAGCAAAAGTTCTATCTTTACGCTAACAACTGCCACCCACGACCGAAGTCATCCTCTGTATATGTTGACACGTGTCCCATCATTTCAGTAAGAATAGGATACACGTACACACGTTCTTCGAGATGTGTGGCATGAAAGCCAAGTAGGCAGACCACGTTCTCAACTGATGAAGAAGAATAGGGCGTAAAACAATCCCAATGTACTCTGAGCGTAAAGCAGTGGACTAGGCGTAAAACAGCCCTGTCATAGATTTCCCGTGTAAAGTGGTTATTAAATAACCTTGAGCGTAAAGTAGCCCAAATAGACTTTACGCACACGTCGACTTTCGAGCGTAAAATCTCATATAATCTCCGTGCGTAAAAGAAACCATAATGTGAGCGTAAAGTAGCTCAGTCCACATACTAAACGACAATATTGGTCTCTGTGGTATATGCCATCATCAATATCTTCATGTCAGACTTTGCATTAAATGCGAGACTTTGACAGCTTTGTCCAACGTAAAAGGAGGGTTAGCCTATCTTTATGCGTAAAACCATTGTCTTGACCCTGGCTGCTTTAGGCGTAAAAGCGATTAGCCTTGTCTTGGGCGTAAAGTGTTTAACCTCCCTGCGGCGTAAAGTAGATCAATTTGAGTAGAATGATCTATCACTTTGACTCATTCTGTGAAGCACTTTTTACGCTCCTACAGTACACTGCACATGTCATCAGGATGAACGTTGTACATCCACGAACGATTCCGCAGATAGTAATTCAGCTCCATATCCATTTGAGGATAATTCTGTAAGATAGATACATGCACATCGTTTAAACACTTATAAAAGTAATCATGATACAACAAGTGGTAATAGATATGATGTATCCTATGTAGTTTCTTTCCCTCTCTTTACTGTGAACCTTGGTTAACATTAATATTTTTACACTTCTCTAGGATGAGGTTGAGGTAGATATCCTATGATGCGGAATAGTCGACTGAATGACCCGAATGAGAAGGAAGGAAGTAGGGAGGCTCACTCTATACACTCTAGGATTCACTTATTTCGTCGTTGATTTGACTTATTTTGGTAGTATGAAATGTCAACAATATCCGATACGGTACTTCGAAGACCTAAATATAGAATATTAATGCCAATTGGTGTTTTGGAATCATAAACATGATATACTAGGTCAATTCTAGGTCTCCAAGTCATTTCTAGGTCACACTAGGACACTGGGTCAATACCTTGCCAAACATGGTCAAACTAGGTCACACCTAGGTTTTTAGGGCCATACGTTGCCTTACCAAGGTATTCTAGTCTATACTAGGCTAATACCCTATGTATTTGCCCTACCAATATCCTATTCACATAGGTAAAACCATTACTATGGCCTATTTACCTAATTACCTATACACTAGCCTATCCTTAACTCTAGTAAAAACCAATACCCAAACTCAATACCCCATACACTACAACATAGGTATCTCCCATACCCATGTGTCAACCCATTACCTAAACCTATAGGCTTCCTAAACCTATATATTACCTAGTCACTCTAGGTAAAGCCATTACCTATACTCATAGGCAAAACAATTCCTATCTTGAAGTTACCTATACTTGTTGTCCTAGTCCTCATCTATACACATTATCCTAAGGCCTCGTTTGGTTCACCGATTTAAGGAACTAGGAAAGGAAAGTTGTTCCTTTCCTTTGTTTGGTAACTACAAACTTGAGAATCAATTTCCTCATAAGGGGGAAAATTGGAGGGAATATGGTTCCACTCATGACCCATGGGATTCATTTTCCCTCCTCCTTTTCCAACATTTATTACAAAAGTAACCATGTGTTATTGGTTATTTTACCATTAATGCTTATTTTACCATTGTTATATTTTTGCTTCCCTTTCCTACACTAACCAAACAACGGAAAGGAAATATGACAGGAATTCTACTTTCCGATTCCCATGGAAAATACAAAGGAATACATTTCCTTTCCGTGAACCAAACGAGGCCTAACAGTGTCAAAGTATCTACGTGTTGTCAAAGTGTCAAAGTATCAAAGTGTCACAGTGTGTGTCAAAGTGTCCACTTGTGTGTCAAAGTGTCCATGTGTGTGTCAAAGGGTCGTGTCTGTGTCGCATCAAAAAAGGGAGATAGGGTTAGGGTTTATTGACACAGCGTTGGGGTTGGGTCGGGGTCCCCGGGGCTGGAGCAGCGGCGGAGGAGACTGGTCGGGTGGTCGTCGGAGGGAGTGAGTCGTCGGAGGAATGGGGTCGTCGGGCAGGGGGTCGCCGCGGGCAAGGGTAAGGGGAAGAGCGGGAGATTAGAAAATTTTGGGTGAAAAAGATGAAAAATCGATCGGGCTAGAACCCTATATAAAATGTTTTAGCGACGTTAGTTAAAGACGTTGCTAACCTTCACTATTTATTAAAACCTGGCGACGTCGTAAAAGTGGCATCGCGAAACGTCGCTGAATAAAAAAAACAGTAACGTTTTGCGACTAGAATGCGACATCAGTTGTCCAAAACATAATTTGTGTCGCTAACTGTCGCTCAAACGTCGCTGATAGTGACGTTCAACGACGTATATATAAAACGTCGCTAAAAGCACAAAACTTAGCGACGTATTTATCTGGAGTCGCTAATTTCGTCGCCATTATGACTTATTTTGGTAGTGAAAATTCGGCCCAAGTTTGGCCCGAATTCGGCTAGAGTTCGGTTAGTGCCCGTTGGATTTTAAACTTGGTCATCCTGCAGTTATGGATGCAACGGCTATCTGCCGAGATTCTCTCAATGAATTATGTCCAAATTCTGCCTAAATTTTGCCTGAATTCTGCCTTTGGAAAAACTATAAATAGAGAAGAATTATACCATTTCAACTCACTCATTCACTTTCTCATCTCTTCTCTCTAAGCTTAAATGTCTTCCAAAGTGCTCTAAAGCTTTGATTTTCAAATTCTAAGCTAGTTACAATCCTCTAGTCGATTTGCCAGTACGGTACGGTCTAGAAGTTTCAGAGTGATTGTAATCAGAGGTTTGATAGAAGAATGACACTTCACAATTGAAGTTGGTCGAGTACTTCAGATCAAAGCTTGTTTTTTAGAAGTTGCAAGGACTTCGTATAAAAACTTATGGTATTTTCCAATAGTGGATTCAATTGGAAGCTAGAGTTCCTCCGACTGGAATAGTCGTCACAAGAGAAAAACCAGTATACATCGTCGTCTTAGAATTTGCTTTCTGATCTCTACCTTTACATTTATTTACTTGTGATATATATTCTCTGTGATCTTGTTGCTAATTTTTTAATTAGATAAATTTCGCTGCCTACTCTATCCACCCTCTCTCTAGAGTATTGCGCTTTATGATTCGTTCCTATACATAAGCGACGCTAGGCCGAGATTAAAAATTGCTCAAACTCTCTCTCTCTCTCTCTCTCTCTCTCTCTCTCTCTCTCTCTCTCTTCGAAACATAAAAGGCGTGCCAAGCGGCTTACAATATGAAATGATATATGGCGATGTTCCAATATATTACGTCCTGTATATTGTGCTTCAGCTCCTTTACACGTTCAAGGGAATACTTTGCGCCTTAACACGTTCGAGGGAATACTCAGCACCAGATGAGGTTCTCCCACAACCTGCTAGCAGTCTATGTGGATCGATATTAGTAAATTACATGCACTGGTGGTTAGGCTAGCTTGCCCGCTCGCTATCATTACCAAATGCGTTCAATTTAGTTTCGTGCACCAACTATCAGTTGTTCCCTTTCTAATCTTGCTTTAGGATCAGTTTTATGACATATAATTTAAAGCCTTTCTCGTGTTACCGATATCAAGTGTTGCATAGGAATAACATGTGCAACGTACCATACTAACCATGATCTTCCATGTCCAAGGTAAACCAAGTTAGCCAATATTTTATACATACTAATTTGATGAATTTGCATAAGAAATACGAGTGTCATAGGCGTGTTCCTTCCTCAGGTGAACAAAGTATTCAAGTTTTGTTAAGATATGTTATACTCAAGCTTTGTTCAGATGCGTTTCATTCAGTTACTCGGTTGTTCAGCTTATTCAGACTACTTGTTTCAATGCAAGGACGCACATGCGGATTGTCGCCAGTGGGCCAACTTAATCTATATGCACCGGTCTCTGGCATCACAAACCATTTGAACTATACATATATGGTATTCATAGTGATGTTACCTACCAGGCGTGATGGCCGGGATACCCTGATAGGCTATGCAATACCGGCATTACGTTGCTTGTGTGGCTAGACCTGCACCCGATTCACCCATAGGCCATGAATTCCTCATAGGCTGGCATGATCCTAGGTAACCAGCTTCTATTCGTCCGAGGAATCCTTCCTCCATATACCTCGTGTACGAGTTTTTTGCAACCATTTCATGTTCTCTTTTTTATTTTTTTTAACTTAACGAGCTCTCTGAGCATAACCTTTATCGATTAGGATGGTGGCGTCATCCGTGCAGCGCGGGTAATGAGCCCCATTGCACGTCCCCGACATACCTGTCGCTATCATACTTTTCTTCTTTCTTTTCTTTCTTTCTTTCTTTCTTTCATTCTTTCCTTTCTTCCTTTCTTTCTTTCTTTCTTTCTTTCATTCATTCGTTCATTCATTTTTTTTGTTCGTTCATTCATTCGTTCGTTCATTCATTCTTTTGTTATCATTATTCAGCTCCCTATATGGGAACTACCTTGGCGACCCAACTGACATGTAGCCTTTCCATTAATTGCATTATTCGGCTCGAAATGACTATTTAATAGTATTACTGCCTCAATTCAGTGGACTATTAATTGTTTCGTGCCTCACATTGCAGTACGATCTAAGTGACAAGCAATTCATACATAATTGAATGCATAGAAAAATCTACTCGAAACGTAAGCTGTGTCTTGGCACGAGCGTGGAGTACGGTGTGAGGGTTCAAGTAAAATTCTAATTTCATTTCCATATTCTACACAAGCGATACAATATGCGATTATTCCCTTAGCTAAATGCATTGAGTTCTTTTATTAGCATTCCTTTGCCTTAAAAGAGTCATTTTGCCAGGCAAGGTGGGATTGGGTCCTTGCACTTGTGACGTTTGAATCAACTTTCTACTTGTGCAGAGCAGGTCATTACATAATACACCACTCAGAATAAGTCTCGTCCTGGAGACTTTCTGAGTGCAAGTCATCCTACCGATCCTTAATCCATATCGTGTATGTGTACGCTTGGCCAATTTTATTGAATGACTCTACCAATTCGAGTTAAGGATAATCACTCAATCGTTGGGTTCCTATGACTTAGTCGCTATTGTGCCATGGCACGGGACTATAACGGTCACATGAGGTACATTATAATTTATCATATACAAGGGTCTTAGGCTGAGGCTAACTCACTCATCCATGTGCATCTCAGCTTCTCCACTTGCAGCTACATTCGAGTGTATAATATCGCTGAGTTTGGATCATGCACATATTCAAGACGTTTCCGAATATATACATTTCAACCAAGCTATGTGATAGCGAATTCGGACAAGCTACTCGTGATAGTTTCGAATTGCTGCTCATTTTTACTAACTAGATTAAAACTGAACTCGAGTTCATTTTACTATCGTCTATCTCGATCCTCGAGATGAAACGATTATTTCTCAAGCATTCTCGTCTTATGAAATCAATACGATTACTTATAGCGGATCTACCAAAAATCTAAGTAATTCTAATTTGATTCAAGTCCAAGCATTGCACTACCATCAAGTACGTATTCCAAGCAATGGCTTAATTTATTATCCCAACTTTAGTTGTACATCACCGATTTCTATCATTCACTTCATTCGGGTCTGCTATCAATATCGCTAGCGCACTCTTCCAGTTTCAAGTCCTAACTCTAAGTCTTATTGCCCCAGATCGGTCATACAGGTTCAATCACTCGGCATAGGGTTATCTGCCTATCTACTAGGTCAGCTCACAAGGTCATAGTTACAACTCAAGTTCGCGGATCATCGTGCAAACTCGTTGCACGACGCTCTCCCCAATCATATGGTCAAACCATTGTTCGTTAGTACGAGATACTTTACCCATGCTCGCTTCACTCAGATTTCTAAACATCGAGCAGTGTTCATCCTATTCACATCATGACATTCTTCGTATGGGGTTCGAGTCCGTTCAGCAAAGCCATCATACGGTAAGTTTAGCTCAAACAAATTTTTGGCATACCAATATCGCACGCCTAAACTAGAAATTCGTATAGTCTATCTCTTCAAACATGTTCGATATAATCCACCGATCCATCATATCAAAGTCAAGTATACCATGAAACGATTTATCACTAAACCATAATTCTTACACCATATTTCCTAAGTCGTTTCACACAATTCACGTATTCGATCACAATGTCGTCTAGCATAACAATATGTCATGTCCCAATCTCCCACAAGCTCGATTATCCATGTTGGATGTGAATCGCCATGCCAACGCACCCTCAGGATTGTAACTCTTGCTTTGAGTTTGTACTAATTCATTCTTGATACGCACATTGGATCTATTAAATTCTTAAACTTACTTTTATCGTCAATCATAAGTGCGAACATTCCTTGAATTTACCTTCGCATCAAACTACAAGTCAAAGTCATCCAATTGCCACGCCATGATCTCCTGCAAGTTCGATCATCCCTGTTGGACATGAATCACCATGCCAGCGCTCCCGCAGAATGATCATCCTAATCCGGCGTGAAGCATGTGCAATGTCGGAGTTGTGCTCGCATAAGACAAGAACGTCAACATTGTGGTTATCGTCGAAGCAATCAAGACACTTCCATTTTCATCCAAGTAATATATCAATCCATCCTCAGACATTTCCTTATTTCATTTATCATCAAATCTGTCAACGTTTTTGTTTCGCATAGTCCGACTATCATTTATTCACGTATACTTCTAGTTCATCAAATCAAGTAATCCAAACAACCATTACTATCAAAATCCCAAATATATATTTTATTTGAACTATAACATTTTATACGATCATCATTCCTCAAATCAGAGTACCCCTAAGTTATCGCACATCGATCTTTGATACACTTCAATACCATCGATGATGTACATAACCTGACGATCTTCCTTTGCAACGAAATTCGAGTCGTGCAACATAATTTCTCAATTTGCATCGAACATGCTAACTCAAGTCATCGAGCAACATCTATCCCAATTTCTTAGAGTCATTCTCGTATCTTCAAACCAATGTTTTCATACACGCTATCTTCCAATCGTGCTATCTTATCTTAGTTAAATTTTGAATTTTCAATCCTATTCAGTTATATGCTAAGATTTTCGTATACAATCCACATTGATTTTCTCGACTGATTCATTATTTTCTTTATGCTTTAACTTTTTCTCGATTTAATCTATCTACTCAATCATTTTCGTATTTCACACTCAGCAAAATCTCAATCCAATGCACGTCATTTTTTCGTTCATTTGAATCAAACTTATAATAGTTTTCAAGTCACGACTAACTCTAAAACACTCTTTCTAGGGCTTCTACACAATTTCTTCGCTTGCTGGTAGACTCATTGGTACCCCGATCCTTTGTTAATCAAGCATCCCTAAGGCTATCCCATACACCACTCAGGAATGAAGTCATCCAATCTAGTCTTCAATTATGTCCACATCATTCGTTCATACATTTCTCCAATCCGTTTCTCTAAACTCCATAATGATTCCTTGCGTCATCTCGATTATCAATGTCTCGTATACCTTTATCGATAGTCCATCATGTAAATCATATTTTTGATTGATACTCTTTGATGTAAATAGTCGTTCGAAGTATTCCTCAAAAACTAATACCATTCTCTGTGTTCGCCTTAGCATTGGTCCGATAGCGTATCTATCGGTATACACTAAGTATAATGTATTCTCGTACGAGTGATATTCAATCTCGCTCACAAACTCGCTTGCACCAATAATAGGTGCGCGATACTCAGTACAGCTTAGCCAAAAGGCTATGTGCATACCCATACCATTCGAACTATACTCTGGTCTCGCACACTCATTCGCTAGTGTCAGCGTAAGGTTACTCAGGTATGCACACCACTTGATAACTTTTAGCATGGGTTTCTTTCAACTCAAGTATGACACAGTTCGACACAAAGGCCTTCGCATATCAATCCCATTCAACTGAATACATGGACAAGCTTTTGAAAATATTAAACTTATTGTATGAAACATCCCAAGGAATAACGAGAGAGAGCGTACACCACTTTTACCCATGATTGAGCTTTCAAAACTGAAAGAATCAACATGAAGTCCAAGGACGTAAAGCCGTGCTCTGATACCAATCGGTCATGCCCTGCTCCCGGAGGAGCGACCGTCCTCACTTGGCCATGATGCCCCATGAGCCTAAAGTACACTCGTATAAGGTCAGGTCCTGAAATGATCGATTTAAGCTAGGCCATAGAGTCGCACAGTGTGTCCCCATTGCAACGAAAAGTAAATGAACACAAGTTAAAACAAATTCAAGCTCTTTATTGATATGCAAGCAGTATTTCAACTGGCGCTAGGCCGAGATTATAAATCGCTCAAACTCTCTCTCTCTCTTCGAAGCATAAAAGGAGTGCAAAGCAACTTACGATATGGAATGATACATGGCAATGTTTCAATACATTATGTCATGTATATGGTGCTTCAGCTCCTTTGCAATGCTCCAAGGCTCCAGAGTTAGATCCGTGCCTTAGCATGTTCGAAGAAATACTACACACCAGATGAGGTTCTCCCACAACCTGCAAGTAGTCTATGTGGTTATCAGTACATTGCATGCACTGGTGGAGAGGCTAGCTCGCTCACTCGCTATCATTACCAAACACGTTCAATTTAGTTTCATGCACCAACTATCAGTTGTTGTCTTTCTAATCTTGCCTTATGATCAGTTTCATGACTTATAATGTAAAGCCTATCTCGTGTTACTGATATCAAGTGTTGCATAGGAATAACATGCACAACTTACCATACTAACCATACGATCTTTCCAGTCCAAGGTAAACCAAGTTAGCCAACATTTTATACATAATGATTTGACTAATTTGCATAAGAAATACGAGTGTCATGGGTGTGTTCCTGCCTCAGGTGAACGGAGTATTAAAGTTTTGTCAAGATGTGTTATACTCAAGCTTTGTTCAGATGTGTTTCATTCAGTTACTCAGTTGTTCAGCTTATTCAGACTACTTTTTTCAATGCAAGGACTCGCACACGGATTGACGCCAGCGAGACAACTTAATCGATATGTAACGGTCGTTGGCATCACAAGCCGTTTGGACTATACATATGTGGTATTCGTAGTGATGTTACCTACTAGGCGTGATGGCCGGGACACCCTGGTAGGCTACGCAATACCGACATTACGTCGCTTGTGTGGCCAGACCTGCACCCAAGTCACCCGTAAGCCATGAATTTCTCCTAGGCCGGCATGGTCCCTAGTAACCCAGCTTCTTAACGTCCGAAGAATCCTTCCTCCATATACCTCGTGCACGAGTTGTCCGCGACCATTTATATTCTATTTTTATTTATTTTTACTTAACTGGCTCTCTGAGCCATAACAGATTATCGACTAGGTTGGCGACGACATCCGTGCAGCGCTGGTAGCGAGCCCCGTTGCATGTTTCCGACATACCTGTCGCAAATCATATTTTCTTCTTTCTTTCCTTTCTTTCTTTCATTGTTTCCTATCTTTCTTTCTTTCTTTCATTCACTTATTCATTCATTCGTTTATTCATTCATTCGTTCATTCATTCTTTTGTTATCATTATGGACCTCCATGTACGGGAACTGTCTTGGCGACCCAACTGTCCCGAAGCCTTTTCATGTTTGCATTTCTCGACTCTGAACGACTATTTGATAGTCTTTCTGCCTCAATTCAGTGGACCATTAATTATTTCGTGTCTCACATTGTGGTACGATCTAAGTGACAAGTAATTCATACATAATTGAATGCATAGGGAAATCTACTCGAAATGTAAGTTATGTCTTGGTACGAGCGTGGAGTGCGGTACGAGGGTTCAATTAAAATTCCAAGTTCATTTCCATATTCTACAATACCGTCCATATTAGCGTGGAGTGTGGTACGAGCGTAGAGTGCGTCTCTTGAGTTCTTTTATTAGCATGCAGGGGTTTATCGTCTAGTGATCTAGCAATAACATCCATATAATTATGTGTCCAGGCTAAGCAAAGACAGGTTCATCAGTGCCACCCACTATAGTGATGATCACATCGGCTAAGCGAGACTCCGAGCGCGCCTTTCAAAGTCTAAGTCTGGATTCTTCTGAAGGGCAAAGTCCATTGACTTTGCCTTAATCGAGTCGTTTCGTCAAGCAAGCGAGATTGGGTCGTTGCACTTGCACCGTTTGAATCGGCATTCTGCTTGTGCAGAGCAGATCATTACAGCATGGACTGAGCCGGTGGGGACTGTCCCGACTGAATTTATCGGATTTAATCGGATCGAGCCTGCGGACAAACCAGGCCGGACCGGTCCGAACCTCCGTGTCGAAAAACCAAACCTAGCTAGAACCGCAGAGTGCTTGGGCCAATCCGGTCCGGATCACTGACCGGATCGGACTGACCCAGATCGAATTTACCCAGTTCGGTCTCGGGCCAAAAATCGGACCGACCAGGCTCATCTAACACCTTCATATCCATATACTTTTCTACCTACTCCATGCAGCAAAAGCAAGTGTGGGAAAACGAGCCCTCCCAAATAGAACCAGTATTTTATTTCCCCACCATCAGTATAGTTAGATGGACCTCTTCGTCTCCATTACAGTTGCATTAGTATAGTTTGATGAAGGCACGGTGATCCCATCTAGGTCACAAGCATCTTCACAAACTTAGGGCGCAGGAAACCTCTGAAACTTAGATGGTTGACTTTGATCCATCTTCTCGAGGAGATCATGACAGAATCATGCGTCCCAACCTCTGATTAAAAGACAAAATATGAAAGCAAATATTAAGGCGGAAGTCTGAGTTATCCTTGGGTAATCGAAAAGAAACATGAAGTTATGAAGTCATGATTGAATGACGAAAGATCGGTACATCGAGCCACGAGAACAAATTATTTTTTCCAGTTATAAAGAAAGTTGAGGACAGTCAACCCAACTTAAAAAAAAAATATTAATGTTATACATCTCAAAATAATTAATGGCACTATAAAAGTTGCTCGAAAATATGGATTGTCAAAATTTTGACAGTCCTGTACATATATGTAGGCTGTCAAAATTTTGGCAGTAATATTTTTTTTTTTAAAGACTGGCAAAAATTCGACAGATCAAAACAAGTAAAGAACTGCCTAAATTTTGATAGTTCTAAAAGTATTAAAATATGTTGTCCTCTGATAGTATTATAGTTCCTTTTAACATTTGCCTACATAAAGTGTGTGCACGACAAGTATTATATCTTAGTCGGGTTAAGAATACCAAAATGAGAAGCCTTTTAGTGAACCACGAACATCTTATTTTTCAGATGCGATAGGCACGATCATCCAAAATATTGCACGTCCCATCGGCATTAGTTATGACCAGGGGTGAGCTTTTGGTTTATTTGGTTTCAATCGAACCGAAATAGTCAAAAACGAATAAACTAAAATTCTGAAATCATAAAATCAAAACCGAACCAGAATTGGCCTAAACCAAAGCTGAGCCGAACGAATAACGATTTGGTTTCTTCGGTTTGTTCAGTTGGACTATTTCTATTGTATAATGGTCGGGATCCAAAGTTGAAATTATAGTTAAATGATATTAAAATTTATAATTTTTATGCGCATATTTGTTGTATTCGCGTCCAAAGTTAGATTAATTATTAAATTACCAAAGTTTATTTTCAAAACACATAAATAGAGTTGTTGCTTATAAATATATACATTTTAATTACAACATATGTATATAATTGAAGGTATTTATATAATTAGACAAATATATTCCTTTTTTTGGTTTTGGACCGAAATCTAAACCCAAAATCGAAACTGAAATCGTATAATAAATTTTAGTATTTTTAAAATCAAAATTGAATCGAATTTTTTTTGAAACCGAACCGTACCCCTTATTCTCTTCGGTCGGATTCGATTTTCGGCCCAAAATCGAATAATGCTCACCTCCAAGTTATGACTGTAGATAAAGTCCAAACGTTGAATTTTATTTCTTTTTTTGGGCATAAGTTCCCTATGCTTCTTGAAAAGCCGAAAGAAGCTTTGTGGGGCTCCCAGGATCTACTTGAGGCTTCATCGGGACCGGACGGTGAAGGGCCGGGACATGTGCAATATTTGTTTGGCTGGAATATAGTCGAAGAGGGAGTGGGTGAACTGACAGACTGGCCAAGTGGGTTAGTACTGTGACCGTTGACTCAATATGAGAGTAGTTTGTGTGAGCTGGTAGTTCAATCTTCTCATTAATCCCTACAAAGACTTTTAGTACTAATATAATCTAAGGATGTGATGATAGCAAATTTAGATTTCAAGTATGTTGTAGTCCTCACGTAAAGGCTCCCAGGGTCACCCACCTTCCCTAGAAAACCCTTCAATAATTTTATTTTCCCTTCTTTTTTTAATTCCCAACTTGTGTTTGTTGAATATTAAAAGCCACAAAACTGTAAAACACCAACTAAAGAAAAAATTATTACTAAAAGCACTACAAAACTTATTCGGACTTATTCCAATTTTTTTATTCACATATTTGCCACTTAAAAAAATTACTAAGGGACTGTCTACTATATAATGCATTGTCAAAATTTTTGACAGTCTTAAATGAATATATAAAAAAAATTCTACAGCCCTGATGACATACATGAGATTGGATCCAGGATTTATGTTGGACTATCAAATTTTTTTGACAATCAGTTTATTGGTAGGACTCGAAAATTATTACAGTCCTAAAAAAAGTTATTTTTCATTTGAGACTGTAAATTTTTTTTACAGTCTATTATGTAGTGGACAGTTATTTAGTAATTTTTTTGAGTTACAAATTTATAAATTAAAAAAACTTGAGTATTTCCGAGTAAGTTTTGTAGTGTGGTGGTGAGGAAATGGGATGATTGATACTTTAGATGTTCTTAGAATTTGGTACCATGAGAATGTACGTATAGACAAACTAGCTGGCCCTCGTAGCAGCCTCTTAACTACGAGTTTGTTCGTAGAATTTGGTACCATGAGAATTTTCCGAATAAGAAAATTTAGTATTTTTAAAATCGAAATCGAATCAATTTTTTTCAAAATCGAACCGAATCTCTTATTCGATTTAATTAGATGGTGATAGACCTCTAGTGCTACAGATCATGCAATTCATGACCTAACCCATGTGACAGACTATTTCAAAGTCGACATTTAAATTTCTTGTATATTATATTACTATACATTGTTTATTATGATTGTTGTCTATCCCATCTTTTAACTCTACAGAAAGAATAAATTAATGTCTACGTCTGCAAAGAGTTTAAGCCGTGTTTGGTTTAAAAATTATATATATATTTTTAATCAAAGTGTCACTTCCCACTTCCGGGAGGCGAGTCAGTACGGAACATATATTCAGACTGTGTGACTTGTAACTTAAGAATATTCAATACACGCGTACCTATATTTGCAATCTTTGCATGTAAGATCCTAGGATAGAATTAGTTGAAAAACATTCAAGACTAAATACAAATATTACATAAGAGATTAAAATGGAAAGTGACTCCTAATTAACATAAGTATGGTTCTATTACATACAAAATAAAATAGTTACAACAAAATATAGGTCTTCACCGCCAGCATCCTACTCCAGCTCCTCAGTTTCCTCCATGTTGTATAAGGAAAATATTTCATCGGATACGCATCCACGCCTAACAAACAAATATCACTACAAAATACTAAAAAATATCAGCGGACTTCAGCGACAGACAACATTTCGTCGCTATGTCAGCAACTGAAAGGCGACGGATTAGCGATGGATTTGTGCATGTAAAAAGTATATCAATATTTTCGTCGCTGGACCATCGCTGACTCGTCAGAATGAGCATATCGACGGGTTAGCGACTGAACGTTCCTGTCGCAGTGAAGCGATTTATTTCCAGAATGTCTCCCTTTTTTCTCATTCCAAATTCTAGTACAAATCCCCCCTCCCCCAAACTCCTCCTCCCGACCTCTCCTCCACCTCATTCTCCTCCCAACCCCTACCCCCCTCATCGGTGGCCATCTCTGGCAGCCTTATCAAGCGGCGGCAACAGCTCTCAACCGGCAGCGGCGGCGGCGGCGGCGGCGTGCAGTGGAGCACCCCCTCCTCCTCTTCTCGACCCTCTTTCCGGCGGCGGAACACCCCTCCTTCCTTTCTCGATCTACAATGTACGTACTACCCTAAATGTTTTCTTCTTTTACATAGGAATAATTTTTCTGACATAAACACAGATCCGACACAAACACGACCCGACACAATATGGACACGATTCGGCTTGAGATGCTAGGTCTCGGTTTTGATACAACACATATATGACACAAAAATGTACATGATTTGGCTTTCATTATTATGTCTGGGTTTTGATACGACATAGACATGACACCCAAGTAGCTTTATATATGGTACATTCTTTATTTCTTGTGAGAACGATACGATGGAGAGGAAATATGAGCATCGTCGTGTCTAGATAGACCTCGAACACACACAACACACATCCATTGATCCGTACTCAACGAAGAATAAGTCTAGTTATTTGTCTGATATAGGTTCCCTATGACAGTCCTTATATAAGAAGAGTTTATATGCTTTGACAGGGTAGGGACAAGTAACAAGTATTGAAGGCCTTTGTTAGGATATAAACTCGAGGGTGTTATGTATTTAAATGACCCTTTTCTTAACGAATTGAAATATTAAGTGGTAGGGGGAAGAATGAAGATTTAATGTTCTATCCAACGATTTTACCATGCTTGGGTAGGAACCAATAGATCCGAGTTATCAACTTTTAGGAAAATGGATTAGTGATAGGGTTTTGACATGGCATCGCTTTTGTTAGTAGGGTGAACTCGATACATCATACTTCATCTTTGATACTTCATCTTTTTACTCAATACTTCATATTTGAGGCCTCTTTGTAGAAAGCAATGAGTCGACACTTAGTTGACCGTTTGTGGATCTACAATCGGCAACATAAGAGTATAATAATTTCAAAGCGAGCATCGAAGAATTTTTCAGATACGCCAGTAGCCAACCTTATTTCGTAGATGTGAGGCTCATAAATTGCCTTTGTGTCAAATGTAATAATATACAATTAAAATAGGTGGATCTTGTGAGAGAGCACCTTTCCAAGAAGAGTTTCGTACCGAACTACAACGAGTGGACGACTCAAGGAGAACCTTTGGTCCCTCAAAATCAGTCCTTCAATACGGAGGTGAGAGAGTCCACTCTAGGAGATCATTTTGAATAATTGCAACGAAACTTAGCACATGAATTGGTATTTGATGCGGCTAGTTCAAGATTTGCTCCGGAGGATCCGAATCCAGATGCAAAGGAGTTTTATGATATGTTTAAGCATGTCGATGCTCCATTATACCCGGGTTGTGATTCTCATTCTGTTAGGTCGATGGTGAGCGGTTGTTGAACCTCAAGTATGATTTCAACTTACCATAGGAATGATACGTTTGGATAATTCAGTTTGTTAAAGAGTTATTGCCAAAAGGATTGAAGGACTTGCCTGAAATGTTATACAAGTCGATGATACGGAAACTCGAATTAGGTTACGAAAAGATAGATTGTTTTCGAAACGGTTGCATATTCTACTACAAAAAATAGTGATAAAGACAGTTGTGTTTTCTCTCACGAGTACAAGTACAAGCCAATTCGGAGCAAAGGAAAATCAACTGCCCGAGCAAGGTTGCATCCCTACAAGTACATGCAGTTTTTGCCAATCAGAAAGATGTTACAGATGATGTATATGTCCACAAATACAACATAACTCATGACATGGCATAGCAAGGAACGGAAGATAGATGAAGAAGAATTATATTATCCATTCGATGGAGAGACGTGGAAGCATTTTGATCGGTGTCATCCTGAATTTGTTGCACAGCCTAGGAATGTTCGACTGGCTTTATGTTCTGATAGATTCACTCCTTTCGGACAGTCGGGATCTCATTATTCTTGCTGGCCGGTAATTTTGACCCTTTATAATCTATCACCATGGATATGCATGAAGACTCCTTACATATTCTTGATACTTATCATACCCGATCCAAAAAATCTAAAAAAGAATATCGATATCTACTTGCAATTATTGGTGGATGAGTTGAAACAATTATTGCAGTTCGGCGTTCAGATTTATGATATATTGATGGAGCCGAACTTTCAGATGAGAGCGTCACTCATATGCACCATCAATGATTTTCCAACATATTGTATGTTATCAGGGTGGAGTACTCATGGTACTATGTCTTGTCCGATGTGTATGGGAAAGAGTAAGGCATTTCGTCTTAAAAAGGATGAAAATCATGCTTTTTTTTGTCATAGTCAGTTCCTTCCTACGTCACATTCGTGGAAAAGGAACAGAGAATTGAGGGAAAGTATGCCTTTTTGACAAGCCTATCAATCACTCATTTGTCGATGAGGAGGCTAATTATATAAAAAAATTTGGAGTTTGTGTGAGGGGTTCAGTCTACAATGCCGATAAAAAATTTGACTTTTTCAATGTTCTTAGAGATATCGTAGAGCTGTAACTCTTTTGAAATAAAATTTGTGTTTTTAAAATATGATTGGATCGACACAACACCCAAACAAGGATGAAAAATTGACAAACGATTTGGATTTATTGATATAAAATATGGAAAAAGATATGGAGGTTTTTTCGAACCATCACTACAAGAAAAATGATCAATTACGACATGCAAAACACGTCATAAAAGATCTTTTACGACGTACATTTTTGTGCCGTAAAAGACTATGCCGTAAATGATCATATTTTTTTTTTTTTTTTGAGGGTGAATGATCATATTATTTACGGCGCGCATTTGAACGCTGTAAATGACCCTCTTTCTGTTATTTACAGCGCGCATTCAAATGCTGTAAATGACTATTTACAACGCGCATTCGAACGTTGTAAATAACCCTCTCCATTTTTTACAACACATTCGAAAGCTGTAAATGACCATCTTTATCTTTTTACAACGCACATTCGTACGCTGTATATGACCCTCTCCATCATTTAAATGCTATAAATAACCCTCTTAAATAATTTTTTTGAATCTAAATGACACTTTTTAAAATAAAAAAAAACCTATTTTATTAATTACTTTTAACATGTGAGGTACTAGAAAAGCTCAGGAATAAAAGGGAGTATCTAATTGAGAAATGGAACAAATTTAATTTCCAATAGAACAATACATCATGACTCGTTGAAAATATATTACAAACTTTTTATCTTAAAAATGAATGCCTTTTCCATGTTACCAAGCCAGTATTGTGTATATTCTTCGTGTTCCTGCAACAAGCTGCCATTACAAATTAATTGTCGACCTTGGCAAGAGCGAGCTGTCGTCAGGCTACCGTACATTCTAATCCACCGAAGTCCAGCTCCGTCTCGGAATGAGACCACTTAAGAGCCTCAACCAGTAGTGGCGAGCCAACCATCTCACAGACCAGGAACTCCTTATCACCGTTCCCTTGCAGCCTTCCCCTCAAGTCCTCTACAGAAAGGGGAAGGGCAGTTGCCCGCATATTTCGATCCGTCACCATCAAGACTAGATTTGGGCAAGAATTCAAGACGATATTGAAGGTACGGACTGAGAAACCGATACCGAACGCCCTCATCATTGCGGTCCAGAAGACCATTTCGGATAGCCAGTCGTGTTCCCCGTAGCAAGAAAGAATCTGATTGGCAGAGACAATATCTAATTTCACCTCCTCTTCCTTCTCTAGGATCGTCCTGACAACCCTCTCCATGTCGGTAAAGTATCCCAGCTTAACATATCCCTGGATTACCGATCTATACTCGAAACTAAACGGCTTAAACCCCAACTGGGATATTTCGTCGAGCACGTTCTCGGTGTCGGCAGGCATGCCCATGGTGCTCAAGCCACGGATCATGGACTCGTACGGCTTCCTCCCGGAGAAGGAGATTAATATTCCCTGTCAAAGTGCAGTCTGCATCTGAGATGATGTCTAAGTTTGATATAAGAATTTAACAAGATAAACCAATGAATCAACTAAAGCACAAAAAGATATGCATAATATCCACAATAGATTCTGACATAATCAACAAGACTAACCATCAAGTACAGTAGCGAATCATAGAACAAGTTTTTTGAGGCACTAAACAACACAAAAAGTTTTTCCAAAATAAGGAGGCAAACTAATATTTTATTGCCACAGTACCAAATTGTTCATTAAAGTATATACAATTATTTTGAAGTGCGTCTGCTTAGGAGTTTTTTTAAATCTTAGGGGCCTAATAATTTTTTATATTCTAAAATTCATGGAGGCGACGAGGACCTTGAAAGTCCCCATGAAGAATTACCACCAGATCAAGTAGAAATTAAAATTTTCATAAAACATCATAAAGTTAACATGTCTCGCGATAAATATTATCTTGAAAAATGTCTTTCTTGACAACCTCAGAATAGATGGGATAATCCATATATGATCAGGCTCTCATGTAAAGTCACTACATTGACCACACTTCATTTGCACCATTATATACATTTGGAGCACTCTCAATGATTATTTCAGGATTGTTTTAGTTCGACATTATAGATCGCTGATACAGGTCTGCTAAAAGATGACTTACAAGTCGTACATGGAAATCTCAAGTACCCAATATTAAAATCTGATTGTTCGCAATAATGTTGGAGATAATCAATATTACGTGTAAAATTAAAAGTGTACATAGAAGATAATTAATATTTACAATTTCTTTACATACAAAGTTTTAGAAGGCAGTCTAAGTGGCCTGCAAGACCAAGCGACCATTCGGCACTTTGCCTACGGCCGAGGTGTTGTCTCAAAAAGAAAAAGAAAACTCATGCAGTTGTCTCAGCATCCATCATAATCAAAAGTATAAATATGTAACTCAATATTACAAAAACATAACAAAAAAATTGAAGCACTTCAACAGGAAAATGTCATCATATGAAACAATACGTATAAACTAAACAATATGTGTATGCACTAACTATGAAGGAAGTAGATACTCAAATGGATAGGAACATTAGATATGGCATATAGGCCTTTATTTTCCCCTTCATTGGGTCTGTTTCATCTGAAATCTCCTTCTAATCGCAGCGGCACATGTACAAGGTTCAATATATACACAAAAACATTACAGTGTTTGTAGAAAAAAAAAGATTATCATGGGTAATGTTTTGACATTTTCATAAATAATCACCCCTACAGTATAGAGGAAAATGTGGAGAAAAGAATATCCATTCATTATTTCTAAGAGAACATACATCAAAATAGTTACATATCAATTGATAAACATGCTAATACTTTGTAATGAAGGAACTATTTAGGCCAAAAAAGACACCATCTAAAAATGTATCCTGTAAATTTAAACTGAATGCTCACTGCAAGCACTAAAGAAGACCCTCCCAAAATATCTACATTTACTCCACTCAGATCTTTCAAGAAGCTAATAGGTAATTATGTAGAGATTGACACATAAATATTGACGTCTACATAATATTGTCAAATTGATGCAAAAAAAAAATCTTCATTTTTTTGAAGCAAATAGGTGCAATGTTTATGTATTAAAAAAATCCATCAGACCTTTCAAGAAGCTAATATGTAATTATGTAGAGATGTGAATAAGCTAACAAGAACCTTTCAAGAAAAAAAATAATCCACTGTGAATAAGCAATAGGTAACAAGAACTGGATGTATTCATTGTTTATATGCCAAAACCAACACATGTATTCTAACTTCCAGCAACCATATGCAACAATATAGAGCACCAAAGTAGCATTAATTGACCTCAACTCTGAAGAATTTTGAGGTTCCATATGCACTCTTGATGCCTATAGAAACCATCGGACAATACTCATTTAAGAGATCAACAGTCATAAAACCAACATAAAATTAATATTATTAAAAATTAATAAAAACTTACATTGGAAGTCTCTAGAGAAGCCATAGTTCCATTATCTAATACAGAAGGCCTAGGCGACGCTCCTTCTTTAGATCACTCCGGAATCGGCATGTAGAGTACTCTCAGTTTGACCTCATCCACAGTATTACCCGAATCTTTTGTAAACTAAACAAAACCCAATGTGACATAAACAGGGAAAATAGTTTGCATCAAAACTATCTAAAGTAGTTTGCATCAAAACTTGTAAAGAAATATTTTAAACACAATTTTTGAGATAAAATGAAAGAACTTACTTAGTATTTCAAACACGTACATCTATAGAAATAAACATATTTGTAAACAATAGCTAACAAACAAGTCCACCAACTTGCCAGGCTCCAAGGGGACTTTCAGCAGACAGGTTGAAATATGACGCCATCGTCTACGGTTGAAATTAAAAAATGATGTCAGGAATAGGGACTCCTTAAAATGTATGTCAGTCTGTCACTGAGTTGGTTTCATCATTAACCGATTCAACTGAAAAGTGCCAATTTCTGAACTACTCCAAATAATACAATGAGGAATGTACCATTTTGATGTTTTAATACATTTCTACTCTTTTGTCAACCAAAAATTCAAATGGTTTATACATTTATCAAATCTTTGAAATAATGATTATTGTAAAATGGTGCTCTAATTATTTTTTCAAGAATCAGAAATAAGAATGCTAATGCTTAAATGACAAAACGTACACACAACTACATGCAAAATGTTAAGGTAACTTATCATATATAAGTCCAATGCTTATCATTGAAACCAAATAGAGAGAACATGGTCGAACCCGATTCTTGTTCGACTTTGAAATGGTAATCCACTGGAAATATTATAAAACTGCACATCAAGAGTGCTAATCCATAATCCAGATCTCTTTGCCACCAAGCGACGTTGGGATGGAGGGGCACTATTTAGACAGATTCCCCCAAACGATGGTCAGATTCCTTTGGGACAGGAAAGCCACCAACACATGGTACAGGGACACACATCTACAGTAGTGAAAGACATAAGACGAGAGGAGGACCAACTATGAATTTCGTCGAATAAAAGAGATTCGTACATGTGGATGTCGTAGTGGTCGCTCTCAGCCCCTGGTCTTCCTGACTACGGCTACTCTGCTGCTCCTACTGTTGGTGGCTCCGTCATCAACAAGAAGACATGCACGAGGAGTGGTGCTGTCGGAGGTTGGGATTAGTCTAGGCTTTCGAAGGATAGGGGGTTTCTAAGGTTAGGGTTTGGGGCGGGTTAGGGTTTGGGATTAGGAAGAGGGATCTGGGGGTTTGAAAATAGGGTTTGGGGAAAATAAACGTGGGAGATGAGAGGAGAGAGAGGACTTTTTGATGGGTTGAAACAATTTCAGTCTAAACGAAAGAAGAGAGCGGGAGAGAGAGGGCTTTTTGATGGGGTTGAAATTTTTTTGAGTCGAACGAAAGAAGAAGGCGGTTAAATTTTTTTTCTTTGGAACTTTTATGACATTTGAGTATAAAATCATACTAGATATGGCATTTACATATAAAAAAAGTTATAATAGGTCATAAGTTCCTCTAAACCATCATATTAAGTTACATTTTCCAACTTTTATATCACTAAAATCGTTATTAAATGTTTGCCGTTTTATTATATAATTGTTGTTATCATCTTTTTTTTTGCACAAATTTAGGATGAAAATTTTATTTTTATATTTAATTTATGTTATAGAAATTTATTTTCAAAATTTGGGTATATTCCAATAATTAATTTATCCACCAAATATAATCATTATATCCTTAAGAATATAATTTATCTATACTATTTTTTTTTTCAAAAATTCTTATTTATTAATTTTTTTGTTTTGTTTTTGGTTTTTTGAGTTTTAGTTTTTGCTTTCTTTCATTTTTTGAAAAAAATTTAATAGTTTTTCTTTTCCTTTTTTAAGATTTTTTTAAATTTAAAAAGATTTTTGTTATTGTTTTATCAATTTTATTCTTTTTTTTTTTTCAATTTTTATCATTTTTATATGAAAATATAGGTTAAGAAACTATTATTTTTATATTTTCTTCAAATCCGGATTTGAGAGGGAAACTAAATTTTTTAGGGAAAAAATTTATTATGAGGGAAACTAATTTATTTTAATTAACAATTACAATCATTTACAACACGCAAATTTGCATGCCGTAAATGAGCTTTTAATTACAACGTGCATAAATGCATACCGTAAATGAGTCTTCAGTTACAACACGCAAAAATGCATGCTGTACATGAGCCTTTAATTACAAGACGCAAAAATGCATGCCGTAAATGAGTTTTCAATTACAACATGCAAAAATGTATGCCGTAAATGAGCCTTCAATTACAACGCACAAAAATGCATGTCGTAAATGAGTAATCAATTACGGCATGCATGTCAAACACGTCGTAAAAAATACAAAAATTAACTCTTTTACGATGCTCATATTTGTATGCTGTAAAAGTGTGTCATTTACAACGTGCAGCAATTGCGCGCCGTAAATGCTACATTTTCTTGTAGTGCATTTATGTTGGCTAGTCAAATGTTTCAAGTATACTATACGAGTTAACCTAGTCGACAACGCAATACCCGGGATTAGTGGGCTGCATGCAAAACTAAAGTAAGAAACACATACAATATTGGGGATCTAATATACCAGGAGGATGATGTGGTCAGGCCTCAACCAACAAATATGAGTTTGGCCGGTGTTGATTATAGGATCTATATGCTAAGCAATATATACTATAGAGGGTTGGTGAATAGAGTGTGCAGCAGAATATCAGTAATTAAAAACAAAAACACCACTATATCACTATAGTGTCGCAGTGGCTATGTCATAGATATATAAAAGCAGTAAATAAGAGGAACATAGAGCAAACACAAGACATCGATATATCTTGGTCTCCTTTTTGTGAGGACTATTCGAGGCCGGAGGACTATTGCCCTGAGTTGAAATCCACTATTAAAAACAAAAGTTTTAAACCGAGCGCTTGCAGCTGTTTACAAAACCGAGCTTAGATTCGAAGTGCTCGCCCGACTTCAATTATGAAGTATGAACTTCTTGATCAAGCCTCTGATTACAACTCTCTAAAACTTCAAGACCGTATCGTACTGACAAGTAGACTAGAGGTTGTAAAATAGGCTTGGGATTTGAAAATGAAAGCATTAAATAGCTAAGAAGGTTAAGAGAAGGGAAGATAGGAAGTGAATGAGTGATTTTAGAATGAAAAACTCTTATCTATTTATAGGATTGCTGAAAATCGAGTTCTGGCCGAATTTGATGCCAAACGTTTAAAAATTTGACCGTTGCAACCGAGTCTGCAAGAAGAATAAGTTTACATGGTTTACCAAATCAGGGTGCCCGAGTTCAGGCCGAACTCTGTCCGAACTATGGTAGTCTGAATTAGGTCAGAATCCAGGTTGTAAAAGTGGATTTGGGCTTTATGGAACTGTTAGACTTTTTGGGACTATTTTTCAAATATGGGTTTTTGGGTTTGTTTAAACAAGTTGGTTGTTTAATGAATATTTTGGGTCAAGCCTATTTGCTAGTACGACGCGGTTTACATTTTTCCTAGACTAAATAAAATTATGAAAAATACATTTGTAAATGGGCTAACAATCTCTCCCATTTTAATAATTGACAAACCTTTACCGATATAAAACCTTGATTAAAAGAAATCATTGTTGTTGTAGTTGTACCCTCTCCTCTTTGACAATTATTGTATTTCTCCTTCGTTGTCATTTACCAAAATGCTCCCCTGCAATATATGCGTATAAAAAGACAAACGTGAATAAAGAGATAATAACAAAAAAAAAACAGATATTTCACAGAGCAGTTATATGTAAGAAGCTGTATCGAAGCTAAACTACTAAATATGAGATATGTGCATATTGCCAAAAGAGAGAATACGAATAAAAACTACTAGCTTCATAAAGAAAGCAACCACTTAGTATAGATGAAACTGAAAGAGTTTTAATCCATACAAGCAACTAGTAATTGTTTTTTGCATAATTGATACTACATGTTCTTACAATATAAGACATTTCTAAGACATGATGACAATAGATAGAAAATATACTAAACATAATATCGAGGCTAAAGACAATGACAGCTAGATATCATCAATCCTCTCCTATGTCCTGATCAACAACATCGTTATCACCACCAGAAGTGTGAGCAGGGTCACCAGAAGATCTGAACCAGTCATATGTGCCTGCAGGATTGAAGTACTTGCATACTTCTTGATCCTCAATAAGGGATCCAAAAAAGGTAGGATCTCTAGGAAAGAAGCCAGCGCCGCCAGGCTGATAGGACTGAGCAAAACGGAGATCAGCGAGTGTGTTAAAGATCGCCTGAGTATAAATGACATCACGGTACACATAATCTCTCAACCATTCAGTCTAGCGAGTAGCCTGATACAGAGTCTGGGTCAGCTACATGTGATCTCTCATCATATGGTAGAGCAGCAGTGACTGAAGTAGTACGAGCTCGAGTAGGAGGGTGGAACAACATGAGCAATAGAAGGAGTAGCAAAAATCTTAGAATGCCTAGCTGCACTAAGATGTGCAGGTTCAGCAAGGACATTGCACTAATCTAAGTCAATATCTAAGTGCCGAAAGACGAGTAGCAAGTACATTACGTAAACAAGATTTCTCTTGTTCATGTAAGCACGTACCATCATCTAGATCATAGTCTTTAGGAATGAAAAGGTAATCCCAAAATGAATGTGGTAGATGGAAGATAACTTTAGAGCAGTGATATCATCTATGCAAGTCTGCTTTGGAAGGATATTAGAGAAGATGATTCTGTAGAGATTGTAGAAATACAAACTCAATTGTTTTGCCTCAAGTTTACCGACAGGACAAGGTCCAGGATGACAAATAGAAGCTTTAACCATGTCCAAAGACATGTCAGGAGGAAAGTTAAATTTGTAGAGGTCGGTTAGCACTTCTCCTCCGCTGGGTACTCGAAGGATCGTCGCTAAATCTTCTGCATCAAATTTAATATCAATTCCTCCGACACGGGAAGAAATAACACCAGATTCATAAGTCAAATTATAGTAAAATAACGTAATACATTGAAAAAGATAGGAAACGAAGTTGCTACTAAGTCATTGAGTTGTATAAGCTGAAAAGCTGTGAGAAGGTCCGAAAAAATATTAAAATTTATCGGAGGATCGGTACAGACGGTGCAGTCATAAAAATCACTAAACCATTCTATGGATTGGTTTAGCATTGCGAATGAGAAACCATAAAAACAATCTGTCGTCCAGTTGGACCGAAGAGAAAATTGAAGGTTGTTGAGAGGATGATGATCCTTCATCACTCTTCTTTCTCTTTCTAAAGAATTTATCTGCTATTGCAAAGAAAAGTTCTATAAATTAAAATAGGAGATGAAAAAAAATAGAGATTATACCTTCCAGAAATTGAGTAAGTTGTAGAGAATAATCCAAGATTTCGAATATGAAGTTAGAATCAAAATTTCAAGTAGAATGTTAGAAATAATTGAACCAAGGTAGGGTTTAGGTGGGTTCGGAGCTGCTGCTCGTGGAAGAGAGGAAGAAGATGAAGGTAGGTGATAAATAGGAGAAGTGGGGCCTACTGGGTCGACTATAAATTAGCCAACAGAGTTCGGCCCGAGTTTGGGCCCAGCTCGTCCAAAACTCTGTTGAACTCTGGTTTGGCTATTTTACAACAAAAATAATATCCACTTATGCAAATTTATTAAATTCTTTCAAATTCTTAATTCAAAAATTATTAATTTTAAATCTCAATTAATATAATTAAAATTATTTAATAAATTAATTTTTGTTACACATTGATTACCTCATATTAGTTATAGGAATAATATCCCAGCTAGCAGAGATCCACGAGGGATGCTTAAGTTCCGTTTTGCTTAAGCTCTTATCACCTTGTTGACAGACTAATCATTGTAAGCTTGTCTCTAAAACAATCGCTACATATTATTAACTCAATAAATAAGGTTAATTAATATTATTGATATCTAAAATTTTTAATTATCGACGTAAATAGTTGAACCTATCTTCTGCCAAAGGTTTAGTAAAGATATCAGCTAGTTGATGTTATGTGTCAACATATTCTAAATTAACGTTTCCATTTTGTTGATGATCACTAAGAAAGTGATGTCATATCTAAATATACTTGGTGCGTGAGTAACATACATGATTCTTAGTCAAATTGATCGTGCTAGTATTGTCACAAAATATGAGAATATGTGAATAATGCAGATTATAGTCTTCTAGGGTTTGCTTCATCCACAACATTTATGCACAACAATATCCTACAACGATATACTCGGCCTCAGTAGTTGATAATGCAACATAATTTTATTTATTGCTAAACCAAGAGACTAAAACTTTGCCTAGGAAATGACACGTTCTGCTAGTACTTTTTCTATCCACTTTGCATCGAGCAAAATCAGCATCCGAATAACTGGTTAGGTAAAAGGACCTAGTTTTAGGATACCATAAGCCGATAGAAGAAGTGTTCTTAAGGTATCGGAAGATACGCTTAACAGCGTGCAAGTGTGAATCCTTAGGGTTAGCTTAGAATCGTGCACATAAGCAAACACTGAGCATTATATAAGGGCAACTAGCAGTTTGATATAATAGACTACCAATCATATCTTAATACTTACGTGTGATGACTAGTTTGCCTTGTTCATTTATGTCAAGCTTGGTTGAAGTTGTCATTGGAGTTTCAAGTAGTTTGGCTGATCTAGATCGAACTTCTTTAGCAAATCCTTTGTATACTTGGATTGATTGATGAGCATCCCATTTGTGGTTTGCTTGATTTGTAGTCTAAGGAAGAACTTCAACTCCCCCATCATGCTCATCTCAAACTCATTTTTTATACACTTAGAAAAACTTGACAAAGAGAATCATCAGTATAATCGAAAAAAATATCATCCACATAGATTTTTACTAATAAAAGATTATTAATTAAAACATTTATAAAAAGTATTGTATCAACCTTACCTTTTGAAAAATCTTTTTCAAGTAGAAAAGAGCTTAGGTGGTCATACCAAGCACGAGGGGCTTGTTTTAGTCAGTATAAGGCTTTCTTTAACTTGAAACATATTCAAAGTTTTTGAAATTAGTAAAGCCAGGCGATTGAGCAACAAAACTTCTTTTGTAAACTATCTAAAAAAGTACTTTTAACATCCATTTGAAATAGTTTGAAATCATAAAAAAAGGTAAAGAATATAACATGTGAATGGATTCTAAACGCGCAACTGGGGCATATGTCTCATCTAAGTCGATACCTTCCTCTTGGTTGTATCTTTGAGCTACGAGTCGAGCCTTGTTATGTGAGACTAAACCATTCTCATTAAGTTTATTTCAGAATACCCAACGGATTCCAATTACCAGATGATCAATGGGCTTGGGAACAAGTTACCAAACTTGATTCTGTTCAAATTGGTTTATTCCTCTTGTATAGCATCTAACAAATAAATATCATTACATGCTTCTTTTATGTTCTTAGGCCCTAACTGTGAACTAAATGCTATACTAGAAACTATCTCTAGTTGAGGAATGAGTGCTTATGACTTTTGTGATCTCACCTATTACCAAGTCCTTAGGGTGGTCAGCCAATTTCATCCTCTTTGGAAGACTCTCCAAGTAGCTGGTTTCGGGTTCCTTTCAGTGGGCCCTTTGCTTGGTGTACCATGGTCCTCATCGTCGCTATCATTGTTTGTCTGACTGTTCATCTCATCGAAAGTGACATTGATTGATTCTTCAACTGACATTGATTTTTTGTTGAAGACTTGGCAACCTTTGCTCTTAGTCGCATAACCTAGAAGAATACCTTCCTCGGCTTTTGAGTCAAATTTGCCCAAATATCTTTTGTATTCAAAATAAAATATTTACAACCAAAAATCTTAAAATAAGAAACAGAGGGGGTCCTATTAAACCATAGTTCATAAGGAGTCTTCTTCGATTTAGGTCGAATCAGAACCCTGTTCAGAACATAGCATACGGTATTAACAGCTTCAGCCCAAAAATATTTAGGTAGGCTAAACTGGTTTAAACATAACTCTAGCCATTTGACTAAGAGTTATGTTCTTACTTTCCACATTGCCATTTTTATGGAGTCCTAGGGCAAGAGAATTCATGCAAATATGTGTGTGTTACAGAATTGCTCAATGTCAGCATTTTCGAATTTGCCACCATGATCGCTTCGAATACGAGTGATCATGAAGCCTTTCTCATTTTGTACCTTTTTATAAAATATGACAAATTCAAAAAGTTTGTCATTCTTATGAGCAAGAAATATATCCACTTGTATCTGGAGTAATCATCTACGATTAAAAAGGCATATAGCTTACCATTTAGACTAGCAAATCTGCTAGGTACAAATAGATCTATATGTAATAATTATAGAGATCGAGTATTACTTACAGCATTGATCGACTTAAAAGTTGATTTAGTAGCTTGTTCTTTTCACAGTCGCTACATACCATGTCTTCCTTGAAAACCATCTCTGGTAAGCCTCGTACCAATTTCTTTGTAGATAATCTCGCAATTGTATCCATGTTTGCATGACCTAGCCTCATGTGCCATAGTTGACCCTCATTATTTTTGGTGTATAGGAATACCTACAGTGTTAGTATTCTCTAAAGATAGACACATAGATATTATCTTCCCTAATACTTTCCGAAATAATACTATCTGTTAAGCTATCAACTACAGTACATTTATCTTTAACAGAATTAATACCATAACCATGGTCAGCTAAATGACTTATGCTGAGTATGTTATGCTTTAATTCTTTTACATAACATACATCTTTAATAATGGTATATGTAGCCTTACCAACGTTACCAATACCTATAATGTAACCTTTCAAGTTGTTTTCGAAGGAGACGTATCCTTCTTTCTTTTCGACAACATTGCAAACAAAGATGCATCGCCTGTCATGTGCCGTAAGCAACCGATGTCGAGGATCCACTTACATTTAGAATGGATTGGATGTTCCATCTACAAAATAATTTGCAGATAAAACTCTTGGTACCCTTTTCTTATAGGGTCCTGACACATTAGTTTTTGGTACCCAAGTTCAAATATACTAATCTTCTAACCCCACATGTAAAAAATATGACCGGGGTGCCACAGTAGTAACATCTAGTATGTGCATGAATGTTAGATGAAGTGTTGGTCTTGTGTACTTGTTTGGTAGTCCAATGGACTATTAGAGGATATATATAATAAAAAGCATGTCTAGAATTGCTATACCTCTAGGGTTTGACAATCTTCGGTTGGACATTGTTCCTTTTGGGTAAGTGACATGTGTTAGGAGAGGAAGCAGTCGATATCGACTGTTTTCCTAGCCTAATTTCCAATATTTTTAAAGTGTCAAATTGTCTATTATAATCACCTGTTAGTGCATCATTCTTAATCAGTACACTGATACTCTTCTTCATCTCGATTTGATAGTCTTCTTGCAGCTGAGCTATGGTCTTATCCTTTTCTTCAAGAGTGCGTGATGCTTCGCGTAATTGTAACTTGGTAGAAGCTAACTCACCAGTCTCGCTAGAGGGTTGATTTTCTCTAATATCTTCAGTAGTAAGGTCAGTCTTCTATCTCAAGTTTGTGTTCCTTGAATACCTTCTTAGACGTCTTGTATTTACCTAGCAATTTTTTATAGTCTTCTAGGAGGTCACAAAAGGCATCATGTAGCTCATCAAAAGTAAAGTCTTCATATAAATGGTCAGTAGTTACCTGATCGAACGCTATTAGGCATACATTTGCAGAGTCTTGAGAGCTATCGTCTTCTGAGTCGCTAGCTACACTTTCGTGCCATATGCTCGTTTGTATAGTTTTTGGACGTTGATTTCATCGTGTAACTCTTTTCATATTTTTTACTCTTCTTGGTCGATGATGTTGATGAATAGTCTTTCTTGATGAATCATTTCTTTTTTGCATCCGTAGCATATTTGCACTTCATCGTCATTGTTGTTATTGATGATATTCTTGTTTCGACGATTGAACTTTAGAAATTTTCTAATTTTTTTTACCATGAGAGCTTGCTCTTCTCCATCTGAGTCACCGTCTTCAGACTTCTCTTCAACTATTCTTTTGTGTTGTGCCTTGAAAGCAATTGATTTCTTCTTGGGTGCCGATTCTTCAAAATCTTGCAGATCTAGTTCGTTAGTCATTAGCTTCCCTATGAGTGTTTTAAGTGATATTTTTTGAGGTCGTTCCCTTCAATGATTGCTGTAGGATTAGGGTTCCAGTTATTTGTGAGACCCCTTAGTACTTTGCGAATCTTCTCATGATTATTGTACTCCTTCTCGAGGGAAGACAATGGGTTTACGATGTCAAGAAAACGGATGATATGAGTAATTGTCTCATTTGGCTTCATCTTGAATGCCTCGTATTCCTGAATCAATCTACTAATCTTTGATTCTTTGACTTGAGTCGTGCGTTTATGAGTCACCTCTAGAAGCTTCTATACTTTATGTGATGTTATGAAAGTGGACACCCTGTTAAGTTCAGTCATGTCTACTACACAGAACAAGCGTTAATAACAAATGTCAAGACTATCTGTTTTTTATTATCAATGTAATTGTCGTAGTTTATCAACAAGTGCAACATCAACAACTATGCATGCTGGCTTTGTAGCCATCAATAACGATTGACCATAGGTCAAAATCTAATGAAGTAGAAGCTCATTCGTATTTTCAGTAAGTATAGTTGGTTCCATCATACAGTGGAGGTCTATTGGTTGATTATCCTTTACGTACATTAGCCTTGTGATAGTGTCTCTAGAGAGTACGTGCAAGTAAATGACAAAAATGGTTAACTAGTATATATATATTTGTCAATTAACCTGCTTTGATACCAATTGTAAGATCGATATGTTAAGCAATAAATACTCTATATTGGGAGGGTGAATAGAGTGTGCAGCGGAATATTAGTAATTAAAAACAAAAACACTACTATATCACTATAGTGTCGCTGTGGCTATGTCATAGATATATAAAAGTAGTAAATAAGAGGGACAAAGAGTAAACACAAATAAATAATATATCCTGGTCTCCCTCTTGCGAGGACTATTCTAGGTCGGAGGACTCTTGCTCCGAGTTGAAATCCACTACTGGAAACACAAGTTTTAAATGAAGCGCTTTCAGCTCTTTACAACACCGAGCTTAGATTCGAAGTGCTCGACCAACTTCAATTGTGAAGTGTGAACTTCTTGATCAAGCCTTTGATTATAACTCTCTAAAACTTCTAATCATAGCGTACTGGCAAGTAGACTAAAGGCTATAAAATAGGCTTGGGATTTGAAAATGAAAGCATTGAATAGCTAAAAAGGTTAAGGAAGAGAAGATAAAAAGTTAATGAGTGATTTAGAATGAAAAAACTCTTTATTTATAGGATTGCTGAAAATCGAGTTATGGTCGAATTCAGATACCAAATGTTCAAAAATTTGACTATTGCAGCTGAGTCTGCAAGAAGAACAGGTTTACAGGGTTTACCAAATCAGGGTACCCGAGTTCGGGCCGAACTTTGTCCGAACTCTGATAGTCTGAATTAGGTCAGAATCCAGGTTCTAAAACTGGTTTTGGGCTTTTTGGAACTGTTGGGCTTTTGGGGACTGTTTTTCAAATACGGGTTTTTGGGTTTATTTAAACAAGTTGTAGTTTGAAAAATGTTTTGGGTTAAGCCTATTTGCCAGTACGATGCTATTTATATTTTTTTCTAGACTCAATAAAATTATGAAAAATACATTTGTAACTGGAAAATAAATACAAATGCGATAACTGAGCAAATCTCGAATGGTAGCAGTATTGGTTGTCGTAGTCCATTTTGAGTTGCCCTCATGTCGAGTCCGAGTTTAGACGATTATCAAAATCAGTTCGACCATGACCAATGGGCCAACATTAACGATATGGAGGTTGATATTACTATATAGGATGATAGAGTTAACGAAGAGCTTGATATGTAATATTTACATCTTGGCGAAGATAACTCTGATATGGAGGTATCAGATGAGGAAGAAGAATTTAAAGATGAAGGTGAAGGTGAAAGTAAAAAATGAAAATGAAGAAGTAGAAGATGAAGATGAAGATGATTTGGAAGATGATTCAAAAGATGAAGACGATTCGGAAGATGAAGAGGATTAGTTCGTCCATATATTCATTAGATTACATGAGGTTATTTATAAGTATCATGACACCATTATTACTTGTTTCATCACACTATTACTTTATGAATATCATGATACCATTATTTTTGTTTAATCACACCATTACTTTATGAGTATTACGACACCATTATTATTTGTCTCGTCATATCATTTTTTATTTCGTGTAGATCTACCTATGGCTTGACGTGGCTGAGGCCGTATACGTCAAGGATCTGGGTCCCACCATACCCCACATACTACTCCAGATGCAATCTTAGAGAAGTTAGTGAGGACAACCTCGTAGATGCCGCTGATGGTTTATCCCCACTATATACTCACTCATCAATAGGCGGAGCTACTCCATCTTCTGGTATTCCCTTAGCATCTACTCATGCTAGTACCCCCTGATATTGTTGCCCTGGGGACTACATTTTTTGCTCCTACTAAGGTAAATTAATAATAAGGCTTGTTGTTGGACCATAGAGTATATGTTTGTCATCCAGGTTTCCAGAATCCTCGACTCTACCAAAGTGGCCTACTAATATCGGCCGCCATAAGCTTTGGGCCGATGGAGAGACGTAGGCATATGACTTTATTTTATTATCAATTCACATTTTATTCATGTTTCTTTTCTAATTTTATTGTTTACTTATTTATTTTTTGTGCATAGGGCTGGTACTGAGCTGGGTGACATCATACGACGTCAATTTCATGGTCCATATCTCAACTTTAGTGGTATCACACTAGATATGCGATTTATTTGGCTTGAGATATTGGGGATACAATATTTTTTTTTGATTAATAATTTATTTCATTACATTGCTTATATATTTTCATATTTTGTATTTTTTATTTTGATTTGTAGAAAATGTACTGGTGTCGGACCACAGAGATGCTGCGATCCAAAAGTACTACAAGACCATTGTCAACAAACAGATCAAGGATATGATCAACAACAGAAGGCACTGGCTACACTCACAGGAGTTTAACGCAAGGAGTAGCTGAAAGAGGAATTTTGGGAGGCAATAAAGAAGAAGATGGACATTCCGGCCTATATGGCCAAGTGCGAGAAGGAGAAGGTGGCCCGTGCTAAAGGTGGTCACCACACTGATGGATCCATCCAGTTTTTGAGCATTATTGACAGATGATGAGTATTTTTATTTGTTATATGTTTAATTTTTTTATTTTTAAATTTTAATTATTAATTGATGTAATAATTACCGTTTAATGAGGTCGTAGAAGAGAGGAGACCTGACTTCCCCAAAGTCTTCGAACGTACCCACAAAGAAGAATGATGGAAAGCTCATAGATTATCGGGCAACCAAGGCATATGTAAGTTTTGTCAATGCTATCTAATTATATCGTTTTATATTTACTATTTATTTAACTTAAATAGCTAACCCTAATTCTAAATATCCTAAACATAATTATCAATAAAATCCTTAAACCTAGCCTACAATATCTAAAGAGCTGTAATTAATAGTAACTATAATATGAATATTAATTCTATACCTACTTACCATATAAATATAGGAGATATACAAGACATTAGAGAGTCAGGCCGGTGAGGGAGGGGTGCTGAGGGAAGGGGGCTGAGACTAGTCAGCTACGTATGCTGGCTGGAAGGAACGACTTGTGGACAAGTTGTCAGGAGAGGGAAAGGCGGCAGCGTGTACGGTACCAGATTGTTGGCATCCCAACCGTCGTTTACTTCTACTTCAGCTCCTCCTCTACTTCCACATGCATCAATACAGCCCAGCATTCCTTCTGGCGTTCTCACTATGGAACATGTTACGTATATTCTATACGCCTTACAGAGCCAAATGACACAGATTTTAGACTCTCATGATCTGGCTCCTGCTTCCTCTCCAGCTCCTATAACAGGTCCTACTCCTACTCTGGTTCCTGCTTCCACTTCGGCTCCTCCAGCTGCTACTTCGACTATAACGCCTCCTCCGGCTTCTGCTATGCTCCGACTGCCATACAATTTGAGGAGCTGCAACATATCATCAATACGGTAGTGATGCTATATATGGAAAGCCGATAGCCGCCTCTACCACCTCCTCACTATCGAGTTGATAGTTTTTGTGTTTTTTGGATGTGTTGTATTTGTTTATTCTTTTTTTATTTTGTAAGCGGTACCAAACTTGTATCCCTAATGTATTTTGATATTTTAAACATCGTGATTAGTTGGAGTTTATACAGTATTTGGATGTTAATGGATATGTATATTTGTGTTTGTGCTTACTTGTGTGTTTAAATTCATTATATGTTGTATGGAGTTTGTGCAGTATTTGGATATTAGTTGGATATATTGAATATTGGTATATATATGAATTGTTTCAGGTATGAGCATTGCAGATTATTATATATGGAAATAATGCTAAATTTAGCGATAGAACAATAACGGATAGGGACAAAATTTTCAAGTTAGCGACAGATTACTGAAATTTTTTTAGGTTAGCGATGGATTAGTGGTGGCAAACTAGAATATTTCTGTCGCAACTTCTGTCTGGTACCAAAATTTAGAAAAAAAGCATCTAAAACTGTTAGTCTCGAGGCTTGATCAAAGATGAAAAACTGATGCAATCGAGATCTGAGAGTCACACAAAACTTTGTAGTGATCAAACTCAAGATCTACGAAGATACAAAAAACCAAATAGACAGATTAATATGAAGGAGGAAATAAAGAAGAGAAGATCTCTCGTTCTTCCTTGCAAACGTGTTGCAATGGGGACATAACGAGTTACAATAATCTAGAGAAAGATGAGATGAAGAAAAGTTGCTGGGATGTCAAAACACCGTTGCTCAAAGCAAGATTCCCCACACGAATTGCTTCCAGGAACCAGCAAGTTGAAGAACTTGTGGAACGCTCGAAGTCACCTCTGTTCTGACTCCTCGGATGGACTTGCAATGGCGGCAGCAGCTCCCTCTCTCTCTTTTCTGACTTATAAAATTGTAGTATTTCACAAAGGAGGCCAGAAGAGAGTATATAGAGAGAGGGTGGAAACCCTAGCTGCCTCTTCAGTTATGGAAAAATTAATTCAAATCCAACAAAGGTGGAAACGAAATTAATTCAAATCCTACAAAGATGGAAAGGAAATTAATTAAATCCCACAAAGATGGAAACGAAATTAATTCAAATCCCACAAAGATGGAAACAAATTAATTCAAATCCCACAAAGATGGAAATGAAATTAATTCAAATCCACAAAGATGAAACAAAATTAATTAAATCCCACAAAGAAGAAAAAATTTTCAAATCCACAAAGATGGAAACGAAATTAATTCAAATCCCACAAAGATTGGATCTGAATTAATCGTATTGAATCCGTCTTTCCATAACTGACTTGTAGCCTGCACAGTCACCGAGCCCTCCATGCGGCAGCAGCAGCAGCAGTAGCCTGGCCGCATGAGCATATGGCCTCATGGCCGCATGGGCCGCATGGATCGCATGAGCCCGAAGTCCGAGTTGCTAAGCCCCTTTGGGGCTTAGCTCCAAATGGAATTAATCCAAGAGAATGAAAAGCATTAATGCTTAATCCTGGAGCCTTATCTTACCTCCTAGTAAAATCACCCACATGTCCTTCTTAGGGTCACCACCCCATGTGTATGTCCTAACAACACAACCAAGTATATATGTTGAGATAACTCATGGTGCATTTTCGATGTGGGACTAACTTTTAAGGCATATTGAGAGCAAGCTCTCTCCATGAAGAAAGCACCAACAATCCCCCACATATCACAACATATATGTGTCCAGGGTTGAGCGTTCCCACAGTAACTATCTATTTTGCATTAGGATAGATGTCGCTGATGACTTGAATTTCCATGGGTTAAATATCAATATGATACAAGAATGGACTACGTCTTGAATTCTGTACCATAATTAATTCTTCCCACTCACAAAGTGTAGTTACGTGTGCTTCTGGCTGCATATTAAAGGCCCTTTGCCAGCCTGGTTCAATGATAATTTTTGGCATCACAAGTTTACCCTCAAGACGGCCTGATATCTCTTTCCATACACTATAGTGAGTTCTTTATTAAAGAGACATGGCATGAAGCCTTACGCTTCCTTGCGGTGCTACGTCGCTATGACATGGCCTGAAGCCGAGGCATTACCCCTACCTGGGAACCTCATCGTAGTGTCATACTACTGTAGCATGTGGTCTCAGCCTCTTTGTAGTGCCAATCTACTCAACATGAAGCCTAAGCTTCCTCTGCGGTGTTACGCCGCAGCGACATGGCTTGCAAGGCCGAGGCTTTACCCCTACCTGGGTACCTCATCGTGGTGTCGTGCCACTGTAACATGGGGCCATCCTCCCTTTTGTAGTACTGTCTACAACTCTTTAATTACGTCATACAACATTAGGCTACCTGCCTATTTGCAGTGCTACGCCGCTATGACTTGGCTTGCAAAGCCAAGGCATTACCCCAGACCTGGGAACCTCATGGTGGAGTCACCCCACTATAGCATGGAGTTTCACTCCTTGTAGTGCTGCTCTACCGTGCTTCCTGTAAAGCACACCCGGCATTCAATCTGCCTGAGAACTCATTAAGGCGTTAAGCCAACCTTCCATAGGATCTTTTTTTTTGCAGAAAATGCATAGTAGACAACAGTGGTTATGGGTTCGTATCACTTTCATGTTCCAGAGAACAAGTACCCACTGTTACCTGATAGTTTCCCAGTCAGTGATCCTTCTTTGAACCAAAAGTTAGATGCCTAGTAGATTTCTCTTTGAACTAATAGCATAAAACTTTATGGTAGGATTACGACACACTATCAGAATACCTTCAAGCCTATTTTACAAGCTGTATCATCGACCAACTGGCGCCTGAGGCCCTTTGTGAACGGATCTGCCAGGTTCTCCTGACTCCGAACATCAATCACTGTAATTACACCTCTTTTGATAAGATCGTGTACTGCCCTGTGCTTCAACCGCACAGTCCTCTTCTTCCCGTTGAAGAGGACATTTGATGCCACCGCCGTAGTCGCCTGGTTGTCACAGTATATCGATATCACCGGTATCTGAGCCCCAACCACTGGAATATCATACATGAGCTCCCGAAGCCATTCTACTTCATATGCTGCAGTTTCAAGTGCATAGAATTCAGATTCCATGGAGGAACGAGAGTATATTCTACTTCTTCGACTTCCATGATATAGCAGCTCCATCCAAGGAAAAGACATAACCACCTGTGGATCTTTCGCTTTCCACCTCTGAACACCAGTTAGTATCACTGAAGCCTTCCACTACTGTCGGATACCCGTTGTAGTGCAGTGCATATGTCTGAGTCTTCTTGAGATATCTTATCACCCGCTTCACAGCTTTTCAGTGCTCAATCCCTGGGTTGCTTGTGAACCGACTCAGCATTCCTACGACGAAAGCTATATCAAGCCTTGTGGCAGTGGTTGCGTACATCAAACTTCCGATAATGCTAGAATACTCCAGCTGCCTGACGCTTTCCCTCGAGTTTGGCTTCAGCTTCTGATCACACCTGTATGGCGTATCGATCCCTGGAAGATCCTTATACCCATAGCGTGTGAGCATCTTCTCAATGTAGTGAGATTGTGACAGTGCTACTCTAGTGTCTGTTCGGATGATCTTTATGCCCAAGCTGACATCTGCATCCCCCAAGTCCTTGATACTGAACTTGGTTGAGAAGAACTTCTTTGTCTCCATGACACAGCCTATATCCGTTCCTAGGATTAGCATGTCGTCCACGTACAAACAACGATGACTCCTCTTTTATCAGCGAACTTTGTATAAAACATTTGTCCTTCTCGCTGACTCTGTAGCCGTTTGACCTAATAACATTGTCAAACTTCTCATGCCACATCTTGGGAGCTTGCTTCAAACCATACAATGATTTTACCAACTTGCAGACTTTGTCTTCAAGACCTTTGACGACAAATCCATCTGGTTGTTGCATGTAAATCTCTTCGATCAGCTCCCCATTCAGGAATGCTGTCTTTACATCCATCTGATGTATCACCAACTTATGTATAGCTACTAGCGATTAACATTCTGATGGTGGTCATCCGAGCTACTGGAGCGTACGTGTCAAAGTAGTCTATCCCCTATTTCTGAGAAAATTCCTTGGCTACCAGCCTAGCCTTGAACTTGTCAATTGTTCCATCTGTCTTCATCTTCTTCTTGAAGATCCATTTACATCCGATAGGCTTTTTTTCCTTCAGGTAGATCTACCAACACCCATGTGTTATTGGAGGTGATAGATTCAAACTCGTCATTCACTGCCTCCTTCCAGAAGATAGCATCTCTGGTCTTCATCGCCTCATCATAGGTAAGCGGATCTGCTTCCACATGATAGATGACAAAGTCATCTCCGAAGTCTTTAGGTCTCCTCGCTCGCTTTGTTGATGGCTCTGCGAGTTCTGGTACAAGAGTTGTTTCATCAACAACAACTTCTTCTTGGACTACTGGCCCATATAAGATTTTAGTCTCATTTGCACCTACATCATTTTTTGGAATGTCCGAAAGAACAATGTTTTTGTCTTTTGCAAACTTGTCTTCAAAGTATTCAGCATCGCAAGATTCGATGATATGATTTGACTCAATATCAAAAATCTCCGAACATCACTCTTCTCGGCATACCCCAAGAAGATTGCCTTCGTAGTCCTTGTCCCCAGCTTCTGAATCTTCGTAGTCATGTCTGAGAACACACTTCACACTTCTCCACCTTACCCCCACATTTGGAGATAAGTCCTAGACTAGACATTTTGTTAATCCTTTTACAGTAAACATGTCCTAGCCTATTATGCCACAACTCAAGAGAATAATCAAAAATACAACTGCATTAATGTCATTAAACTGGATGACAAGCTAAATTTTAAACATTCCTTCGGTTTGATAAGCCTTCCCGAAGTATGTTCCCTTCTTGGACATTACCATCTGACCAGCATTGATGTCCATCCTCAAGCCTGCGTTGCAGAGCAGGCTCCCAGAGATCAGGTTCTTGGCAATCACCGAAACATGCTTCACACCTTGAAGCGTCAGAGTGTTCCCAGAAGTGAGTTTCAGCTCCATAGTCCCGATCCCCAGAACTTTAGCTTGGGCCTGGTTCTCCATGACAACCTTCTCAGATATCGGCTGGTACGTGACGAACCATTCCTTGCCAGAACAAACATGGCAAGTCGCACCAGTATCTATCCACCAGTCAGAGTCAACCCCCACAGTTGTGACCTGTGCGATCATAGCAACAATGTTAGAAACCAATGAAACCTTACTAGGCTCACCTTTCTCTGATTGTTTAGACTTGGATCTGCATTCACTCTTTAGTGGCCTTTCTTGCCACAATTGAAACAAGTCACGTAGGACTTGGACTTCTGTTGCTTGAATGAAGGACCTTTCACTTTTAGATTAGTGAAGTCCTTCTTCTTGAGATGAGACGACCTGCTTCCCCTTGGGATCTCTCGTCTGTACTAGATTGGCCTTAGCTAACTGTTTGGACAGAGTGTCCATCTTCTATTGGGAACGTATCTCGTCCTCAACATGGATCTCTTGAAGTAGATCTTCCAAGCTAATGTCTAGCTTCTTTCAGAGCATCCTTACATAGAAGGTACTCCATCCAGCAGGAAGTTTTGAGACGATCCCTCCAACGAAAAACTTATCGGGTAGGGACATCTCTTCGTCTTCCAGTTTCTGACGCAGCTTCAAAAATTTCTTCGCCTGTGGCAACATGGACTTCTCGTCCTCAAAGAGCAATTTGTGATATTTTTCAACCACAAACATCTTGCTCCTGTTCATGTCTTCTTCATACAATTTTTCCACAGACTCCCATATGTCTCTGGCAAATTCCTTCTTCGAGTAGGATTCTGCCAGGGAATCCTCCATAGCATTCAGGATGAGAAGGCTGCTGATGCTATTTTCCCTTCTCCATTTGGCCTGGAGTTGGTAGCCGCATTGATTGCGGCAGTAGACCTAGTGTCTGGAGCAGAAGGTTCTTCCTCCAACAGTATATGATCAATGTCTTTGAGTTGAAGAGTTAGATAAACCTTCCTCTTCCAGACTTGATAATGCTCTCCATCGAACTTTTCCAACTTGCAGTAGTCCGATTGGACGAGCGAAGCATTAATGTTTTCCATCTACAAGGATCTTGCTTTGAGATTGTTAGTCCCGAGGCTTGATCAAAGATGAAAAACTGATGCAATCGAGATCTGAGAGTCACACAAAACTTTATAGTGATCAAACTCAAGATCTACGAAGATATAAAAAACCAAATAGCCAGATTACAATATGAAGGAGGGAAATAGAGAAGAGAAGATCTCTCGTTCTTCCTTGCAAACGTGGTGCAATTGGGAAAGAACGAGTTACAATAACTAGAGAAAGATGAGATGAAGAAAAGTTGCTGGAATGTAAAAACACCGTTGCTCAAAGCAAGATTCGCCCCACACGAATTGCTTCCAGGAACCAGCAAGTTGAAGAACTTATGGAACGCTCGAATTCACCTCTGTTCTGACTCCTCGGATGGACTTACAATGGCGGCAGCAGCTCCCTCTCTCTCTCTCTCTCTCTCTCTCTCTCTTCTCTTCTTGACTTATAATTTATAGTATTTCACAAAGGAGGCTAGAAGAGAGTATATATAGAGAGAGGGTGGAAACCTTAGCTGCCTTTTCAGTTATGGAAAAATTATTTCAAATCCCACAAAGATGGAAACGAAATTAATTCAAATCCTACAAAGATGGAAATGAAATTAATTCAAATCCCACAAGATGGAAACAAAATTAATTCAAATCCCATAAAGATGGAAACGAAATTAATTCAAATCCCACAAAGATGGAAATGAAATTAATTCAAATCCCACAAAGATGGAAACGAAATTAATTCAAATCCCACAAAGATGGAAATAAAATTAATTCAAATCCCACAAAGATGTAAACGAAATTAATTCAAATCCCACAAAGATTGGATCTGAATTAATCGCATTGAATTAGTCTTTCTAACTGACTTGTAGCCTGCACAGTCAGCGGAGCCCTCCAAGCGGCAGCAGCAGCAGCAGCAGTAGCCTGGCCGCATGAGCCATATTGCCTCATGGCCGTATGGGCCACATAGACCGCATGGGCCGCATAGACCGCATGAGCCGCATGAGCCCGAGTCCGAGTTGCTAAGCCCCTTTGGGGCTTAGCTCCAAATGGAATTAATCCAAAAGAATGACAAAAGCATTAATGCTTAATCCTTGGAGCCTTATTCTTACCTCCTAGTAAAATCACCCACATGGTTTCCTCCTTAGGGTCACCACCCCATGTGCATCTCTCAACAACACAACCAAGTATATATGTTGAGATAACTCATGGTGCATTTTCGATGTGGGACTAAACTTTTACAAGGCGTGTTGAGAGCAAGCTCTCTCCATGTAAAGAAAGCACCAACAGAAACAGTTGCCAACCCAACGGTAAACGAACAAACTACCAACAAATTTTTCTTAAATTTTTGTCGGTAATCTACTATCTCATACTCAAAAGTGGAAGTCAGAAAAAGTCATCATTCAGCCACTAGGCCGTCTCTGGCCTTGCGATATTTTTTTCCGTTACTAATAGTCATTGCTAAGTACATTGCTAGTTCATTACTACGGTGACAGACTAGTGACAAAATTTGACAACGACAACTGATGTAGTGATGGGCATTCTCCATCGATGTATTTCTATAGTGGCAGAAAATACCAACATAGCGATAAATGTTTTCGTCGCTATTTTCCTATATTTTTGTAGTGTACTAGGTCATCAAAGACATACAAAGTTCCAAACAATAAAAGTTTAAATGTAACTCCTAGAACCAGAAATGCAAATTCATGATTTGTTGGAGTTGGGTGGGGTTCCCAACCTATGTGGAGAATACCCAGGAGGATGACGAGCGTCATCCGTGTGTCGTAGAAGCTTGGGTAGTGCGAGACTCACCATCCGTGTGTCGAAGAAGCTCGAGAATCGAAGGCAGCAGGGTTTTGTTAAGAAAAAACTGAGTTCGGCTTAAATTCTTCTGAACTCCTTCATATTAAAAAAGAACATTTTGCCATGTTGGACCGAACTTAGTCCAACCTATATAGAACTATTCTGCCTAGGCAGATCAAATTTGGTCATTTTGGGACTGAACCCGATTTGGGTGTTTTATTTACACCATTGGATCCATCAACGGTCCAGATTTGTTGTAGTTTGTAGGGGGTGTGTGTGTGTGTATAATATATATATATATATATAGGGTTTAGGAATATATATAATATATATATATATAATTATATATATATATATATATATATATATATATATATATATATATATATATATATATATATATATATAAATATATATATATATTCCTAAACCCTATAATCTACTCATCTATCGATCAATCTACAAGAGAGAGATCAAAGTTTGCAACTTTTGGAGAAGAGAAAGAAGGGATCGACGGCTACTTCGAATGAGAGATTTTTTAGGATAATTTCTTTCATTATCTTTTGTTCTTCGGGAGTTTGTTATCTATTTTCATCATCCAAGTTTAGTCACAAGCAAGACATTAATAAAAAATTCTCTCTATATCCCAACCTAAAGATATAAGTCAAATAAATTTCAAAAAGTTAGGAATTATCAATGTGCATATTAAAATAATATCATATAGGCATATATGAAATGATTCAACACAATCAAAAGCATGTATTCAAAATGTCAACCAAAAAGACAAGAAGGTCTTAAAAAAAGGATTTAAGGAAGAAGCTTATTGATTCAAAGAGATATACACAAATTGAACAAAAGAATCAATAGCTAGTATATGAGATGAACAGAAGTTTGGAGATGCAAGTAAATGATACTCTTCAAATCAATATTTAACTTAAGCTTAACTCACATTCTCACATAAAGATATTTATACAAACCATGTATCAATATAAGATATACTTGAACAACATATAGGTTAAAATAAATAAATTATATAGACATGTATCCTTAATAAAAAGTAAAACGATATCACAATATCAAACAAACTAAAAGATATCACAATATCAAACAAGTATAAATATGCTTTATTAGACAAAGCTATAATAGATTCACAATAAAAAATTAAAAAAGAAGACATGAGAATCAACTATGAATATATTATGCAAGCACAAAGTTGTAATTAACAAAGTATAGTATATACATTTCAATTAATAGGAAACTAGTGCTAAACACATATATTAATGAAAATTGGTCATATCAAATATGTCATTAAAAAAATCGGTGAGGAGAACCATCTCAATGATAAAAACAACAGAGTCAAAAGCATTAACTCAAAATCACAAAAAACCTATTAATTAGAGTGATATGCATGTTTTAGAAAAAAATAGTAAAAATAACAAAGCATGCATACATAAGTGTGTCATACTAACAGGAAATTAGTAAAAGACTACATAGTGTGAATTAACATTTTAAGCTGAACAGCTAGTCATACTAGATAATAGTAATTACAAAAAATTAACTGAGCATGCTAGTATCACATCTTCACATTGATTCAAATAAATAACAACCAAAAGATGTCAATGAGAGCTAGTACAAGTACATACATTAAAATATATTAGAGCTACAATTTTAGCCATTTACGAAGAATCGTTAACATGTTACCAAAGTAGCTCTAGTGGTCACACTTGTATTGGTGCAATTTCTTGTATGATGACTTTGTAGCTTTGCAATCACCAACACGTTCCTCGATGCTATGCCCGGTACAAGAATATCAACCTACAATATTAGGCGAAGTCTTTGGTATCCAAATAAACTTAGATCCATATTAGTTAGCTTTAGGAACCCAAATAGCATTTACTCGAGCGTTGGTAGTAATACTCTTACGAATAGGACAAGCAAAGTTCATATGACCAATACAGATGTAAAAGAAGCACCTAATGCTAGTGTGTGCCCATTTATCAAAATGAGCATGGTAGTGATCTTGTGATGTACTAGAACGATAAGTATCTCAAAAATGAGCATGAGAAGATTTTGTTTTAAGAATATTATGTTCTAACAATAATTCATCATGCATACTTATAAGAGAATCAACTTTTTCATTCAGTAAATCATTCTCTTTTCCAAATAAAACAATTCTAGAAATATAAGTATTATTTTGTTTCTTTAAAGCATCAATAGAAGAATCATGCAAAGAAGTTAACATATGCATTTGACTCTTAAGGTCTTCTACTGATGAAGAGAGATACTGTAACAACTAACATGTATTTACAAAAAAGCATATATTAACATCAGAGTACTTCGGTACCCCAAGATACGATAATTTTTGTACAATACATGGGGATTAGTCTATAATCCATCAGTTAATACTAGGTCAAATAATCCTAGGTAGCTCAATCATAGGCAAACAAGTATCAGATATATGATCATCAGAAATAAAGTAGTAAAGCATCCAAAACTATAAATATATAGATGATCATGAAGCTAGTAAATATAAAATGAAGAGTAGCATACTACATGATCAACTCTAGATGCAGTCAAGACTATATACATATCATGATGCCATCGGGTTAAAATTCAAGGTCCCAAAACACGAGCTAAACACGTGTTCAGTGGCTAAATGTCGCAAAAAAGAATATATAGGATAATCAGTGAAGAGAAAGAAAATCCACTCAGATGCTCGACTGGAGGTCCTACTAGTGCTCACTATCAAGCAAAAGGTATGGGATATCCTCTGGTTCTGCTATGAGATATGGCCATACAAAACTAGTAGGGCCAACACCAAATAGAAATTACCACAAAGGAAGCTTTACAAGTGAACTAAAACTAGCATGCAAGCATAATCTAGAAAAGGAGTAAACAAGTAACAATAGGGAAAATAAACTATGGAACAAGATTAATGCAAAAATATAAACATGATACTAACAAGAACAGAAACTATAGTAGGAATATGAACAATCAATCAATCACGATCCATCATGAAGTATGTCTTGATACCATTAGCTAACTAGGGTTATAATAATCTTGATTACTAGCACATGAAATTAAGGACCATTAGTAACACGTGTTGTAGTCTCTCTAGGCTATCTAGGCTATATTGTAATCATGATAAAAGCAGTATTGTAACACTCAACGGTGTGCTAGAAGTATGCCCCTCTGAAAGAAGAGCTCAAATCCATGAGTAGTCGAGAATAATGAGACTGTATGCTGTCATGTCCCGGTTTCATAAAACCAATCATCCTCGCATAGGCGTGATGCCAAACTATAGATTTTACACTCGTACAAGGTGTGCTCGTGCTCGTTTTATAAAAGATATATTTGTGCATAGAATATGTAGCAAATTTATAGATAAATTGAATAACATAGATATGAATTGAATGAATACTTTATTGATAACTTTGTAGCAGAAAACATAATACTCTCATACAGCCGAAATGAAATGCCAAACTTGGATAACAACTTACAAAAATATTAAAATTAGAACCGTTCCTTACAACATATCCCTTATTAAAAATGACAATCAACCACCTTCACCAAATTCTTTCTTCTTCTCCTTCAAATGAAAGCTTCAAATGAGTATGAAGCTTCTAAAGAGTCAGACAGTAAGCCTTCAGCGCCTTTGCTTATCCACCAGGTTCCTGGCACCTGTAGAGACGAGGGTCAGTACATTGTCGTGTACTCGTGAGCAGTTGTAACCAATCTCACCATAAATTAATAGTAGTAATATTATATGAAAGTAACACTATTGATTTGTGATCTTATTATCTTGCCTTACGGTCTAATAATAATTCATATGATAAGAAACATAAGCATTTTATAAACCATTCGGTGAATCTTATCCACAGTCGATGTCCTTCCATATACATAAATGAAATATACTTACTATGCTTGAATAAGACATTATTAGCTATGATACCTGTCTATATGAAGGTCACTGACTACACGTCATCTTGGATATTGTGGTCAGATGGTTCTCCTTCAGCGGTGTATAGCTAGCCTATCCGGAAGGTTTTTGAATAACCATGTTACTACTTCATCATTTGCTACTACATCAACGCTATTGTTTCCACCTAGGCTGAGTCAGTTTCATGGCCTCAGAGTACCGTTCAAGGAACGAAACCTTGTATACAAGTTATCCATGACCATGTATGTGAATGCAACTTAACTATAAAGAAATGTAACATGCAAGATAATAGAAAATAGGTACATAAGCGTCAGTTCTTATTTATCTTGTCACATTGCCTTGTGTCATAGCCCACATACCCACTTGTCCAATCCAGGGACTATTCATCCGTGTTACCACATCATTCGAGCCATAGCCCGATATAATCATTACCCAATTATTGGGCCCTTGCTTTACCAATCCAACATTTATTGATGTAATAACCAATTAAATATTTGATTCAAAATAGTTGGCTAGCCATATGATTATTTATCTTTTATTGTATTTCTGGGTTCTTATTAAGCATCTTTATTAGCACCATATACAATAACAAGTCATCCTTTGATAAGCGTTATGATTAAAGATCGTCAAAGGATCAAAGCCACTCACTTATTGGTGAATTGCCGAGAGAAAGAGATCTTCTATACAATGTCAGATCGGTTCACTTTGTCACCACCTGCAATTTCACCAACAACGATTCATAATATTTCTTCTCTTTCTCTTAGTGATCGATATGAATGCGATGACAATGAAAGTAAATAATGAAAACATTCATCGAATGCATTCATGTAAATGCAACATAAAACCAACAGCAAAAATGACATAAAAAATCAACAGGGATACGGTCTTGGGGCAAGCGACTCTTATATCGAATTCTTTCCCCAAGAAGTGTGCTACTGTATCTAGGCACCATTCAAAATAGTCTGATCCATAACGAGGAAAGGGTCTCAATTCACTGTTCCGTAATCCTGGTAAAGTTTCTTAATATCTGATTACGACTTGGCCATTCAGCTGCTAGCCCTACCCCGTTCTCCACAACGAAAATGGAGCACTACATAATAATACACTAACAAAATGTTTCGCCCCTAAAACTTAAAAAAAACCCACATAAATCAATTAACGAAGAAAACTTTTCCTTCATATCCGCTTCATATTCCCAAGTCTATTCATCAACGAAATGATTCCTCCAAAGTTCTTGAACCAAAGAGACTGCTTGATTTCGTAAAACTTTTTCTTTTCTATCTAAAATTTGAATAGGTTCCTCTACATAAGACAAGTCTTCTTGTAGTCCTAACTGATCAAAGTCTATCATGTGACTTGGATTATGCATATACTTTTGTACTTAAGAAACATGGAAAATATCATGTACTTAAGTCAATACCAACGGTATTGCAATATGATAGGCGATTGGAGCGACCCGCTTAAGAATCTCGAATAGGACAAAAAATCTCGGGCTTAACTTTTCCTTCACATTGAATCGCATAACTTCGTGCATTAATGATACCTTCAAAAATAGATGGTCACCCACCATGAATGCAATGGTTATTGATAGGTATCTGCATAAATCTTCTACCGACTTTATGCCATAAGTAACTTCTCTCTAATCTCGTGGACCTTCCTGATAGCCTACTGAAGCAGTTTTGATCCAAGTATTATCGTTTACCGAATTCATCCCAGTAGATTGGTGACCAACATTTTTGTCCGTATAATGCTTCATAAAGTACCATCTGTATGTTGGCCCATTAGTCATAGTCACACCTAATTTTGATAATCAACGTAAAATTTGATCGATACGCAAATAATACGCAGCTATAGGTACAAAAATAGAACTTCTACTTCTATAATGCTATCACTCTTAGTCTTCATCAAACAAAGACTATAGATGCTAATCAAGACATATTTTTATATTTTATTATGTATTTTTGATTTTATTGAGTATAGGAAAACTTTAAGGTTGATTGGATTGGCAACTGACTATTCTACTATGCTCCACTTTCAAAATAGCCTACCTATCTACTCCACATTCCATACTAGCTAATACCAAATATCTAATACCCAAAAAAACACAATACCAACTTTACCCTAAAAGCCATCTTTATTAACAACACAAACTGGTCAGGAAATACACCATAAGAGTTTGGCCCGAACGCTGCCCGAGTTTGGTCAGGGTAGTTCCTGAAGTCATTTGGCCTTCCTAAAGATATGCAACCAATTTTTGAATTATAAAAAATCTGCACCCGAACTCATGAGGGGTTCTGCCCCTAAAAATGCTATAAAAGATGAGAAGTTCCTATTCCAAATCACTCATTCATTCTTATCTTCTCTATCTATTCAGAGGAATTCAAGCTTTACACTTTGACATCTAGAATTTAAACTTGTAGCCAAGTCAAGTGTCATTCTGGTTCGATCTAGAGTTTGGTTCGAGTTTGTAAATAAAGCTTTCTGAAAGCTTTCTAGTTTTCAAAGTTCGACTTATTTGAAGTTGCGAGTCCTTCGGATAAAAACTCATAGTAGATTAACATCGAGCAAGAGTACTCGAGACTGGACTAGTCCTCTCAGAGGGATACCAGTATACATCGTTGTGTCATGAGTTTGGTTTTTCTAACGCTCTTTACTTTACGCATTTAATTTTTTATATAGTTGTTATCATTTGCCTAACATTTATCACGTGTGACACTGCATATAATTTTTAATTTGGTGATTATCTTTCTGCTGCATACATGCACTCTATTCACCTCCTCAAGAGATGCTCAATGTTTCTACAATTGGTATTAGAGATGTTTATATTTAAATATAGCACTATAGAGAGTATATATGGCAGCCGTAAAATCAATATTCGTAGGTAAAGGGCAATCCACAAATAGACCCCTATTATTTGATGGAACAAACTATACTTACTGAAAAATTTGAATGAGTTCCTGAAATATCCTGACTTTTGACCTCTGGTCTATAGTCATAGACAGCTACAAAAAGTCACCTAGAATAGTGATTGATGGTAATCTTGAAGATAAGTTGTAACTCCTTTTCCTGTAATTCTCTAATTATTATTTTTATTTCTTTTTATTATGCCACAAGATAATTTTCGTCGAGACTTTGTGAATAGTTTTATGATTAATTCTTATAAAAAACTAGTCTAAATTAAATACTTTGAGAGTGCTAATCTGTTTAATAAATATTTTATTAAATTATATTGTTAGAATTATGAAATATGTTTTGTTACTACCTTGGATTTTATTAATATTAATTTTGAAAACTGTTTTTGTAAAATATAAATATTTATAGAATTTTGGAATATGTTTTAAAATTATTCGATAACATCGATACTATCTATATTATCGTAATAAATAATATTGTTTTGATTTAGAAATATGTTATTTGACAAAATATTAAATATTATTTTAAAGTTATGTTGACCGCTTATTTCATTTGGATTTAACTCATACATTCTGAATCATTAATGAATATAGAAAATATTTTAAATTATTATGCAATTATTAATAAGATTGTGATTAGATCAAATTTTGACTTAAAAAGTTATTCTATTTGAATTTATATAATTTAAACTTTTGACAATATTAGATATCAAGTTTAAAATTGGTAGTATTATCTGTTAGTAGATTCGATTAAATTAATTTGATTTAAAAATATTATTTGATTCAAATTTATGTATTACGATTATATTAAACTAGTTTTAAATATTTATTTGATTTTAAATTCATTGATATTGAATTAGATAAGATTTTGGGATAAATGAAAATATGGTTTAATTTAATTTGAGAGTGTCGAATATTATTATTATAGTGACTAATTATTGATTATGATTTGATTCATGCAGTTTTGAAATTATCTAATTAGTTATCTTATTCATAGATTAAACATTTTCTAAATTAGTATCCTATTTAAATTTAAATAATTATTTAAGTTAAACTTGATTTCATTTATATTCCAATCAGGATAGGATTCTCCCTAAGCCAATTCTTATCTCCCTTCCTATCCCAATAAATTAACTGACTACTTCCCATCAACACCTATATATGTGCAGATGATTGTCCCTTTCTATTACGTCTCTCAAATCTAATTCCTATATTCCTTCATATCGTACCCGACTTTCTACTACAGTTTGTGCAACCACGACCCTTCGATGTGTACATTTGCATGTCCTCTCCAAGAGCTGTCGTACCATCCAGTCTCCTTCTACCATACCATGCGACCACCCCAAACCATCTCCAGACCACTCCACCTTGCCACGCCATCGCAGCCTTAAGCCACTCCTACCGGAGCTAGTACCCCTGCATTGCCTACCTCCTCCGATCTATTCTGCTGGTGACACCATAACCCTTACTGCCAGTACTCTCCCTCAGCCCCAATGACACAAGACCCGTGACCATAAGCCAACCCGTCTCCTCTGTTCCGGTCACCACCACTATCAAATCTATTGCAATCATCCATCGAAGCGCTCACCATCATCTTTACTCCATCCAGGGCCAACATGCCAACCCAGTATCGTCCCCTATGACCTTCTACCTCCCATGTCTGCCATCGGACAACAGACCGCGCCATCTCGACCCATCCCCAATCGGCCCATCCCCAATCGGCCCATCGACCACCACTATTAAACCACCATCATGTCTAACACCGCCACCACCACCATGAATCACCCACCATACTAACCTTACTACCTGCCTTTTGTGAGCACCTACGACTCGACCTCCGCATGCGCCCAACCATAGAGCACGCACCACCACCGTTATCTAGGCCGCCAGACCCAGCGGCTGTTGTGGATGCAGCGCTGCCTGTAGGGCGCCCCGACCAACGTCTCTTAGCGGGAGCTGTACGTCAACGTCGAGCTCGCATGGCTAGGCAAACACTGTCGAGCCGTCACCTCCGCATTCGATCGTGAGACATCACTGGCGGACTGACCGACCATCTTCTTCCAGCAACATCCACCCTCTTTCGTCCCGTACTTCCAGACTGCCGTCGCCCTTTGGATGCCATAGTCCATCACACACTTCTTCTCTGTCTCCTTCATAGTGCCTGCCGAGCCAGCTAGCCCCGTTGCCGTCGCTACATCCGACTCCACCTTCAGGGTGTGCTCCTCCGCCGGCGAGCCACTCTGCCGCGTGCATAGTAGGAAACCTCACTCTGTCTCTTTCGGTGAGTTCCCTCTTTCCTTCCCCCTCGATCATCTCTTCCTCTTTACTCTCTTTCCCTTCTTATCTGTTCTCTTTTTATTTTCTCACTACACTCTCTCTCCCTCTCTTTATCTCTCTGAAATAACAGAGAGCAACAATTTGGGACTGGGCCTAAGCCCAGTAAACGTTGGGCTTGGCTCAGAGCCTAGTAATAATTTTAGATAATTTTATTTTAGTGGGCAGGGCTCTAGCCATTGGATTATAAAATGCTTTTAGTATATGCTGGCTGAGCCTAGGTTTTGGGTTTATATATGAAATATATATATACTATTTTGTAATTGTTACTACTAATAGTATGAATGATATTATTAAATTTATTATGGCATTTTTATCTATGTAAAATATAGTATTGTGATTAATAAATGTATTGCATAATACGGTTAATATACTATTTTGCTATTTTTATTATTCGTATTAGATTTACAAATTTTAAGGTTATTATGGGATTTAAGATTTAATTGGATTTTAATTTACTAGGCTTTGCTCATGTAATTCTACAAATATATTTTAGAGATAAGATAAGTTCTATTTGGGCTAGTTTGGTAGGCTAAGCCTAATGAGCTTATTATTTCCAACTAATGATTTTAATCATTTAATTTTGGTTTTGTTAGTTTTAAATTTACTAAATGCTTAAATATATATTTTGGGCTCCTATGAGCAAAATAATAAATTAATAGGATGTTTTGACTTTAATAATATTCCAAAAAATGTTTTAGGCAGTTTCCTTTATATATACTATTATTATTGGGCGTGAACCTATCATCTAGATTAATATTTAGTTACAATATTTTGGGCTTGATAAATAAACAATTTTTGGGCCTTATATATTTTTACTATTTGGACATATCTACAGTAATGGATTTATATGTTTTGTTAATGTTTAGTTTTTAGATAAGGGACTTGGGCTAAATCCCAGTTGATTTATATTAATAATATTTTGGGATAAATTGTATCTATTTGGGCTTTAATGCTAATAGTTTAGGTATATGTAGATACTTTTAGAATAGTGACTATGTAAACAATATTCTAAATATAGTGAGTATTTTAAATATAAATTATATATGTTAAATGGGATTTATTGGATGGACTTTTAATTGATTTCTAAAAATTACTAACAAGGATTTATGTTCATTAACTTTATAAAATAAATATTTTCTTAAAAAGGTTTTAATACCTATTTTCTTATAAATATTTTTAAGTATGTACATATTTTCCTAAATTAGATAATTACCTTTTCTCTAAGTTAGAAATCTCTCTTAGATCATTAGATTATCCTTGATCGTATCTAATCGTATTCCTATTTTTTTGCCAAACTTTGGACTCCTTCATATCGTCCTTAGACAGTCAGACTATTATGGACCCAACGGGATTATCGGTTTCACCAACAAAGGACTACAGACAAGTATATATACTGATTGCTTTCAGTTCTTGATAGTTTTCCATTACATGTTATACATATGAATCTCCTGTTTTGCTGACACGCTTGTTACATGGGGTTAGTATTATGGATTCTTTACATGTTGTATATATCGAATACCATGTTCGTGACTAGTGTATTTACATGATTACCGTGCTTGTGACCTGCTTGAATCCATGAGTAAGGTCATGCGGGAAAATATCTTATTAGACGTGTGAACCACCCAAAACTATCCTATTGGTCTATTGTGAATAGTAGCAGCCTAACACGACAAGTACGGTTGGCCGGATTTATCCCATAGCCGTTACATGTTGAACATAATATTTCAACACACTTAGATTGGTGTCGATTCACTTGTTTATCTTATTTTTGTCATCACCTGCCATGTTGTCAATTTTACATGTTTCCTTTTTAATACTATATTTTGATACAGAGTTTGTCTATTCCTTTTTCCTGCCATACCATAATGTCAGTTAGTTGCTAGTTTATATCCGATATACTATTTTATGTTTTGTAATTTCTATAATGTTTGAATAGTTTGTGATATGTGTACTTGTTCCATTCCTGACTGGAAAATATTTTTCAGATAATCGCCTGCTACATTATGATTTGGAACATTGGGGAGATACGGATGTACTTGGAGGCCAAACCCTAGAAAACTAGTTATATATAAGTGTTGTTAGTCAATTACAATAATTGTGAGATATTGTATTTTTCATCAAATTTAAACTTTAAATGTTGTAAATTGATTTAGTTGGGTGAATGAGCAAATAAAAATATTAATTTACGAGCATTTGTTTATCGCGGACTAAATAACATTCTACCGTCGACACTGCGGCGTAGGCTGGACTTGCGCACGCACTTGCATCCGAAAATTTGGTGCCGGTCGTGATAATTTTTTTGGTGGCAGATGCAGGTTTATTTTTGCAAATCATGCAAACTCGTGATAGTACCATATTAGTTTTACTGGTACAAGCCTGCGATTAGGAAGTGCTCATTCACAATTATGACCGACTTGATTTTAGTAAAATAAACTAGGACTATTAGTCCTTTATTCAATTTAACTGTTTGGTAGTTAAGATTGCTACATAGGCCATGTGGTTTTGGTAGAGTTTTATTGAATTTTAAGAACCTATTAGATAACTTGAGGAATATTGGTAGTTAAGGATGTACCATTGTGTTTAGATACGTTGGTAGGATCTAAGGTGGGTAGACTATTCGCTTGATAAACTAGGACTTCCTATGATTCAATTCCTAATCTTGATCATTTATTTTGCCCTCTCTAACAATTATCATATCATAAGTCTGGGTTGCTTATTTATTTCCCATTCTGCCTTAGGAATTATTTTTATAATTTATAATTTTGTTATTCATACATGAACCTTGAGTCAGTTTTTGATTCAAAGTTTTCCCTCAATCATTTGAATATTCATAAAATAGAGATTATGTTACGACCCGCACCCGGAGTAAGGGCACAAGTGCGAAACAACGTCCCAGCCTACGCCGTAAAAATGGCGTAGAACGCTGTCTAGGTCTACTATCCATCAATAGTTATAATATCAAAACCTGTCAAGAATGGTCAACTCCAAATGGAGGACAAACAATGACAATATAATATACTCAAATCACAAACTCTAAAAATGAAAGGTAATACTGAAAGATAAAGACAACAAGATTTATAAATGTCATCCTAAAAATCCAACATAGAATAATACAAGTCCAAAATCTCTGAGTCAACAATCTCAAAACAAATAACTAACAAATAATAAAAAGCCAAAGTAATCTGGAGACAAAGTCCAGTACTATACTAAGACCAGCTAAACTATACCAAGGCCTCAACTGCTAGAGCTAGCCCCTGCTGCACTAGGGTCTCCAACTCTATACCAACCACGTCATGAGGACCGTAATAGGTAGGACACTCCTCCTCGTCATCTATAATATTTTCAACAGGTCCAATCAGGACGGAAATGAGTACAAAATCTAAAACAACAGTTCTAGTTAGACGATATTGAAAATGTAGTAGTAGATAGAGAGAATATACTAGGTAAGCTAGAACGTACATGTATCCCGACACGGTATATCAAAACTATAATGAGATAAAGCAAGAGAACAGCGTATAACATGTACGATAATCTGGAACTACTATCTATGTGAGTTTAGCACTAGTTTCAACATATGATCGGCTTAGAACTTAATATAATGTTTGGCCTGACTAATCTTACGTGAGTATATGATTAACACTATACAGTGAGGATAATATAAGGGTGATACAGTGACGATATATATAAGGGTGATATAGTGATGATATATATAAGGGTGACACAGTGATGATATAAAATACTGATACAGTCGGGTATTGATCGCATATCTACGCTAACACTCCCATCCCCGACTAGTATAGTGGACCCAATCATGACACGTCATGACACGTATACTCTGAGGAGGTCGCGAGCCTTCGTAGGAATCGTATCTATACAATGAACAATGAAGACTTGCCCAGTGTATACTATATATAAGAGGAATAACATCTTATGATGGAATCCAGACAATACCAATCCGTGTGCACCATGTGTCAAGAGAACAAGGATATCTGCACTAAATAATAGAAACAAAGACGATATCATAAGCATAAATATTATCAGAGAATGTACTCGCCTGGTACCCTGAATGACCGATGAAAACAGATGTCTGAACTGGAGTCTCAAAATCATAGTTAAAGCAATTATAGGTTATGATGTATTCAAATATAAGGTAAATGAATTATACAATATAATCTACATGATTTCTAAGTCAATCTAGGTCAAAGTCAACTTTAAGTCAAAACTGGTCAACTGTCTGGGTCAACTAGTCAATTTTGTCATATCTAACTAACTTAGCTATCAAATCCCTAATATCTATAATACAAGATACTGGGATACCCTGTATACAACCCAATACCCAATTTCCTATAGTTTACATACCATATTCAACCAAGGGTCTACTCAAAGCATTAGTGGGATACTTTTCCTATACTCAAAATTTATAGCAGTATACATGCTTACTATCTATAGGTTTTGATACATATGACCCATACATGGTAACACCTATATAGGATACTACCTATATATGTTAAACCCCCATGACTATACCTCAACCGTCCATTGCTTAGTTTTAAAAAGAACTCATCCAACCTCTACTACTTGTTCAAATCATCACTTGAGCTAACTTCTAAATCACTCCTCTTAACCCTTTACACTTATATGGATATGTACAAGGCCTAAGGGCATCTTAGAATATGTATTACACTATGCCTTAGATATTGATATATTGCACCTGGATAGACCTATAGCTATATACCCACACACAATCATATAAGCATATCCCCACCTCTGTTGCATTCCCAATTCTCCAAATTTCCCCTTACCTGTGTTCGACTACCCTGCTCTCAATACCCCTTCCTCAATTCAATCCAACTTGATTTACCACTCCATCTGTTTTGATTTAATACAACCCCAAAAGTCAGGACTGATACTAACCTATATAGATACGAAAATATTCATCCAGGTATATATTACATACAAACCAATCAATTGGTGGAAACCTATATGAAACCATTTATGCATTTGAAACCCAATCAACATGTATAAACCAAATTGGAGAGCTAACTAACCCAGGTAGACAGTATAACAACTCATTTGAAATCTCTAAATCGAAATTACCTCTTGAATTTAAATTGAAAAAAACAACATTAACATGTATCAGACATATAAATTTGAAATCCATTATATTCTAGTCTTTGAGTTTTGAAACCAATTCAACTTGAAACCAAACCTGAAACAAATCTGTAACATAAAACTAACCAAGGTTATAAATGTAAATTATTTGGAAATCAAATTATCCTTTTTAAATCAGTTTCGAAAACCATACTAACATGTATCAGTAAAAACCCTGTTTCGAACCCAAATTCTCATGAAAACCAAACCAAACTCATACGAATCACATGAGTTAGGCCTCCATGGTCATGGTTAGTCTCTAGGCTAAGCAGCTCTAAGGTTACACTAGCCAAAGAACAAAATTACAAAACACTAATATAATGATATTAAAATAATCAAAATCACTAATAAATCAATAACATGATTTAAACCTATTATTAAATAATCAATTCTATAAAATTTCAAAATTACCCTCATTTTTGAAAACAGGCAGTTATAATCCTACACCCCTAAAAAAATTTCATCCTCGAAATTCGAAACGATTGTACTCTTCTCTAGGTCAAGCTCCCAGCAATCAAAGTCTACTAAATTTTATCCTAAGTTATATAACATGCAATCCAGGAAATCAGAACACATGCATGGTTTTAAATCTCGACAGTATCATGTTATTTCAGTCTTCAATGGATTTTTTAGTAATCTAGCATGATCATTACATATGCAAGCTAAGAGTACTAAGAAAGCAATCAAACAATCAATGGGTGGAAAGAAACAAGAAAAAGGAACAAGCCTTAACCTCCTAGCCCATCACCTGCAGTGTGGGTCTCCTCGACCGCCATCGCAAAAATCCTGCCCTGGCGGGGTATGTCCCTCTGCCGGTACGGGGCATGATGCAGTGCTACATATGGCCTAGCTCCCAGTCTCTACTAAAAAATACCCAAGTAACATCTCCACTGATACCTACTCCATTATACTAGGGAAACCTCTATAGGGTATCTATTCTGTAATCTGATAACCATACCCGTCTACCCAGAATCATGTTATCGAAATCCTCGTCATACCAGTAAGTATGGCTGCAATAAACCATAGGGTCCACAACTAAGGTACATACCTCTAAGACCATGGTATCTAACATTTTTGCATTGCCGTATGCTTGGCTGCGAAAATCTTAAATTCCCACAACCCAAAAAATACATCCAAAATTAGACTCTATGTCTTTGCCATGCCTGCTAATATGGCTGTGGAAGACTCTAGATTCCATAACTGAAGAAACTTAGTCCAGAGATTTATCCTGGTAGAAAATCAAGGAACACCAAGAATCAAATTCAAATACGGACAAGGAAGAATAGACAAAAACAGTTGGAATCAAATTTTGAGATAGTTTATCACGAGATTCTCAAGGGTCGTCCCTAGAATCTTCTCAAGGAGTCATAACTGTGATTGAGTAACTCTCTATATAGAATATCCTAACAGCAGGCTCGTAGCAGCACTCTAAATCGAGCACCACTACAAAATCGTACTAGTTGCCACTCTGACCTGCATGGGCCACCACTAAAAATGTGTCACGACCCGCACCAAAATAAGGACACAAGTATGAAACAACGTTCCAGCCTACATCGCAGAAATGGCATAGAACGCTGTCTAGGTCTACTATCTATTAATAGTTATAATATCAAAACCTGTCGAGAATGGTCAACTCCGAATGGAGGACAAGCAATGACAATATAATATACTCAAATCACAAAATCTAAGAATGAAAGATAATACTGAAAGATAAGATGACACGATTTATAAATATCATCCTGAAAATCCAACACCGAATAATACAAGTCCAAAATCTCTGAGTCAACAATCTTAAAACAAATAACTAACAAATAATAACAAGCCAAAGTAATATGGAGATAAAGTCCAGTACAATACTAAAACCAGCTAAACTATACCAAGGCCTCAACTGCTAGAGCTAGCCTCTGCTGCATAAGGGTCTCCAACTTTATACCAATCACGTCATGAGGACCGTAATAGGTAGGATACTCCTCCTCATCATCTGTAATATTTTTAATAGGTCCAATCAGGACAAAAATGAGTACAAAATCTCAAACAACAGTTCTAGTTAGACGATATTGAAAATATAGCAGTAGATAGAGAGAATATACTAGTAAGGTAGAACGTACATGCATCTCGACAGGGTATATCAAAACGGTAATAAGATAAAGCAAGAGAACAGCGTATAACATATAAGATAATCTGGAACTGCTATCTATGTAAGTTTAGCACTAGTTTCAACATGTGATCGGCTTAGAACTTGATACAATATTTGGCCTGGCTAATCATACGTGAGTATATGATTAATACTATACAGTGAGGATAATAAAAGGGTGATACAGTAATGATATATATGAGGGTGATACAGTGATGATATATATGAGGGTGATATAGTGATGATATATATAAAGGTGATACAGTGATGATATATATAAGGGTGATAGAGTGATGATATAAAATACTGATACAGTAGGGTATTGATCACATATATACGCTAACACCCCCATCCCTGACTAGTATAGTGGACCCAGTCATGACATATTATGACACGTATTCTCTGAGGAGGTCGCGAGCCTTCGCAGGAATCGTATCTATACAATGAACAATGAACAATGAACAATAAAGACTTGCCCACTGTATACCATATATAAGAGGTATAACATCTTATGATGGGATCCAGACAATACCAATCCGTGTGCACCATGTGTCAAGAGAATAAGGATATCTACACTAAATACTAGAAACAAAGACGATATCATAAACAAAAATATTATCAGAGGATGTACTCACCTGATACCCTGAATGACTGATAAAAATAGATGTCTGAACTGGAGTCTCAAAATCATAATTAAAGCAATTACAGGTTATGATATATTCAAATATAAGGTAAATGAATTATACGATGCAGTCAACATGATTTCTAAGTCAATCTAGGTCAAAGTCAACTCTAAGTTAAACCTGGTCAACTGTCTAGGTCAACTAGTCAATTTTGTCATATCTTACTAACTTAGCTATCAAATCCCTAATATCTACAATACAAGATACTAGGATACCCTGTATACCACCCAATACCCAATTTTCTATAGTTTACATACCATATTCAACCAAGGGTCTACTCAAAGCATTAGTGGGATACTTTTCCCTATACTCAAAATTTATAGCAGTATACATGCTTACTATCTATAGGTTTTGATACATGTGATCCATACATGGTAACACCTATATAGGATACTACCTGTATATGTTAAACTCCCTTGACTATCCCTCAACCCTCCATTGCTTAGTTTTAAAAAGAACTCATCCAACCTCTACTACTAGTTCAAATAATCACTTGAGCTAACTTCTAAATCACTCCTCTTAACCCTTTACACTTATATGGATCTGTACAAGGCCTAATGGCATCTTAATATATGTATTACACTATTCCTTAGATATTGATATATTGCACCTGGATAGACCTATAGCTATATGCCCACACACAATCATATAAGCATATCCCCCACCTCTGTTACATTCCCAATTATCCAAATTTCCCCTTACCTGTGCTCGACTACCCTTCTCTCAATACCCCTTCCTCAATTCAATCTAACTTGATTTACCACTCCATCTGTTTTGATTTAACACAAGCCCCAAAAGTCAGGACTGATACTAACCTATATAGATATAAAAATATTCATCCAGGTATATATTACATACAAACCAATCAATTGGTGGAAACCTATATGAAACCATTTATGCATTTGAAACCCAAACAACATGTATAAACCAAATTGGAGAGCTAACTAACCCAGGTAGACAGTATAACAACTCATTTGATATCTCTAAATCAAAATTACCTCTTGAATTTAAATTGAAAAAAACAACATTAACATGTATCAGACATGTAAATTTGAAATCCATTTGAATCTAGTCTTTGAGTTTTGAAACCAATTCAACTTGAAACCCAACCTGAAACAAATTTGGAACATAAAACTAACCCAGGTTATAAATATAAACTTATTTGGAAATCAAATTATCCTTTTTAAATCAGTTTCGAAAACCATACTAACATGTATCAGTAAAAACCCTGTTTCGAACCCAAATTCTCATAAAAACCAGACCAAACTCATACGAATCAAAGAGGTATGATGTGTGCTAGTACGGGGGGTTCTAAAGTGTCCATACAGTGTCAATTAGTGACACAAAACGTGTCTAAACAAGTGTCTGAATCGTGTATCAGTGAAGGTAAAATTGTGCAGTAAAAGAGGCTTGTGTACGTGTGTCAAGCCACATAGGACATGACACACGAACCCATAAGTGTCGTGGCTGTGTCCCAAGCTAGGGTAGATCTAGGGCTAGGGTTAGGGTAGCCTAAATCTTGTCTAAGTCATGTCGTGTCAGAGTTTCGAACGCATATGAGTAAGCCCATACGCGCGTGCGTGCGTGTGTGTGACAGTACAAAATCCGTACGAGCTCGAAAACTCCCTCGATACTCAATCATATCACATAAAATTTTGTTGGTGGCCTGACAGTCATGGCCCCCATGAGCATACCAAATTTGGTGCGTCGAAGTATCGTATACAGTAAGATATATGGTACTCGAGCAGCAGGACACTGCACGACAGTGTCGTGCTGAGTTTCCGTATCCAATAACAGTATCCAAAACACCCTAAAATCAACTCAATCATAATGATATGTAATCTACACCTAATTAGCTATAAACTTATGTAATTAGTTTTGAAAATTACTAAAATAAATTCCTATGTAGCATTTCACCAAACACTTATTTAAAAACACCGATACGTGTCCGATACGGACACCAAACCAAGTCCAATTCCTACCAAAATTGGTCTACAGGGGTATGGTACCTAGATGTATGCATCTATGAAGAAAAATTAAGGTTTTAATGGGTATAGATAGGTTTACCTATTGAGAGTTGGAATCTCAATGTAAAGAGCCTAGTATCGATGTTTTTCCTCAATTTACAACGGTCCCGAAGCTTCCAACCCTTGCTAGCTATCCACCAATGGCTTCTACTACTGTAGAAGAGTCCAATGCAAAAGACGGCTCAATTTGGAGTTGAATTAATGAAATGGGGTAATTTGCGGAAGAACACTAAACTAGGGTTTCTATTTGAGTTGAAAAGAGGCAAGGGCTATTAAATATGATACTTATAGGAGGGGGATTTACTACTTGTGGCTGCCACAATAGGATCTAGGGTTAGGTTTAGATGTAGATGGGTGGCTAAGGCTTCTTGTCAGTCCCTGTTTTTCAAAATTGATTTAATTAGTATTAATTAGTTGCTTATGACATGTTTAGCTTTAAAATAATTTATTATGATTTTTAGGAATTTTTTAGAATTTTTTTAGAATTTTTAAGATAGTTTTTAAGTTAAATTATATCATTTTGTAATTAACTAAATTATTTTAATAGCATTTTGTAAATATTTAAATTGTTTTAATAGTAGTTTGTGATTAATTCAAATGTTTTAATTAGTTTTTATAAATACTTAAATTGTTTTAATGTCAGTTTGTAAATGTTATTTGCAAACTTAACCTAGGGAGGGACCTAAACCTAAATACCTAAATCCTAGGGACCTAACTGAAAACCTACCTACCCATCCCCGACGACCGCCAGCTGCCGACGACCGGCAAGCTGCCCCGCCATTTCCTGCCGACTTCGACCCTAGCCGACTTTCTAACACTATAAAACGACACCCCTCACTTCCCTCGACCCACCACCACCACTACGACCCATCTCAGCCCAGCTCCGCCCACTTCCTCCCCCATTTAGCTTTGCCGTAACCCTAGCCCCGACGAACCCCCCGTCCAGCCTCCACAACAGTCGCCACCGCCATCAACCACCACCCAACTATTCGCCACTATGAGCTGAGTCCAGCGCCGCCTGAGCGCCTCGCCGACGACGTCTCCTCCTCCGTCCATCCACCTCCACAAACCCTAACTCGATCGGACACGTAAGTTGCAGCTTCAAATCGTGTCGTGCGTGTCTCATTTTCACATACGTGACTCGCCAGGACACGAGCACTACGTTGGTATGTCTGGACACGTCCGACTCAACTCGTGTGTGTCGTGCGTGGCCAGGACACTCGGACTCGCTAGTTTTTTCGTGTCCTTAACTGTCAGGACACAAAACTGTGCTATCGGGTTTAAACCCGTTAAACCTAAAACCTAAATAAATCTAAACTAAACCCTACCCCTAACACACAGAGTGGGCTGACCCCCTGGCCAGCCCGATTGAGCCTGAGAACTCGACCCCCTGGGACGAGTTCGAACCCCCTTGCTCTTCTATTTTATTTTTCTTTTTCTTTTTTTGTTTTCTTTTGTTTTATTTTATTTATATATATTTATGTATATATGTATACATGTATATGTATATATATTAATTATATATATACTGTATTATATGTATATATATACTATATTTGTTTATATATATATATATTTTATATTTAGTACTTTATTAGATTATATATGTGTATATATATACTATTATATATATATATATATATATATATATATATATATATGTATTTAAATATATATATATATATATATATATATTTTATATATATATATATATATATATATATATATAATATATATATATATATATATATATATATATATATATTTTTATATATATATATATATATATATATATATATATATATATATATATATATATATATATATATATATATATATATATATATATATATGTATATATGTATAAATGTTCATGTGTATATATATTATTATATATATACTATTATATATATGTATACAATATTTGTATATATATATATATATATATATATATATATATATATATATATATATATATATATTATAGTTAAGTATTTCTTATATAAATATATGTATATATGTATATATATATCCATTATATATATAAATATCTATATATATAAATATTGTAGTTATATATTTATATATATTTCAAATTCTACCTTGCATGAAATATTGTTATGTAGAATTTCACAAGATTATTTTATTATATATTTTGGGACTTGTATTTTTTTACCACTTTAAAAAAATATTATTATTATTTTAATTCTTGTATTTTTAATTGTTATGGCCAATTGCTGTCCAAACCTAGCATGGGTTTTTGGGTCCAATTGTGTCTAATACATTCAGAGTCTGTACAAGTCATATTGGACTTGGTTCATGGCTCTGGGTCCTGTATCTGGACTTCGGTTCAATTCGAATACATGGACAAAAATAGTAAATAATTAAATAATTATTTTCCAGAAACTGTTGCTTGCTGTTTTTTTATTTTTATATATGTTTTAAATGCTGTAAAAATCTGGAATAAATTATATTTGAATACTTTGTTAACTTAGACAATTTATTATAATTCTTCCAGCAATTATTAAGTGCTGTTGGTATTTTATAAAAATAGGAAAACAAAACTTATTTTCAGTATATTTATGTTTGCTGATTTTTAATAAATATTTATGAGGGTTTATAAATTCCATAAAAATTAGTATAAATTTCTATAATTAACAAGGATCATTTTGGTACTTTATTTTATGTAAAATTGAGCTTTTTATCTATCTCAAAAATTGTTAGATCATAGTGTACAGTTTGATTTAATTATGGCATAATTATGACTTGCAACTTTTTGTGTTGTTTTGTGTTTTAGTCGTATTGAACCTCACCCCGCACTAGTGTAAAGACCCTAGAAAGTTATTTTGATTATTGTGTTACCCCATATTGGTCTCCTATGCTAAAGTCACCATTTGGCTAGGTGTCCAATCAGAAAGTCGTATTGTACAGTGTCGTAGTGTTTAACTTAGTATAAAAATTAAGTTTATGTATTTATTTCTACAGTGATGAGTCACCAGGCATATATAGCATTTTTATCGTTGCTTTGCTTTGCTAGAGGCAAGTACTTTCTACAAACTTTACATACTGTCACAATATTGAACTGCGAATCTAACCATGTTAAATACTTATCCTTAGGGTAGCAAGTTAAATCTTTGCATGTTGTATTACTTTTTTATCCCTACCATATTTAGAACAATTTTATATCTCTCACATGATTAGAATCTGGGTTATGGGAAAACTGATAGTTGAGTACGTGATCATGCCCCCTCTATAGTACTGAGCAAAGTTTTATTTTATATGTTACTGCGCCGTAGGCCTTTATCTCAAAGCTATATTTGTGCGTATGTACATCTATCGCCTTTACACTTGTACGAAAGTATATTTTATTATGTGCCCCTGCACATTGTACACCTATTGACGATCACGTATCTGCTACATTTTTAAACATTATATATACATCTGTCTCTATGACATATGTGTCCTTGCCATGATAGATTATGATATGCCATGATTCCAGTTTATCACATTCCTGTTCATTTCATGTTTCGTATATTTAGTTTGCTAGAATCAGTACTTGCTCCCGTCCTGACAGGATAACATTGTAGGTATTCTTACTGAGGAGGAGTTGCTCTGTGACTCATATTATGGAGTTACTGCCGAGGATCAGGCTTTACCTTACGAGGATGTACCTGTGGAGAACCTCCTCTAGTTGTCTATTTGCTTTAGACTTTTGAGAGTAGTCATGTATTAGACTATGTATTTTGTAACTGGACATGTATCCAGTTTTATATTTTATACTTGTACTTGGACTTATTATTATATGAGATGACTTTTGTGTTTGGAGCATCTATGACTCTTTTTCATTTATAGAACTGTTAGCACATTTAGTCTTATCTTGTTATCTCTAGAACAGCTTACTGCGCTTTATCTCAAGCGTAGGCTGGACATGACTCGGTCCGGCCCAACAATTTGGGTAGCGGGTCGTGACACTTCTCCACCAAATTTTAAGTCCATTCATTGGTCCAATTTAGTCCTAAGACTTTTCTTCTACAAATATCTTAAGAAAAATATCATACTACAATAATATCTAGATATTACTAACCTTGGCACTTAGTAGGAATGTTCTAACCATGATTCTAACCTGAAGACTAATCTAGATTAGGTTAAACTTCTTGGTTAAGGCTTAACTAAAAGATTAGCACAATATTTAATTAATATAAATTATAATTTCACAAAATTATCAAAATGACCAAAATACCCCTGGGCTAAAAAGTTGTAATTAGTCATTCTAATCACGTGAGTTAGGCCTCCATGGTCATGGTTATTCTCTAGGCTAAGCAGCTCTAAGGTTACATTAGCCAAAGAACAAAATTACAAAACACTAATTTAATGATATTAAAATAATCAAAATTACTAAAAAATCAATAACATGATTTAAACCTATTATTAAATAATCAATTTTACAAAAGTTTAAAATTACCCTCATTTTTGAAAATAGGCAGTAACAGATTATAATACTTCTCTTATCTTCAGTCATTTTCTTCCTAATTAATCATTTTATTTTTAAGAATTGAGGCTTATAGGATAGATACTTACACTTTGCCTATCTTGATCATCTTGAAATTTGTTTGAATTATAAGAAGCAGCTTTGAAATTTTTATGGATATAGTTGGAATAATTTTGACGACTTACAATGGCAAGGTAGATGCGTACTGTCCCCATTTATTCGAATTATGGAGACTGTGAGTTCACTACATCAGCAGCGCACTGGCAAGGCATGACCCATAAGTTGAAGTAATTTCAAGTAAGCATAGGCCATTGAATATTATTAAAAAATGTCATAATTGTCCTATTTGATCTTGGTGTCATTATGTCAATATTTGATAGAGTTAATAGAGTATTGAATACCGTATTTTTATTTGAGTCATGGAACCAAGAGTTTATTGCGGCCAGATGTACACTAGCGAGGCATAAATTCTCGATAAAGTGACTTCACGTGTACATATGGTTTTTGAATATTATAGAGACTACATTCCTTTGGCATGTGACTATTGATTTTCATGGTTCACAATTTCATGAACTCTCACTTTAAAATTTGACTAGTTCTTATCCCTCAACCCTTATTTTTATCTTTTGTATCATTATTAGGTTTCCTAAAATCATTTAAACCTATTTTTATTCCACTTTGCTAGAATCATAGTCATACCTAGGTCTTGATTATATAATCGTGCCTAAACAATTTGCTTCATGCCAAAATGGTTCCAAATTTTGATCATTTTTAAACGACTTTGATTGGGTAGAAACTATTTTGACAATAGTCATAGTCGTGCCTATACTTCAAACTCTATTATTGCTAATGCTTAGATTTTATTCCAACTTTGATCATGATTATTGTGATCATATTCATACTTGTGCAAAATTTTAATCATGCTTGGTGACTTGCATGATTAGCCTTGATTGTTACTACATCCTACTTGTAACCAAGTGATTTTAATCCTGTTAGACTCTATCTAAATTTTGATCATTGACTATGTCTACATAATTCCAACAACAGTTAATCATGCCTAATGACTTTTTCTTGGTTAGCTAATCATATTTTAGTTATATCCTTGACCAGGGTGACTAGACCCTTTTGACTATACTTTAATTGTGCCGTGTGGTATCTTTTCTTAAGTTTCAATTCTATTAACGATCTAACTCATTTGATCATAAATCAAATCATTTTTTATTATAGTCATACCTAATTGTGTCCTTTGAAATTTTGTGGACAAAATTTGTCTAAGGTAGAAAGATTTGTAACTCCTTTTCCCGAATTTCTCTAATTATTTTTTATTTCTTTTTATTGTGCTTGAAGATAATTTTTGTCGACACTTTGTGAATAATTTTATGATTAATTCTTAGTAGAAACTATTTTAAATTAAATACTTTGAGAGTGATAATTTTTAATAAATATTTTATTAAATTATATTGTTAAAATTATGAAAGATGTTTTGTTACTACCTTGGATTTTATTAATATTAATTTAGAAAACTGTTTTGTAAATTATAAATATTTATAGAATTTTGGAATATGTTTTAAAATTATTCGATGACATCGGATACTATCTATATTATCGTAATAAATAATATTGTTTTGATTTTGAATATGTTATTTGACTAAATATTAAATGTTATTTTAAAGTTTTGTCGACCGCTTATTTCAGTTGGATTTTACTCATACGTTCTAAATCATTGATGAACATAGAATAATTTTTTAAATTATTATGTTAGTCATTAATAAGATTGTTATTAGATTAAATTTTAACTTAAAAAGTTATTCTATTTGAATTTATATAGTTTAACTTTTGACAATTCTATTTTAAAATTGGCAGTATTATCTGTTAGTAGATTCGATTAAATTAATTTAATTTGAAAATATTATTTGATTCAAATTTATGTATTAGGATTATATTAAACTAGTTCTAAACATTTATTTGATTTTAAATTAATTGATATTGAATTAGATAAGATTTTGGGATAAATGAAAATATATTTTAATTTATTTTGAGAGTGTCGAATATTATTATTATAGTGACTAATTATTGATTATGATTTGATTCATGCAGTTTTGAAATTATCTGATTAGTTATTTTATTCATAGATTAAACATTTTCTAAATTAGTACCCTATTTAAATTTAAATAATTAGTTAAGATAAACTTGATTTCTTTTATATTCTTATCTGGATAGAATTCTCCCTAAGCCAATTCTTATCGCGCTCCCTATCCCAATCAATAAACCGGCTCTTCCCATCAACACCTATATATATATATATACAGATGATTGTCTCTCTCTATTACGTCTCTCAAATCCAACTCCCATATTCCTTCCTATAGGACTCGACTTTCCTTTGCAATTTGTGCAACCATGACCCTTCGTTGTGTGCATTTGCACATCCTGTCCAAGACCTGTCGCACCACCCCGTATCCTTCTACCAGACCACGCGACCACTCCAACCTATTTCCAGACCCCTCTACCTTGCCACGCCATCGCAGCCTTAAGCCCCTCATGCCAGAGCCAGCACCCCCGCATTGCCTCCTCCTCCGATCTGTTCTACTGCCACACCAGGACACCATAACCCCTACATCCAGCACTCTTCCTCAGCCCGCCAACACCTAACCCGTGACCACAAGCTACTCCCCCACGACCTTCTACCACCCTTGTCCGCCACCGGACAACAGACCTCGCTATCCCGACCTATCCCCAACCGGCCCATCGGCCACCACCATTAATCCACCATCATGTCTAACACCACCACCACCACGAATCACCTACCATACTAACCTTACCCCTACCTTCGATGAGAACCTATGACTAGACCTCCGCCCGCGCCCGTCCATAGAGTACTCCCACCACCGTTATCTCGGCAGCCAGACCCAACGGCTGTCGTGGTCACAGCGCTGCCTGTAGGGTACCCCAGCCAACGCCTTCTAGTGGGAGTCATACTTTAATGTCGAGCCTGTACGGCCAGGCAAACGCTGTCGAGCCATCCCCTCTACATCAGATCGCGAGACACCGCTGGCGGACCGGCCGACCTTCGTGTTCCATCAAAAGCCACCCTCTTCCTTCCCGTGCTCCCCGATTGCCGTCGCCCCTTGGCTGCCATGGTCCGCCATGCACTTCTCCTCTATCTCCTTCACAGTGACCTTCGAGCCAGCCAGCCTCGTCGTCACTGCTGCATATGACTCCGCCTCCAGGGCAGGCTCATCCGTCGGCGAGCGACTCTGCCGCACGTGCGGTAGGGAAACCTCACTCCCTCTCTCCCGATGAGTTCCTCTTTCTCCTCCCCCTCGATCATCTTTCCAACTTTACTCTCTTTCCTCTCTCTCTCTCTGTTCTTTTTTTTTATTTTCTCATTACACACTCTCTTTTTATCTCTCTAAAATAACAGAGGGCAACAATTTGGGACCGGGCCTGAGCCCAGTGAACGTTGGACTGGGCTCAGAGCCCAGTAGTAATTTTAGATAATTTAGTTTTAGTGGGTTGGGCTCTAGCCATTGGATTTTAAAATACTTTGAGTATATGCGGGCTGTGTCACAGCCCAGAACCAGAATACTGGAAAGCGGGGGACAGATACAGTCAGCTACGTATATTGAAGTACAATCCACCTCGCAATACGATCACGACTGTCTAGATGCATGAGGGTTTAACTACAAGCCGATAGTCTCTTATGGTCAAGAACAAGCCTAGTGTCTCAATCTCAAGCAAGCAAATAAATGTTACAAGATATTAGATCATCAGACATACAAAGTAAGGCATCCCAAAAATTACATATTCAGATGTTCATGAAGCTAGTCATACAAAATACGAAGACTAGCGAGAGTTAAAGTCATACATGATCAACCCTAGGATTTATCAATAATCTTACAGCCCTTAGGCAGACATAATATAAGTTTCAACACGAGCTAACACTTGCTCGATGGCTAAACGCCTCAAAAGAATAACTTTACAATAGAGTGGGAGAGCAAAATAAGAAACACACTTGTTGCCTCGGTTGCGTCTAGTGTTCACCATCTAGTTGGAAGGCAGGTAGATCCGTGGGTGCTACTCCGAAATCTGGCCATACAAAACCAGCTGGGTCAGACCCCAGAAGAGCAAGTGCCACAAGGGAGGCTTCACTTAGGAACTAAAATCAGCAAGTTAATAAACATAGGATATAAATAATGAACATGATTAAGTAACAAGAAGACGGTTTGAATAAAACAAGAGCTTGTATTATGAAAACAAGAGGCAAAATATAATTCCCATGTTAACCATGAGACAAGCATTCAGGCACGGCCTATCAAGTCTTACGTCTTGCTATCATTAGCTAACTAGCGTTATCACATGCCTAGTTACTAACAATATACATATGAGATATTCCCAAGTCACAAGCCCTGCAGCTATCCAGGTTAACCAGGCGAGGTTGCTTAGAGTTATCAAGATAACATGAGTTACATAAGTTACAAGATGACTTGGTGTACCTTAGTACATTTGTGTTCAAGAAGTTCCCCACATGACAGTGGGCTGGAAATGTGCCCTACTTGTCGGCAGGCTACAAGTCCACTCAGGTGTCGCCAGGATAACGGGATCGCCTGTAACTGGGAAATTCTCTCTTTATGAACTACTTGATCAATCTAGTCATTAAACTAGTCAGATTTATTAAGAATTCCTGACCGTGGTAACCAGGAATCCATGTCCTAGACATGATGCAAGACGAGACAGGTAGTTTGTACAGGCACAATCAAGAGAATCAACCACGGTGTTAAGACAAGAGTTACTTGGCAAGTCAGGGTAGCCGTCACAACAGCCTTTCAAGATTATCATGTCATGTCAGGTTACTTCTTACTTGTCAAGATTACTTTTCAGGAGTGCGCCTCGATGGGCCACTATCAAGATTATACATGTTATGTCAAGTTGCTTATCTTGTCAAGAGTGCTTGTCAAGAGTGCGCCTCGACGGGCCACTATCAAGATTATCAAGAAGGGTTCATGTTAACATGTCGTGCTCATGCTATAAGTACTTGTCATATCAAGAATTACTGGTCAATAGTGCGCCACGATGGGCCACCAAAGGAGTTGTCATCCTGTGTTCATGTCAAGTTCAGATCATAGCCTAGAATTATCATGTCCAAGTCCAAGTCAAAGCTCAAGTGCAAGTCATGTTCGTGTTACAGCCAAGTCAGGTCATGCACAGGTGTCACGCCCCGCTCCCGTAGGAGCGATCGTACTCGCTAAGGCATGATGCCGCACGGGCCTAGGTTGCGCCCGTGCAAGGCTAAGTCCAGAAACGCCTGATTTGAGCTAGGCCACAGAGTCGCACAGAGTGTCCCCATTTGTAGCAAAAAGTAAATGAACACAAATTAAAGTGAATTCAAACTCTTTATTGATATTCAAGAAGTTTACAAGCGATGCTAGGCCGAGTTTACAAGTCTATCAAGCTCTCTCTCTGAAATATAAAAGGCGTGCCAAGTGGCTTACAACATGGAATGATTCATGGCGATGTTCCGATACATTATGTCCTGTATACGGTGCTTCAGCTCCTTGCAACGCTCCAAGCCTCCAGAGTTAGCTCTGCACCTTAGCACGTTCGAGGAAAGCTCTGCACCCGACGATGTCTCCTGCTTCCTGCAAGCAATCTGTGGGGTTATCAGTACATTGTTATGCACTGGTGGGGAGGCTAGCTCGCCCACAATGCTATCATTAACAAACATGTTCTATTTACTTTTGTGCACTGTCTATCATTCATTGTCTTTCTAATCTTGCCTTAGGATCAGTTTTATGGCATATTTTATAACCTATCCCGTGTTGCCGAATTCAAGTGTGTGCAGGGAAATACATACACGACTTACCCATACCTACCGTTCGGTCTTCCCTGTCCAAAGCAAACCAAGTTAGTCAACAATTCATATAAACTTTCAGTGTCAAGTGCGTGTCCCTGCCTCAGGTTCTAGCACGTCGTAGGCACATTCTCTAACTCATTTACATGAAGTACTCTTTATCATTTGGTGTGTTATATTTCAAGCATGTTCAGAAGGTACTTCATTTAGTTAACTTAGACTACTTATTTCAATGCAAGGACTTGCACGTGGATTGCCACCAGCATAGCCCACTTAATCTACTTGCATGGGTCGCTGGCATCACAAGCCATTTTGGACATATTCTCTTTGGCATTCTCACCTATCGAAGCGTGATGGCTGGTACACCTTGATAGTCTCTTGAAATGCCTGGCCTTACGTCTCCTTGAGTGGCCAAGCCCCCACACAAAGCAGCCCGTAAGCCCCCCGTATAATTCTGCCTAGGCTGGCCACGATATACCTCTCCCTCAATTGTGCCGCGGAATCCTTCTTCTTCACGGCCACGGTATTCCCCCTATCGCCCGTGCCGGTTGTCAACGACCATTTCGTATTGACTTGTCATTTAATTTAATGGCTGTCTTTGAGCCATAGGCTGTCTCTGAGCCATAATACGTTATCGACCAGGTTGGCGTCCGTACAGCACGGGTAGCGAGCCCCGTTGCACGTGCCCGTCATACCTGTCGCTAACCATTCTTTCCTTTCTTATCTTTTATTCACTCTTTTATTTCTTTATTTCACTTGTTCGTACATTCATTCATTCTTTCCGTATTCATTCATTCATTCGTTGATTCTTTCATTCACTTATTTGTTCATTCATTCATTCATTCATTCACTTATTCGTTCATTCATTAATTCATTATGTAACTCCCTGTGCGGGAGTCACTTTGGCGACCCATCGGTCCCGAAGTCTTCCAATGTTGCTATACTCTACTCGAAACAACTATATCGATTGTCTTCCATTTCATTGTTATAAACCGTTTATTGTTTCATTGTTGAACGCAATGAAACTTGAATGTAGGCTTGTACCTTAGCACGAGCGTAGAGCGCGGTGTGAGAGTTCTCATATTTTCCATATTCTTTTCTATATTCTATACAAGCATACAAGATGGGATTATTCCCTTAAGTAGGTGCATTGAGTCATTTATTAGCATGTGCGATGTTATCGCCTAGCGATTCTAGCAATAGTGTCCGTATTGTTATGTGTCTAGGCTAAGCAAAGACGGGTTTATCGGATCCACCCACCTTAGCGATGATCGCATCGGCCGAGCGATACTCCGAGCATGCCTTTAAAAGTCTAAGTCTGGATTCATCTTGACGGGCCAATGTAAGCCTTGCATCGATTCTCCTTCAGGTCGATGCCAACTCTTCGGGTCGACGGCTCGTTTGAGTCATTGTACTTGCCGTTTGAATCGACGTTCCGCTAGGGCGGAGCGGGTCATTACAACAGGTCGGGTCAAAAATCAAGGTACATGTATATAACAAAACATGTAGACAACTGTAAGAACAAGGAAGGTGTAGGGGGGTAGGCGCTTCACAATGGGCGCCTAAAGATGGATGGGCGCCTAGGCAAGCATGGGCGCCTGGGCATGAATGGACACCAGGGTCAGGATGGCACATAGCCGAAGTAGGCACATGGCCAAAGAGGCACTGGACCATCATGGGCGCATGGCCAGATATAGGTCCATGGCCAAAAAGGCGCATAGCTAGAGCGGCGCATAGCCAGATATAGGCGTATGGCCAAGAGGCGCATAACCAGATATAGGCGCATAGCCAGATATAGGCGCATGAACAAAGAGGCGCATAGCCGATATAGGGGCATCACAATGGGAGACCCACGATGCATCTTCAGTACATGCGCATATGGAACCTACACGCAAGACACGCTTGAGTCAAAAGATGCGTTGCTATTTGCCATTAAAATATCAAAGATTGGTATTACAGAAATACTGAAATTGATTGCAAACTTGCTTGTACAAAGAAGAGCCTAGAAAGAAATCCTAGGAAACAATCTAAGTACAATTATTTAGTTTTTGATTCTGGGTTGTGACGGTGGAGGCTCGAGAAAGTGTATCAACTCTGTGTTACTCATTGGACTTTCCGACGCAGTCTTTAACTCTTGAAGAAATTGCCTTTCGAAGGTTTCCCGCCTTCTGCAATGGTGTGGCAATCTGCTAATTATAGTGATGTGTGTTTTGAGCCGCATAGGTGGCTCGTGGCCACGTGGCTAATCAGCATGAAAAGACCCTCTCTTTGGCCGCCAGCTAACGATTTGTTGGGATTTTGTTACAGTAAATCTGGGTGGTTGAGACTTGGTCAGCCTGCCACGTGTCCTATCACAGGATAGGAATCATTTTGAGCCGTATGAGTCTCTTAGTTTTCGGCCATGTTGGGCCGCATAAGACTTATGCGGCTTAAGTCATAGCCTTCCTTAGTCCGCATGTAGCTTAAGGACTTTTGA